>PVKZ01000055.1:0-1200000 GCA_004027375.1 Macroglossus sobrinus | reverse complement strand
AAATTTATGAACCAGTTCAAAAGTAATATGGCCACCATTCCATAAAATAAAATGCTGACTTCTTTTTTAGGTACATGGCCCCTGAAGTTCTAGATGATTCCATAAATATGAAACACTTTGAATCCTTCAAACGTGCTGACATCTATGCAATGGGCTTAGTATTCTGGGAAATAGCTCGACGATGTTCCATTGGTGGTAAATTACTCCCCCTCCCACCCACTAGTGTGTCACGAACAGGAGTTGTTTAAGAATCGCCTTCTTTTTTATTGAAGGAAATTATACACATCAGCAGTCTGAACTTATGTTCACCAGGTGATCACTGAGAGTGCCAAAGAAAATAAAGGAAATAAAACCTGTAGTGCAGGAGAAATGACATTACATGCTTTATCCTAGTGTAGTCTTTTTCTGTTTTCACTTGAATCTTAGAAAGCATCAGAAACCAATCCCTTATTTTGGAATATAGTTATTTAGAATGGACAACTGCTTCAGAAGCCACCTGAAAGCTGTTTTCTAGCACGTTCCTGGGTCGAACTGATCCCTCCACCCCACCCTGAGATTGTGGTTATTTTCTCCAACCTGATAACTAGAAATTAGGTATAAAGGGTACCGTACAATTACACTGCCATTACATTACTTTTTAAAGTAAATTTGTTTTAACTTTTAAATTTAGTTTAAGATTGAGCACTTTTGATGTTTATTTGAGAAAGTCTTTTACCCTTAGGGGCCCATGCTTGGCTAAGACTAGGGCCTCACGTTCTTCAGGTAATGAAGAGCAAAGTATGTCTGCATTATAGCAAAGAGGACAGATTATTGACAGATACAGGTAGGAGGGACTTGCACCTCATCATTAAAATAGCCTTTCCTGATCCCATGGTGATACTTAGTTTCAAGGTGTAGGGTCAGTAGAAATTCAAGGAGGTGGGTTATTGATGCAGATGTGGATGAAGTAGAGCCAGTTGTGAGTCCTGTTCCACTTACCTGATTTAGTAATGGAACACCATAAAAGAACACTTAGGTGTTCCTTTTCTGTTTAGTAAAGAGTGGTCTGGCATTATCTGAGTAAATTCTTTAAAATAGATTTTCTTTTTTTTAATCAATATAGGAATTCATGAAGATTACCAGCTGCCTTATTATGATCTTGTACCTTCTGATCCATCAGTTGAAGAAATGAGAAAAGTTGTTTGTGAACAGAAGTTACGGCCAAATATTCCAAACAGATGGCAGAGCTGTGAAGTGAGTATTTCTTTTGGATACTGTGCAATTTTCTAAACTGCTTCTGCTTAGTAGGTAGAAATTTGCTACATTTCTTTAAGGAAAACAGACATAAGAACTCTTCATGGCAGTTAAAGCAGTGAGTAAACACAGAATAATTTGGTTTTCATGTTCATTTTTAAGCACATTGAAAGGGCCATGGAGCATATGCAGTGGCCGTCAAGGTATTGGAACGGTGTTTAGATCTGCCAGTACCTAGAGTGCCTGAATTTTAAATTAATGATTCACTTCAATCAGTGCAACCCAGGATTCTGATGGGCATTAGATGACCTGTGTTCCAGACCAGTTTGGCTGCCATTTCAGAGTGACAATGGGCAAGTCACTTCAGTTCTCTAGACCTTAACATGCCTTTTTTTGTAAAATCAAGAACTTGGGTAAGATGATTATGAAGATGGTTCAGGTGATTTTTCTGGCACTCATCTGGTCGCCTGTATGACTGATGGCTCACCAGGAATTTGGGCAAAATGTTTTTCCCTCAGTGTCTGAGCTTCTCAGCCCTAGTGCTTACAGGAAGTTTTAGAAATGTTTTTGTAGTTGTAAATTTAATATTGGTGAAGCAGAGCATTTCCCTCCCAGATTTGGAGTGTTTGTACCATAGGAGGAATAAAAAGCTGGTCGTTTAAGTAGTTATTTTACATCATAAAATAATGGAGGACTCAGTAGAACTTTTGTCGTCAAGAGAGCTCCTTAGTTGCCTCTAACAAACTCACGTATCCAGGCCCAGATAAAATACATCACAAGTGCTCAAGGAATTTACATGTTTAATAATGAAATTGAGCTAGATTTGTCTTTTAAAAATTATATCTTGATACTGCAAAGTATAGATTTAAAGTATTCATGCACTCATTTGATAATTAGAACAGATTATTCTTGAACAGATGGCTTTTTAAGCATGAAGAAAAGTTAGCAATTAACATTAAGAGCACACATGCAAGTTTCAGTTACTATCACATCATGCTGAATTAATGCCATCACTGTCATTTTTTTTCATTTAGTTTTCTATGTACTTATCACTGATTCAATTCTTCATTTTTCTAGGGTTTTATAACTCTTCTATTAGTCATTGAAATGCATCAAGTTTCTATAAAACTGATAGAAAGAATTGTCTTCCATCATTTCCTGACCTGGTTACTCTCCAGGCCAACCATATAGTTTTTATCTTGGGATATTCCTCACCTTTCATCCTGAGATTCCATTTGCTGCTTTTGTAGTGAATCTTCCTTCCTGCATTTTCTGTCTGCCTATTACTTGTTTTGCTCATTTATCTCCTTTTTCAAGTCTCTGCTCAGATATTACCTTGTCCATGAGTTGTTACCCCTCCATCTTTTTAAATAGCATCTTCCTACCCTAGTATATTTTATCTCTTTCCCTAAATGATGTTTCTCCTTAGCAGCTGGCACTGACAGTCCACATATTTTACTTATTTATTAATTACATGCCTTAGCCCTCTAGAATGTAAGCTTTATATGGACAGGGATTTTGTCTGTTCACTGCTATATCCCTAACACTTAGGATGGTATCTGGTAGATGGTAGGTACTTGATAAATATTTGTCAAACGAATATATATATGTGCTGGGCACTTGGTCTTTTTTATCTGGAAACAAATGTTTACTTCTAAAAAATGATACTGAAGTATTTCTTTGATTTCTTTTTTCTTTGTTCTTTTTTTTTTTTTTTAACTCTGATGATGAATGTTAGACCTCCTTCTAATTTTTTATTTTCTCCTTCCTGTTTTCTTTCTCTGTCTTTTTTTCTCTAATTTCTGGTGGATTTATCAGCTCTTAATTTTTTTTTTTTTAATCAAGTTTGTATTCTGGTTCTGTAAAGTTTTTCCAAAGTCAAACAAGAAAAAAAAGTTATTAATGATAAATTCAATATCAGTATTTTCTTGATCTGAGTATATTAATGATATTGATATTTTTTCTCTCTGTACGGCTTCTGTTTTCTTCAGGTTGCTTTTCTATATTTATGTCAGCTTCTGCATTTCATATTTCTTTCCCCAAATCTCTGATCAAACTTATACCATCTTCATGTTGAAAAACAGGCACTAAATGCTTATAGGAAGCTTTGTGCACCTGAATGGAACTTTTTGACTGTGAATGGAGCTTTTCGACTGAGGGTGATCTAACTGGGTTGCTTCCTTGGGGAACAAACTACTGATGTCAGTCCCTTCAGGTCTGTCCTCTTGGGCTGCTCACATTCACCATAAAGAAGACTCCTCATCTCATGCCTGGAGGAGTATGTACAGTTGCTGCTTGTGTTTAGAGAGAAGGCATACAGTCAGCATTTAGCGTATTGTCAGTGTAGAGCTTTGTTCAGATGTTCCCCAAGTCAGAAATTTGTTTTACCTTCTCAGATACAAACCTCTAGTCTTCTCCTAGGGTGGAGGAGGGGCAGGTATCTGGGGTTCCAGCTCTTTTGTCTAATCCTTCTATTTTTGGCCTGAACTTCATTCCAGAGGTACTTGATACAGTTAATTCTTCAGTTTAAGGGGCTGTTTCACTGTGAGTCGAGTTCCTCCTATGCCTTGCACAGCTCTGGTTTAAGATTCTGCTTTTTCAGGTCAGCCCAGTGAGCCACCCCGTATCTATCTGCTTTCCAGCTGCCAGCATCAGTACCCCATTGATGGGAATTTAGGTCATTTCTGTTCAACCACTGTTAGATATAATGCTCAAACCAAAAAAACTTGTGCATACGTCATTTAGAGAGAAAACTTACAGGTAAAGATTCTTATCCAGATCAATGGGAAATGATGCATGCATTAATTATTTTTCTTGTATTTTCTTGTAGGCCTTGAGAGTAATGGCTAAAATTATGAGAGAATGTTGGTATGCCAATGGAGCAGCTAGGCTTACAGCTTTGCGGATTAAGAAAACATTGTCACAACTCAGTCAACAGGAAGGGATCAAAATGTAATTCTGCAGCTTTGCCTGAACTCCATTTTTCTTCAGCTCGGCTCCTGGGTTTTAATTTGGGAGGTCAATTGTTCTACCTCACTGAGAGGGAACAGAAGGATATTGCTTCCTTTTGCAACAATGTAATAAGGTCAATTAAAACCTTCCCAGGATTTTTTTGGACCCAAGAAACAGACATGTGGGTCCTTTCCATGCACTATGAACGCTTCTTTCCCAGGACAGTTACAAAATGTTGTGTAGTCTACCTTTATTTTATTTTATTTTTTGAAGATGATTGCTGGTCTTAACTTTAGGTAACTCTGCTGTGCTGAAGATCATCATTAAGGGTAAAGGAGCTGGATTGCTGAGTTATATAAACATTTCTTATTTTTAAAGAAAGTGATTTATTCCTGGTTAGTACATTCTCAGAGGATTCTGAACCACTAAAGAGTTTCCTTGATTCAGACTTTGAATGTACTGTTCTATAATTTTCAGGATCTTAAAACTAACACTTATAAAACTCTTGAGTCTAAAAATGACCTCATATGGTGGTGAGGAACATAATTTATGCAATTGTATTTTGTATACTATTATTGTTCTTTCACATATTCAGAACATTACATGCCTTCAAAATGGGATTGTACTATACCAGTAAGTGCCACTTCTGTGTCTTTCTAATGGAAATTAGTAGAATTGCTTAAAGTCTGTGTACGTTAAAACTTATATAGTGTTTCAATTCAAAAAGTTTATTTGTGTAACTCAGACTTTTTTAGTTTCATTTTTTGGAAGAGTTTTTGTGCTATGTCATTTGGTATTCCATTTCGAAAATACCTTTCTCCTACCAGAATGTGCTTAAACCACTAACAAACTGAAGTGGCATTAATTGGTCAATTGTTACCATGGTCATGTTTGAATAGTCTCACATCAAGTTTTGACATTTTAGTTGTGTTGTCTAAAGATTTTTAACAACATCAAGTGGCGCTCTAGATGCTTTAGTACTTTACTAATTTAAAATTTGTAGCATACAGACTAATTTTTCTAAAAGGGAAAATTTGTCTAGCTACTTGTGAAATTTGTGTGGCATTCTGTAAGCTATTTTGTTCTGTATCTGATAAAAGACAGTGTTATTTTTTTAAGAAATGAATTACATTTAAAGTTAGAACATGGTTAATGTTAAATAATAGGCCTTTTTTCTAGGAAAGTAAGGGTAGTTCATTTGAGTGGATAACAGGTATACAAGAGAGTCAGATTCGTTACGTTAGGAGTCACTGTTCCGCGGGTTTTCTGTCTTTGTAACTAAAGTTAGAGTTAGTGTGGTTTTGAAGTCTCACTACACTTTGAGAAAGGCAGCTTTTAACTCAGTCTTTCCTTCTGTGTGCAGATATTTTAACCGCTCAATTTACATGGTTATGTAATGAATTTACTGTACTGTTGATTTTGGGAGAGTGGTAGCTAAAGCATATTCTGAATATAGGTTCTCTTTACAAATGTTTTTGCTCAAATGTTTTGAGTAAACTTGTCATGGTCTTCTCATATTAAGTTGAAACTGGCTTATAACAACTAGTTTTTACTTCTAGTGCTAAAAGTCTTTGTAGGGCTTTTACAATTTTCATGTTCTCTTTATCACTGTGATCTGATTCTGAGAGGTGGGGATACTATCCTAGCTGCAAGGCAAGACACTGACTTTATAGTGCTGTCGATTTCCCAATGAAAATGTCAGAATAACCTCTATAGTATTTTGGTCAGTAAGAGATAGTGGCCACTTACACTGACTGAGCTGTGTTCTGATAATGTCTTATCTCATATACATAGAGTAAATTTGAAAGACTATTTGATCTTAAAGCCAAAGTAATTTTAGAATGAATGACATATTACATAGGAATTTAGTGTCAATTTCATGTGTTTAAAAACATCATGGGGGAAATGTGCTTAGAGGTTAATATTTTGATTCCAAATTTGAGTTTTTTCTGTAGTTACCATGACTGCATCAAAGCAAATGAATGAGTTTGAGAGGTCTGTTTTTATAATTGGATTTCCTGTTTAATAATAGCTCTGTGATCAGGTACTTTTTTTTTTTTTTTTTGCCATTTCTAAGCCTACTAGATCTGCTTTATGAAATCCAGGGGACCAATGAATTTTATCACTAAAACTATCTTTATAATTTTAAGGACATACCAAAAGTTCTTGTCTGATTTAGAGTTGTGATATATGACTTCTCACTTTCATATAAGGTAATCAACTTTTGCTGAAGATACTCTTTATTAAATCAAAGATTGAGTTACAGTTATACTATTCTTGCCTAAGCAGATAAAAATGTACTTTGGATGAATCAGGGAATTTTTTAAAAGTTGGACTTCAGTTCAAATTGAATTTGCATATTGCTGCAGCTAATTCCTTTTTAGGCTAATAGCAGTTTGATAAACCCCAATTGGCTAATATTGAACATGAAAGTAATTTAAAGGATGAAATAGACCAACTACAGATTAATTTGACTAGAGTAGTAATTTTGTCTTTAGAAACACAAGCCTCTGTTTATACTGCCTGTGTTCACATGCTCACCTAAGATTCAACTTGGCTAAAATATATCTTCAAGCAAATTACCTGTCCACTTTCATTTTGTCAATACCCAGGAGGTATGGGGACAGGGGCACAGACATCCCTGGTCCTTCCTTTAATAACTTCAGCTCTGTTTCTCCCAGCCTGCCTTCCTGCTGGTCCCTGACTCAGATACCATGGCCTTACCATCTCCCTTCTCCTTTCCCCTCCCCCAGCAGCCTTCTGACTGAATAGCTGCTTTTGATATCTAGAGCAAAATGGTTGATGGAAGCTTTGGTACATACTCTCCTTTCCTTGAGTCATTGGATATCGCTGAGAGGGTTCTCCAAGTTTGAAGACTGGGTAGATGATGGCCCTGCTGGCTGCCCTACTTTGACTTCAGCTTTGACCAAGGAGTGGCAGCTATGGCAATGGGAGTCGTGCCAAAAGCAGCATAGCCATTATGTTCCCCATAGGACAGGGTAAGGCCCAAAGAGCTAAGCCTGTAATTCTGCTGTAATGATAGTGCTCAAGAAGTGCCTTGAGTCGGTATCCAGTGCCATGGCCGTCAAGATTTTCAAATTTCAGTACTAATTACAAGATTTAAGTGGTTACTTGGCCATTTTGGATTTTGTGCCTGAGTTACTATTATTTTTCCTTTATATCTGAGAACTGTCACATAGAATATTTTGTAAAATGTGGCAAAGTGATAATTAATATACATAGGAAAATCAATATCCAATTAGACATGTCAAATCAAGAGTTTATTTTTATCCTTGCACTAAAAGAGTGATTGTAGATCAGCTATTTTCTTTTGTTCCTTGACCGTGGCGGTGTTCTGGCTCCAGAGGTGGGGATTCTGAATAGCGGTTCTGTTACAACTTGGCAGAAAGTGCCGATTCAGATATTGTTGAGACCTTAAAGAATAGCTCTGGACCTGTACTGTAGTTCTGGTGTCTGTTTTGGGGTGCCGGAACACACGTGGGCCCTCTGTCTAGGAATGCTGGACTTCAAGGACATTTTGAGGAGTGTCAGTACATTTAAACTTTTCAATCCCATTATGCAATCTTATTGTAATAGTAAACTTTAAAAAATGTGGTTAATAATATTTAACCTGTTTCTTAAAGCTTAAGAATAACTTCAATGAACTTGTTTTTATTTTTTTAACAAGATTTGTGAATTGAATATCATGAACCCTGTTTTGATATCCCTTTTTCACATTGTGCCAATGGAATGGAGTGTTTGATATTTCTTTAAATGTCAAGGAGATGCTTCAAAATGTCAATTGCTTTAAACTTAAATTACCTCTCAAGAGACCAAGGTACATTTACCTCATTGTATATATGTGTTTAATATTTGTCAGAGCATTCTCCAGGTTTGCAGTTTTATTTCTATAAAGTATGAGTATTATGTTGCTAAATTACTCAAATGGTACTGTATTGTTTATATTTGTACCCCAAATAACATCACCTATACTTCTGTTTTCTGTATTTTATTGTATTTGTGCAGAATTCTTTTGGCTTTATCAGTGTAATCTCTGCCCTTTCAGATGTGTACAGAAAATGTCCATATAAATTTTTGTTTAAGTTGAATGATTCTGAGAAACCTGTAAAGAGGAGAGGAAAACAAAAACCGCAGTTCCCCATGTTTTTAAAAACTGTATATTGTATTTGTAGTAATATTCTGAATGAACTGTAAATAGGAAGTAGAAGAGTGATACTTATGTCAAGTCCTAACACTACAGTAGAAAAATGGAAACAATGCAAATAAATTACCTTTTTTCCCCAATTGCTAGTGGCATAATTTAAAATAAAGTGTGTATATTGGAATGAGCCATGCTGTTATGAAATGTAGTTACTGTAGATAGAGACTAGACTCTTTGGATTACTACCCAGTACAAGTTACAATATTAAAACACATGCCTGTCTGCCCAAAGGTGCATCTGTGTTCATCGTGGCAGCTTTCCTGTCACATGTTTGGGGGTTATCGATCTGTCAGTGGATAGAGTTCCTGTGAACTGCTTTGCTTCTGGTTCAGCAAATTTGCTAAGTTTGCACTAAAACAGTGTTATTATTTGGCTTCTTAAAAATTTTCAATGATTTACAGAGGAAATTTAAAGTATTTTCATCTTCTTTCCCAATTTTAGAATTTGTAAGAACAGGCTTATTTGTAGAAATAGTCTTTTTTTTTTTTTTTTTTTAAGTCTCAATATCCTAGCCATGAGATTTTTGGCTGGTAAGAGAACTGAGGAAATATTGCTTTAAAAGATGTGGTCTCCAAACCCTTGACTGACTCTAGGGGAGGTTTTGCAGATTGGATTGCTCTCACATCAAAGATTAGTTACTTCAACTCAAAGAGTAGATTTAAAGTATTTTTTGTTTTTTTGTTTTTTTGTTTTTTGTTTTCTTCACAATAAAGGAGACATAGCACCATGATGCGGAACTTTTGTTGAAATTTGAAAAAAAAGTGAAATTGTTTTCAAAACATTATAGATTTTAGAGAAACAGCAGGACTAGCTTTGTACAGACCTCTCCTGCCTTTGGTGTTTCCTAATTTGGAAAAGGTTTTTGCATATGTGACCTACTTGGGTATATCTTGAACTGTGTACTTTTTTGATTTCATTATTGAAGATTTACAAAACAGGCTATTCTGAGAACTGAGTAGGAAAACTTGATGATACAAAATCTAGGCCTCAGCCATGCATGATTTTTACGGATTAGGAAAGATACAATTAAATAATATTAAATAATAATCATTGTAGGAATAAAGGAGTTTTTTTTTTTGTCTTAGCTATAGAGAAATGGAAAAGGGATGATGGTGACTCTTCTTTCCTATCATGAAGATAGAATTAAAAAAGAAGTGAAAACGATTGAGAGAAGGTAAGAAAATTAGGAGATAAAAAGGAGTATTGATGTGAATGGGTAATAAAATGTGCATATGTTGTGGCAGGCAGCTCTAAGACACTCAGGATCTTTATATTTTAATAGATGGTGTGCAGGGAGGTGCAGAGGTTGACAGACTGGTAATGTTAGACATTTTAAAAGGGAAAACTATATGGGAAAGATTATGGACATCAACACAAAAAATGAGAACTGCTGCTTTGCAGATACTAGGTGATCACTGGACTTCAAGCTGGAATAGATGTGGGCACTCCGTGAGTGATGAATTAAATGCATTTTTGAGACTTAGTTCCAGATGTAAGAAATTATTGTGTTTGTTATTATCTAGCATTTGAGTTTTCTCTCAGTTCTTTTATTTGCATATCTCACTTGATTTTTGCAAATAGGACATATGGTGACCAACTGAAAGTCTCCTAAGGAAAATACACAGGACTGAGAGGAGCCTGGTAATCCTTCCTTTAGGGAATCACTGAAGGTGAACTGGGCATGGATTTGATAGAGGGGCGAGATCAGAGGGAAGGGTATTGCATGGGAGGCTCAGGAGTAGCTTCTCCCTCTGGCCATTCTACCTTGTGAGCTACTTTCACCCAGAAGGTGGAGCTCAGTGTGCCCCCTGGGAGTTCTAATTTCAGAGACTGTATAGTTTGGGAGGCCAGTGGTAGTTGCCCAAGCTCCAGCTGCAGCCTTAGTGTTCACCTCAGTTTTGAGAATAGTGAGGCCTTCCTAGCATCTCTGTCTTCTTATGGCAAGAAAAAAAAAAGACAAGCCTAGGAAGCTGAACACTCTAGGTTTTCTCAATAGTTCTGAAACCTGCTAGAGCAATTAATTATAAGCAGTACGGGCGGAATATACAGGGGCACTTCTTTCTGGTTCCTGAATTAGGGAGGCACAGGGAGAGCACCTGCGTACAACTGTAGCAGATTTTTCTGTGCCAACCTCCTATCTTCTGTTTCTTTCACAAAAGTGTAGGAAAGGTGACTTCTGCTTTTTTCTGAGGCTCATTTAGCGTTCTCAGGCTGGAGTTGTGACTCAGGTTTAGGGCCTGCAAATTCTGGATTAAGTTTCCAATCCCCAGTCCGCCTCAGGGGACTGACATTCCTACATCTAATCTTAAAACTTGCTGCCTCTGACTGTGTGACCAACAAGAAATGGGTGGGTGCTCAAGGGCTGTTTCTATACCTTCAGGCAGCTCAGGGACTGGGTTGGGAGCAGTACAAGATTTAAACACAACTAGATTTCAGAAATGAAGGCAAAAAATAAGAATATAGCAAAATAGAAAATTTTCATGACCTTGGATTAGGCACCAAAGCAAAATCCATGAAAAAAAATTGATAAATTGAACTTCATTGAAATTAAAATCTTTTGGGCTTTAAAAATCACTGTTAAGAGAATGAAAAGATAAGCCAAACACAGGTTTTATAAATCATATATCTGATAAAAGACATATTCAGAATACATAAGGAACACAATGAGGTAAGTGATCCAATTAAAAATGGTCAAAAGATTTGATAGACATTTTCGCAAGGAGACATGAATGGCTAATAACGTTTCTTAAAGACTAGGAAATTAAAATCACAGTGATAAATCACAGCCTGTAGAATGACTATAATCAAAAAATAGAATCCCAAGTGTTGGCGAGGATGAGAAAAAACTAGAATCTCCATACGTTGCCGGGATGTAAAGTGATACAGTCCCTTTGGAAAACAGATGGGCAGTTCTTAAAAAGTTAAATATAAATATACCATAGGACCCAGCAATTCCATTGCTAGGCATCCATGCACAATAGAGTTGCCAGGTAAAATACAGTGTACCCAGTTAAATTTGGATTTCAGGTATTTTTTAATTAAGTATGTCTCAAACATTGCATGAGACGTACTCAAAAAATTTTACCTGAAATTCAAATTTAACTGGGCATCCTATATTTTAACTTGCTAAATCTGGCAACCCTGATCAAAATGTCCACCAGCTGGTGAATTGATTTTTTAAAAAATACTATGTTTATTGAATGCTTTACTACACAGTAATAAAAAGGGATAGACTTACGTGTTGTAGCATGGATGAACCTCAAAACCATCATGCTAAATGAAATAAGCATGACAAAAAGACTACAAACAGGCACAAAGGGGAACTTATGGGGATGCTGGGAATATTCTAAAACGATTCTAGTGATAAGTATACGTATAACTCTACGAATTTACTAAAAATCAATTGTACACATCAATAGGTGAATTACATAGTGTATAAATTATACCTCAATACATTTGTTAAAGAAAAGAACTACCACTCTCCCACATCGCACTTTATGTGCCAGTCATATTGAATCACCCTCACATTTCCCAATAGGCCTCTTGCCTCTGCTCAGGATAGGCAGTGCCTGCCTTTGCCCCTCCTCTGCCTTGCTAGGTGAATCAACCCCAAGGGTCCTCTCAAATGTCATTTCCTCCACGATTCACTCATTCTGCCTGAAGGTGTGTCACTGATCTGCTGCAGTGTTTACAAACCAATTGGCACAGCCTCTAATAGCACTTCATTTCCATTTTAACTGCCTTGGGGTTTTAGGACTCTCCCTCTTCACCTTGAAGGAAGCAGATGGTTTCACACCTTGTCCTTTCAAGCACCTAATGTAAGAACTAACAAAATAAGTTCTGTGATTATCTGTTTGCTGCCCCTGCTGGACTTTCAGCTTCTCAGGGAATGTGGCTTGTCTGGGTTGCCCTGTCAGAAGCCACAGTATCATACCACTTCTTAGGGGACTGCTCTCTATGTAGATCTGTGAAGCCAGGTTATATTGTATGCATGCTTCCCTCTAACACCTTTGTGTCCTTGAATGGTTTCAAGGCCTGCCTCTGTATTTGGAAATGAATACCCAGAGATTAGGGACCACATGTCATTCATTTCTGTGAACCTCTTGCCTAGCCCAGGATTTGGCTCAGAGCAGGCTCCAAAAAGAGTTTGTTGAATGATCATCCAGTTAAAGGAATCCTAAATGATTATGAACTGATCTGACAAAATGCAACTGTGGGACAGGATATTTACTTTAAAGAAGCAAAGTCTTTCACTCTGGGGCTCCCCAAATTGAGGGCCTGCTTGCAAGCTTTTTAGAAAAAAGCCTTTGCAGCCCCCAGCTTCCCTGCAGGGCCTTCTTAGAGAAGATTTTTTTCTTACTGTCCCTGCAATCTCTGGCTGCCTTCTTGATATTCTTTTTACCTATTCCATCAACTACTTCCTTGTCCTTTTATTAGTTTGTATCTTTATCTTACTTGATTTTTTTTTTTAACAATAGGCTCTCCTTAGAACCCAGCACCTTTTTGTAAAATGGAAGTTTGAGACTTTTGGATTGAAATGTCATGTGAAAGAATATTTTGACATTCTCAATAAATATTTATTGAGTGTTAACTATATAATAAATCCTGTACATATTATTCATCTCATCCTATTTCTTGTACTATCTTTCCAGACCTCAGCCCAGCTTGTGAGCTTAGCGAACCAGATTTTTGGACATCTTTCCAGTGCTCATATTTTGTTATTTTGATATAGTTTTGTTTCCTTTTGTGTTTCTTCCTTCCTTCCTTCCTTCATTTATTTATTATTTGTTTGTTTGGTATTTATTTTTAGTATTTCATGCTTTTTATTTTTTATCTTTTTAAAAATATTATTTATTTTTTTAAATTGAAGAAATGATTTAAATTACCACCCCTACTCCTACCTCCCATCTTTTTCCCCTTCCCCGCTTCCCCCTACTCTCTAATAACCACTAATTGTGTTCCTTCTTTAAACCAATAAGTGAATGAAGTCTCCTTTGATCTTACTGGGATATTGTTTTCTTCAACCTTTACTTTAAAAAAAAAAAAAAGTGCAGTTCATTAGATTTCAGGGCCTGTTTTTTTAAGGAATGTGGCCAAAGCATGGATAAGTGTGATGTGAAAATCCAGTGCTTGCCAAAAACACGTTGGGGTTGGCAGTATGGCTCACCAGATACACCTTGATTTCTCTTAGATGTGTAGCCTAGGCTATATTTGAGTCATTCCAAAATATTGGTTGAATGCCTGCATGGCATGGCCATGTAATCTAACTTCTCAGAAGTGCAGACATTCTTTCTGTAACTTCTAGGATAGTGGGTTACCCTGCCTCTCTCTTTCCCCATTTTCAGAGACTGAGGGTGCATTCACTATTTCACAAGACTATATATTTTTGGAAAGTAATATTTATTAAAAGGTTTTTTTCTGGTACACTATCACTCCTTTTCATTAGTCCCGCACACCAAGCCTTTGCCCCATTACACCTATGTGAGAAATGTAAGACCATGTCCCTTGGAGACCATACCCCCGCTAGAAGATAAACCAGATTTCAGATCTGTGCAGGTCTCAAAAGGTAATGTTATTTATAAAACAAAATGAAAAGCCTTCTTAACTCAGCCTGTTCTCCAAGAAATTCTCAGTAGATGGCAGTGTTGATCTTTCATTGATTTTTGGTCTGAGTAGGGTAGGGGATTATTTTTTCTTTTGTTTTGTTTTTATCCTATTTAGAACAGCTGAGGTTTCTGTCTAGTTTTAGATTATGGTTTTCACTAAATGAGGTTCATTTTACTCAGTCTTTGTTGTTCAGAGTCTTACCAAAAACTGGAAGTCCTCTAGGCAGGCTAATAAGTAAATCTTCAAACCAGTATTCTATTAAAATGTTAATTACAAAAGTTTTCATGCTTGTAAAAATCCAAAATATACAGAAGTATAGAAAGTAAAAGTGAATGTAAGTTTTCCAAGTGTTTTACTATGCATGTAAAATACACATATAATATATATATATTAATAGTTTCATACTTTTAATATTATTCTGCAACTTGCCTTTGCTTCTTTTCATTGTGTGCATTTCTCCATGTCAACCTATATGATCTACATTCTTCCCACTTTCATGATTTATAATACTTACATTCTGTCCCAGAACTATAGTCAAGCCTTCTAGATGAACTGCTGAAAACTTAAACCCAACAATAATTGCATTTACCATATTGAGCTTATGTAAATACTAATCGCTGCAGAACAAAATATGATCGAATCTATAGAGGAATAAAGATAATCCCATGTGCTTAACTCCTACACACAATGGTCAAGGTTCAAAGCTAGTTTCTAATTTTATTTTTATTTTCCTCACTTTTACTCAACTATTACTGTTTTTTATTAGTGTCTTTTAATCTCAGGTTTCTTAAAATCTCACTCTTAATGCTTTTTGCTTTGCTCAAGAGCCTCCTTGAATAATTTGTAAATTTGAGTGCATCCGTCATAAGTTTTCTCTGCATAGCTGAAAATACCTTCTACCCACTGATTGCTGGTTTGGCCTAAAGTTTAATTTAGGCTCAAATTCCAATTCCATCGGAATTTTAAAGGCATGGTTTCAAAGTATTTCTGCTGGGAAGTCATGTCAGATTTCCATTTCTTTGTAACTGACCTATTTTTTCCTTCTGGAAGCTTTTAAAGATGTTCTCATTGTTCCTGGGGTTCTGTCTAGGTATAGATCTTGTTTCATTTATCCTGCTTGGTACTGTGGGCTCTTTCAATCTGAAGATTTGTGTTTTCCTTTAGCTCAGAAAATGTTTCTATTATGTCTCTAATTTTCTCTCTCTTTATTTTTTGTTGTTCTTTTTTTCTCAAACTCCTGTTGAATGAATGGCTGTTGACCTCCTAGACCTTTCTTCTCTCCCTGGACTTTTCTTTCTTTTTGCTGCTTTATGTTTTCCTGTGTCTTAGGAGATTTCATTGACTTCCATATAACTGGTCTGGTTTTCAGTCTTGATTATTCTATTATTCTTTGTTTGATGTTTGTTTTGTTTTGTTTTGTTTTGTTTTGTTTTGTTTTGTTTTGTTTTGACAATCATTTTTAATTTCCAGAAATGATTTCTTGTTCTCTGCTGGCACCTTTTTTAATGGCAGATAGTTCTTGTTTCAGAGGCTTAACATTCTCTCAAATCTCTCCAGAGATATTTAGGGTCTTCTTCTTGAACATTCTCTACTATAGTTTATTTTTTCTGGGATGGCTCCTTTTGTTTATTCATCTTTATTTAGCTCTTCCATGCCATTGGTTTTCCTCAAATGTTTGATGACCTAGGGCTGTTCCTCCACGTTCATAAATGAAATTCTAGATTAATCTGTCTAAATAGTTGGTAAGTCCTGCTTCCCCAGGAGGCCTCCGTAGGCAGCCGGGTCATGCTGTCAGCAGGCTGTCAGCAGGCTTACCTCTAGATTGTAGCCTGGGGATGGCCACACTTGCTACTGTAATGAGGTGCTTGAATAATAAGACTATGTCCTCTTGGGCAGGGCAATACCCCACTCCTCAGATAGAGTCTGCTGTGGATACATAGAGCAATTTTAAGCTCTATTCTACTCTCTTGAGCTTCAACATCCATATTGGGATCCCTTCCTGGATGGATTGCCCATATTTTTTGGAGAATAATTTTTAGGTCCTAGGGCAAGATGTGCCTTGTGGGTTGAGGGTATGTTAGAGAGAAGGAGTAGGAAGAAAGGTGGGGGCCCCAGTGGGCCCAGCCACTGTGAATGCAGTTCTTTCCTCAGTTATTCAGATGATTGCCCTGTGACCTACTCTGGCTGTTTCTTGGCTCTGAATTTGGAGTTTTTCTGGAGTTACCTTGAGAAGGGAAGTTCTCGGTTCTGGCGTTTGGAGCTGTGGTTTATCTCTGGTCTTCCTCAATCTGATCCCATCTACTTTCCAGCTTCCTATATTTTCTCAGACTTTCTGACCTGCTGGAACCCTCTCTTCTAGCACTGATATGATTTACTTCTTTAAAAAATATCTTTTATTCAAATAAGTCCATGGTATAGTGGAGAGGTGGCTGTATATGCTCGGTTTGTGACTTCCAATATAGTATATTGTTTAAACTTATTTTTTTTTTTTTGTTAATCCATGTGGTTCAAAAGGTATAAGACAGATACATAAAGCGAAAATATCTCTTTCATCCTATTCCACATAAAGACTAATAGTTGTCCCCTGATATCTATTCTCCTCTTCTTCTTTTAAAGATAAAACTCTAAATTTTAACTTGGTTCAGCAAAGGAGGACCCTTCCTAAGTGTGGCCCTGTAAGGGCAAGGATTGCTTTCCACTGCTTCCTTGATTTCCCCTTTTCTATTGGCTGGAATGCAGATGCAGTGGGAAGCCATACTTGTCTGCGCTGAGGAGGGCGACACTGTAGGGACAGCTGAACGACAAAATAGAAGGAGTCTGGGGCCCTGACACCTCATTGCCGTTATACCTGTCCTGGTATGTGATAGAGAAATGAAATGCTTTCTTGTTTAAGTCTTATGTTCTGGGGTCACTTTGTCCAGCAGCCTGTCCAATCTCCCAAATGAGATCTCTGGGCTACACAGTTCTCCTCCCTGGGAACAGATTACTGGATCTGTCCAGAGATATTTCATGCATAGACAAACATACATACATGCATGAATGCATACACACACACACACACACACACACACATACACGTGTATATACATATATATAATACCCTCTCCATTTTTACATAAATGGTGCTGTACCAAACAGCTCTTCTTTACAGAAGAAGCCAGGCTATGTTTGAAAAGGAGGTGGCTCGCTGGTGATAGCCCTCAGCTCAGCTTCTCCTCTTCTGTGTTGACAAACAGCTCTGCCTCCAAATGTGCACACCGCCTCCTAATGAAAACAAAACTCAACCCACTTCCTACTCAGGCAAGCCCCGCAGAGGACTCATTCCTCCTTCCCGCCCCTGTGAGAAGTTCCAGTAAATCCATTCTTTCTCCATCTTGTATCTTTCTGAGGTCTTTGCGTGACAGGAGTTGTGCTTCAGGTGGATGCCCAGTGGACCCACCCATTCTCCCAGCCTTGTGCTTACTATGGAAGCCCTTGACATAGATGTCTCAACTGAAGAATGAAGCTGATTGGTGAAGGCCATTTTCAATGGTCTCTCTTCTCTCTGCCCATCTTCCCCTGTCCCCATGCTGGCTTTCAGTGCCCTGAAGTGGAGCTTGTACAGCATTTCCTCTGAATTATCTGCCCTTCCTTAAAATAAGGGAGAAGTTAGTACTCCATCTAGGTTGAGGGGAGGGGAGGACAAAAGTTTATGTGAGGGGAGAGAGTATATGGGTGGGATCAGTCTCAGAGCAGAAGGACAATCTATAGTGGCGTGCAGGGGCAGCTTCCTGTGTAGCCTTGGCCACTATAGTATTGTCAGTTTGTGTCTTCCCAGCCTTCCTTACTGTGGAATTTCTTCAGGGGAAACCTCAACTCAACTCTTAAAGCCTTTCAACTGATTTAAATCCGGATCACCCAGATTATCTAGGATAATCTCCCTTAATCAAAATTAACTGATTAAAAGATAATCACATCTACAAAAATACCTGTTCAGCAATACTTAGGTTAGCATTTGTTTGAATAACTGGGGATTTTATCCTAGCCAAGTGGACACATCTGATTATCTCGGGTTAACTCAGATGAAAGTGATTGACAGAGAACAGATACTTAAGGTGCTAGAGTTTTTTGAAATCAATTTGTTTTCCCCAGATGATAATAATTCAGGGTACCAACTGGCCCCATTAGCTATCCTTCATATCAGTGGAAGAAAGTATTTCTGCAACATAATCTTGAAGGGTACCTGATTCTCATAACATCTGACTGCTTTCACAGGTGAGGAGCTTGCTCATAAACCCAGGAGGACCTACTGGCATTTCTTTCTGCCTTCATCTCAGTCACTGAGGGGTTAAGACTGCCACAGCCTCTGCCAACTCTCAAGGGTTTCAGCCTGGACTCCAAAGCCATTAATCATCCAGAACCAGGGCAGCGGGAACAACACTTACTAGCAATTAACCTACAGTAGAAGGAGCATTGCTTCCCCCTGCCTGCACTTCCCTCTTCTGCACGCCCAATTACTCTAAATTAACATTTACCAAGCAAAGTGCCCGTTAATTGGAAGGGCAGTAGAAAGAAAGGCCACACACCTACCCGGTCTAACTTAATAACCTCAGAAGAAGCCATTAATTAACAGGAAGTGTTGTACATTCAGATAGATCTTTCCGAGATGTTCCCTGTTAACTGCATGTTTGTGTTTCTGAGCACCGCTCTGCACCCACCCCTCTCAGCAGCACTTCAGGTTATAAAAAACATGCTTGTAAGTAACACAGCGCTTTAAGGAATGCCTGCACTGGCTGACGTCCCTAGAGATTCCTGGAAATAATCTTACTGTCCATGTGGGGAAACCGAGGCTGAGGAAAAGGGAGAGAAATGCCCGAGGTCACAGGGTCACCTGGCTACCTTCCTGGCCTGGTCCTTTCTCCACTCAGCCATGTGCATTTGGGGTAGTTTGCCAAGAGGAGGCAGCATTCCCTCTGTTTCCGGTGGCGGACAATCAGGTTTGTTAACTTTCATGCCCCTGAAGGGTGACAAGCAGAGGCTTCTAAGAGGGGATGAGGAGGTGTGGGCACTTGCCCAGGTGGCTCATCTTAAAGTGCCTCTCAGTTTGTTCCCATCGCCTCTCCCCATGTGTGCAGTTGGGTTGAATGGCACAGAATCCCCCATTCGTTCCCGGGTCCTGCCCATTTGAATACTTGGTGTCACTCAGACCCAGCTCTTTTTTCCCTGCACCCTTTCCTGGCCTTCATCCCGGTTGGGCCTCCATCTGGCCTGTCAGTCATTTTGTGTGTCCCAGGTCAGTTCTCTCTCTGCCATTCCCCACTGCGGCTGTTTCACAACTTCCTGACTTGAGCTAACTGATCAGACAACCTCACTTCCCTCCCCAAGAAAATAGAGACCATCAGGGGGCCTAATTAGCTTTCCTTCTCCCTTTTGGAGCCCAGCCTCCCTGTCTACTGGGCTGCCCACCTGGGCTCGGAGTCTGTGCCTCCTCAGGGATTTGCTCCTCTTTCCTTTCTGACTTGCCCCTCTCTCTGGATTCTTTTTGTTGCCATACTCCCAAGCAGCTCCCATCCTAAATTAGCCCTGCCTTCCCTGTCCTCTCCGCACCCCTCACGCTCCCCCGCCCGAATCCTGCTGCAGCCCTCCCCCTCTCCTCCCCTTTGGTGTCCAGTTTCTCCAAATGGCCATCTATACTCATCGCATATTTCCAACTCCCACCCACTCTCCACTACGCAGCAGAAAAAGTCTTTCCTAAGTTCAAAATAACCTCTTTGTTGCTAAATCCAGGAATCCTGTTTTAGGTTTTTGGGTATTCTAAATATGAAATTTCTGTAGAACTTTCTATTGTTGATCACTCCCTCGCTCCTTCCTGAAACTCACTCTCTCCCAGCTTCCGTGAAACCACACGCTTTTTTCTACAGGCATCTCTTTCTGCCTCTCCCCTTAGGCTCCTTCTCTTGTCCTCACACATTCTCTATGGGCAGCCCTATCCACGCTGGTGGCTTCCATTACCAACTAGATGATGGTGGTGGTGATGGTGGAGATGATGATGATGCCGGTGGTGGTGGTGGTGGTGGTGGTGGTGGTGGTGGTTATGGTGTGATGATGATGGTGGTGATGGTGGTGGTAGTGATGGTGATAATGATGATGATGATGATGATGAAGAAAAAGAAGATGACTCTCGAATCTCTATATTGAGTCTAGATCTGACTCCTGAGCATCAGGATCATATCCAGCCCCCTCCCCACTTGGAAGTCTTATAGGCTTCTCACACTCACCACATTCAAAATTGAGCTCATTACCCTCCCCTTGTCTGCTTCTCTCCTAGGGCTTTGCATTGAAAGTGTTACCGTGCATATAAGAGTCATCCCTCCTTCCTTCTCTCCTGTTCAATCAGTCAATCAATAAAACATCCAGCCCTATACATTCAATCTCTAAGGAGCTTCTGTCTTTCCTATTGCCATTACTTTAGCTGTGACAAATTGTGGTCTTACTCCCTATAGCCAGGGTGATCTTGCTAAACTCATATTTTATCAGGTCAAGACCCCCACAACTGGCATTTCACCTTGGAAAAATTCACAGACTGGGACAAGAGTTATCATCTCAGCTTCAATATTTTCATTTTTAAAAATTAAACAAACATTTCTCCAAATACGTTGGTTCTTAGAATTTTGATATTCATTTCCTGATTTAAGCCTTGAAACACTTCCGTGAGGTAGGTAGTATGTCTCCATTTTACAGATGAGAATGGTTTAGTCTCTCAGAGTCTGAGGTCACAAAATAATTAAGTCAGGATTTGAATTCTTTTTGTTCTTTTCAAGATTCTACAGCTGAACAATCCAAGGGAGCAGAGGTGGGGACTTCTAGGGGCTCAAGGACCACTCCACAGATCTAAGAGACCTTCTCAGTGCCTAAGGCCTGAATCCCCATCCTGAGTCAGAGGGAACTGGCTCCCCCACATAGTCTCAGATGGAATAGGGATGACAGACAACAGAAGATCAATAGCCATCTGTCCTGGCTCCACTGACAAGCTAATCTTTTCAGTAAACATTTCATTAGCCCCTGCCAGGCTGCTCCCACCTGCTAACAGGAGAGGCAGAATGGGGTGGGGGAGGGAGCCCTCTGAGTTAAAATAGGCTCAGGTGTCAACAGGGGTACCTCTGGCCCCTAGATCCAGCTAAGCCCAGCTATAATACCAGTGCCATGCACTAGCAGAATCAAAATCATCCCCAAGATTTTTGTAAATTCCTGGAAATGTATGTTCTTTTTCTTTCCTCTAGCTCTTCCCCAGAGACGCTTTCATGATCCACCCTCAATGAGACTCGACTCACTCCACTGTAAGTTCTTACAACAGCTTTCGTTTTCGCTTCATCATATTACTACTAATGCTGCTGCTTCTACTGCTACTGCTGATAATGTCAGTTGTATTAATAACAACAATAGCAAACACCTAGCAAGCACCTACTCTGCGCTGGAAGCCATGCTAAGTGATTTGCTGTGGGGTTTACTAAAGGTGGTAAACCCCACAGCAACCTTATGATGTAAATGCAATTATACTTTCCCACTTGGTAGGTGAGCAGAGTCTCTGAGAGACTAGATCCTGGGTATACCAACCTCTGAAGCCCAAGCTCCTACCCACCTATTTACATTTGCAATTTGCTCTACAAAGGCAGGAAGCATGTCTGATTGTTCCAACACTCTGTCCCTAACTCAATGATTTTTTTCAAAAATGATACAAAGTATTATACATGAGTTTCTTTAGCCTTTGTCGCTCACAAGATAATAGAGGTAGGAAACCTGTTTTAATTTTTTTCTTTTTTTTGGACAGGGAGTGGTGTTCGTTTTCGCCATGCAAATTAATTCTTCTCTCAGTTGCTCCAGAGGAAGACTGCTTCCTGCAAATATGGCTAGTTTGTGTGATCTCCCATTGAGTCCCGCCTCCCTTGCTTCTTAAAACCAAACCATGCCCAGAAAATTTCCTTCTGCTAGCTAATAATCCCTCCTTTCCCACTGCTATACACAGCCTGCTCCAGCTCTGCACATCAGGGAATGGCCCTCATTTTCAGAATTACGTTTGCTGACTTTCTCGGAGGTCTTTACGCAGCCTTTCCACTTCCTCTTATGTTTCTCCTGTTCAGGCTCCTGCTTTATTTTCACTGCTTTGGGCAAACCTTCCAAATAATGTTGGTTCTGGAGTTTTAAATGTCCTCAGGTTCAATAAAAATGCTGCTTCGGGGTGCTTTTCAGGAGGAGAAAGGGGAAATATGGACACCATGCCATGAGGTGACTTTATGGGGTTTGAGGTTAACCTGTCAAAGTGGGCAGTCCCAGCCGCTTGGTGGCATATGGCAATACAGGCTTGCTTTTCATTTTTCACATTGCTGGAAAAAGACTGAACCAGAATATTCGATATCTAATCTGATAAGGTCTCTGTTAGCTGTGTAGTTGGAAGAAAAATAGAAAACACTGCTAAGCTAAAATATGCAGTTAAAAGCACTCATCATGTTTTCACCTAAAGAGAAATCACTGTCAAATATGCAATAGAGTGGTTAGAAGCATTCAGACTTTCTTCTATACATATAGGCACACAAAAAATCTTGCCATACTAGGCATATGATTCTGAAAACAGATACTCTCATATAGCACTACATGATGAATGTACTTCCATGTCAAGAAACACAGATTTATGTAATTTTTAGTGTCTCAACAGTATTCTAGTGTATGCATGGAATATGACTTATATAACTACTCCCCTATCGATATGCATTGGTTTTAATTTTTTAACCTTTTATACATTGCTGTATTGAATATCCCTGCATATATATCCCTGTATACTTACCTGGCTTTCTCCCTTAAGGCAAAGTTTCTCAACAGTGACACTACTGATGTTTTGGACCAATAATTCTTATTCTGGAGGGCTGTCCAGTGCACTGTAGGATGTTTAACAGCATCCCTGGCCTCTATGCACTAGATGCCAATAGCATACTCTCCCCCTCCCGCAATATCCTGACAATCAATATCTCCAAATTGCCAAATGTCCCCTGGGTGGCAAAATTGCCTCTGCTTGAGAAGCACTGCCCTAAGGATAAAGTTCTTAAGTCAAAAGGGCCAAGGATATACATATTGTAAGACTTGCTATCTTTTGCCAAGTGCCTTCCAATAGTTGCATGATTTACACTTCCCAACAGTGTATGAAAGTGTGCGATTATGAATATGAGCATTAGCATTAAGAAAAGAAACTACCAATCTCATAAGACAAAAAGTTTTCTCATGGTTTGATTTTATTGTTTTATTACTAGAATGAGGTTGAACATTTAACAAATCATTTTGATTGTCATTTCTGTAGCAAACTATTTTTTCTGTTTCTTCTTTTGGAGTATTCATTTTTTTTCCTGATTTATCTATGTCACCTTTTCATAATTTTCCTCGCTTGCTGTTTGTCTTTATGTGTTGATGTCTGTGGTAGTACCAGTTTTAAAATCCTTGAGAATCTCATAAGCTGCTTCTAGAGAAAGCATTCTTGCACTGTCACTTTATTGGGGTTCTAGCTATGTCCCCAACAGTGAACCTCCAGCCAGCTCCATCTTTGCCTGGTGGAGGATGCTATTTGGGTCAAGTTCTTTTATATTAAAATCTGCTGAATGTTCCTCTAATGTTTGAGTGCATAGTTCTTGCTCTGAAAACCTGCTTGTCAGGAGGCAGCCTTGCTTTGGGAAGACTGACCTGGGGCTTGGCCATAATTAGTTCAGGTTAATTATTGCCCATTGGTAGATTTGCAACACAGGGGCCTCTCTTTCCCTAAGCAGGGGCCTCTGGAGCTTTCTTTTATGAGCTCTGAACCCTGAGGGAGGACTTCAAGTAATGAATTTTCTTGTAATCAGATTTGAGGGTTTCTTCCCTGAGCCATCTAGTCAATTGGAGAATGGAGCACTGACTGGTTTATTTGGCCAAAGGATGCAGAAGATGAAGCACAAGGCATTTGGTCAGCAACCCAGTGAGTATATGAAAAAATGACTTGACATTTTACAGACATCCACTTCTTCTATTTCAGAAAGTTTTTAGGGGAACAGTTTTCTTTACAGATCAAGGATATCATCTGCGAGGACAGGGTAGTTTTTGTTTGGAGTATCAAGGAGTAAGAGTGTAATTATCCTCAAGTGAAACTTTGCGAGTTTCACCTTAAACTTCTTCCCTATGGGAGTAGCACAGTTCAAACATGTTTATAAATATTTTATTTGTTCAGTATTTATTCAGTATCCATTCATTTGTTTGTCCATGCAGTCAATCACCAGGAGGCACTGAGGATGGAAAGTGCATGCATGACACATGGCTCCTGCCTTCCTCAAGGCACATATATGGCATCTGTGTTACTGGGAGAAAATAGATGCTTTGTGGGGGTTTGTTATACACATCAGGGTCACAGTGTGAAAACCTACAGAGGCCTTGTGGCAAAGGTAGGAGGCAGGTCCAGGGATCAGGAAGATAATAAGAACAGGCTAAACTGAAGATAATGGTGAGGAGTATGCACTGGTCAGCAGCTAGGCATTCAGTGAATGCTAGTTCCTTCTCCCAGGATAGTCTCCCATTTGAATCTCTCAGAAAATGCAATGGCTTCACTAGGTCTGAACTTGGGGAAAAAAAATTCCTTGCAGATGGACTTTCCAGTTAAAGAGCAGGAGAGGAAAAGTTCAAAGACCCTTGTGTTGCTTTACAGGCCACAAGGTCAGAAGCAGAAAGGAACTCGAGTGATCTCCTTCTCTCCTTTGGCAGGCGCCTCAACGGCAAAGTGCAGGGCTGCTTCAGGCCAGGCAGGACCTCCAGCATAGGGAGGCATCCCAGACCAGGATCTCCAAGAGCCCCTGGAGCTGGGAGGCAGCCAAATAGCAGGGAGGACAAAGGCTGCAGAGGGGCCCCTTCTAACCCCGGATCCATCACTGGAGCAAATCGTATAGATCCATCTGACTCTTGATTATGCTCATTTCTTGCTTTTCATTGCAATTGCATGATTTTTCTTCCCCTCCTCAGCAAGTCTCACTGGTGATATAAAGGGATGTCTGGAAATGGAGTTTCCATTCAACCCACTTCTTCTCAGGAGTGACTCACTGGTTTCAGACAGGAATGTAGGTTACAGAGCTTTAGGAAAAAATGTTCTAAAGATGGAGATTCCAAAAGGAAAGTTCATTCCAGAGGGATCAAAGGCTCTCAAGAATGTCATTCTGAGTTAATTCTATCCTGTAGTTCCAATAAAAGTGAATAGAGAGAGGCAGCCAGACATACAAACACAAGCATTGCCATGCAAGAACTGTCTTGGCTCAAGTAGTATAACTGCCTTATGCCAAAGAGGGAATACGAACACACGTGTGCACACACACACGCACACGCACGCCCACACACACATGCACGCATGAGGTACAGCAAGGACATGGAAGTTCAGTCAGGATGGTAGCCCAGCTTGGCTGAGATTTGTCGAAAATGACAAAAAGGCTTTGCTAGTTCCACAGTGTATGAGTTCAAAATTGCATTTAGCCGCTGGTAACAGAGACTTGAAAAACAATGGCTTAATCAAAATAGGGTGCCCCTTTTTCTCTTAGGCAGTGCTGGGTTGCTCTGGTGGCTTTACAATGCCAAAATCTTCTTTCTGCTCTGCCATCCTCAGTGAAGGGCCTCCATCCTCAAGGTCACTTTATGGCCTAAGATGGCGCCAGCACACCTCCTAGAGAGAAGGAGGAGGAAGTGGGGAAGAGCAAAAAGCGTGCTTTTCAAATGTGCCAGCCCCCTATCAGGTAATCCCCCAGAAATCCCTCCAGTGACTTCCGCATACTTCTGACTGACCACCTCATCTGCCAATGTGGTTTTGTAGCAAGGCCACATTCAACAATACTAAGGGAGAGGAGATACTAGATGATGGGTGTGGGGCACCCAGCAGTTGTTGACATAAGTGCAAGGAAGACAATGAATAAAGAAGGAAGAACACCCCCCCTCCCCTCCTCGACCTGGGTCACATGGTACACTGCTACCAGGCCAGAGAAAACCTCAGACTGGAAGCTCTAGCTGATTTGCTCTCATCTTCTTTTTAAATGTTAGAGGGAAGTTCAGATCCAGGGAAGTCGGGGAGACAGAACAGCGTTTAAGATGATCTCTAGCGCCAGCCCCCTGGATAGGTGTCAACAGGAGGCAGTGAAAAGACTGAGAAATCCTGGAGAATTTGCTGAGTGATGCTGGTGGTGGGGCTCGCAAGGGAATCACAGTTTCTGAAGTGTGTTCCACAAGATGTTGTTGGATGTTACACGAAGCACTGGATTCGTGGTCAAAAAATGTGGCAACTCTGTATTAAACCTAGTTAATTAAGATGTTTATTTCATTGTAGAAAATGTTGGAGTCATGAATATGTTCACTTACCTTGTGACTTTTTTTTGTTTTTCTTTCTAAGAGGAAGCATTCCCAAACTTATGTGACCATAGAAACCATTTTTTTGCAAAGCATCCCGTGAATGAGTGTTCCAGAGTAGACATTTGGGAAATAGAGGTATGGTCAGAAGCTGCCCCTTTCCCTGCTAGGCTCCTAGCTTTCTCAAAGTGCAGGCCATGGACCACCTGCATCAGAATCATCCAAGCACTGTTCTAGACGAACAGGATCACGGTCTTGGTTCCCTGGCCTGGAAATCTGCATTTTCCCAAGCTCTCTGTGTTATTTTTACACTCACTGAAGTTTGAGATTTACCAGGTGACAGAGCTGAGACTTCACTTTACAAATACTGTGATTTGATGAATTTACATCTAGGTGGCTCCACCCAGCCCCCTCAAAGCTCATTCCTCTCATCACCATTTGGTACCTGGATAATTTGCTCAGCTCTGTTCAAAGCAGCTTGCATTTGTCTTTATTGCTGCTCCCTTTATTGATTTAGATCTGTCTCTGCAATTCGTCAAGCTTGGATTGCATTTTAATCTTGTCCTCCAAAGTAGCTAAGATCCCTTCTAGCTTTGTATCATGCAGAGATCTGATTAGCTGGGTCTCAATTCCATCCTTCAAGTCATTAATGAAAATATTAAATGGTCCTGGATTTGGCATGAAGGTCTTCGGGGCTCTCAGTAGATGTATGGCTCCCATATCTGCCACTGGCCTCTGCTTGGTGCAGTCAGGGGTTGGACATCACACCCTGCATTTCAGTTGTTATTGCTTCCTGATTGCAGTGCAAATCTACATAGAAAAAATATAGAAACTATTAATTAATTAATACAATTAAACTATTAATTAACGGCATGTTGACCACAGGGTGAAGCCGCTTATAGCAAGTGTGTGTATTAGAAAGATTAATTTTTATGTAAGTGGCAGCTCAGCTCCATCTCTGAGATCCACCATTCCAGGCTGAGCCAATCTCATGACAAGCAGCTTCTGTATCATAATGCAGTAAGAGCTCACTTTTCTGAGCATCTCCTAAGTGCCAGTCTTTGATCTCATGTCTTTTGTGTGTGTTCACTCATTCAGTGCTCACAGAAGTCCTATGAAGCGAGTGCCATCATTGCTCTCTTTTCTACATGAGCTGTCTGGGACGCACAGAGAGATTAGATAATGTGCATAAGGTACCAGAGCTGGTAAGTATTAGAGCAAGAACCCAAACGCAGGCAGATTGACTCCGGCTCTCAGACTTAGGACAACTACCCTGAATTCTTGCGGCAGTGACTGAATGAACGATTTGGTACGAAAGGCCTACCCAGGGCTCAGAACCCAGAAACTACCAGAAAGACCGACCATGGTACAAATGGGTTTTCATCAGTTGTCTCATTTAACTTTTGAAAACTGTCAATCAATGTTATTGTATAAATGAGAAAGTAAAGGGGCTGTGACCACTCCCCAGAATCATTCCTAGGTCCAGCTGACTTCCTCCTCCCCAGGCAAGCCCTGAGGACACATGACAAACAAGCGTGCCCTCAGGACACCTTGGAGAAATGTAGGCTGCAAAAAGTAAGTGAAGAAAAAAGCACTGCATGTCGGATGTGCTTTTCACTTCACTCTGTCTTGAAATTCTTTCTGCAGTCTCATCTTCGAACCTATAGCAACACACTGACAGGTATGATGCCTACAAAGCTCACCTTTCTCCAGAGTACCTTTTTCTGTTTGGCTCAGTGCGGGCCTGCAAGATGATAGCTAGGCTGTAGTCTTCTCTGATACAACTCACTCACTCACTCACTCACTCCCTCTCTTACTCACTCACTCACTCACTCACTCACTCCCAGGCTCCACACTGGGCCTGGCCTTATTCTAGAAGCTGAAGAAGACCAGCCTCTGCCTTCAGAAATTTAAAAGTTGAATAGGTGTCATTCCAGTTCCTGCTCCTTTTGACACATGGCAGAGGCAGAGCCAGAGGTGGTGGCCACAAGTGGGGGCATACAGCTGTCACCTGCTTTAGGAGAGCCAGAGGGAGCAGGCAAAGCTTCCTGCAGGAGTGGGGAACAACTGGGCCTTGAGGCTGGGTTTCAGTGACAGCTGGGAGGTGGGCCTGGCTAGATTCTGAGGAGAAACAGCACTCATGCTGTCACCCTCCTGAGCGCTGGAGCAGCTCTCAGACTGAAAAAGTCAAATTTTCACCTCAGTTCCTCAGACTTGGCCCCACGGTCAGGCCCTCAACAGCTCTTTAGCGAGTTGATGTACATCTAATTAGTCGAGCCACGGCAGCGAAGGAAGGGCCCCCAGAATAAAAAACTGTCACTGCCACTTTTCACTTGTCCAGAGAGAGGAGGCAGGGGACTGACAGGTCTTTGTTCTCCGAGTTAAGCCTATAAAGCACTTTGCCTATCGGCCATCAGAGGGCGATGGTCGCCCACTCATCGGATGTTCCTATAGAGACATCAGCGGCGTTAGCCTGGGAGATCTGGGAAGGAATGGAAGATGACTTTGTTAAAGGAAGATAATGAGGATTTCCCCCTCCCTCAACGGAGCTTTTAAAGCCTTAAAAGGAAGAATATCTCAATCCTAGGGAGCAGTCTAGTTTAAGGATGGCTCCTTAGGTATAAGGACACTTCATCTGAGAAGTCAGGAGAAGTGGGTGTAAGCCTTCAGCTCTGATGTTGCCTCACCTATAAAATGGGTTAATACTGCTTGTCGCTCCAATTTCACTCGGTGGTCAGGAGGTTCAAATGAGACAAAGGAAGTGAAGGAGTTCTCTAAAGGACACCATGTATGAAGACGAGATTTTTTAAAAATTAAACTTATTGGGGGACATAGTGTATGAGGACAAGAGATTCTGATCAAAGCCATTTCTAGTGGTGTTTGTTTAAAGCTTCCTTCCTGTCATGGAGAGGGAGGCGGAGACCAAGGAGCCCATAATGCCCTTGTCATGAAAGGTGACCACTCTGTGGTCACAGGCACAGAGCAGTGTCCCTACATCTGACGCCTCAATGGCCAGAGGGAGGCATGGAGGCTGCAGGGAGCTGGTCACAGTCGACAGGCTGAGAGCCCTGTTTCTGGTTCCCACTTTGCCTCCCTGTGGCACCTAAGGAGTGTCTTGCCATCCATACGGTGAGTGGAAAATGGGGTCTTTCTGTGCCTGCCGTCCATGTCCGCTCTTCCAGCATCTCCCAGCCTGTAATCCTCCAAGCCGTTTTGACATGGGGGATGGTGGCAGAGAAAGATCACTGATATGGGGAGTTTGGGGGAAGCAAGTGAAGAGTAGCCCTTGATGCACCAGGAGCCTGAGAGATCTTCTTTTTCCTTTGAGTCTTGAATTTCTTATCTGTGGAATGGGCAGGTTGGACCAGGTGATCTCTAACCATTGTCTTCTCTCCACTCGTTCCTATGAATTCACACACATTGGTATTAAAATTTCCTGATTCTGATTCCATCAAACAAGCAAACACTTTGCCCTTTGACTGTTCCTGACCTCTAAGCGACCCCCAAAGTGTCCCAGCCATGTTGTGGTTGGAGAACATTACCATGAATGCACCTGTGGCCCTTCTCCCCACCGTGCATCAGAAGCAGAATGATAGAATGCTTAATTCGACTTGATAATGGGCAAACACAGACTAGCAGTGAGGATCAGGGGATCTGATTGCCTTTCTGATGCCGACTCTGGGGCCTGAATGCTAAGCTCCACCCTCAGATTGCTGTAGTAGCTGCTCTTTATCTAGTCTCTGATGACTTAATCTCCAGCAGACTGGGGCTGTCGCAGCTCCATTTCGGCACATGGTCCTTTTGCAACTCCTGTGTGGCCAATGGAACATTGATACACTGTACGCCCATATTTTTGCAGTTTTATCTTCCATTACTTCCATTGATTTTTAAATTTCAGTGCCAATTTTAAGCAAACTGAAGTTTATGGAGTGTAGGAAAGGAGAATCCATCTGAAAACTCCCCACTTGGAACTGTGATTATCCCCCTCTTTCCTCCCAAGATCTCCATTTCTGCCTCCCTCCTCCTGCCTTCACACAGGTTCAGCTCCTCCTAGTTTCAAATAAGCCTGCCTTTGCTGCTGTGCTTACATCAGGCTTTCCTGTCCCCTAGCTATCACTCAGCGCTACCTGCCTTCAGGCTCCTTTCTAAAATGAAGACTGGATCCCAGCACTCTCTTGCCTAAAGATATGGGGTGGCTCCTCTTTGCCTTTGGATAAACCTGGCCTCAGTGTCCTTAGGCAATTACCACTTAAGATAATAGTAAAGCCTACCATTTATTGAGGTTTTATTGTGTGCCAGGCTCATTGCTAAGAGCTGTGCATATATTCTATTTCGTTCTCATAGCCATCTTAAGAGGCGAGTCATATTATTATCTGCATTTTGCTGATGGGAGAATTGAGACACTGAGAAAAGATGCAGGCATAAGGCCACTAGTTAGGAAGAGAGGTGCTGAGATTTGAACACTATTTTCGAAGACTGCTGCTAATGACAGTAAAATCCCAGTTTATCATATTGAGGCGCCTTCTGAGATTACTCCCAAGGTACAGAATTAAAATTTCCTTCATCTTGGCCCCCAGATTTCCTTACTAAGGTCCTCCTTGAAGGACACTTTGCTATGTGCCTCTCTGTCCTGTGACTAGATTGGGAGCAACTCAAGCACAGGACCAAGGTGAAGCTACTCAAAACGTTAGTTAAATTGACTCCTCCTGCATTCTGATAGCTTCTCTGCATCATGTACCTCTTTTTGCTATTCTCTTTCTCAGTCTCTCCACGTGTGGGCTCTACATACACCTCTGTCCATCCTGGCCAAGTCTCCAGGGATAGACATCCCTGTGGCCACTTCCAGTGTCAGCCCTGGACCCCATTGTTCCCCTTCTCCTTGCTAAAACTTTCTCCTCTTAGTCTCCAGGACACTGACCATGACTGGTCAATTTGCCTCTGTTGGCTTCTTCCCTTCTATATCCATCCACAACCCTGCTACTGCAAGTCAGGGAGCTGTCCACAGCTTTGTCCTCACTTGCCACCACTCCCAGTACATGTGCCACCCGTAGCTCACTGGGGCCTGGGAATCATCCCATAAACGAGAGCTAGATGAATATTTAAATAGAAGTAGTAAGTAGTATATTAACAACTTACATGGATGTTATAATGATCCACAGTGAAATATTCCCTCACCTCTCTGCAAAATTATCATTCCAAACCACGGAATACATTAGGTTTTATGATCTACTAGCTTCTTTGGGGAAATATAAATCTTGAAATATCATCTTCATGTGACAGGGAAAAGAGTCCCTTGGGACACAAGATGTTTAAGAACGTTAACTGAGAATCAGAAATAGTTTGCGATTAATATCAGGGTTTTGTTTATGAGCACAAATAAATCTCTGGTCTAGGGCTGATGTGTAAAAATCTGTCCATGATGATAACTCTGATTGCAAATGATGAAATGGGAAAACAATCTGAATTTAAAGAGGTGATTTTGGGGTTGGGTTTCAGTGTTTAGGAGCTAATATTTTCTGACCATAAATTTGTATGCTGTTCAAACATTCCTTGTCACCAACTAAAATAAATATGATGGAGACTCAAAATTTATACTGATGGTCTATAGCCATGCAAGTTTTGTAAGTCACGTGAAATGAAGCAGTTCTTTTCACTAGGACAGAAGCCCCCCCACCCTTCTTCTTTCGCCATGAAGGTGAGGAGCTAATGGTGACCTTTGACATGGGGGAGGACGGAGGAAGACATGTTGGTGTTTGGAGCCCTGCATGACTGGAAGTTGGGTGGGTGGGGAGTCCTCACAGGAAGGGCATTGCTTTGGGGATGAAAAGACACATGTTTGCCTCCCACTTGCAAAAGTGGTCAGGCCTCTTCCTTGTTTCAAACCCATCACAGACTCCCCATGGCTTCTAGAACAAAGTCCAGCAACCCTCGGAATCCTTATTCAGGCTTCTAAAATCCTCTGTGATTTGACTCTGCCCCTCTCTCCGGGCTTATTTCTCATTATGCCAGACTTGTGACTCGACACATGCTCTCCCTTCTCAATCCCTTAACCTGTGACTTCTGCCTGGAGTGCCTCTCTTCCTGGAGTCATTTGGTAAACAAACAACAGCAAAGATCATCTTGTCTCCTAGGTTCTCTCTGGGCTCCTGTGAAGAGGTGGTTTTTCCCTCTACCGACCTCCTCGCACGCCCTGAACACCACTCTCTCCCTCTGTCTTGTCACCTCACAGAACACAGAACAATAGAGAACAATAGAGAACAGAACAATATTTCCTGCTTCACTGGTGTTGGACTTGGCCAAGGGGCTTGTTTGGAACAGTGGGATGTGAATGGAAAAGCCAAGGCCTCAAGAAAGCAATGTGTTTTTTATGTTCTCTAGTGTTTTCTTGATTTTTCCAGAGAAGAGCGTGTCTCTGACAGCTGCTGTTCCAAGGAGAATATGGAGTCATGTGGAACGAATCTGAACCCAACCCAAACCTGGAGCTCACCCCAGCTGCTCTGCAGCCAGAAGCAGAGCTGCCCCAGCCAGAGCACAGACCTATAAGTGAAAAAAAAAATAGATGCTTCTTATTGGAAGCCATCGAGTTGTGAAGGGGTTTGTTATGCAGCATTTGTGTGGCAAAAGCTGACAAATACACCATTTCACTTTGGGGTTAAACCTCACAGAGGAAGTGTATGTAGAGGAAAACTACTTGCTGAGTTTGGAGGAATTAAAAAAAATCAGGGCTGGTGCTCTTAGCTTCTCAGAGAAATCTGTCTTTGGTGTGGTGCCATGTCTAATATGGCATGGAAGTGGTGAGGCAGCACTAGGCAAGTGAAAGGTCCAGAGAAACAGACAGAGACAGTGCTCCTGGATGCATACTTTATTCTTGGCCAGAGATCCAGGACCTCTCACATGCCTGGTGGGAGAAGAGGAAGCTCTGAGAGAACTATTTGGTTTTTATAGATTAAGATTAGCAGAGGAAGCTATAAAGTACAGCCCCTTGGAATCTCAGGCTATGGGAAGTCTTCAGTGATCAGCCTGATTCTTCCAGACCAGACAGGAGCAGCCACTTCCAGGAAGACTCCAGTACAGGACATGGCACTGGAGAACAAATATATGTTGTTTTAAGCCACTAATTTTTCTCGTAATTGGTTCAGCAGCAATAGGAAACAAACACAACCTGGAAGCAACATAATGATACAACAATAGGGGATTATGTGATAGACTCTTGTTTTTGTGAAAACAAGATAGAGATTTATGGGAGAGAGTATGGAGCCATGGTTACAAGTTCAGGCTTTGGAGATAAACAGATCCGTGGGTCTGACTCTGGTTCTGTATTTGCTAGCTGTGTGATCCTGGGCAAGTGTTGTACCTTCTCTAAGCCTCAGTTTCCTCAGCCGAAAATCTCATATTCTTGTGAGGACTAAAATGTGCCTGGTACATAGTAAGCACCTACTAACTGATAATATCTATTACTTTTAAATTATTATTATTATTATTATTATTATTATTATTATTATCATTATAATACTAAAGGATCTACAACAATGTGACAGTTATCTCAATGTGAAAGTGACTTTATTTTTCTGATTCACATTTTCTGATTTTTCTATAATAGAGAAAATTTCCCTTGGAATAAGAAAGAAAGAGATAAAATAGGAATTTAAACAATTTAAAAATCTGAAACTGTTTAGTGTTTTAAAAATGTCTAATTCATTTGTAAGTGAACTAGAGTGCATTGCTTCTTGGGTAATGTTTTTGTTACTTAAATTTTTACAAGATAGTCGCAAATAAATGTTTTCCTTGTCAGTTCTTTTAAATAATTTTTTTTAAATGTACAATATATGTACCGTTTTTCATCAAATTGCCTTTGCCCACGTGTTTTGCTTTCGAGGTCTTGACGTGGAAAGGACTCTGATTGTGGGGCAGCAGGAACACAGCCCTGGGAAGGTGGGCCAGGTGCAGGAAGCCAGGCCTTCTGAGAGTGGAGAGTTAGCCTGGAGCATCTTGGGGCAGAGGGCAGGTAGGCTCTTGCTTGCTACTAGACTCTGGGAAGAAAAATCAATGTTCAATTGTGATTTTAAGCAGATTATATTTACTTAAGGAAGCAATTAGTTGTGGGTATTTCTTTGCAAATGGCTTGGAACCACATCTTTACTTAGTTATGCAAATGTTAGTGAGTAAAGAGAATTTTATTTTTAATATTAATTCACTAAACATAATTGAGTGTCCACCACGTGCCAAGCAGACTAGAGAATGGATTTGGGCGGGAGTGGTGAGTGGATGAAGAGAAACACAAAACTGAATAAATCGAGGTTACCCATTTCAATAAGCTTATTATCTACTTTAACATTTTCTCATATTTGCTTTATCTCCCTTTCCATTTCTTTTAAAATTATGTTGCAAAACCATTTAAAAGTAATTTCCAGACATCATGATTCTCTATTCCTATATATTTCAGCATTGATATCCTAGGAATAAGAGCAAACTCCTACATCACCATACACTATTACTACTAAGAAAATAAATAAAAATTTTATAATACCTAAGTATTATAATACTTAAGTATTATAATACCTAATATTAAGTCTGTGTTCAAATGTCTCTAAAATGGATTTTTTCAAGCTGCTTTGTTTTAACCTACTCTGATTTTGTTGTTGCTATTGTTTTCAATTACCTAAGTAGAGCTGACCTTAGATCAGCGTAGCCAATAGCATTTCTGTTCATTGCACTGTATGTATTTGCTTGTGTTGCAGAGTCCTGTTTAGAAGGAAGTCACCAGCCTCTGCAGGGTGACAACAAGTACTGTGTCTTGTAAGGAAAGCTGGCCTTTTTGACTCCTCTTTCCAAATGCACCCAAGAAGACCTTCAGCTCTCATCTCATGGGCCATCTAATATCCACTCAGGTAGCATGAAATGGCCTGCAGTCAGTTAGGTTCTTTGGCCCCTTCCCAAGTTGACAATTTCAAACTCATATCATTTGATTCAGCAAACATTTACTAAGCATCTCCCATGCAGTGGAGCCTTTTCTACGTGTTAGATTGTTGAATGCTCATAGAAATTCTGCACAGCAGCATAGTGGCTCTGCATCTCAGTCCAGAAATCCAGGTATACAAGAAATAGTGCCATTCTTGATTTCTTTTCAATCAACTTTTGACTCTTTGAGTTTTTCTTTTACTGTGTCCATTCTATTGTCCCCCAGTTATTTATTTAATTATTTATTCACCTGTGTAGATCATGGATATTTATTTTATATTTTGGGTTACAAATTAGTACTACTTTATTTTGTTGCACCTGTGTTCCAAGGACATATCCCCAGCTACGTGGGTTTTTAATTTTTGTTTTCTTAGCAGCGTCTTACTTTTGGCCTTAAATGACGCTCTAGGCTGATCTTGTATATTTCCTGCACCATCCTAGGATCAGTCATTTCTCTAAAGGGCCTTGGTTCCTTTTATTGGAGAATAGCACTAGAAATCAAAATTTGGGTGCTGAGTATGTTTATTGCTAATGAAGCGTTGTTGCCATTTTCTAGGTCCTCTCAGCTGGAAATGCAAGAAAATACATGTGTGTACACTAACTAGTGTATATACACATATCTATAAATATTTCTACATGTAACCATGCGTGTCTATGGTAAGTTAAACATGAATTTGTACTGCTGTCTCCAACTTAATTCATTACCATGTTGATCCTTCTAAGCCTTATCCCCTTGCGCACCTGCAAACTCCCACTCCAACAATGAGAAACCTGACTCCCACCATCTGTAATTGCTCAGTCCCAGTGTACATGTGATTTCAGAATTGCTAACCCTCACCCCCAGGGAAAAGAACTTGTCAGCTAAAGTGCTTCTGAGCCGTTTCTTTTGCCTTTAGTTTTACAGACACTACTAATTTCCAAAATTATTTAGGGCAGCCCCTTTTTCTCCCACCACCCTTTTTACTGAGTTTGTTTCATACCTATGTGCAAAGTTCCTTTCTTCCTATTAGGCAGGTTTCAGCCCATATAGAGTCAGCCTCAGACAGTCCCTGGAACCTCTTTTTTCTCCTGGCCTCCCTTCTTTTTTTCTACCCTTCTTCCTTCTTCCTGAAACCCTGATTTCATCTTCTCCCCTTCACCTGGTTTGGCCAAGAATACATGTTCAGTCTCTATCTGAAAGAGCAAAGATGAATTCTTACAATGAGGGGGTGTTGCTTCACAGAATTCTGCTGGATGAGGTCTGGTGTCCCCGTTTCTTTGGAGAAACTATGAAACAAGAAAACTTTTCTCTTTCTAGTGCTCTTGGCTTCTCGTAGCATTATTCGGTGTGTTATTATGCTAACATAACTGCCATCCACAGACAAGGGGATGGAAAGGAAGAAAGGGGGTGATGGGGTCAGAGAGCACCCACTGCATGGATGACCAGGAAGACAGGCCGCAAGGCTGGGTGGGACTCAGTCATGCCACAGCCATGTCATGGTTCTACAGGACATAGATTTTCCAAAAATCCAATCATTCATGGAAACAAAATTTCATTCTCCTTTAAATATTATGTTCAAATTTCTCTATTATGTTTATTTAAAAAATCATCAGAGTATTGGAATAATTTGAAAAATCAGCTATTCCTCCCCGAAAGGATATAAATAATCCCTGTGGTTCTGGGGTGGGGTGAGGGGGGGTCTAAAGTTTGAAGTGACATCCTACATCAGTTCTGTCCCTGGGGAGGAAGGGAGAGCCTGACAGCTGATCGCTTTTTGCCTTTGATAAGCACCTTTCTTATTCTAATTACACCTTACCCTAAAGTAACTTTTCCAGCACTCCCCCCTCATCCTACCCCTTACACCCCTGTTTAAAAAGAGACTATTCAGACAGCTTGCAAACAATGAAGCTTTGGGGTGATTTAATCAGGAAAGGAAACCTGTAAAGGGTCTTATCTGGGGTGAGCGTCTCAAGCGTCCAAGATTATCTCCCTGTCACCTTGTGACCCATCTCCTTCATGCCACCTTTTAATTTTGGTAGCAATTATGGCGTATGTGGATAATGCCCATTAGCATATTCATGGTCATCGCTTCATATTTATTGTCCGCGCAACTCATTAATCTTCATCTACTTTGTGTGCTTGACAGCTCAATCTATTTTGCAATCTCTGGGAAGCAGCCATAGTCCCCCAAAGTCTTTGTTTTCCTGTAAATAAACTGTGTTGGGGACCAGAGGACAATGGCTCATCCCGTGGTGATTGACACCAGCCACTGCTACTAATCAGGACGGGACTTCATTGCCAGCTGAGTCGAGTGCATTATGAGGCCATTGTTCCAACGCTACCAGGGCAAGAACACACACAGCCAGTCACCTTCGCAAGATGGGTTGATTGTTCTTCAAGATTGCACCGAGTTGCCTTATTATCCGTCCCAGACAACAAGGCATCTCACCCAAACAGACGCAATTGCAGAACCGCGGTACACTGGCCAGATTTGAATTGCTAATGTGTAATCTGCCGGGCACAGATGTGCAATGAATGTTTGGATGTTGTTTTGCCCGTCAGTCCAGGAGGCTGCATTGATGAGGTGATGAGTATTCAGTGATGAGTCCTGGACATTGGCCAACAGCAGAGTTTGAGCACTTGCACTGACAACAATCAAATTACCCCCCAAAGTGCCTTTGCCATAATTCAGTGGCATTTCTGTTACAGAGTTGGTAGGGTAGAAAGTACCTTTTTCTTTTCAGTGCATGAGATGTCTTTTATGTTTTTCAGATTTGGGAAAGGTATAGAAATTATCTTTGTTGTTCCCTTACCTGCCAGATCGTAGGCTGTGAGTCACGTGACAACTTGGAATTTGCCATTTACTAGGTTATTTTTTTAAGCTCTTTGTGCCTCAGTTTTCTCATCTCTTAAAATGGGTTGAAAAAATTCTGTCAACCATAGACAGGTGCTGTGAGTATCCAATGAGTTGATATACAAAGAATAAATCCCATAAAAGTCTTCTTTGTCTGAAGCATCTTTTACAGTTTATTTTCCCCAGAACATATTATAGGAAAAGATGCCCTAGAAGGTGATAACATGACATTTGCAAAGCTTTAAAAGAAAAACATGGGATTCAAAAATTTTATATACAATCAAGCTATTTGTATGTAAAGGCAGTGGGGATTAATTATGCAAATGAATATATTCTCTATGCAAAAAATGTTACTATGTTACTCGAAGGTATGTTCCACCTGAAGGGGACAATAACTAAAGTACAATAACTAAAGTAGGAACTCTTGAATGGCAGGCAGATAAGAACTTGTTGGAAGAAGTGAGACCAGATGATTGTATAAGTCGAAACAATTGAAGCAAATATCTTGTCTAAATTGACATCAAAAGATTAAAATATTTAAAAGAAATTATTTGTATTGAAACATTGGGATAACAGCATACATCAGTGAAGATCAAAAGAATGAAGAGGGAAGAGAAAGTATTTTTTTAAAAAGAAAAACAGGAAGATAGAAAGAATATATATATCTATATATACAAAGGTATAATAAGAGAAACCTTAGCAGTCTTTAATAAAGACTTTATTAAAGTTGAATAAAAAATTAAGCACTAATACTCATAGATATGTGGGAAAAAAATCTCCCTAAATCCAAGGTTTCTCTGCTTATTAGACAATCCCCTTCTCCTCCAAAAAGAGATATTCAAAACTAAACCCTGGGTAAAATATGATTATTTAAATGTGAACAAAAAGTCAGGTCTTGGAATATTAATATCAAGCAATGCAGGAAGATACAAGTCAAAGAGTATTAAACTTGGATGTGGTTCCATATTGTAGCAGTTAGCACGTCTGCTTTACACACAGAAGGTCCTGGGTTCATGCCCAGTGGAGCTAGAGTCCATAGTCTACTGCCATGCCACCCTGAACAAGCCCAACCCTGTCTGAACTCGGAAGCTAAGCAGGGTCCTGACTGTTAAGTACTTGGATGTGAGACCACCTAGGGAGACCAGGTGCTGTAGGCATAAAAAAAAAAAAGTATTAAACTTAACAATTTCACTTCTTTATCCCCAGTCCCATGCACAAGGTAGGTCCTAAATAGATACTAGCAAGATTTACTGTGGAAGTCGAAGCAATGAGCAAAGAGCAAAGAGGTACGTTGGAAATGATGGCTTGTTTGCTAGGGTTCATTGGATGTAAGTTTTTGAAGGATCTCCACTTTGAACTCTGGAGAGGACACCTACTTTATCTGCTCTATTCATTTTTTTCCGGGAACTGCTTCCTCTTCTTTCTCTCTACATCCGAGGCTCTTTTCTTCCAGCTAATGATTCCTGATGCCCTGTGATCCTGAATCCTGGTCACAGTTGATGGGAGCCGTCCTCAGCCTGGGAAACCAGAGTATCTTGCCCCTTGGCTTGCTTTATCAATTTAAGGGAAGGCATCTGATTCTTCACTGCTGTCTTTTCAAACTCTGGAAAAGAGGACTGATTTCTCTTTGGTGATGCAAATGGTACAATGGAGGTCTCGGCTGCATGTTTCCTGGTATAAGGAAGAAACTGGTTTACAAAGAATGACAGTGAATCTTATATAAGCAATGCTGTTCTGGTGGGTTTTGAAATCCTGGTTCTATTTGAACCACAAGCCTAGCTACATTCCTGCACTTTTCCTGGGTCAGTTATGCAACTTTTCCTTGAATGACAATCTATCACTGCAGCTTCCTAAAAATTTCTACTTTCTGTTTTACAGTACTGTATTGGTTAGACACCCAAGACCAGCTTGCAACCAAGAGAGTTCTGACACAGTTACCTTGTTAAGATTTTAAATGGCGGTATATATGTCCTGACATGTGATACTGTATTTACTCTGTTGAAGTGTTACATTTCCAGGCTCCACAATGCAAAGAGAGCATACAATTTGGCTGAGAGCAAACTGGTCATTTGGTTTGAAAATAAATATAATCAGTTAGTGACTTTTTTAAATTGCTATTTTTTGGCGTACTGCTAGGCAGTTTTGCAACATTTTCAAGTCTACTTTTTTCTGATTTCTTTTCTTGTTTTTGCTTTTTAAATTTGCTTTCTAATTTTTTTTGACTATTTGCTTTTAGAATTTAAAGTCAATTATTTTTCCTGAGGCTGCTTTAGTAGCAAAAAGTTGGAGCAATCTAAATATAAAATAAGGGATTAATTAGAATAAAATATACATTCCAAATAAGGCAATAGTTGGAAACACAAATGTCTAAAACTATGTTGTTAAAACATAGGTGACCAATAGGATCATTTTATACTTTTATGTTCTACCTTTTTTCTTATGAGAAAACCAGTTGCTGGGAGGTAAAAACAAAAACAAAAACAAAAATGAACCCACTAGCAAACAGAAGAAAAATTTAATGCACATTGAATATTTGAATAAAAGTCTTTGTTTAGATTTATGTTTTCACTTATTTTAAGCAAAATACCTAGAAGTGGAATTCCCAGGTTGTATGGTAGGTGTCATGTTTAACTTTGTGAGAAACTATCAAACAGTGTTCCACAGGTGCTGTACCATTTTGGAATGGGAGAAGATTCCAATTGCTCCACATTCTCACCAAAGTTTTTACTCAGAGTCTTAAATTTTATGGGTGTGTGTACTGGTGTCTCATTGTGGGTTTAATTTGCATTTCCTTGATGACCAATGATGTTGAGCATCTTATCATGTTCTTACCGGCCATTCAGATATCTGCTGTGAAGTAGCCATTCAAATATCCTTTGCCCATGAAAAAATTTGGATTGTTTGTTCTCTTACTATTGAGTTGTAAGAGTTCTTTACCTATGCTGGATGCAGATCATTATTACATATACTAATTATGTAATAATGTCTTTCTTTTAAAAAAAAGTGTCCTTTGAGAAGTTTTTAGTTTTTATGAAATTCAACTTACCTTTTTTTTTCTCCTTATGCTTTGTGCTTTTTGTATCTTTTCTAAGAAATCTTTGCCTACCCCAAGGTTGTGGAGATTTTCTTGTTTTCTTCTTCAACTTCTTAGTCTATCTTTCATGTTTAGGTCTATGATCTACCTCATATTCATTTTTGTGTATAGTGTGAAGTAAAGGTGAGGTTCATTATTATCCATACAGATATCCAATTGTTCCAGCAACATTGCTTGAAAAGACTATCTTTCCCCATTGAATTACTTTAGTAGTTTTGGCAATAATCAGTCAACCACATATGTGCAGACCTATTTTAGAACTCTATTCTGTTAGATTGATCTATTTGTCTATCCTTACTTTAGTACCACCTGTCTCGATGGTCGGAAACCTTCTGATACTGAGTTAAGCAATGCACAGAGTGAGAGGGAAATGCCCCTTGTTGGCAGTTGTTCACACCATTTATCCATTTCCCCATGAGGTAACTTTCCCTGGGGTAGGCAGACTTCAACTACTACCCTTACTGAGGTGGTGACAGACTAGAGCAATTCATACAGGCTTGTGAAAGGCTACCTTCATCTCTACCCAATCAGCTTCACATACTTTATCTTATTCATATGCTGATTAAGTGCCTTTTATACACTCTCTTATTTGTCCATTCTTTACAAACACCCTGTGGAGTGGGCTTCTTAAATCCGATTATATTCATTTAATCAGATAAGGAAACCCAGACTTTTAGAATTATCACCATCAAGATACTTTCTTGGCATTTGGAATTCTAGGTTAAGTAACACAGAAAAGCAAAGGGCAATCTGAGTTCATCATTTTAGCAGACTGTTCTAATTGTCTAGCAACTTCTTGTGAGAGTGGCAGGTCACAAAGGTAAGTCACACCTGTGCTATTTTGTGCCCCCACAACCCCCCACCCTCCTCACGCATGTGCGAGCTAGTGCGCACACACGCTCACACACACACACACACACACACACGCTGAGATACTCTTCTAGACTATATCTGTTTCAAATGACATCAGTGGCTGGCCTAATGATAGCGCTACCTGAAAGATATCTCAGCATTTACTTGCGGTCATATTTCTGGGCTACAAGGCCAGGTCACCCTTATTGTGAGTCCCTCTTGACAAGGACAGAGTGCTGGCTCCAGCAGCTCCTTGCCTCAGGAGTCAGCACTGTAACCCCTTCTCCCTTTTGTCCCTCCCAAGGGATGCTGTTAATCAAGAAGGGTGGGTTGGAAATTGGGTCTGTAGTTGGGAAAGCTCCTTACCTGCCTCAGGTAGCAGGCATGAGGCGCTGGTGTCTGGATGATAGTACCCTCACAGGCTGTTGGGGACAGAGCTGCAGGGGGCTGAAGTTAGAAATGAAGGGGTAAAGAGTTCAAAGGAAGTGGTAGGAAATCAAGGGTTTTTGATACGTGGAGGTGGTGTGACGGGGTTCGGAAAGCAGCTGGAGGAGGGCTGCAACTGTCCCTCTGTATGACCTCAGGCAGGTCTCTTTCTCTTTCTGGGACTCAGTTTTCCCATCTGTGTAAGTGTAATGCATTTGGGTGACTTCTGGGTCCTACTCAGCTCTGGAGTGGTTTCAGTTTGGAAGTTAAAGAGTTAAAGAAAGATGGTTGCAGGACAGTTAATGATGCTGGCAGAGGTGGACAGAGAAGGGCTGATTGTCATGAACTGGGGCAGGGGGCAAGCAGAGGGCAGTGTGGCGAAGTGTTCAGTTACCTCATTTTCCTTGTGGAAGGAGAAGAGGTGGAACAAAGTAATGGAAGTAAAAGTGGCATATTGGGCAGGTTAGAAGATGGTGAAGCATTTACTCAAGAGGTATCTGTAGTACTGTCAACCTGGAGTCAGACCTGGGTTTGATTGCTGTTCGTTGCCTCTTAGCTGTAAGTCTCAGCTTTTCTACTGTAAAAAGGACTACGATAATTACCTCGAAGGTAATTTGCTTTGAAGAGCAAATGAGACAACCTGGAAAGAGCTTCTTAACTCTAAAAGCTGTCAAGTCATTAGCCACTGGATCACTTCCGAACAGGAAAAACAATACTGCTCCTCCTCCGGTGAGTGGGTGGATCTCTTTTCTAAGTACTTTACTCCACCCCTTCCCATCTCGTGTGTGTGTGTGTGTGTGTGTGTGTGTGTGTGTGTGTGTGTGTGTGTGTGTGTCATGGAAGGCAATAAGCAGTCAGGGGTTTGCAACCATGTGCACAGGTGAGCAAGCAGATGCAGGAAAACAGCTACCTCCTTGGGAGACCACATGAAGAAAGATTTCATCTCAGTTCACTTTTCCCTGGTGGAGTGTGACTGTCTTTTCTGACATGGATTCTTTCGAACACCCAGCTCAAAATCTTTTTTTGAGTTAAGCCAGCTTGAATTTCTGTTTTGAGCAAGTAAATGACCCTGAGAACTCCACTAGGTCTTTGAATGACCCAGTGTTTGCTACAGGGGGGGTAGGCAGCATGGCCTCAGTGCAGTGATTCTCACAGGGGGTGGCCTAGGGTAATGGGTAATTAGTCAGAGGACTAACTTGAAGACAGAAGAGTATCTTGTCTCCTCACTTTGATATGACTCAGAAGGCTGTATTTATTTCATAAAGTATTGAAAGACATGTAATATTTATGCTTATCAAAAGGGTACAGGCTGAGGAATCCTGTTATATACAGTCCTGGATAGAGCAGGTAACTGTGGGTTGAATCCTGGCTTGATCACTTTTCAGTTGTGTGCCCTTGGGTAAGTATCTCATCTCTGTGCTTCTTTCTTTGTATATTAAATGGGTAATCATACCTCTCAATGTTGCTCTGAAAATGAAAAGGGGAAAAAAAAAAAAAGGCTCACAAAGGCCTTTCTAAACCCGAGGACCTGAATGGTAACACTGTAGAGGGAATTTCACTGAAGAAACACCACATAGGAGTTGGGTGAGGGCAAAGGTAGACTAAAAAAGGTAAAATGGCTGGAATTGGACCCATGAGACTCTGCCCATTCCTCAAGGCTTTGTGACCAAGGCAAGATGCTTAACCACACTCACCTATAAAGGAAGTCCACCTACTCTCATGAAACTGTTCGGATTCAGTGACATGACTGCTATGCATCTCATCATGCCCAGCATACAGTAAATGCTTTAGAATTACTATTGATAAATCCCCAGACAATTCACTTCAACGTTGTATGCTTCTAAATTCCCTGACGTAAGCTTAGTTTTGGAAGCTGTGATTACCTCATATGGGTAAAGTTCCATCCTAGGTCCAGGAGCCAGAGGTTAATGGATTAGAGGCTAGAAGCTCGTGGCAGGCAGGGCCATCCCTCCCAGATCTGTGGTCTTACTATTACCCGTGGGGCTTAAGACAACGAAGGTAAGTAAAACTTAAGGCCCACGAACCCATGTAGCTCATTTTGGAAGGATCTGCATAAAATGGTCAAATAGGCAAGTTATAGTGCCTATATATATAATAGGTAAGCACCAGAGCATGATCAGTTATGGATCAGAACTGGGTCTGTCAGTCCTAAACCCAGTGGTCAGAGCCTTTCTTAGAGGCTGTAGCTCCCTGAGAAAAATGCACTAAGCCACATAATGGGGATGACCTACTTTACGGGACAGTAAGCTATCACAATCCCAGAGAAGACAACTCAACAGAACTTTTTATTCTAGAAAAGACTCAATATATTTGACACTCTCATTTTAAAAAACTCCTTTTTGGAAAGGTCATTTCATTAAAATACTCCTGTGATACAGACTTATGTGATAAACTGCAGCCTGAAATGTCATCCTCTTAAGAATCCCCAAAGAACAATATAGTAGTACATGAACTCATGGAACTTCTACAGTAATTTTCAATATCCCCAAATTACAAAACAGCTTAACATTTATGGAGCCTATACTATGTGCCACTGTTTTAAATTCTTTATATATATTATTTTACTGTCATACCCATCCTATGAGGAAAGTAGAATAATACAAAGTTATCCCACCTTACAGATGAAGCAGCTGAGGCAGAGGTTAAGTATCCTGCCCAAGGTTACAAAGGCTGTTAGGCTCTCAGGTCTGTGCTCTTAGAGTGGATTAATGTGGAGCCCTTGGCTAATGATCTTTGCTTTAAAAACGAATTTAGCTTTAAAAGTGTGTTGAAAAGTGCTTTATGTTTACTTGACCAACAGGTAAATAATGAACTGTAAGACCGGTCAGTGTCTTGAAAGGGGTAGACTACGAGGAACAGCAGATCATTTCCACTTTAGGAGCTGGGTGGAGGGTCAAGGAAAGCTCCACACAGTGGCATGAGCCAGGCCTTGAAGGTAAAAAGCATCTGTGTCATACTTAGAAGGATCTTACTTAATACAACACAAGTATTAACAAGGCCAATGAATCAGATGGTATTAAGAACTAAACCCTAAACAAGAGACATAGCTCACGTACAATATTCTCTCTTCATTTCAATATCCAGTTTAGTTTCTGACTTTGGGTTTGGCTGTCATATACACAAATAGATAACGGAAGCCCAAAACTAGTATTTTATTGTCCCTTCATGTGATAAACATCTTTTATTGTCATGTCTCATTGTGCAAAAATACAATAAATCATCTTTGTAAAAAAGCACAGTGCATTCTTGCTATGGATCCAGGCAAAGGTATGGCAAATAAAAATTTCCCAACAGAGGGCAGTGAGCACTAAGGTGGTCTGACTCTGGGAACTAAAGTGACCCCGTTCTCATTACATGGTGGAGCCAAAATAATCCTTTAATGATGATACACTTAAACTATCAAAACAAGTAAGGTACAATATGACTAAAAATTTATAAGCAGAGCAGCAATAATCTAGAGAAAATATAATTAAAATATTCTGCTGAACATGGAATTATACCATATTTAAATCTTAACACTGATAAGACTAAGAATTATTACAACATAAAAGTGTTTTTCTGAAAAAGTTGATAGGAAGGTATGGTGTACAGGAAGGTAGCTTAGAGTCAAGGTTCAAGTGTATTTTTTTTAAAAAATTCTTCTGCACTAGATTCTAGGTTTATGGTTTCAAAACTGGGTCTACAATGTATAAATAGGATGTTAATGAAAGTAGCATAAATACCTTTAAAAAAATCTAATTATACCATCAGTTTTGTGACATATTGGTAGAGCTGTTCTGTAAATGCTTCAGAGGAAAACTTTTCCTTCACCCTGGCTCTGCCAGCCAGTCCCATTGAGGCTTTTAAGGAAGGTTCATGGACGAACTTTTCGATTGCTTTGGAGAAGTGCACTGGGTCAGGCTCACAAAGGAACCCTGTGACGCTGTGGACAATGGACTCCAAGGGCCCGCCTGAATTAACAGCAATGACCGGGCACTGCATGTACATGGCCTCCAAAGGAACAATGCCGAAGTGCTCATTGCTTGGTGTGTAAATCACACATGTGCAGCCATGAAGGAGTGAGATTTTCTGTTTGTCCGAAAAAGACCGCAAGAAGGTCACAGACTGGTCAAGGTCAGACTGCTGGACCATTTTCTTCAATTCTTGATAGTGTTCCACGTTCTCCAGGACTCTCTCATCATAACCACCTGCTATGATCAGATGAACTTTGTCCCAGTCTTGGGCTGTCAATCTTCCACGCAGTTTTACTAGGGCTTCCAGTGCCAAAGTCAGATTTTTCTTCCTTTCGTATCTATTGATGGAGAGGAACAGGAATTTTTTTCCCTTGGGGACCAGGTCATCGAGCTTTTCAGGGACAGCTGAGTCAAAGCTGCTGACATTCAGAGATGGATAAAGGACATCAGGGTTTATGTGAGACAGGGACCTGAACGTTTTCTTAAAAATGGCAGCTGTGAACTGACTGTTGACCAAGATGCAGTCTGCCATGCCTGTGGTGTGTTCCTCCACCCAGTCAATCGGGGCCCTGTACAGGCGTTTAAGAAAAGAATCTCTCCTGGTGAGCAGCAGATCTGGGAAGTGACAATAAAACAGGATCTTCTTACGCCGTCTGGCCAGCTTGAACACTGGGATACAGGCAGACACCTAGTCAAAGCAAAATCAAAGACAAATAGTGACTGGTCAACTAAACTTCAACTAAATCGAAAGCACAGACACCCCATCCTGCCTGCTAGTTCATAGGCTCCTCATGGGCGATGTCACATTCTGCTTTGTGTCCTCATAGACTCTCACCCAGTACAATTCCCGGTTTGTTGAAGGCTGGATGTGTGCTAAATAGTCCAGTAGTTTCTTCTAGAACAGCACTGTTCAAGAAATAAAAATCTAGTAACTACATTAAAAATGTCGTAAGGGTTAAATGAATTTTAATATATTTCATTTATTTAAAATATTACCATTTCAGAATACAATCAATACTAAAAAAGTTAATGACATTTTGTTTTTCCACATTCAATCTTTAAAAACAGGTGTGTATTTTACACTTCTCAGTTCAGGCCAGTCACATTTCAAGTGTCTATTGCCACCTGCGGCTACTGGCTACCGTACTTATAAAATCGCTCTAGGATCTTCCTCCTAAGGAACTGAATGAACAAACTACAGTCATTTGGAGTGCAGGCTCTGGAATAAAGATTACAGGGTTTGAATCTCAGCTCTATTAGCTAGCTGTGTGACTATGATCAAGTAATCCACCTCTCTCAGGGCCTGTTTCCTCTTCTGTAACATGGTGATAATTATAGTACTAAAAAACTCATATGGTTTTTATGATTACTAAATGCAATGAGATATGTAAACAGTTAAGAACTTAGTACACAGTCTATGCTCAATAAATGTTAACCATAATAATTACTGAACATGAACTACATGCTGGTATTACTAGATTTTCCTGTCGGTAGTCTTCACAAATCACTTAACCTCCAGCTCACTAAACACCTGAGGAAGGTAAGCTTTAGAGATATTGAGGGATTTATCCAAAGCTTAATTAGGAAGTAGTAGATAAATGAAACTTGAATCCAGATCTCCTACTTCCAAGGTCAGTTTTTTTCTCTACCTGCTGCAGTTTCAGCTGCCTCACACTTACTAGTTAAGACATGCAGGGTGTTTGGTAAATGTCCACATTTCTTAAAAATAGCTTTCACAGGAGCAAGGATGATCAAAAGTAGCTCAGGCGTAATAATGTGATACCGTTTCCTCCTATCAGTTTGGCAAAGATTAAAATGGTTGATAACATCCAATGTGCACAAGAGCAAGGAGCAATAGGCTCTATCATACATGAGGGAGAGTAAAGTGACACTTCTTTGGAAGGCAAATTTGGCAACAACTACTAACATTTAAAATGAACAACTCTTTGACCTAATTTTATTTCTAGGAATTTATTCAAAGAATGAGCTTGCGTAAGTACATATAAAACATACAAGGACATTCCTTCTATTCACAGAATGCATAAATTAAGCTACACACACACACAAAAAGCAGATTTAAGCTACCATAAGGAATGAAATCAATTTCTAATACTGATATATAAGGATGCCCCAAATAGAAATTTTTGGTGAAAAAAGAGCAAGTTGTCCAATAGTAGGTGTGTCATAATCCTAAATATTACAAGTAGAAAGATTTATTCATTAGCAGACACACGTATGCTGTGTAGCCATAGATTATTTTTGTAAGGCTACAGGATAAACTGTTAATAGTGGCTACTTTAGGGAGTGGAACTGGCATGAGACTTTTACATTATACTCTTTTATATTATTTGATTTTTTATTCCCAGTAAATGTTACTTTTTAAAATAAAATTTTTAGGCGGACTGGGTGGCGGTTGGACACATAAAGAATTTAGAATAGCTAGAGCCCAGATTCAGGCTAGCAGTCTTCACCAAGGGAAAGAATTTGGACTTTCCTACAAAAACTAATGGGAGCCACGTTAAAGTTTTAATAGAGACATGACATGTTTAGCTTGGTGTTTTTGACACATGAGACTGCTGAGAAACAGGATGGCCTGGCTTCAAAGGCTACAAACAGTGGGATGCTCTGGCCTAGAAATAGCATCAACAGGAATAACGCTGAGGGAAGACAAACGAGTTATAGAAGTAAAAGATGACTGAAGGCTGATTTCTAATGTATTTGTTTCTTAGAGAGAGAGCCCCAAGTCCTATCTGCTTCAGAATCATCCGACAAGCCAGTTCGAAAACGATTTCGGGGCCCCATCCCAGGGCTCCTGGATGAAACTTCTGAGGGTGGGACCCTACAGCGTGCAACATTAAAGCGTCCAAACTGAAGTACGAGAACTATAGTCACTGCCAGCTCTCATCTCTCCAGATCAGTTCCAATCTTTCCGATCCACAGACCGGGAGAGGTCATCAGAGGTCATGTAGCGTGCCCTGAACAGTGAGAAAAAGAGGCACGGCGAGGGCCTGGCCTGGAGGCCTCACCTGGTCGCACACAACCACGTCGAACTCCTCGTCGCCGAGGAAGAGCACGTAGAGCGCCAGGAAGATCATGCGCACGTAGGCACAGACAGCGGCGCCACGGCCGCCCCAGCCCAGGCTACGCGGCAGCCAATCCCCAGCGCAGCGGACCGGCAGGTCGCGGCTTTCGGCGAAGCAGTGGCTCGGGTCGTAGTGTGCCGTCCAGATCTTCACGCTACACCCTCGCGCCTGCAGTGCCAGCGCCGCGTCCAGGACCAACCGCTCGGCACCACCCACGCCCAGGTCGGGGTGCAGAAACAACACCGACGGGTTGGGGCCCATCTCCTTGTCCTGAGCCTGCTTCTCCACCATAGCCCGGAACTTGCGCCGGCACCCGGCGCCCTTAAGGACTCGAGCGTATGCTCCTTCCTCCTGCTCCCATCGGGCCACTGCGGAGCTGACCACGCCCCGCGGCGCGTGCGTCGCCTCGGCCACATCAGCGCAAACCTATGGGCACCTAGTAGCTGCCGTAGAAAAACTTTCTCGACTGAGCATGGCTATATCTTCCCTTTGGTAGGGACTGAACTCTATGAAGAACTCTGTAATCCAAAGGAAGGAGACAGAGGGTCTGTACTTTTCACACAGCATCTGACCAAGTCGCCTGTAGCAAAATTTCTACAGGCATGTGGTGGGACAACCCAGGCGTCCTTGGAGTCAGCGAGGACCCTGCCAGCAGGTTTCGGGGCGTGGCCTGACCCAGTTTCTCCAGCCGCCGGTCCTTTGAGATCTCCATCGCTTTCCAGCGCTTTGCTTCAGCCTACTTCCACCCTCCAGTTTCCAACATGGTATGGCGCCTCTATCCGTCCCTCCTTAGATCCTGCTTCTCCTCGGCGCCCTGACTTCTGCCTTATGCCTTGCCCTCCTTCCGTGGTTTCCTTGCTTTTCCCCATCCCGTGCAGGTGCAGGTCTCGGCTGTCAGGGCCGCGGTGCTGGGAGCTGGCGGGTAGCGCTCACCTGACTGTCACCTTGTCTCCCTTTACAGCCTGGTCCGACCCCCAGTGGCACTAACGTGGGCTCTTCAGGACGCTCTCCCAGTAAAGCAGTGGCTGCCCGGGCGGCAGGTTCCACCGTCCGGCAGAGGTAAGGATCCTGGCGACCCTCTTGGCTGTGGGTTCGGAGAGATGTGGCCCAAGCATTCGCTGGCCTTGAGAAGAAGACTCCGGGATTTTAAGATTCACCAGGGCAAAATGAGCCTCAGGTGACGTGGCAGTAGGAGTAATGGGCTTCTGGTCTTTTGTGTCTGGAGAAGGAAGTAACATTTACTTCGCATTGCACAGTTTCTGCTACCATTAAAGGAAAGTTAAATTGAAATAGGATCAGAGACAACTTTGACAAAACTGATGTCGTTGAACTGATGTCGTTGGCTCTGAGCTTTGCACTCACATTTCTACCTCGATGTACCATACACACTTAATTTAACATGACTTGTTGGACACGAAACTCAGTCTTGGATCATTTCAGCCCTAGCCTCCCCCCAATTATATTTCCTTAATTCCATATGGCACTACTGTACACTCGTTCACCCAAAGCCAGAACTTAAGCGTCATCTTGGATTTTTATTATGTCAGTCATTTGTCAGGCTTTAAATTATACATGAAAACCTCATTTCTTTCCCTCTCCATTTCTATTTACCCAATTTAGCGGTCAGCTCCTCTTCATCTAGATGTTTGCATTTTCTGCCTAACTCTACTCTCCAGGTCATTTCCACTCCAGTCAGTCCTGTGTTCTGATTCTGTCACTATTCTACTTAGTTTCTTTTTTTGTTGTTGAACTTAAAAAGGGGCGGAGGGAGACAGAGGTTCTTGGTGTTTTTTTCAGCAGCCTCTCCCACTTCCCTGTGATCCAGCAACAGGGAGCTTATTACTGTTTTCTGAACTCACTAGACCCCACACCCAACACTCACAAATTTCTATGTATTCTCCCAAGATTAAGCTCAGAGTTATTTTCCCTTGAGGCCTTTCCTGACTCTGAAAGCAGCAGTAGCTACTAGTTTTCCCTTTTATTCTCAAAGCATTTCATTCATATTATGGTATCAATTGTTTCTGTATTTATCTCTTTCATTAGAATTTGACAGAAACTGTCTAAGTCATCTCTATTTTACTGTGAGGCCTGACACAATAAATGATAAATGAATGAAGGAATCAAGCAACCTTATTGTTTGTCTTGGATTTTTGGAGGAACTAGTGGGATTTTATCTAGAGAGGGTAAAACCTCGAAAGGGGATACGTGAAACCTCTTTGTGAAGAAGAGGTTGTGAAGAATGATGAGATTTTTCTTGTCAGCTACAGTAGATATATCTAAAACTGATCATTTGAATTTTACTGAGGCAGATTTCAGCTCAGAGGAAAGCAATTTTAAACAATTAGAAATTCCTTTCACTAAGATGTCAAGGGACGGCTGAGATGGACCAGCTGGAAAGTGTCAGGCTGTGGTTTAGGTTATATGGGTTTGGACTGCTGTCCCATTTCCACCCTGGATTTCAGAGATTTTTTCTGTTGGAATGGAAAACATGTCCTGTAGGTCTGGTCTCTTGGAGAGTAGGTCTGGTTAATAAGAATCAGTAGTACTGTGGCAGGGAACTTTGGCCCTCTGAGAATTTTTTAAGAAGAAAAAAAATCACATTTATCTAATGTAAATAAGAACAAAATAACTTATTAGGAAAAACAAAATAACTGCTGTACAAGTGAAATGGAGAAATTTAAACAGTTGAGAACATGCAACTTTTCAAGTTGTGAGTATTGATATCTTTTAGGATTTAGTATGGCTAGGGCTAGAGTAAGTAGACAGATCATGGTTGTATGTACTGACAGATTCTACAGTGTTTCCTTCTAGAATTTTGGCACTCTTTAAGTGTTACGTAAATGTAATAGGTGTTGGCTGACTATATATCTCTGCTTTGTAAGTCTCTATGAAAAAGTTGAAGCTAATGGTTTAAAAAGTTGAAGATAATGCTTTGGATTATGGAGTCAGCAGATTTGCATTCTCTCCATGCTCAGTGAGGTAATAGAGATAGTATTAACCTTGGAGAAGAAATGTTATGGGATTTAAGTTCATATTGGAGTTGAAGTTCTTGCTCTTTTTTAATATAGTTTAAAAGGAGAGTGCTATGAGGATGGAAAGGAACAGTAATGCACTGTAAAGTATAAAATGCTCCACAGTATTCAAGCAGGCCTAATGGGAATCAGAGATATTAAGATGATGGAACAGCCGGGGATATTAAGATAGTCATCAATAGTTATTGAAGGAACATGCCAGGCACTGTTTCAACTGTGAGGATGTATCTGTGAACAAGATAGGCCGGGTTTGGTTTCATGAACCTTAATATTCCAGTGGGGGAGACTGTAAGCAAGTCAAATGCATAAATAAGGTAATTTTAGGCAAGAAAGGCTGTGAAGAAAAGTAAGCCTGGGTGGGGGCTATAGAGTGGTGGAATTAAGGTGTTAGTAGATAGCTGTTTTAGATAGAGTGTTCAGAGTAGGTGACATTTAAATGGAAATTTGAAAGAAGCAAAGGAGTAGATAGATCATGCAGTGGTCTGGGGGAGGAATAGCCTTCCTAGACAAAAGGTTAAGTGTCAAGATTCTTAAAGTGGGAATGAGGTTGGCCTCTTTGAGGAACAGCCAGAAGGCCATCATGTTAGAACAAAGTATGGAAAAAGGTTACTTATGAAAAACATCGTGTCAAGGTATAGGATGAGGGAGGCAGTTACACAGTGGCCAGGAAAAAAAGTGAAAGAGACCACAAATAGAAATTTAAAAGATGAAAATGGGTTTTATTAACCTCTGCCTACTTCCCAGTGGGGAGATGGGAGGTATTTTGAGTATATGTTGGTATTGCCAGGGACCCTGACTTTCAAATCCTCTTCTATATCCCATGTGCCAGCAGATGTAAGAAATATTAAAAGAGGCCAGACTGATTCCTTTGGAGCTCCTGTAATTCCAGGAGATTTTGAAGACAGGACATAGAGTTTGAAGGTTATGGGAATAGTGGAAAGTCCATGGGTCCTTGTCCTCGCTCAGCCTGTCACTTACTATGTCCACACGGGGTTTACTGTCTAGCTCAAGTTCCCTTTAATAAACAAGGAAGAAAATTTTAAGTACCTGCCCCACAGATTAATGATGTGTATCTCGGTGTGTGAAAGTTCTTCTAAGAGTATGAATTACTCTGTAAACCCCTGTACAGTAGGTTTGCTATTAAAATCAGTTTTCCCATAGAAACAATCAAACGAATGGAGTTATAAGTTCCCGTGCCACCACGTAACCAATAATTAATGTATCTGAGATATAATTTTGTAGTACAGTAGATCCAAATTATTGTTTGACGCTGATTGCTCTCACAGTTCTAGCATGAACACAGCTCTTTTGCTGGAACCCAAACTGGAGCCAGAACTTCACTCTTCCATTTCACGCAGTAGGGCAAGCTCCCTGATCTCTAACCAGTGCTTAGTCCATTAAAGTGTGGGGTAGAGTCTGTGTCAGAGTGAGGTGAGATGGGGATTAAGACCAGAATTGGGAGGGCAGTGAGAAGAGCTAGTGAGGATAGGGTTTTCACTTCTGGGTTCTTCCTCTGTGCCCTTCTTTTTAAAAAAAATTCAGAATCAGTGGCCTACAGATAACTGGAATGGGATTTTAAGGGCGAGTATACTGGGTTTTGGTTAATGGTGAGCGGCAGTGATGGGACAGAGCTTACCCTCTCTCTTCCTTTCCCCTACCTAGAATTTCTGAGTTGGTGATAAATGGACTGCAGAAGACTTCTGACTTCTCTCACCTTTACTACTTACTCTCTCTCATATTGTAGCACTCTAGTCCTGAAGCGAGATGAGAAGTGAATGGGAGTTAGTGCCTTGTGGGTGAATAGTTGCTGAGTGGCTTCTCAGTGACTGAGGAGGAGAGGGAAAGATTCCTGGGCCTGCTCTGGTTGATGGCCTAAGTGCCGTTAGGCTCTGTCTGTCCGTATGCCAGGACTGCCTGCCTCACACAGCTCATGTCATGGGCTTTGATCCCCTTGTGAGGGACAAGTTCTAGTTGCGTGTTTTCTGTACTTTTTCACATCCTGTCTCACTGTCCAGAATCTATGGTCAGTATTATCAAAATAGTGAAATGATTACAGAATTGTTTTTGTAAAATATATGCTCCATTTTGGAAACTGGTACAATTAAAGCTTAATGTTTTTGTCTCTTGTAGCAAATATAGTAATTTAAAAACATTTTAAAGTAGTCATTTAAAAATCAGATTATAGTGGACCCTTGAACAGAAGGGGTGCACACCACCCACCTGCCTACTGCCCCACAGTCGAAAATTCACATATAACTTTTGACTCCCCATAAAGTTGACTACTAATAGCCTACTGTTGACAGGAAACCTTGCCAATAATATAAACAGTTGATTAACACATATATACATGTATTATATACTATATTCTTAACAATAAAGTGTGCTAGAGAAAAATGTTAAGGAAATCATAAAGAAGAGAAAATACATTTATGGTGTTTATTGAAAACTGCATATCAGTAGACCCACATAATTCAAATCCATATTGTTAAGGGTCAACTGTATATAGATTCAGGGCATTTTAGAGTAGGTGTTTATTACTTGACTTCACAAAGATACACGTGAACAGAAATTGAAATACGTTGTAAATTAGCTGCCTGTATGTGTGGGCAAGAGGATGGGCTGTGGAGTCAAAACTGGGTCTGCAGCCCAGCTCGGCCACCTGCTGGCTATGTGGTCTTAGGCACTTTGCATAATCTTTTCTGAGCCTCATTTCCTCATGTTTCAAACAGAAATGGTAACTACTCTCCAGGGTTATGGTATGCATTACCATATGGCAGGTACTCAATTCATAGTAGTTATCATGACCAGTGGAGTAAAAAACAAGAATATGGGATGTACTAACAAAAAGCGTTTTTTTTTGTTGTTGGGTTTTTTTTTTTTTTTTGGTCCTTTAACATTGTAATGGTAGCATATATAATATTGTCATTATAAGGGTTCCCAAGAAAAGGCCGTTTGTAGCACTTTTTCTCTTACAGGAAAAATGCCAGCTGCGGAACAAGGAGTGCAGGCCGTACAACCTCAGCAGGCACTGGGGGGATGTGGCGATTCTACACGGAGGATTCACCTGGCCTCAAAGTGTAAGTCTGGGGAGCAGACCTTGTGTTTCTGTCTAGTGTCCCAGAGCTGCTTGGCAGCACTCTGTCTACCACCAAGGGCGCTTGCTCTGATGAAATTGACAATACACGACAGCTTCATTGTGCCAGGTGGGCTGGGTTTGGTTTGTCTGTATATCAGCCAATTAGTTTAGTGCCTAGAATGACATCTCTTCATGGATTGAGTGAAAACAAGGGAAAATCTTCATGTAGCTATATCAAAATAAATTATGAGAATAGAGGGAACTGGAGGGAAAACTGCTTAACTAGATGAAATTGTCCTTCATTTGGTGTTCTTGTCCCACCCTGAGAAATAGGGGTGACATGTGAACAGGAGTTGGGTGATTTTTCAAAGCTCCCCTGGAGGCATAAGCTGACATTATTAGAGCCTAATGGAAGTTGCTGCATTAGGCTGTGTTACCAAAAGTTCTTTGGCCTTCTTACCTTTCACGGGTGGCGAGTAGACCCAGGAGGGTGAACATCTCACTTTCTAAGTTCTCAGGGCTCAGAATGCTCATTAGGTGATAGGAATGGGTATCTGGGGGATCCTTATCCCCATGCCTTGCTCACCTCACTTTCTTGAGTTTCTGGTACTATGTAGCTGACCTGATCCCATGGGTTTCTGATCAGGTTGGCTCCAAGACAGCTCTGTGTACAGCTGTTTCCTGTTGAAATCCAGTGGATGAGGAATTGGAATAATGACAACAACTCTTATTTGCATAGAACTGTAGGTTCAGAAGCTCAGGTTTAGGGAGACAAAGTCATGTGTCAAAGAGAAGCTAGCAAGAGCTGGAACCAAATATTCTGACTGTTCAATCCCATACCACCTATCTGGTAGAAGAGACAAAATTAGATTTATTTGGATTAGTTTAATTAACTTGACAAATAGCTTGGTTAGATCACAAATTTAGTTTATGAAGACTTACCCAGAATTCTTGAAGACTTGTAAGATAAAAATATTTTTAGGAAATAGTTCTTGGGGGTAGGGGATGTGTGAATTGATGGCATTCAAACAACCTTTGGTCTCTGGTAGAGGTAAGTTTTCTGAGTATTTCGCAGAGACATTTGAAGCCCTTGCTCCTTAGGGTATCCAGGGGCCTCTAATTATACCCTTCACAAGAAGGGTATAATGTTCTCTTGTGGTGAGTCTCACTTGTGCTTCCTCTGGGCTTTCGCTGTCCTGCAGCCAGGCGTGCCCATTGCTACTGCTTGAGTATTCCTAGGAATCAATAGAAGCTGGTCCTTGAAGTGTCATTAAGCACAGCCTCATCACATCAGAGAGAGATGTTTTTAGTGAGAGGACACAGTTGAGAATTAGCATCCACAAATCCACATCTTGGAGCAGTCAAGTAACATCTTATAGCTTGTTGGCTCTTTGTAACAGAGTTTAGAATTTTTTTCAGGTGGATGATAATAGCGTTTTCTGAGAGCTTATTATAAGTCTGCATTGTGTGTGTATTAATTTATTTAATACCTCAGTGATCCTATGAGAGGTACTACGATCATCACTACTTTACAGATGAGGTAACTGGGCTTGGAGGAGGTTAAATAAGAGGGCCACAGTCATAGCTCATAATTGATAGAGATGGCTTTCAGACTTTGGCACTTGAATTCAGAGCTGCACTCTCAGCTTTATGCTCTGTGGCGAATGTTACTTTAACATTGCTTTAAAGTAGGAAGTGTGATTAGGTGCAACATGATGAAGATCTCTCCCCATGTATTTTAAAATTTGTTTACTCTTGTACTTGTGCAGATTTTTAAAGAACAAAACAGTATAGTAAGGGCTTTGATCTCTGTTTTGTTTATTGTTCACTGGAGGATTCTGTTACCTGCTGCACCACTGGGTTACTCCACTTCCTTAATTATTAAGATTTCTGGGGTCTTTCTCCTTTCACTACCTAGTTGTATCTGACAGGTGAAGTGACATCTTGAATTCAAAACCATTGTTGGCAAGAACAGTCAAAAAGGCTCTTTTTGAGCCTTTTTAGTAACATTTTTAATAACATTTTTTTAGTAACATTTCACTAAAGTCAGTATTTACAGGTGGTGTAAACTCCCTATAAGAAACCAATGTACCAACTCTCAACTTGAAAAGCATTTGATTTAGGGAAGGGCTGATAAGTAAAGTCTATTTTCTTCCTATAGTAATCTCATAAATCAAACTGAACACATGTTTTCCAGAATGTTTGAGCCTTGAAGATGGAAATTTTAAAGTAGTGAAATGATCAATATGTGTGGAATCAGAAAACTTAAGTTCAGGTCTCTAATTCTGGCTGTGTGTTCTAAGGCAAATAATCTCTCTGGCCTCAGTTTTCCTTATTTAAATTGAGATTAATATGTGAGTTTGTTGATTAAATGGGATTATATATTTGAAAACACTTTGTAATTTATGTGATTCTCATCTTTGTATTCTTAGTATATCATAGTTAGACAATGAAGATTGTTTTTAAATAATAATCTTAATTTGAAAAAATAGTTTGATATTTGGATCATTTGCACTTAAAGAGGTTTGGGAAATTTTACTTGTTTTTATTATGGAAAATATCATACATGAAATTTGACTAGTTTCTCAAAAGACATTGGATCATTTTATTTGTATCTATTTTAGTGCATTTTACTAAAGAGTAAGGATTCCTCCTGTTAAAATAACAAGAATGCTGTCACCACACCCTTAAAATATCCACAATAATAATTTGGGGACCGTTTTGTAATGATGTAAATAATACTTTTAGATGCATCTTGGGTGCTCTCTTCCTCCTCCCTTCCTCCAGGCAATCTTTAGTATTACAGATGTAATTAATAATGTATTATCACTGAAAGTAAGCTTGCCTTTCCTTCTTATTTTCAGTGGTCCTGTTCCAGTATTGGTTATGAGTCTTCTGTTCATCGCTTCTGTATTTATGTTGCACATTTGGGGCAAGTACACTCGTTCATAGATTTGGCTACATCCATCTGTCTATCATCTGAAGAAGAAAAAAATCCCAACATATCTTGGACCAAAAGCATGGTGATTTTCTGTTCATGAGAAAGACATTTTCTGTAAGCTGTTTTACAGAGAACTTATCGAGAATTGATTTTAAGGAATAGATGTTTTTCTATGGCTAATAAACTTTTTAATTAATTTATATCAAGTCTTATTGTTGATGCCAGGGCCTTTAGTCTCTGCCTTTTGATAGGTAGGAAACATGTGGAGCTTATTGGATTGACAATTTCTTAAATGATCATGTAATCATTCAAATCCAAGGTTCTATAATTGGCCTTGGCTTGTTTTCTTCTAGGTAATTTTGTCCTGGTGATTGTCATTTTGGGTGCTCTGTGGTTTTCAAGGATTGTGCCTATGACTCCATCAGGCAGATCTGTTTTCAAAGGCATCTGGAATCCAGGGGAGTAGTCATAGAAGTGATAAATCAGAAATCTTAGATGAAATGTTTGCTCATTCTGTTTTTTTTTTTTTTCTCCTCTAAAACCACAGATAATATTTTTGCCTCTTATTTTCTCCCAGTTCTTAATTCTGTGAATTTCGACCAGGAGTTTCCATATATTGACTAGTTGTTCCTAAACCTATTTTGAAATAAATCATTTGATAATTGAATACATCAAGTCAAATTTTGTTTTTATTTTGTAAATTAAAGACCTTTCTAATAAGAGTGAATATCAACATTTCTAGACTGAGTCGATATAATTCCAACACAAAATAAAAAATTTTGAAGTTTTGGTTTGCTTCTGCTGTCATTCTGGGCGTAAGCATTCAATTTCTGATAAACCCTAGGAAATACCACGAATAGCTTAAAGGTGCATATATTTCAAGAGACTAGGACCCTAAATCAGAATTTCTGAGATCACATGAAAGCCCTAGGTGTCCAGCAAGATTACAAGATGATAAAGAGGTATATTAGTTGAAAAACAGATAACTTAAAAAACATCTTTCATAAAGGAAGCTTTAAAAAATTCCTAGACAGTTCAGCAGTTTCGTAAGTGTTTTTCTTAAGTCCTGGCTATAAGGTAAATTTAGGTCCAAAGTACCAAATTTAAATGGTTAAAGTATGTATTTTTAAACAAGATTTCCTGGGGCACTCTATGGGTGAGTGTGCTCTAGTAAATCCTTATAAATAGCAAGTTATTGGGAAAAAAAATTATGAAAAACTGGTCCCCTTGGATCTGGGAATTGCTTATTGCTGGAAATAGGTACCTTCATTTTGAGATTCAGGGAAAGAAGATCTCAAATTATTTGGTAGAAATTAAAGATGACAGTATCTATAACAGATTTTTTTTTTTTTCGGGGGGTACCAAAAAATAGCTAAAAGTTATGGAAAAGAAGTCTGTTCCTCTGTTTAAAGGGGTCTGTTTTCCTCTGGGGGAACTGCTGAAGCCACTTGGGGGAGCTGTTGGCTTGTGAGGGTTACATTCTCTTTCCTGCACAGTGCTGCCTGTTAGATCTATCTATCTGCCCAGCAGTGGTCTCTAGTGGATTAATAGTGGAAATTCTCTGAATATTCTGAGCTAGTGACTTATAAGAAAATGCTAGTTTTCAGTGGCAGAACAAGGAGATGCTTTATTCATCTGAAGGAAAATTAGGGGTTGGGCATGAAGATGTACATCTATTTTGTATCTACTTTTGGCTGTGTTGAAACAATACTGTATAATCCTAGTGTTCAAGATGTTCTCTTCTTCAATTTTTAAAAATTGTGGTAAATTGCACATAACATAAAACATACCATCTTAACCATTTTTAAGTGTGTAAGTCAGTAGTATTTATTAAGTACATTCATATTGTTTTGCAACCTTCAGCACTATCCATCTCCAGAAGAAAACTGAAACCCCACTAAATAGCCTCTCCCCGTTCCTCCTCCCTGGCACCACCATTCTGCTTTCTATCTCTATGAATTTGACTCTGTAAGCACCTCATATGAGTGGAATCATACAGTATTTTGTCCTTTTGTGACGAGTTTATTCCACTTAAACCGCAGCTTGGGCAGAGCCTATTAAGCCATTGGGGAACAAACACTTTAGGGAAAGGGCGAGTCCCTGAGACTAGTCCAGGATGGAAAGATTAGGATAATCTGGGCACAGTAGTGCCCTGAACACATTTCAATGAAACAATAGTTGAGAGGTTTGTTCCCAGGAGAGGTGAAACAAGGCATAGCTTCTTTTTGCATCTGTTTAGTCTAGGCTCCAGTTCTTTTTCCAGGTGCTAAATGTCCTCTTTGGAAGAATTGAAAACGAGTCTGAAACGCAATATTGGCATCAAGTGAAAATGGATGGAAATGTCTACAAAGCTGGCTTCTTTCAACAGCAAATACAGTATGTGGAGTTCCGATATGCATGGTGCCATGCTCTTGATTCCCTTCCAGCTGCCCTTGGGGAGCTCCAGAACTGCATCGCCCCTCCCTTGGATGCTGCAGGAGAGGGGACAAGACCAAGTTTGTTTGACTCTTGTGGTGAACTACCAGGTCTTCCAAACTTTCTGCTCTTCCTGCCCATCTTGTAGGCTTGAAAGTGTGTCTGACCTGAATTCAGCTGCTGGCTCTGTTGTTTACCAGTTGTGAGAACTTCCTTTCTCTGGGTCTTATTTTTTTTATGTGTAAATAACTATTAGTATTATAATTCCCACCAAATAGGATTAAGTGAGAAGAATGATCCAACAATACTTTATTAATTAGCTAACAGTTAAGTGCTTATTCTCCATAATTTTAGAGATGTAGGTTTCTTTATTGGATCAATAATCTCATGAAGAATTTATTGTTTGCCCCATTTTACACAAGAGGAAACTGAAGCTCAAAATACTTTTTGAGTGAAAGGGCTGGGATTTAACTCCAGATCCCTGACTTACCCACTGGAGTTACATAGATGGATTATTATGTATTTTGTGGTGAGGGTGAGGGAAGGATGTCACAGCATTAGAGAGCTTCCACCATAGAGCTTTTAAAAATAACACAACTCCAAGAAAGTGCCACTCAATCATTTGGTATGCTTCAAGCATTATGTGGCTTTAGCTGGAGGTTTTCGGCACTGCGGAAGGAATCCGGTTTCTTTATTTCAGGCCTGAGCTTTGTTCACTGTGTGGCACTCGTGTGGTTGTAGAGAAAGCACAATGTGTGGGCCATTCCCTTCTATTGAGGTTTTACAAATGACCTGGCATAGTCTCTCATAGTTTGAAACGGCTAGGAATTTGGATGCTAGGATTTTAATCCCACCTTGGGCTACCAGTTCTGAATAGCTATGTATATATGGAGAAACCAGACAGGAAACACTCTCAAGTGCCCCGCAACTATTAGTGAAATCAACAATTGAGACCAAAGTTTAAGAGCTCGTATGCTCATGGTAGGTGCCCCCAAGAAATCCGTGCTGTATGATCACTTACCTAACAGAGGAAAACCAGAGAGCCTTGCGATGCCCAAGCTGGAGGGACTGAGTTCATTCTGTCTTCCCATCGTACAACACCGGTGACTGGGGCCCAGAGAGAAGGGACGTGCTCAAGGTTGGCTTAGCAGTGGAGGGGCCCGAACCAGGCATCCTGCTTCCAGGGCAGGGCTCCTTTCCAGAACTGCACTTCAAGCCCTATTTTGGGCTTCTGCATAAGCCAGCCCATCTCTGGAGGCTAGATTCTAGAACTGGAAAACCGAGTGGTGGGCTTTGAGGAGTGGGCAGTGTTAATCAAAGAGGGAAGAGTCAAGGCAGCAAGGTTTGCTGGTAAAAATAAAATGAGAGTGTAAACAGGTTCATGTGACTTCTCAGAGACAAAATAGGGAGAAGCAGCCAGCAGAACTTTACTGTTTTGCATTCTTGTGACCACAAAAGTTAGGTGAGCCAAGAACACAGTGAGATTGACCAAGTAGGGGTAAGGTAAAGGCTAAACTGTTTAAATACTCTTCTTGGTCGCTCTGGCAACTAAGTCTCTTTCCCATGCTGAAGACATTAAATGACAAAATGCAAATTAACTAAATAGGAATCAAAGGTGTAGTCATACATAATTTAGATCACTTTATTTGGGGGAAAGATCTAGAAGTTTGTACTCAGGAAGCAAGTGAAGACTCGAGGGGAAGAACTTGAATTACACATGAAAGAGTTAAATTGGTCCTGCAAACTCACTTGCTTTTTTTCCCATTGACTCTGTCATAGGCAATGTAGAGAATAAAACCTATATTCCCTGTTGTCTTACCTGTCCTACTCAGTAACATAGTTGCTGGTAAAAAAATGAAATTCTCCTAGAACCCTATCTAATTTGGTTTGGGTTGTAGAATTCAGATTAGTGGTTCTCAGACTTTAGTGTGCATCAGAATTACCTGGAGGGAATCTGCTTCTGCTACTTAGCAGATTTGGCCAGCACTGGACTGGGAGTGCCCACTCTCTAAAACAGCAGCCACAAAGTGGGCCAAAGTCACTGGGCCTATATAGTTTATTCCAGGCCCATCACCTGTACAAGTGTGTTAATTTTATCCCCCTACTCTTCTATGAAGCTTTAACCACAGTGCTGCTTTGCAGTCTGTACTGTGTCTGGGGAAATTCACCCTGCCTTCTGTGATTTTGCCTTTTGTGTCTTCATAACCTGGCTGTATGCATGGTCTGCTAGCTAAGAAGCTAGAAGGCCCTGAGAGGCCACAGAACCCTGACCCTCTAGTTCTCACTTTGACTCAGCACCGCTTCTTTTTATAGCAGACGTGCTGCCCGAATGAACAAAACAAACTCTTGTCAGACTTCCTTTTGTAGCAGTATTACTGCACTGAGACCTCCAGCCAGCTCCAACAGGTAGTAAGAAATGAAAGGCGCAAGTATGTAATGATCACTCTGGGCAAAGATTTCCTTACTGGGTGGACCATTAAATACTAGTGTGGCATCCCCCACATATCCATCCTGAATGGTGTAAAGGGCAGAGAGCCATGGCTCTTTGCCGGGCAAATGCTTCATCGCACAAGAGCTACCAGACTTAGGGTACCCCTCTATGAGACACAAGGGAAGGAAAGTATCAGGGGGCCACGAAGCATTTGTATTAATTCTGTGTATATCCTGTGCAATGCTTGTTGGGTTTTGTAATAAACCAAAATAAGTAAACTTAGCTGAATAGTGAGTTGTCATTCTCACCAATCCCTGAAACTGGTTCAGGTTTGGTGGTCTGACCTAGATCACTGCTCTTCCCCTTTCTTTTTTTCCTTCCCCTTCTCCTTCTCTTTTTCTTCTAGCTCCTTTTCTCTCTCCCCTTCTCCCCTTCCACCCTCCTGTTATTCTCTTCTGTACAGCCCAAATATTCCTGGGCTATATTGGTGCAAATAAACCATGCAAAGAAACAGTCCTCTGATAAAAGTTATTAGAAAGCAATCCTGATTTTCACTTATATTTTTCCAAGTTTTAGGAGTTGAATTGTGTCCCCCTCCCCCAAATTCATATATTGAAGTCCTAACCCCTAGTATCTCTGAATGTGACCTTATTTGGAAATAGGTCTTTACAGAGGTAATCAAGTTAAATTGAAGCCATTAGCATGTTCCCTCATCTGATAAGACTTGTGTCCTTATAAGAAGGGGAAATTTAGACACAGAGCACACAGGGAGAACACTACTTGAACTTGAAAACTTCATCTACAAACCAAGGAGAGAGGCTTGGAACAGCTCTTTTCCTCATACCCCTCAGAAGAACCCATATCTGCCAGAACATTGACTTTGGACTTCTAGCCTCCAGAACTGTGAGACAATACATTTCTGTTGTGTAAGTCACCCAATCTGGCATTTTCATGGCAGCCCTAGCAAGTCTTCCTAGCTCTTTCATATCTGTGCAGGTATAGAACCTCTTGATTTCTAAACTCTGAAAACCTTTTCCCACTATTGGCCTGAATGATTTTATTTTTCTATGACATCCCATTGGGGAGCAAGATAGCAGACTCTGATTCATTGCTCTGGTACCTTAATCTTGGGAAAGGTGGTGTGCCAGATCTGAAACACAAGCATTTTGGATGACTAGAAGTAGATATTCCCTATTGTAAACGAAGTAGCCTCTATTTATGCAAAAGGTGAACACTATTTCTCTCTAGATTGTTTAGTCAGGAGACTTGTTCATCTCATGATAAACTGAGAAAAACCCAGTGTTCTGGCTGAAGAGACCAAGAAGAAGACCTGTGTTGGCAGTAAAATCTTGGCAGGGAATTTGGCAGTAACCAGAGTTTGTTTAGCAGGGTGGATGGCATTCATACCACCACCAGCAAAGCTTGGACCTGTGAAGGGCTGGCCTGGCCAGCTGGCATTTGATGGTATACACAGCAGCTTGGGGATCCTGATTTGAATGATTCCCTTCTGTATATTATCCTTGCATTCCTGGAATGAACTCCACTGTGAGTTAACACAGGCTGGACACTGCTAGTTTTAGAAAGGTCTGTTTGCAAGGTTGGCCCTTGGCAGGAGGTTGGGAGATGGCATTTCAACTGTTCCTAACTGAAGAGGCTGATTGATAATGTGATTCATCCGGTATACCACCTAACCTTCCAAGAATCTGGTAGTGTCCAGATAGAAGATGTTTTTGTCATCACCACCAATAAAAGTCTTGAGCACTGAGTCTTTAATGGATTTTCTGGGCAGGAACATTGCACATTCTTCGCTGCTGGAGAAAGGAACATGCTTGATGTGTCCCACACAGGACAGGAAGAATGTGGAATTTCTCTAGACTACACCTGTGTCTTTTACCCCGATGATGCTATTGTATATCCTTTCACTGTAATAAACCTTAGCTGTGGGTACAACTATATGCTGAGTCCTGTGAGTCATTCTAGAAAATCATGGAACATGTGGTTGGTCTCGGGGACCCCAAAACAATAATGTGTTATTTTCTAATGTGCTATTGCATTGTTTGCTAATTTATGTTTTTTTTTTTGTCAATATTTTTTAGTTTAACTCCCATTTATCAGGCTTTTAGTTCATGCACACTGTTTTAGACGTCTAGGTATATCCTTAAACGTTTGAGGTTCTCCTGACAACTCATTTTATAGGTGAGAAAACAGGCCCACAGAAATGGAGTGATTCCCCCAAAGTCATGGAGTTGCTGACTGTGCATAGCAAAGCTGGGAACCAGGGCTGTCTGCCTCCCTGTTAGGGTGACCAACCATCTCGGTTTGCCCTTGACTGAGGGGTTTCCTGGGCACATGGCACTTTGAGTACTGAAACCAGGTACTTGGTCACCTCCTACTTCAAGTCTGCTGCATTTCTATGCTTCATCCAGCTGATTCTTCTATTTTTCTAAAGGATGTTCTCATTAGAAGTTGGGCATATTTAGACCCACATTGGAAGAGGCAGACACTTGGTCTCTTGAGAACCATTTCCAAATTCCTTTTCTTAGTGCCACATACTCTGCATTTCCCAAACGGCTTTGCTCTGTCTGCTCTTTCCTCTTCTCCACCAGCCCTCTCCTCCCCCAGCTCTGCCCAGCACATTTTTCAACATTACTGGTTTTAATTTCCTTTACCATCCCCTTTGCAAAAACTTTTTTCCTGATTTAATTACTATTTCTCTTAATTCAATTGCATTCTCTTGATTGTCGTTAAACTCCTAAAGTTGTTTCTCCAAAGAATTTAATGGTGAGGCCTTGTGCTTAGAGATTAATTGTCGTCATTTTGCCTTCAAACGCAGGTACTTTTTTACTTCTCTTCCATTATCTCTGGGAGAAGGGAAAGTGACCATTCTTCTTATCAGGGCCTCTCTGAGAACGAACACTGCTGGGGGCTGCCTTTTGAGAGAGAGAGAGAGAGAAAGCCAAGTCTCTTACATTTTTCTTTTACCTTCTACTGGCTTTAATCTCAGGATCTGAGAGTAGCCAGACAATCTCTGGCTCCTCAGGAGGGCTCAGGCTATGAGCAGGGGGCTTTTGGGGTAGCAGCCGAGTCTTAAGAGACCATGGCTCTCTGCCAGGAGGGTTTTGGATGGTGAGGAGGTGGAATAAAGGCTGGCTCCGGCCTAAAGCATCCTGCCCAGCCAAGGTGTCTCAGAGAAATTGTGGCTGTAGCTCAAAGAAACAGAAACACTTTTGGCTAGAATTTTTTTCCCTCAGAGTGTCCTTTTTAGGAAACCAAAGTTTCAGTTTTCTACTCTCTCACTATTCTGTAAAGTTTGGGTACAGCAACCCTTTGACCTTTAAGAGACCCGTTTGCCCCAGTCTTCACACTCTGTTTTCCCCAGCTTTATTACCCCCGAATCTCCTGTCTTTGCATATAAACCTTGAAAAATGATCACCAGAGGAGGAGGGACAGTCCCAGTCTAGCCAGGTTTCTGTATGATCCAGTTGCTACAACCCTCGCCCCTGTGTGAATGAAGCACTCTTGAGAACAGAACGCACAAGATCTTGGGGCCGAGACCCAGCCTGGCTCTTAGGAGCTGTGTGGTCTCGTTGCTCAGCTGCCTCCAAGCCTCAGTTCCATTGTCTGTGAATGCTTGGGTATGGTATCATGTGAAAGGGAGACAGGATGACTTTTATTTTTTGTCAGGGTTACATGAAAGACGTCAAGTAAAGTATTCAGCACAGTGCCTGGCACATAATAAGCCTTAAGCATTTGGTCCTCTCTGTCACAGAATCTCTAACTTTCAGGACAGAAAAGGAAATGGAAGTCCTTTAGGCTACCTTTCTCCCTCTCCAATGTGAACATGAAATCCTCTATCCAGTCTCTGACGCTGCTTGGATATGTCCTGTGATGGGGAGCTCACTGCTCTTTGGGAATCCCTTTTTGAGGCCACTCTAAAGATTTTGAATCACAGCTCTGTTTATGGAGCTGATGTAGTAAAACTGCTTCCCTCCTGCAGGGAACAGGAAGACTTTCCCTATTCAACTACAATAATGTGGGCTGCCAGAGAACAGGACGAGGTGGTTGTTTAAAGGGTAATTCATCAAACAAAGTGATGACATACTCACAGGTGAAGGTCCCACACTCTAGACTTTTCCCTTACCCAGTTTATGGGTGTCTAGTCCTGCTGAAGTCCTAAAGAGGCCTGCTGACCCAGGCATATTGTGTGGGCAAGACCTCCATGATCCCAAAAGAACCTTCGAAATCACCCTTTTCCTTGGTTCATGAAGACTAGTAAATTACCCTATCCATTCCTAGCTATTCATACTCGTTAGATGCCAGAATAAAGAGCTTAGTGCTCCTGAGGGACTCCATTCCCCATTACTCCAGGGCTGCTTGGCTGTGTTTATGATGAGATGGCCCTGGGTGTTTAATAAACTACCTGATTTGTCTAATAAAATCCTCCCATGGCCCTGCCGACATTACCAGCTTCATGTCACACTCTTGTGCTGTCGGAACGGTACCAGAATGTATTTTAAAGTACCATTGTGCCTAGTTTTTATTTAAAGAGAATGACTTTCATTAAAGTAGATTTTCTAATGTAGATGTCCCTCTGTGCTTGGTGTAAGGAGTTAGAAATGCACTATGACATGTATCAGGACAGTAAGGGAATGACTTAAGGGGAGCACAGCGTAGGGATAAACAGATATGTGTTCATGGCTCAACTAATTGTGGATCATGCCGTTCTCCTAGGAGTGGTGATTTGTGAAGTAGTGGATTCTCATTGTTAGGTAGCATATATTTATATAAAGCTGAATTTATTTTCATTTCAAGTTTAATAAATTTAACCTTACTCTAGCGATATATTTTATATAGGCTCATAGCAGGTTAGAGCAGGATTGGGCCTTAGAACTTAACGTGGCCCATCCCTCCTGTTATATATGATAGCACTACATGTACTTGGCTTTCATATGTTTACCTCTACGGGAGGGAGGCAACATGTGCACATAAACATGTTAATGGGAAGGGAATCTGACTGTAACTTTGTCATCGCTGGCCACTAGGATTCACATGGCCCATCTGCTGCTTTGTTGGTAACTGTAGTTCTCTTGTCTCCCTCACTGCTCTTTCTGAATCTCAGGTCTGGCTCTGGCATAATGAACAACGGACAAACTTTGAATTGGAACAGCTGCTTTTAAGCCAGCTGTCACTTTACCTCCATGGCCCTCAGTTTCCTAATCTGTAAAATGGAGTTACTTCTTTCTATAATCCTAATATTAATTCAGTACCTGTTTTATGGGATCCAAATGGTGTTAGTCAAAACTCAGCCCAGGTTTAGTGAGACAAGCTTCTCTAGCCGTCTCTCAGGTATAAAGAGAAATGTGAATGTTTCCTCCTTCTCTAGCTCCCAGATCCTGTTTATTTTGAATTAATTTGGTGGTTGGACCAATTTGCTACCTCACATGTGCTATCATGGCCTCACACCTCACTGATGAGGAACCACAAACGCCTTTCCTTGATTTTCCCTCACATGTACACAGGCATCTGCTTATGTGTAGACTTCATAGAAGATGCAAGGAAACAGATTTGACTCACCATGTTACTACTGAATCTTCCTTTCTAGAGTACCCTTCTGTATGGTTCATCCCAGAAATTCCCTGTCTTTTATTTCAAAACAGAATAACTTAGCTTATCAATACTCTATGATTTAGGAACTATGTTTTGCTAGAACAGAGGCCTGTAAAACCATGCCTTAAAAAAGGTTTAAGTTTTTATCCCATGTAAAAGAAGTCTGGAGGTAGGCATTCTAAGGCTGGTATGATTCTGCTATCATCTCATCAGTGTCCTCACCTTCTCTTGTCTTTCTGTTTTGTGCTCCTTAGCACAAACCTATTTTCTTCAATCAAGATCACTTCAGGACTGCAAAATGGCTGCTGCAGTACCAGTCATTGCATTCATGTTTCAGGCAGAGGGAAGGGGAAGGGTAACAAGGGACTTGCCAACTAAGTCAGTCACCTTTTCAGAGAACATTTCCAGAACTTCTATATAACAGTTTATTCCTTCATTCCTTTGGTCAGAAGTTAGTCACGTAGCCACTCTTACTTGAAAGGGAGACTGGGAAATCTAATTTTTCAGCTGTGTACATTGCCACTTGCATCAAAATCAGAGCCCTTCGTAAGTAAGAAGAGAAGAATACATTTTGGGTAGGCAACCAACACTGTCTACCAAAACCTCCAGTTCAGCTCTGTACCTGTTTTTGTTTAGCTCGTGGCTCATTCCATTAGAACTAAGAGGCCATCACACTGCTGAAGGGAGGGAGCTGCTGTCTCTGCTAACAGTGTCTGAAAGTGGAAAGGGAAGCAAATAGATTTATTTTCCTACTGATAGGAAATTTACCACCCTCCGTAGAAGGCAGAAGCAGTCACAGTTGCCTCTTATTTTCCTATTACTACAGCCAAAGATTGTTGTGAGAATCAACAGACAGAGATGAGAAAGCGTGTTATAAACTATAAAAGGCTAGTCAATGACAAGAATGATCGTTTATCATTATTATGGGTGTTGTCATGTCTCCTGAAGCTGCCTGCTCAATTGAAGAATAGGGTTTTGTGAGAGACAGCAAGAGAGCTGAAAAGAAAAGGAGAGAGGAGGGAAATGAAAGAGAAGGGCGGGGATGGGAGAGAGAGAGGACACAGAGTGAGAAGTAGGGGTGGAGGTGGGGAGAGGAGAGAAAGGGGAAGAGTGGAGGCCCTTTTAACATCAAAGCCAGAATAAAAGTATATTGACATAATTGAATGTCGTGACTGACCCAAAGCCACATGCAGCCCTCTGGGAGAGAGCAGCACAGTTCTTACTCAGGTTTCCCTGACTCTTATTGAAAGACATCTCCCTCATGTCTTAACAATGTATGTATATTGAAGACTACACAAAATATATGAAAAGGCACAAGAAAGTTTAAAAAAAAACCCGCTTTGTTATTGTATAATTGACACAAAAGAAACTGGCCATGTTTAAGTCATATAATTTGATACATTTTGACATACATATACACCTGTGAAACCATTACTACAATCAACATAATGAACATATCCATCACCCCCTAGAGTAGTAGTCTGCAGTTTTTGAATTTTATATAAATGGAATACAAAATTTTATATATCATGATTTTGCTCTTTTCACTTGGCTTCTTTTACTCAGCATAATAATTTGAAAAAAACTCATGGTGTCAGATGGTTCTTAGACTTATCATGGTGATCACTTCTTTAGGTATATAAATATTGCATAACTATGGTGTATACCTGAAACTAATATAATATTAGATATTAACTATATTTTAATAAATAAAAAGAAACAAATTACAGAGAAGTATAATTAATGACATAACATAGACCTGCCAGGATTGAGAATATTAATATTGAGTTATGTTTGCTTTAGCTTTCCTCCTTTTTTTTTTTTGTAATGTGATTTACACAAAAAGTTTAAAATTACACATTTTAATGAATACTTAAAAAGTAAACCCCTGTGTACCCACCACCTAGGTCAGGAAATGGAAACTTGCAAACATCTGTGTTCTTCCTGGGTCCACGCCCTGACAACTACCCCTTTCCGCATTCTAGGTTATCCTAGCCTCACTTTGGAGAGAATCATTTTTTTTTTTTTTTTGCTTTTCTTTTTGGTTTATATATTCGTGAATTTTACATGAGTGAAGTCATACTATGTCTTCTGTCACCAGCATTTTTTACCTTAATGGTTATGAGATTAGCCATGTAGTGTCGTGTGGTTATACTTTGTTCATTTTAATAGCTATAGAATATTCAATGGTATGAATATACTGCTGTGTGGCACAGCCCACACTTTTGGAGAGAAACCTTTTAAATGTAGTCAGTACAGTTTTGCCTTGCATTGGCACTCGAGCCTTGTGGCCATCAGTTAATCGCCACAGCAGAAGAAAAAGTGAAACACCCCCACCCTTGTTGCCAGTTTTCTGACTCCCACCCTGTGTCCATAGAAAGTTAATCTCATACATATTTATACATGCAAATCATAAATATAACAATATCATCTGCTTTCACATAGTATTCCTTCTAATAAGCAAAGCACAAAGCAGCTTTAAAAAATCATGAACTCTATGTCATTGTATTAGTTCAGGCTAGCATAACAAAGTAGCACAGATTTGGTGATTTGGTGGCTTAAACAACAGAAATGTATTTTTTCTTATAATTCTGGAGCCTGAAAGTCAAGTCCAAGAGCAAGGTGTCGGCAGGTTTGGGTTCTTCTGAAGCCTCTCTGCTTGGCTTGCATAGATGGCTGCCTTCTCCCTGTGTCCTCACAGGATCATCCCTCTGTCTTCTCACTGCCTTCCCTATGTGCTTCTCTGTGCTGTAGTCTCTTCTTAAAACGACCACAGTCCTTAGTCTCTTCCCCTCCGCTATCCCTATGCGATCATTATGTAAAAATGCTTTCATTTTTCTTTTTTTCTCCATCACTCTAGATTTTGAAAATTTCCTAAATTTATGTCTCTTAAGTTTTGAGTTCTTTCTCCAAATTTTTTTAAATGTGTCTTCGTGTGCTAGCCCCTTTGGTACCTTGTATGCCTGAGAATATTTTTGTTATTCCTCATATTTTAAAACCAATTTCTGGATAATAACTTTCAAATTATTTTCTTCAGTTTTTAAAAATATTATTTTGTCTTTCATATCCCATGCTTCTTTTGAAAGACTAATGTCAATCTTTGTAGGTATTTTTTCTCTAGATATTCCCTAGGTATTTCTCTGCTTTTTCTCTCTAGGTAGGTATTCTGTATTCTCTGGACTCTTTTACAATTTCACTTTTGTCTTTGGGACAATTTAAAAAATAATCCCCATAATGTATCTAGGTGTGGGTTTTTATTCTTTGTCCACTTTCAATGTGGAGCTTTCATCTTTAATACTAGAAAATTAATGTCCATTTATTTATCCAAGTATTTTCTCCTTTTTTCTCTCTCTCTTGTTAGAACTATTATTTGAATGTGAGAATCTCTATTTTTTAGGATTTTTTTTTCCTGCTGCCATCTGAGAGAATTCCTCAATTTAATCTTTTAGTTCACTAATATATTCTTTAGTTGAATCTGTCCTATCATTTTTTTCTAATCCATTGTGAATATATCCATGGGTTTAAAAGATGAATTTGGTGTCCATGTCTCATAATGAAATATATATTATATTTATTTTAAATTCTTGGTCTATTTTTCTGCTTCATATAGTACATAGTACTCCTTTTGCTATTTTTGTTAGGGAGGGTCAGAAGAATGAATTCCCAAGGGAAGCTAGTATATCTTTACTTGAAGTTGTCCCACGATTCACTGATGCTCTTCTTATTTTTAAAAATTCTTTTTGTGTTTCATTTTGCATAGATTCTATTGTTATGCCTTCAAGTTCACGATTTTTTTTCCCTGTACTCTGTAACCTACCATGAATTCAGTCAGTGTAGGTTTCATCTCTAGAAGTCTGATTTGGGTCTTTTGTGTATTCTCAATGTCTACTTAATTGGTAAACATTGAGAATACAGTTATAACTGTTTAAGGTCCTTCTCTGCTGATTCTAACATTTGTGTTAGTTCTGAGTTGATTTTGAATGATTGGCCTCCTTATAGATCATGATTTCCTGATTTTTTTTTTTGCATGCCTTTTTAGTGTTGATTGGATATCAGACATTGTGAATTTTGTCTTATTGGTGTTGGATATCTGTATTCCTATAAATCTTGTTTTTTTTTCCGCAGTGCAGTTAGTACTTGGGAACATGTTTTGCTAGGTGGATCTAAAGCAGTGCAAGTTAGGGCTGGTTATTTCTCTTCTGGAGGCAAGACCTTCCTGAGTGCTGTACCTCATGCCCTGTGAATTACAGTTTTTCCAGTCTGACTGGTGGCTGGGGCACTGTTCCCGGCCCTATATGAGCCCTCGGCTCTGTTTCTTCTAACTCTTTTGGGTTGTTCTTTCTTCCACCTCTGGTAGTTTCATTAGATGATGAGTGGTTGATTTCCAAGGTTCTCTCTCTGTTCAGAGACCTCTTCTCTGGTGTTCTTATAAACTCTGGCCACTTTAGTCCCCCTGAACTCTCAGCTCCATCTCTTCAACTCAGGGAGTTTGCCAGACTCTGTCTCAATTCTTCCTCATATGCCAACGCTGGAGGACTCTTACAAGGTAGTGAGTTGGGGCAACCACAGGGCTCACCTCATTTGCTTCTGGTCTCTCAAGCATGGCTGTTTTGTTGTGTGATTGCCAATGTGTTGAAAACCATTGTTCTATTTATTTGTTTCTTTCTTCTCTTACCTTCTCCCTCTCTTAATCTCGCCCATCTCTTCCTCCCTCTCTTCCTCCCCTTTTTTTCTTTCTTTCTTTCTTTCTTTCTTTCTTTCTTTCTTTCTTTCTTTCTTTCTTTCTTTCTTTCTTTCTTTCTTTCTTTCTTTCTTTCTTTTCTTTTCTTTTTCTTTCCTTTCTTCCATCTCTTTTTCTTCCCTTCCTTCCTTCCTTCCTTCCTTCCTTCCTTCCTTCCTTCCTTCCTTCCTTCCTTCCTTCCTTCCTTCCTTCCTTCCCTCATTTATTTTCTTTTTGTTGTTTTAGGCAGGAGGATATATTAGTCCCTGTTACTCCATCTTAGCTAATAGCAGAAGTCCCCACATTCTCTTTTGTTTTTCTATATTTAAGTGGTCTGCTTACGAAGGTTTTTGTGCTGAGGCAGAGGGACGAGGACAGCTTTTCCAGTTTCAAAGTACAGGGGCTCCCTCTTCCTTTGTTACCTTGAAGAACTCAAAATGTGGTCTCTCTTGGCAACCACTTAGTTCCTTAGAGCTAAGTTTTCTGTCTCTAATCTTTTTTTCCCAGAGCTCTACAGGCTTTCCCTACCAACATGGACAGGGTACCAGTCTTTAAAACTAGAGAACAGAGTAGACTGTGTTAAAGGTGAAGCCCATTCATGGAATTGCAGGGTCGAGGGAGACGCCAGGGCAGACAGAAGTGGGGTGGAAACACAGGCTGAGGCCAGGCAGGTAAAGTGTCAAACCTGGAGCTGAGTACAAGGCCACATGTGAGCGGCGCTTAAGGGAAGGTGCACTCATTCACATGGTCCACATTGGGGCGAGGGAAGTACAGAATGTAATCTGGGAAGTACAGAATGTAATCTGCCAAACCAGAGGAGACGGCCGTGTGTAAGAAAAGGCCCACGCAAGGCTGTGTAGGATGGAGCATTTGAGAAGAGTGCAGTGTCTGAAACATGTATGTGGCAGAGATGGTTGGCTGCCCACTGAAGATAACTGCTTCCTTTGCAGGGCTTCCAAAGCTGTCACGGGGGGTGGGGGTGGAGGTGGGTGGGGAGGGCTGCCTGTGCAGGGACTACATCCTCAGTTCCCTTCCTAGGTGGACATACCACTAAGAGCCAGGCACAGAAAGTGGTTGGTGGTGATGCACACCTCCCACACAAGCTCCCATGGGTTTCTCCCTGCCCAGCTGGCTGGAATGCAGATGACCCCCAGGGTAATCCTTGAAGTCAATTGGTGATGGTGGCAGACCCTGCATTATCTTGGGGCCAGCCCACCTAACTAGGACACAAACAGTTTTGCTATCATGGTGGTGAAACTACAATGTCATGTGAAGAACGTTCTCAGTAAGGCAGTGAATTGATCATTTGGCACATTGACTTTTGACAATCCTGTTTTCAGCAGATTCTTTCTTGAAAAAAAATTTTTTTTTACTTGACTTGCTGTCTTTGGAAAGACCAAGTGGTACTTTTCAGTAGAATAACACACCCGTTTTAGTTAAGAGGCAGCTAATTTTACTCATAGATTTATTTTGTAGATTGTGTCCTGTGGTTAGATGGGGAAGGACCTGGCTTCATTTTTCTCCTTCCATCCACAGGATGCCAAGCCCCCTATAATAAATAGTCCCTCCACTCATAAAAGCAAGAAAACTTGAGGGAAAGAAACTATGGGAACTAGAGAGAGGAAGAGAGAGAAGGTAGATCACAGAGGGAACACTCGCCTAAGCTTGGCAAAGCTAGACTAAACATAGACCAAAAAGACTCAAAGAGAAAAACAAAGAACATTATGCCCCATCCTCTGGATTATGTGTACATACTGAATTGTCTAATTTTTAAAATGTGTCCAGTGATATCCTGCCCTTCTAAATGCTATAGGTCTAATGCCTTCATGTTATAGATGGGCAAACTAAGACCCAAGTATAGACACGGGGCTGCCCACAGTCATCATTTATACGTTGCAGAATTGGGATTTCCCACACTGACTGACTTCAAAGACTTCAGAGGGGCTTCCTCCCATTCCTCACACCCATTTGCACATTTGAGCAGCTGAATGTGTCTTCAGCTGGTGGAAACCACAGGGTGGGTCTGCAGGGACGCAAGCCCCCCCACCCCTACCCCACCCCCATCATCTCTAGGGCATCACCCAAACAGATGGCACCATGCACAGAGAATGACACAGCAGAGAGAAAGAAGCTTCTTGCACACGGTCTCCACCAACGCGTCTGGTCCTGGTTTCATTTTCAGGGGGAATCCACCTTCTTTCAGCTGGTGGCCCCCATGAAGCAAACGGCTTGAGTCACTCTCACCGCAGAACTGGGATGGTGACCACAGAAGGCGATCACAGGGCTGGGAGCTGGGGCAGTCTCAAAGTAGTTTTCTTTTTAATGTCTGTCTAGAGCTGGTATTGCTCTTTACACATTGCCTCCTTCTGTCTGTCCGCCCTCCCTCTGTCTGTCCGCCCTCCCTAGGCTCCTCCAAGTTTGATTGTTCTAAGCCACGCTGTGACCATGTGGTTCCCTAGAGCCCGTGGAGTGGCATGCAAACGCCCTAGCAGGGCATTTGGGGACCTCCTTCAGTCCACTGTGGTCCCTTCACCTCCATGTGTCTTACATGTTGGGGATGCCTTGGCTATTCCAAAGAACACAAGTTGCTTGTGTACTTCTGTGCCTTTGCACAAGCTATTTTTTATTAGACTTTTCTCCATCACCTGGAGTGCATGGAACACTCTCTTCTCACTCTTTTATTTTAAAAAATTGTTTTTTTTTAAATTGTGGTAAAATATACAAAATTTAACATTTACCTCCCCCCCTTTTTTTTACTCTATAGTTCAGTGGCATTAAGTTTATTGTTGGGCAACCATCACCACCATTCATCTCCAGAACTCTTCATCTTGCAAAATTAAAACTCTGTCTTCATTTAAAAATAACTCCCTATTTCTCTGCTCCTGGCAACCACCATTCTACTTTCTGGTTCTATGAATCTGATTACTTTAAGTGCCTCATATAAGTGGAGTCATACAGTATTTGTCTTTTCGTGACTGATATTTCACTTAATATAATATCTTCAGGACTTATTTAGGCTGTAGCATGTGCCAGAATTTCCTTCCTTTTTTAAGGCTGAATAATATTCCATTATAGATATATACTGCATTTAGTTTATCCATCCATCTGACGATGGACAGTTAAGTTGATTTCACTTTTTAGTTATTGTGACTTAATTTGTGGCTTAACATATGGTCTGTCCTAGGGCATGTCCCAGGTGCACTTGAGAAGAAAATATATGCTGCTATTGTTGGGTAAAATATTCTGTGTTATGTCTGTTGGATCTAGTTGGTTTATTTAATGTTCAAGTCCTCTAGTTCCTTACTTATCTTCTGTCTGGATGTTCTTTTCATCATTGAGAGTGGGGTATAAAAGTCTCCAACTATTATTGTACAGTTGTATATCTCTCCCTTCAATTCTGTCAATTTTTGCTTCATATGTTTTGGTAGTCTGTTATTAAGTATATAAAAGTTTATGCCCATTCTTTAAGACTCGATTCTAATGTTACCTCATCCAGTGCCCTCACCCCCGCCTCCCCCAGCTCTAGGCAGAGTTGCTCTCCTCTTCCCTTTCATTGTTACTTGTAAATACCTCTGTGAACCACATTCTGTGTTAGTGAATAATTTACATGTCTGTCTTCCCAGTTAGCCTGTCTTGAAGAACACAGAATTTTGTCTTGTTTATGTTTACACTTCCAGAATCTGGTACAGTAGGGACAGAAAGTTTGCTGAATGGACATTAATTATTGAATGCAATTATTGTGTTACCTATATTCTTTCTGGGATACAAATAAATATAGTTAGAAATTCTCAACACATCATTGCCTTTTGTATAAGTAACCTATACCCGCCAAGGTACTTGCTCTTCTCCCTCATTTGACCTTTATACAACCTTACAAAGAAGGTAGGGCAGGGGTTTACCGCTCCATTTTACAAGTAAACTAACTGAGACTTGCTCAGACGGGCCGAGTGCCTCATTAGAAGTCAAGATGAAAAGAAGCAGAGCTAGAACTTGATCTCAGGTTGATGTGCCTCCTGACCAGGGCTCCTTTCTCAGAGACCACTGTGAAAAGTCTTGGCTGGAATCACAGCCTCTGTGTGGGGGAGGCTGAGACTGGTACATGTGATGGCTGACCCTTTTCCTCTTGGGGAATTCCAAGTTTGTCTTTGGATGTGTTACAAGGAGTTCTGAGTGAGTTTATGAGATACGCCTCATTGGATCCATCTTAGAGATGATGACTGCTGAGAACCTTGCTCCCTGGGGCACAGGAAGGAGCGGGGACACCAATCTGGGCTTTCATAACTCAAAGTATAATGTGCTTGTCATTCAATCTGAAGTAATCTGGGCCATCTCGGGAGGATCAAGGAGCTTTTTCACATTCAGAACAGAATATTCCCCTTGTGACTGCCCTCCTTCTCTCTCCTCTGGAGCTCTGAAAAGTGACCCGCTCTCTCTGCTCCTGACATCCTTCCAGAGATATGGTGACATTGACCGCATTCCCCTGAGTTTCTTCTTCCTCAGGGTGAGTGGCTCCAGTGCCTTCAAGCTCCTCCGCTGCTTTTCTACATACCTGAAGTCCAGCCCCTCACACTCTGGGTCACCTTCTCCAACTGTGCCCAGTTCGTCCCCAGACCAAGTCTGAGTGACAGGGAGGGCACAACCATGATAGGGCATTACCAGACTGGCAGGGAGGAAAGACCGCAGAGGTCTCTAATTTCAGCTTCCTCAAATGGACAGGCAGCTGGCTGTCGGGTGGAAAGCAGGAAGAGGAGGAGGAAACAGATCCCCCGTGAGTGTGCAGAAACAAAAATAGAAGGGCCAGGGTTACTGTGGGAGAAGCTCCTTCCCAGCATGTGCTCTCGCAAGGAGGCTGCGGTTCAGGTGAGCCCACCTGGCCCCATGCTAGTCACAGGGTAAGCCATCTGCAGAAAGTGCTAGAGAGATTCCCAGGCTGCACCCCTTCAGTGGCTGGAGAGGGTTTCAGATGGCGTTTGGCAGAGAGTCCATATTGTGGTCCTCAGGACCTTGGTTACCTGGAATTCTGTTTGCAGCTCCTTTTCCTTCTGTTCCAGGGGTCCTCTAGAGATGGCCGGCTTTAACTCTCCATTGACTGGCCCTAACAGTGAGGGGCAAAGAAGGACAAGAGATGACTAGAGAGGGTCCAGTGAGTGTCTTTGGGTTAATTTCCACATAAACGATGATAACAATTGTACTTTTCTTATAGGATTACTGAACATATTTAAAAAGGCAGTGCATCTAAGTGCTGTGTGTAATGCCTGATGCTATAAAATGCAATGACTGCAACTACACTTGACACTCACCCTTGAGGGCACCTCATGGCTCTTAAAGATATTTCCCTCAGGATGCTTTGGGGGTCTGAGTGAGGTCTGTCACCTCCATGCTTTGAAAACATTTGTAGGCTGAGAACTGGGCTGGACAGCAGAACCAGATTTCAGTGCTGGCTCTAAGTTGCTGTGCAACCTCTTGGCAAGATTCTTTTCCTCTCTGAACCTCTGTTTTCCTTCCTGTACCATGAAGGACTTGGGCTAGATCTTTGAAATATTTCAGCCCACAGACCGGGGCCATGGCAAAGTGTTACTTTCTGATACCCTTGATTCTTTCTTTGGGGAAAGGCATCTCATCCCACTCTATCCTTTGCTGAGCTGGTCTGCTGGTTTCCTAGATAGGTCCCAAAGATGAGTGTGCTGGAGATGGGTCTAAATTTGGGGGTTCTGAGGCCAAGACTGTCCATTCCCCCTGCCTAAGGGCAGGAGCTGGACCAGTGCCTCCCTGCCACATGCTCTGAAGACACTCCAGGAAAGCGGTGCTGTGTAGAGTACTTCCAGGGTTCCTGCTCTACCTGTCCTAGACAGCCCAACCCATGTCCTCAAGTCAGGGGGTGAGTTCAGCATGTCCTGCTGTGACACATGGCCAGAGAGTGGTAAACCCAAGCCCTCCTGGCAGGCAGGTGATCCTAACAGCTAGCCAGGCCTGACTCAGAGCCGCGGTCTGCCAGCCCCTGAGCCAGCTGTTCCCTGGGCCACTACATAGAAATCACACTGCGGGGGATGGCCTTGGGCTGTGAGAAAGCGTGTCCCTGTCTCTGGGGCCAAGGAGAGAAATACAATATCAACCTGACATCAACTGGCTTGAAAGAACAGCTGACATTCTGTAGGAAATGCTGAGATAAAGAAGTCCCAAGTTCAAGACTGGCTGGTAGGCTCAGGACAGGAATTGCTGGTGGTCTGACCCACTGCCAAGGAAAGAGCTGGACTGGACTCTCTGAGGTCAAGCCCCTAATCTCACCCTTCGCCTAACTGTATGTGACCTTCACTTGGTTTCTGCCCCTTCTTGGGACCCTGGCTTCCCCATCTGGTCTGAATATGAAGGTGTTAAGAGAACACATTTTTAGGTGTCTTTACTTAAAATGTGGGCAACTTGTTCCTTCAGCTTTTAATGGTGATGTTACTATGAGGGTTGAGTAAATGATGTGTAACTATCTGCTGTTTTGGACATTTTCTCCCTTTGCTGCAGGCTCCCCTTTCTTCACCGTGTCCTAAGTCTGAGCCAGAAGGAAAACAACCTTCATTCTGGATTACGGGGTATGATAATCTGGACATTTCAGAGTATAGATGGAGAAATCTGGACTGACCAATGAGTTCTTATTTGTAGTTTCGGTTCTATCAGGGGGGTCTTAAGCAATTCTCTTCCCTTCTGGGCCTCAGTTTCTCTCTTTATAGCACAAAGTGTTTGGGCTAGATGATCTCAAACTTTCTTTCCAGTTTAGTTTCAGGGTCTCTAATTCTCTCTTGGAAATTTAACGTCCCCTCCCCATTGGTCTCCCAAATGGTTTAGATAGGAATGGCTGAGAATGGGAACAACTCGGCAATAGACAAGCTCAGAAGGAATATGAAACCTTTAAACTCTACAATGGAGGGCAGTTAGAGAACAGCCGCCCTCACCCCTGCTTGCAAAAATGACAGGATGTGTAATGTTCATATCTGTTATGGTGGAGGATTTTCATGAGTAATCTCACACACACACACACACACACACACGCACACAGTGAGTGGGGCTTTTAGAAAATGTTTGTCCCTGAATGAAAGTCAGGCAAGAAAGTGTGCTTGGCACCAGGCTTTGCTGGGATTATATTTATGGTAGAGCTATAATTTATTTTAAGTAGATTCCAGAAGCATCATGTGAACCACAAAGTATCTAGTATCTTGGGGCTGCTGCCACCACCTGCTGATTGGGAGCTGGTGGCAGCCGCCCAGGGCCCTCATGGCATCCTGGGTCATGTGAGAGACTAGTCAGGAAGTTGGTGCTCACCTCCCTGGCATTTGGGTAAGAACCTCTGCCATGGGGCTGTCAGCATATGCTTGTCAAATGGGTTTACCTGCATGTGCCAGAAGAAGGGCCACACTCTAGGCAGCCCTCCTGGCATTCCCATCACCGTGCTCTGTGGCTGACAGAGATACTCATAGCCATACTCACAGCCATAACATTCATCTGAGCTGCCAGCAGCCTGGAGGCTAGTTTGAGCAGCTGAGCCTTTAGGCTGTTGCCCGAGGGAACTATACTTCTGCCTCCTAGGAGCTGGACCTCAAACAGGGAATGAGAGAGGAGGAGGAAGCGCTTTCTGGTTGCAAAAGTGCATGGAGAGATTCACAACAAGGTTGGTCATACAAAGTAAACCAGTCTGTCTAGACTAGCTCAAAAGTTCTTAAGGGCCTGACCACAAACTTTTGATCATTCTGAAGAGTGCTTATCATTCACTGCAGAATGGGAAAAATAAAGCCAATAGAGTGAATTTTGTAAAACTAAGGTAGCTTGAGGAATTCTTCATTTTTAGAGATATCCTTGCTACTTTTTAATGTTAAAATGTTTTTCCCATTATAAAATGATAGCGATATTAGATGGTAGTGGTTTGTAAAAATGTACCTACCTGAGTACCCTTTTCCAGTCTTCTATCATTAAAAAAATTGTGTTTACTGATAGGTGAATTCCAAAAATCAGGGAACCAGGTATTCTCAGAGGACTCATGGAGAGAGGGAGATAGGAGGAGGGCAGAGGTGGTAGCCAAGGGAGGGAGGTGAAGGCCTTGGTCCATAACAGCGGGGGACCATGTCTATTTTGCTTGCTACTGTGGTATCCTCAGCATCTAGCACATGTGTCAGTAAAATTTTCTTATAAAGGGCCTGGTAGTAAATATTTGAGGCTTTTGGGGCCATATTGCCTCTGTCACAACTACTTAAGTCTGCCCTCTTAACCTGAAAATGCCATAGGCAATATGTAAATGAGTGAGTGGGCTGTGTGTCAATAAAGTTTATTTACAAAAAACAGGCAGTGGCCTGATTTGGCCCTGGGGCAGGGCGGGGGATGGCTGACAGGCTGCTGTAGTTGGCTGACCCCAATTTAGCACAATGCCTAGCATGTAGCAAGTGATTAATTATTTATTGAGATGATATAAATTCCTTCTAGAGGGATCTGAGGCAGGATTTCAGAAAGATAACTATGGTAGGCTGTGTAAGATGAATGGGGGGGAATATGAAGTAGAGTTGCTGTGCCCAGTAAGGCCTGTTGCAGTATCCCAGGCCAGGAGTGGTGAGGGCTCAGCTGGGAGCAGGGCAGGCAGGACAGAGTAAAGATCTGGGAGTGGCTGAGCTGGTGTGATGAGGGTGTGTTTAAAAGGAGAAGAAAAAAAAACACAAATGGCTAAAATTAAAGCCCCAATTCTTTAGACTCTGCTTTTCATGCCCCAAACCAATCCTATTCTATCTGAAAAAAAGCTGTCTCTTCCAAACCAGAATCTTGGCTTTCAAGACTCTTTTTGCTCTGAATTTCAAAAGCCCACTCCAAAAGCCAAAAATTTGATTCTTTGCTTTCCCATTACGTTTCAGCTATGCCAGCTTTGTTTGGAGGCAGTAAGTCTTGAATGTCTTAGCCTCCTGATTTTGTTTTAATGAGAGAAGGGCTATACATTAAAGAGAGAGAGAGAGAATGAAAATGTACTTGTTAATTTATCAACATATTTTTCTGCTATATTTGGTACTAGTAAGAGGCAGGGAAGTCTTGGAGGGCGATGCTCTTGGAAAATGCATTATGAGTCAGTTTTGAACAAACAGTTGTAGTAATGGGGGACTGTTCAACTGGGATGTTCAGGGCACCCAAGCTCAACCGAGTGGTGAGTATGGCTGGAGAGTCCTGGAGTAGGCTGGGAGGAGAGGAATTTTCTAATGGGGGAAGGCCAGAAAATCTGAAGTTTAATGTTCGAAAATGCCATCATTTACAAAGTGCAGAAGACAGGGGTGAAAGAAGAGGAGGGGCCCCAGAAGTGCACAGAGCATCAAGATACTGAAACTGAGAAAAGGGAAACTCTCCAGAGAGAAGGGCTTGGTTAGAAGCATTAAATCCTATGGTTTCTGTCTTTGGTTCCCTAGTTCTTTTGCCAAACATTCAGAACTTGCTTTTCTGTGTCTGGCCATATTTCAGAAGATAGGGGTATAAGATCAAACCCAGCCCCTGCCCTTTGAAACACTTGATTTAGTGAGGGAAAGAGATGCAAATACCAGTGTGGTTGCCTTTAAGGCCTCCCACTGAGATCTGGCTAAAGTATGCCCTTTAGATCTCCCTTCATAATGAGAAAGCTAAAGGGTGATAGAATTCTGCTTACCACACAGCTGCTCAAAGATGAAAGGGCGATATTTGGAGGTACTGAGTTCTCTGTCATCGAGGATGTTCAAAGGTTGCTGGATGACCATCTGGTGGGAATACTGCAAAGGGGATATGCCCCTCACTTATGGTTTTTCTTCCAACTCTGAGCTTAGAAAACAAGTCTTCTGATTTTGCTTCTCTTTCCCATTGCTCTAGGCAGACTCTCAGGCAGTGTGGCTGTGAATTTTGCTTGAGGTGGGTGTTTCTAAGAGTGGAAAAGCAATGGGAAGAGCACAGTGTGAGGGAGGGACACTGAGGCAGTAGTAGGCAGAGCCTCGATTCTAGTCCACGCTCTGTCACTGACTCACTGAGGGGCCCTGGACAAATCCTTCCCTTCTCTGGGTCTAATGTCCCCTTCTGTACTGTGGAAGGATGTCAGATTAGCTGTTCTCTGTGGTCTATCCCTCTGCTTCTCACTCACACTCTGGGGAAGGATTATTTTTTTTTATTCTAGCTTTAGTGAGATATAATTCACATACCACACAATTCACTCATTTAAAACATACCATTCAGTGATTTTTAGTATATTAATGGAGTGGTGCAACCATCACCATAATCAATTTTAGAGCATTTCCATCCTCCCTCAAAGAAACTTCATACCCTTTAGTCATCACTTATGATCCCCCATTCACCCTGACCCTAGTCAACCACAATCTTTCTGTCTGTGTGGATTTGCCTATTCTGGGCCTTTCTTATAAATGGGATTGTATAATATGTGGTTTTGAGTCTAGTTTCTTTCATTAGCACATTTCCAAGGTTCATCCATGTTGTAGCACCTATCAGTACTTTATTTCTTTTTATTGTTAAATGCTGAGTTTTCTTCCATTGTATAGATGCACTACATTTTATTTAACCATTCATCAGCTGGTAGACATTTGGGTTGTGAGCTTTCATGAGTAGTGCTGCTGTGAACATTGGTATACAGGTTTTTAGATGGAGACATATTTTCAATTTTCTTGGGTACATGCCTGGGAGTGGAATTGCTAAATGATGACTTCTCCAATCTTCTATCCCTCAACATCTGTCACATTCCCTATGCTCTGGTCAGTCACGGTGGGGCCCTATTCCCCCACCCCAGACCATACTCTCAGATCCCCACGCTTTTTCCACACTTCTGTTTCCACTGAGAAGCTCTTCCCTCCTATTATTTTGGGTCCAAATCTTATGTGATACTAAAGACCCAAGTCTCAACTTTCACTTCCTCCACAAAACCTTCCTCCAATGCTGCCTCTTTTGAGAGTCATGCAACCTCACATGTCTGTCCTCTAATACCAGGTCTTTCGGCTTTGGACTGCGGTTATTCTGTGCCCAGGTCTTATTACCTTCTTAGACTCACTCCCTCTCACCTCATCTAGACTCTGGTTTTTGGATTTACTTTAATATTTCAAGTGCTTTGCACATAGTAGACCCTGAATAGATGTCATTTAATGATTTTAAGATGATACTTCTACACCCTACATGGCTATCAGAATTGCAAAAGCCCTTCCCATCTTCTCAGAATAAAGACGCATTCTCAAGGCAGCACCAGGGACATAAGACTGAACTGCCTTCTGTCCCTCTGTTCCATTCCCCTTGTCTCTAGTCTGACATGAGCCTCTCAGCCTCTTCCTCACATTAGCTAAAATCTAATGAATTACTCTGAAAAACAAGGTTATGCATTTTGGATCCTGACTTATTTGAACATTGCTCATGACTTCAAAATTTATAAACAGACAGTTATCTCCCCAGATGACCTACCAAATCATATTCCCCTGGAAAGCAGAGTTCAGTTAGATGTTTAAGACATCAGATAGTGAAAGGGACTCGACGATTTCCTGCCCTATGCCAGGTAGGGCACAGCCCTGACAAATGGTCATCTGGTATCAGAGTGAACATTTCCAATAACAAGCAAATACATTCCTCTCAAGGCCACTGGAAGGGTAAGAAAGTTATTCACAATGAAGTAAAATCTGCCAGCATACAGGTCTTAACCATTGTGTCTGCAGCCCCTCAGACCATCTCACTCTGGTTCCTACAAGTTTTGAAAACAGGACTGGGGCTTCTGTGTCTGTTCTTAATCCAGGCAGAATAGCCCCCTGTTGCTTCAGTAAGTTCTCAATACTTAAGAAACAGTAAAACTAGTAACTAATAAATAATCAATAATAAGTACGCATAAGAAAAATACTAGGGCTAATATAATAGAAAATGACAATTTTGATCATTTTACGATTAAAACCGTAGGCCATAACATCTGATTATTGAGAGTTTAGCCTATGTCAGGCATTGTGCCAACCAGTTACCGTGGATTAACTCTTTCCACTCTTATAACAACCGTAGGAGGTAAGATAAGGAAACTGAGACCTGGAAAGAATAAGTAACTCGACAAAAGTCACAAAGCTACCAGTGCAGGTGGGTGTTAAACTCAACATGTCTTCTCAAGTGCAAGGTCTAACGTCTGTGTGCACAGCCTTATCATTGGGCCCTAAGAAGTCTTGATGACCTTTTCCATCGAGTTAATGGTGGGCCTTGTTCTCCTGAGGTTCAGTGGAAGAGACACTGGACCAAGAGTCAGGGAACATGGGTTCCAGTGGGGACACTCCTGACTTGGGATGTGACTGCACAAGGTCCCCTTGCTATGTGAAGACAAAGAGGTTGAACTAGCTGGTCTGTATGGTTGCTACTGGTTTGTGATTTGAACATTGTAATCTTCTCTAAATACACTAAACTCTGTCGCACCTCTGGGCCTTCAAGCCACCAGTTCCATTGCCTAGAACTTTCTTCTATCTTTTACTGATTGACAGATAATTACTCATCCTTTGAGACCTGGTTTGAATATTGCTTCCTCTGTGTAGCCTTCCCCCTGAACCCCAGCAAAGGTCAGCCTTACTCCTTTCTGTTTCCTAAACACTTGTGTAAATCTCCTTAAGAACAAGTGATTGTCACCGCAGGGGGAAAGTGAACTTCTCAAGGACAGAGATTTGTTTGTTCACGGTGACTTCAGCACTTAGCACAGTGGGTGCTTGTCTTTTGAAAGACTCCAATATGGCCCAAGTGGTTCTGGTGACATTTCTCTGTCACATCTGCTAGGTGGCGCTGCAGCCCACAGGAATGTTGCTCCCTAGTCTGCAGAAGCACAGGTCCGCCAGTGGGGATGGTAGCCTCTGGCCAAGCTGGGAGATCATTTGGCCAGAAGCCCAGGAAAAGTACAAGTTTCCATTTCCTCCTCATCTGCTCAATTTTGAATGCTGCTAGAATTGAGCCCTTTATATTTCCCATTCTTTGAGGTCTATAAAGGAAGAGGCCTCTCTCCCTTTTTCTCATCTCTGCTGCTTCATAGCAGGAGAATTTAGACCATTTATTTCTTCTGTCTTTAGACTGTTCTAGGTTTATTGTCCAATGTATGTATGATCTGCTGATATTTACCTTGTGTTGTCCTCATCTAGTCCTCTGAAAAAAGGAGAGGAAAGATACAGTTCAGCACCTCATGGTAATATTTCTGACCCTTTTATTGCTTGTTTGAATCCTTTTTGTTTTAATTTTTCTGTTTTCCTATATCTTCTTTTTACTCCTTTTAGTGTCTCCGCACACCCTGTGCTTCGGCTCTCAAGCAGAGAAAAGGCAGCACGGTAGCAATTAAGGGCACTGGAGCCAGTTTGCCTGGGTTTGAATCATACCTTTGATACTTAACTTGTTGTATGACCTTGAGTTACTTGACGTCTTGGCAACTCCATTCTATATGTAAAATGGAGGTAAGAATAGTACTTACCCAAAAGGATTGTTGAAAAGATTAAATGAGTTCTTAGTGCTTTACTCTACAAGGGGCCGAATAAACGCTAGGTGCTTATTATAAAACTAACAACTGGAATTCATTCATTACATGTTGAATGAACTTCTTATGTAAGGTTTCAGGTCCCAAGAAGGCAAGAGTGAGTTTGTCTTGTTCACTGTCCCATCCTCAGTCCCAAGAAGAGAGACTGGAATATGAGAGAGGCTGAATTAAAAAATTTGGAAGAACCAGTATGTTCTGTTTCTCCTTTATGACAGAAATGAACTAAAATTATGATTTGTAATTGTTTACCCATTTAAACTGGTTAGGAGTTAAAATGAATACTTCTTAGTTTTAGCGAGGGCATAAAATGGGTGCTTTCATTTATTTCTGGTGGAGTGTAAAATGGTAGAAACTTTCTGGGAGGAAATTTGAAAATATGTAGAAAGAGCCTGAAAAAAAAAAAAACAACGAAATCAGTAATTCTGCTGTGTTTTTTTTTCTTTTCTAAATCTGAGTGTTTGCTATGCAGAGAGTTTTAAGAACAAGGGTGTTCATAACATCAGTATTTATCCTATAAAAAAAAAACACTAACAGTTGAACAGAAATACTGAAATGGTTAGATTTCACATAGTGCCCGTGTGATAAAGTATTATACAGCTATTAAATGATCTCTTCTTGGGACAGTTAATGCTGTGGGCAGACATTCCTGATGCAAGCTTAAGCAATGAAAAGTAATCTACAAAACTGGGTATACAATTGGGTATATTTTTAAACCTTTTAGTCTCAATTTCCTTATTTGTAAAATTAAAATAATAATAGTGCCTATATCTTAAGATTTTTACAAGGCTTATTATTTATTTATTTAAACATGTACCTTAAAATTTATTTATTTATTTATTTATTTATTTATTTATTTATTTATTTATTTGCCCTGTCAACCTCCTCCCTCATCCCTCCCCACCCCCCAACCCTATGGAATATTACAAGGTTTAAAAAAGTATTTAAATAATATTTTTTTGAATAAAGTATTTTATTAGTCCTGCCATGGAAGTAAGTGCTCAATAACTGTTTCTACTGTCATATAACATAGCAGAACAAAACTGGAAGGAAATACTGTAGTGTTAACAGTGGTTAATCTCATGTGGTGGGATTTTAGGAGTTCTAATTTTCTTCTTTATAAAATAAAATACATGTAAAGCAGCAACTAAAGAGCTGGACCATAGTAGGTGCCCAACAGAAGGTAGCTAGCACTATTCTGCTCTCTATTTTCTCTCTCTGTTTAATAATGAACGTGTATTACTTTAAAGCCATTTAATATAGCTACAATGCAAGTTCTTTATATTTTTAAATTAGTTAACAAACTGTGACCTAACAAGCACTCAGTGCCAGGCTTTGTGACAGCCACATGGGCTCTATGTGGACCTTTTCCCTTAAGCTGGAAGTTGGATGTAACCAACTCAATTCCGTTTGCATCATCTTCTTTTTAAGACTCTTCCAAATATTCTTTCCCTGTGGCCATCATTTTTTTGATAACATATTCCTTCCATGACTCAGGAATTTTCTCTTTGTTATTTTTTCCTCAGACTTTCCTTTTTCACAACAAATTCCATGACAGTCTTAACTGCCTCCCCCTGATTTTACCCCACACCACTCTTTTATCCCATTCAAAACAAACAACAATTCATCTCGCCCCTGCGAATGAAGTCAAGAATGCTGATAATAATCATTTCTACCTCTTTAAAGTCCAAATAAAAAATATATGAGTAAGTTGGGATTACAAACCAGAGAGGAAAGGATGACTAATTTGATGAAAGATATTGTGAAATTTGACTACTATTTTGGGGAATAAAAAAGTGAGAGGCATACCGCACAACACAATAAATTTCAGATGGAGTAAAGAATCACAGCTAGGAAAATCTGATGAAGATATTGGTGGATATTTTCTCACAATGGAAAAAGCTTTTTTTTTTAATACTCACAATATACAAAGGTCTAGGTGTCTAAATAAACACAAAACCTCATTTAATTCAACAGAATCCAAAACAAAATGGAAAACAGAAACATATTTGCAAGATTCATGACAAAAGTAGATATCCTTAAGCTAGAAAGTCTTTATAAATCAATGGGAAAATTTGAATAAGTCAACAGAAAAGTGGACAAAGATAAGCAAAATTAAAGGATAAATAACAGACAGGAGAAATTTTAGTAGCCTTTAAAACATAAAGTATTAATAAAGCATTAATCATACAAAGAGCTCCTCGAAATCATTATGAAAAAAACACAGTTAACTCCAAAGAGAACCAGCAAAGACTCTGAATGGGTGAACTACTGAAGAAGAAATAAGAATATCAATAAAGGTATAAAAAGATGCTCACCAATAACCAGGGAACTGCAATTTAAAAAAAAGTCCCTTTTCTATCTAACAAATTGGCAAAATCAAAAAGTTTGTTAAAAGCTAAAAATAAAGTTGATATGAAGGAAGCAGGTACTCTCATACTCTCACTGGTGAGAATATATAAATCAATAAAGTCTTCAGGAGGGCAATCTGACAGTAAATTAGAAAAAATATTCATCCCCTTTGGCTCAGCAAGTCTATACTTCAAGAGATAAATTCTTAGAAATACTACACATATGCACAGAGATATATGAAAAAAAGGTGCTAATTGTTTATTATGATAAAAAGTGAAGGGAAAGTTATTCACATATTCTAGAAAATGCTAACAGCAATGCACACAAATGTATGTATAAGGATTGTCATGGTAGTTTTAAAAGAACTTGGAAATATTTCAGATGTCCAATAAGAGCAGATTATGTAAACAGATTGTATATATCCACTTAATACGACTAAGCTTTTAAAATGAGTGAGGTAGATCTATCTGCACAGATAAACAAAACCATGCCTCCTACAGTCAAACTGTGTTCCTCTGCTTGAATGGGTGCGGCCTGCTGATGGAGGCTCTGACTGCTGGCAAAGCTGAGAGGCAGCCCTAGTTCCCAGCATCCTCTGCTCTTAACAAATCACTGTCAGGGGAAGGCTCTTGCCTAAGCATTCTTTCTCTCTTTGGTCTTCTGAGTGGTATTGAGCCTCCATTCTTTTGGACCACGCTTCTCTCCTGCTCATGTTGGCACTACTCCAAGAAGCTTACAAAGCTCTTGGAGATCATAAGGCCAGCTTCTAACTGAAGTCCCTTTTAGGAGAGGACTGAGTTTCTCTGAGCTGCTAGGCTCCCCAGGCAACATCCAGTTCAGATGGGAAAACTGAGGCCCAGAGAGCAGGGCAGGGACTTACCTTGGGTTAAACAGTGATCAGAAGCAGAGCAGGGCTAAGATTCAGCTTCCTGCCTTCCAATGCTTTATCTCCTCATTACTTCCTGCTGCCCCTGATCAGTCCACTCAGCCTCATTTATGGCTGGTGAGTAATCATTTGCACCAGACTCTGTCAGATGATAAATTGTACCTTTCAAGTAGGAAGGATACTTTAGTGCTGCTATGGGCTAGGGTATCAAAGACAAGAGCTATTTGTTTTAGCCACAAACAAGGAGACTGGAGACAGAGTGACAATGTAGGGACAACGTTCCAGTGGATACCTTATTTGTCTACCCTCATACCTGAGGACTATAAGTCTAGGTTCATGACTGCGCTTTTTAATTTCAGAGGCAAAAATAAATCAGAACAAAACCCAAACAATCACTAACGCCACCAACAAAAACCTCAGTGTTTGTCAGCTAGTATTTTGACCTGCATAAATTGATTCTAATAGCTAATTGATAGGTCTGGTTGAATAGGAATCAAAGACATAATTTGTAATATTTGGTTCTATGATAGCTAAAGAGAACAAGTATAAAGCCAAACGAAATGAGTCTGAACAGTTGTATGATAAGACTTTGCTGATAGTCTATATGCTTCATCTGTCACCCAGTGTTCTTCTGTAGTGTCAGCAAAAAATCTTTTATAACAAGAGGTCATAAGAAAAAGTACAAAGACAGAAAACATGGTGCTTGAAAAATGGAGAGAATTCTCCCAGACTGAACTGGATCCAGACGTTCTCCTACCAATAAAGAGGTTGGGTTTTGCAAAACTACTCAGAATCCATTTGCTGCTAAATCTGAAGTGACCCTCTACCAGTTATTAATGTGTATACACTGAAGTAAAATTACAGTATATGAGAACATATGGGAATTTTTGACTTATCCTATACATATAGTCAAGGTGAAATATTTATCATTTTCTTACCATTTTCAATTTTTAAAATCACCTATGATTTTATTTCCCTCATAACAATATATAAACACTCATGCTACTACCTGATGCTAATACCCTTGGGTGGTAAGCAGAATGGGTTTGAATTTGATTTGATACATCCTTTTTATCCATATGCATAGAGTGTCATATTTTTTCTGCCTAAAGTTATGGAGGTTTATGAAATCCTTTGGTTCTAGAACATGTCACTCTTAGGAGTTTCCCTGTTGGTGACTTCAGGGTCTCTGTAACATATCACCTACAGATTTATGTATGGAAAACACAAAATACCTACCATATTCTTAGCAAAAACTATAAAAAGTAAAGCTCAATGAAATCTTTATGGCTAATACAGTTACACAAAAGATACAGTAAGAAAGCGTTCTAAATTAGCCCTAGAGATAGCTGAGATGATGGCCACAAAAATCTGAATCTCTCAAAAACAAAACAGAACAAGAAAGATAAATAAAATGATGTAAAATCCATGTCTTCAGTATAACCAGAAGAAAAGAATGTTTTTTTTTCTATTTGTAGAAGTGTAAGTTTTCTACCTATGTATTACTTTGAATTGTTGATGTATATTGTTAATTGTAGTCATATCTGCTAGGTGTTGTCCTTTTTTTATGCTTTGTTTCATTTACTGCTAGGTTTATCAGTTTCTGAAAGTGGCATATTAAAATCACCTAAAAAGTTATGTTTTTAAATTCAAATTCCCTTTGTGTTTCTACGAGTTTTTGCCTTATATTTAGCTGCAACATTTTTGGGAGCAGAAAGTTTCATAACCTCTCATCTATTTCATTTTGTTTAATATTTTAACTTTGAATGCATTTTGTGTGATATAACATTTCAGCTTTTGTTTTGTTTGAATTTTCCTAGTATTTCTTTATTTCAACTCCTTCCCTACTTTTTTGTTTTAGGCATGTTTCTTGGTTTTCAATCCAAGAGATTATACTTTAATAAAGGAATTTAGTCTATCTGCATTTAGGCCAATAAGAAATCAATACCCTTCTACGTAATTTTGTTTTCTATGTCTTTTACTCTGTTACTGCTTTTTCTTTTTTCTTAATTAATTTGCTCACGTGAGCGAGTTATTATTCATTTCCTTTTCCCTTTTGGTAACTTTGATGTATTTCTCTACTTTTCAATCCTGCAAGTGGTTACTTTTTTCATCCCAAGAATTGTCATTGAACATATATCTGAATATGATAGTAATGATCAATTTGCTTCCATCAAATTTGCTTTATTGACCTATCTTTCTCACCTAATAACAAAATGAAAAGAAATATTTAGAGGGCGTTTATTCCTTTACTCTCAACTTCCTTTTTACTTTTTATTTCTAGGTTTTGCTCAAGTAGTTTAAAACATTTAGCTTAGGATATTATTAGACTTAGCTTTAACCCATCTCTGTTCTAAAACTCCTTATTTAAAATTGGCAATAAAATCCACACACATACATTCAGAGGTTATATTAAAAATATTTAACAACCTATCAGAATAGATGCCAGCCATGAACAAGTATGGTTACCAATGTTGCTCGCCAGCATTTCACTTTATTTTATTGTCCTGCTTGAGCTGTCATTTGGTTAGCCCAGCTTCTCAAGTATATTCCTGATGTTGCCACACACCACCCAGCAGACAGATAACAAGGTGCGTGAGGCTTTACGCCCTGCTCTGCTCTTTTGAGTATAAGAAAGAAAGTGGCTGCTGTTTCCTTTCCACCTTCTAAATCTCTTCAAAATGTTCCTGTGGCCAAAGCTAACCTGGCTCAGCCAAATTGACATCACAAAGCTCCTATTCCCCTGGAGGCTGCAGTTCAGTCACTGACCCAGGACCATGAGCCTGCGGCCTCAGAGCTCACCTGTGCCTCCTCACCTGGCCCCTGTGCCCACATTACTGGGAGCCTCTTCCCCACAGGTGCCAGTTGCTTCCAACTTGGCCCTCTCTCCCAGGGCTTATGCAACTCTGTTCTCTGGGGTCTTGGCCGGACTCTCTCGGAAGCCAGACCTGATTCCAGCTGGAAGTCAGGGGATTTTGTGGAAAATCCCCAGCGGTCTCTGGACCTCCAGGAGCAAGGCTTTCCTTCTCTGTTCCAGATGCATGAGCAGCTTTAAGAAGCTGACAGCACATATGAGAATGCATACAACCTTTCTACCTTTGATTTCCTCTCATGCAAAATGGGAAAAAACAACAGAACCTACTTCCTTGGAGTATTATGCAAATTAACTGACAAGTTGTTAAGTCTGGCGCCAATAAAGGCTCAATAATATGCATTATTATATCTAGACAAGGTCCCCACGACAGAACCTTCTAACCGAAGGAAGTAAGCTGTGGGGGAACTTTCTCCAATCCCAGGTGATTCTTCATCTCAGACACTTCTGCAAACTCACAGCTGGCTATTGGGCACCTCATTTTGCCTTGCACTTGCATTCATTGCTGGCTTGTCCATCTTCTCACAGAACTGAGATCTCACTCAGGGTTACAGGTTGGAGTGGATTTATTTTATGTCTCTCTAACACATAGCCTGACACAGACTAGCCTTTCAGAATAACCTGGTGGAAACAAATGTTTTTAATTTTCAGAATTTCTAATTTGCAGGGGCTTGTAGATTATGTAACCCACTGGGCCATCCAATTTTAGGAATTCCTCTTTAGGCCATTCAGCAGATACTCTTTCATTCTCTGCTTACATACCTCCAGTGGTGGGAGACTGACTTACTGTTGCTCAGAATAGTCCAATTAATTTTTTAAAACTTCATTTTTAGAACTAAGACTATTTTCACCATTTGCATCAAGTTTCAGTTGGAGACTGAAGAAATATGCAAGGAGAGCCCTGGTAAATAAGAATTGTTCTGGGTTAATGGCTGAGGTTACAAAACAGGAAAAAGCGCGACAGCACAGAGTATAACTTTTATATAGTTCACTAAACTAGTCAGAAACGGGCTCTCAGAAATGTCTATACATTTCTGCCTCCAGTAATTACTGGGAAAGTTCTTACATCGTTGCTATTTACAAATCCAGCCAGGAGGTTATAGAGGGCTTAAAACCAGAAGTTTATAGAAGGTTTGAAGACAGAAGTTCATAAAGAGCTTGATGTATTTGTTTGCATGCTAATCTTCTAAAAGTTCTTTTTCTGCTCCACAGTTTTGGGGAGTGGAGTTATCCAAGTTCTGAGGGTGCATTTGAAAGCTACAGTAAGAAAGAGATTGGATTTTGTCTCCTGGGATAGTTTTGCTGCCTTCTGGGAGGGATCTCAGGATAGATGCCTCCCGGCCACACAGAATGCTCTCTGAAGTTTAGTTGAACATCAGCCTCCATGGATTAATTTGGAAGTCACTCAAATAATCATTCTTAAGTGCCCACTCTATGTAAGAACTGCCCTGAAGTCACCTACGACTGGAGGGGGATGGACAAAGCCAGGTAGGTGCCGACTTTAGTTTCTGCCAGAAAATCCTTAGAGTTTCTCTTGAGATCAAGCAGGTTGCAGCAGTTGAGGCTTCTTGGAAAACTTCAGAGAAATCCTCCCCTAAACCCTGCACCCAGAGCAAGCAGGTAAGATTGGGGAGCAGTGTGGTGTGAATGAGAGCACCAGAAAGGGGAGTGGGCTGCCCTGGGGGTAGATGTTCATTTGAGGCTAACTCAATTTTTCTACTGAGAAGTGAAGCATCTAAGATGCCCCCAGCTATAATATGTTGAAAATTTAAGACTAACAAAGCAGTCACAATCATCCTCAACTTCATAGAGCTTCATGGTTCCCATTTTGCCCTCATTTGATCTACTCTTCCCAGTACCCTGAGAAGTAGATGGGATGAAGATTTTTATTTTCATTTTATAGATGCAAAAACTATGGCTCAGATTTGATGACATTCTAAGGTCACATGATTGGAAGCTGGTAGATCTTAGAGTTCAGACTTTTCTCCACCATATCAATTGTTACTAGGCCTTCTAACTCTAATGATCTGTAATTATATGGTCAGTCTCAGTACCGCAAAATGTCTATTGGGGAGGTAAATAGTTAGATGGTAAATGCGACTTTTATGTGCAAGATAGCTCAATACAAAAACATTTGTATAAAAGGAGATGAGGAATAGCGGCTTGACTGTCTCTGGGATAGTGATCTTTTGTCAGTTTATTAAATTCAGATTTACTGCTGACTCCCTAACCAAAAACATAGCTGTTAGCAGTTTATAACATGGAGCAGAAATATGAGTTTTCAGTGAATCCAAGAAAAAAAATAAAGAGAGAAACCGTAACGACCTGCCGCTTGGAATAAATCTTAGTGGCCACATAAACCAGGATGGCAGGAATTTATATTGTTCTTCAGCACTTGAATGACTAATGTGGTCAGAATGGGGACACACAGAAATCACTTCTCCTAACAAGCCAGTGCCTGTTTGCAGGTTCTTGGACATCTCTCAGTCATGCTCTTGGTGGCTGGTAACCTTCCCACAAAGCTTGAGACAGAGGTGACATTTTAGCCCTGTTCTGAGACCTTTAGCTTAGCTGCTCCTGATGGCTCTGGAAGGTTCTGAGTTGGAAGAGTACCCATGAGAGGCTAGAGAAAATTATTGGACAAAAACTGACACAGGTAGGGAAGAGGCAGAGACAGAGTGCTTCAGAGGGTCTCAGGGCAGCTGTACATCTGAACCAGTCCCGATCCCACTCCATTCTGGGATTCCAGATTGTGCAGCCTCACAATGACTATGTTAGAGCAAAGAGACTTCCCAGAGATTAGTTAGTTCCTTTTTTTCAGATGAGAAGACTGAAGTTTACAGGATAGAAGCAACTAGCTCAAAGTCACAAGGCAAGAGAGTGGCAGATGCAGAATGAGAGCTCAGATTTCCAGACTCCTGGGAATCATGTAACCTCTGTTAGTGTGACAATAGTTCTTTCTTATTTGAGGTGGAACGAATATAAGCCTGCATGCCATAGGTATTTACTGGAAGTTCCATTTTCAGTGCTGAGAATGGAATCCCCAACCCAGACAATCCCATTAAGATGCTCCCCATCAAAATCATTACTAACCCCCAAATCCCTCACCGATAGAGTATGTTACCAGCTATATCATGTTTTTGCATTCTTCTTTGTATGCAATCCTTACAAACACACTGAAAAGGCAGACAGGATGGTTACTTTTATTCTGATTGTACAGATGAAGAAACCAAGGTTCCTAAGTTTGGGTTCACAGGGCTGCGCTTCCATTATTTCAAAGGAGCAAGAGTGTGAGGAACTAATGAAATCCTGAACGTATTGTAATGAAGTACTATTAATGGGTCAAGTCATCAACATTGCTGGGTGTCATTAAGAATACAGAGAGCCCCCAACTCTGACCCTGTGCCCTGAGACATTGCAGTCAACTGGCAAAAGAAGAGGCCATCAGAACCCCCTGATCTCTCCCAGGGCCTGGGCTGGGCTGTCCTGTCCTAATCATCCAAAGTCCAGACAACCAGTTCCAAGAGGTTCCAGTTAATTAAACTCAAGCCTTTTTTTTTTTTTTCCAGAAACAGTTTATCTCAATTGTAATATTTTAAAACGTTTTCTATATTTGATTTGGGTTCCTTATTCTTATCATTAAAATTTTTTACTATCTTAAAACCTATTTTTCTGAGAGTACTTCTGGTTAAATTTTATACTTTTATTCATTTATAATATTTGCAGCATTTTATGAAAATGACATTTCTTATCCATGCAGGTGTCTTTTCTATTAAGTGCTATAAAACTACACTTTCTTCTAAATGATATGTATCTAGCAATAAATACTTTCATTAAAAGCTTGAGTTCCAGTCAATTGTTATGCATAGATGTACCTGATCCTGTTCTTGTAATTACTGATGATATGCACCAATGTTGGGTATTTTTTATCTTGTGCTTCATAATCAGCTATTAATATATGAACTGGAATATGGAACTTATATCCTCAGTAACCCAGAGTGAGCTGCCACAGATGTGATTTATTGTGATCTGAGAATGGGAATTAAAGGTCATCCAAGTAACGCACTGAGAACACACAATGTCATCAGAAGCAGGACGGGGAAGAGGCCTCTGAACTCTGGCAAATATGGCATGTGTAGAAGGGTTGATAGGAGTTCTGGGGACCTGGAATTTGAGCCCATCTAAATCCTAAAAGGCTGTAAAAATGATGACTTTATCAGTCATTTCATTCATTCATTCACTCACTCATCCATTCATTCCACCATTCAGCACATACTTATAGAACATCTGCTGAGTGCCAGGCACTAGATTTGATTCTGAAGACATGACTGTGGGTATAAACACACATGCTCCCTGACCTCCGGAGCTTATTCTCAAGTGAGGGAGACACATCTTAAGTCACAGTCATACATTTGTGTCATTCTCCATTTTTTCTCTTAGTAGAATCCTAATATTGTTTGGGGGTGGAAATATGCCTAATTAAACAGGATCCCTTGCAGCTAGGGGTGGCCATGTGACACATTCTGGGCTCCTGAAATGTACCACAGTAAAGTTTTGCTTTCCTAATGGATACATTGTCTCTTCCATCTTGTCACCTCCTTTTCCCTCTTGGAATGCAAATGCAAAGCTAGAAGTGAGCGGCCATCTTGCAGCTATGAGGGGGCCATGCAGATTTGTTAAGTGAGAAGAAAAATAAGCCCCTTTTATTTGGTTAAACACACAGTAACTGTATCTGTCTTACATACAGACCCTACTGAGAAACTCACATTGTTTCTTGGATGTGAGATTATAGGCCAGAATTCTCTGAATGGGCAATAGGAGCCTGGAAAGTGTGATTCTAGCTGTGGTTAACTGCCAGGATTTCAGAATTATGTCTGCAGGGGCTGCCCAGATAAGTAAGGTCTAATCTCTGTTTCAAGGGCTCCCCCAATGTAGACAGCAAGTTGCAGTGGGTTGTAAATGCTCTTCCCATCAACCATCTGATTGCGTGGTGTAGTGAAGGGAACTACATAATCATGCCTATGTCACAGGGCTGTCATGTATGAAGAGGAGATGAGAGAATGTGGGTGGAAATTTGTAACACTAAGGTGCTACATGAAGATCAATTACCTTTCTTTTAATACCAGGGAGTATGAAATTAGATGGAGAAAGGCAGGAGATACCTATAATGAAAGACTAAGGAAGAGGTGGATTTTGAAGGATGGTGCTAATGGTGATGGGTAGCTAGAGAAGGCTGAATACAAAGGTGCATAGCTGGAGGACCTAGCATGGTAAAAGCCAGGCCACAGGAAAGGCTGAGAGCCAGCTGAGAATCAGTGCAGAAAAGAGCCAGGCCAGACCCCAAGTACTTTCATTTGTTAAAGAATGGATTGGAAACCAGACCACTGCTCAGTGTAAATGACTAGTGACAGAGTATAAGGGGTGTGCATGCGTGGGTGTGTTCGTGTCCAGGGTGATGTGGGGGAGAGGGAGGCACCAGTTGGAATTATCTCCAACAATCAACTAAACTGGAGTGATGTGGAGCCTGGGTTGAGGCTGTATTTCCAAGGCCTGGGGGCCCAGAGCTAGAACTTACTCTGTAGCACAAGCTTAGAAGAAACCCAAGCCCCCAACAGCCTCCCCTTCCTTCCCCAAGCCGCCCACTGACTATCTGACATGCACAAACTGGGGCCTTCTTTCCACACTGCATGGCGGGGCCATGGAGAAATCGCTCCTGGGTAATGAGACAATTAGCTCCTTGCATTCTTCCTGCAGGAACAAATCTGGGCCCCCATGGCATCTGTCCCCTCCTGTTTCTCCAGCTGGCCTCCTTGCCACGTGCGCACCCTTTTGGGAAGCAGGCCCCGCTGCCAGCCTCTCCCCTGCCCACTTCCGCTTCCAGGATGGGTTTGGAGGAGGCTGGAGGTGCGGGGAAGGAACCGGAGGCGCTCGCAGCGGGCGGAGTGATTGATGACAGTGCGCGCGCGTGCCCCTGAACTCCTCGTCAAAGTTCTCCTACAGGGTTGGCAGCCCCATCCTGAAAGCTGCTCCGTAGCTGAGGCGGCATATGGACTGTTGACAGAGCAGCTGCTGGGGAAGAAGACGCTGAAAGGAAGCCTCGAGGGATAAACAGAGAAACCCATGTCACCACGTGGCGCCCAAGGCACCGTGCTCAACGCTCCAGCTTGCTGACTCTCATCTCCTTCCGGCGAGGAAGTTGGTTTTGGGCTGCTGCGCTAGATCTGCTCTTAAAACCATCATCATCGTCGTAACATTTGTTGAGTACTTATTGTGTGCCAGCTAATTCTGTAAACTGGTGCATTATTTCATTTACTCCGTCAAACAGTCCTCGGAGGAAAAAAATTGTTATATTTCCTGTTTTATAGATGAAAAAAATTGAAGCTAGAGAGCTTAAGGATTTTTTGCTGGTCACACAGCTAGTAGGTGGTCCAGGTTTAACTCCAGAGGCTGGACTCCTAAACATTACGGTGGTTTTGTGTCACAAGCACTTCGAGTGTCAAATCATTGGACCACTATTGATTTCTAAGATGCACAGTAGTGTCATTTATAGGGCAACATTCATCCTTTCATTGAACCTCCAGAGTGGTCTGAGCAGGTTACAATCACCTGTGCACTCCCAGCCTCTAGAACAGGGTCTGGTATGATAGCATATAGAGAATCAGGTGGATCATACATGAATATATCAATCAACTCCGGGGGGAGCTGCTTTCATATTTATTTTGCAGGTAGGAAACAGGCTCCTCAGGGAATCTTGCCTAAGACTCTGTCATAACCTTGGCAGAGAGGAGACTTGAACTCTGATTTTCAGGCCACAGTTCTTGACCTGTCTCTGTCCTACCTGGAGTGTATCAGGGTAAGTGAGGAGAGGTTGGCTGCATCAGTGGGAGGAAAGAGGAAGAATGAGTGAGGACATAAGGTCATGAGGGGGGTTGATTTCAGAGTCAGTTGCTGGTATCTTAATGACTCTCTGGTCTAGAGATCTTAGAGAATATTATTTCAAGAGCATCTAGTTTGTTATTGTCAGAGCTCTGTCTGCACCCTGATCCCCGGGACTTATGGGTCAGTCTCTGTCCCTTCTGTCTGTCAAATGTCATTTTCCCCAGGCGGATCAGTCACCCAGCTGGGAATCCAGACCTTCCAGACATGAACACAGAAACCAAGAGCCAATTCATCACATTGGAAGCTGATACCTGACAGAGATTCAGTCCCATCTTGAGGCTAGAAACTTGGAGAAAAATGGAGTGGACTAATTTTCTCAGACTCCAGAGGGAAGAGTTCCCAAGTGTTAGAGCAGCACCATAAACCACATGAGTGACACCACTGCGGATGTGGCGAATTGGGGCCTGGCAGTTGGTAGTCTCTTGCTTCCAGAATGTGATGGTAGAAGATTTTTCGATGTGCGTTGCACAGAAGTATTGCAAGTATGAACTTACTGTGCTATTTGAGACAGGGAAAAGAACATACAGAAACTCCTGGCTTTCTTTTAAGTTGAAGGCGGGCCAGGATCCTGGAGGAAGTCAAGTTCTGAAGGACTGGTCTTTGCTGAGCAGCGTGATAGAGTGAGAATGCAAAGTGGATTAGCCAAGAGAAAGCTAAACTGCTAACATTTTGTGGAGGTGAATTCAAGAATTTCTGTGTCCTGCAGAATTTCATAGTCATGAGGACAAAAACAGAAGCCTGCCACATCTGGATTGCAAATATTTTTAAAGGTCCACTGAGGCAACAGAATCAACTTCTCCAGCCCTCCTCTAACTTCTAACCGAGGTACCCCGAATGGGTACTAGCACATAGTCAGAAAGGAGCCGGATTCCTGGGCCCCTCTTGATTTACCCCCTTCCTTCTTTTACAGCCTCTCCCAACTCCTTTTCCCCAACCTCATCTGATACCATTTCACCATTTGTTTATGCTATGCCTAGAATGGACACCCCTCTTTTCTGCCAACTGAACCTTGTGACACTGAACCACCATAATGGTCAGGAGTCCAGCCTTTGGAGTATGAAGGAGCAAATGAAATAATGCACCATTTTACAGAACTGGCTGGCACATAGTAAGTGCTCAACAAATGTTATGATGGTGATGATTTTAAAAACAGATCTCCCACAGCACTCTACATATTCTTCTACTTCTCACATTCTATTGCCTTTTTTTTTTTTTATTATTCTAGGGATCTGTTTCCCAAACTGGACAGAGAAGAGAGTTGCCAGCCCTATTCCTTTCCAGAGGTCCAAGGACCTAGTAGGTTCTAGTACTTGGTTGCTGCTCCCTTTTGAATCAACAATAAGGTATGATGCCTAACCTATTGGCAACCTCAGGCTGATTCTCCTCTGTATTATTCATTTTGTACAAACTCCTAAGGGACTTAAAAAGACCAGTGGGGAGCAGCTTGGAGGAGGACTCCTGAGATGCAGAGCCTCTTGGGATTTGCCTATCCTGAATTTCTGTTCAAGTAGAAATGTGCACCAAGAAAAAAATGCCTGCCTTGGCCAAATCTGGGTCGGAAGAAGAGTGAGGGCTGGTTTCAGGCAGTAGATCTCAGCCCCAAAGACCTCCACGGAGCCTTTTAGCACCATGATTGCTCTCTCCTCTGTCCTTCTAAGCCCGATTCATGTCGTTATGTCCAAATGGGACTTGAGGAATTGATGCCAGTCAATTCCATTTTCCCAGCATTTCATTCATGAGCCCTAGACCTAGAGCAAGTTACCCAGGTTCACTCAGGTGCTTTCACTATGCATAATAAAGATTCTGACTTCATAGATATTTACAAGGATGAAATGAGATGCTTATTTATTCACTCATGCATTTATAGTTTCTTACTGCCAAATAACTAACATAGAATGACGTGTCCGAATCTTAACTGTAAGCTCAGTAATTTTTTTTTTTCATACACATATACACCGGTGACCACTACCCAGATCAAGATATAGAGCAAAGTGAGTTTTTAAAAGCTGACATAAGCTTATAAACTGTGAAACATGGGAGAAATGTTGGTTTTGAACATTACCAGGAGATGGAGCCTCTTTCCCATTAAATTCCTCTCCTCATACAACTTACTAGGTTTCTAGAAATCAATAGCATCAGCTGCTACCACCCTAGCAAAGCATTGCAGGTGTTAGGACCTCAGTCTCCCAGCTCTGCAGAGTGGAGACACAGATCACTGCTCTGAGCGTGTGGCCCCTGTACTCACCCCTTCAGGCACCAGGATAGCCTCACAAAATGGGGCCAGTGACCATACAGCTGCGGTGTAGTTTTAATTCAATACAGCTTGATTCAAAAGATATGCTCTGTATGCCAGACCCTGGGTAGAGAAGGGAAGAAGGAGCTCCCTAGGCTGGGCTGTTGTCAGAGGCAATTGTGACAGACTGCAGGGCTGTGGACATTAACATGCACATACTTGTGAGGTGAGGCCTACAGAGGCAAGGACTCTGTCACCCTTCTCTCCTACGGGACCCTCTTCCAAAGGGTTCCAGACCTCTGTCTCCAGTGATGACCACCCCTCTTGTCTTTAGCCAGCCTCTCCATATTATCTGCTAGGCGTGTCTCTATCTGTCTGGTCCATGACCCCTCAAACTCAGTGTGTCCCTAAGAAAACCCATCTTCTTACTTTCTAAACCTAGCTTCTTTCTCCTGGCTTCCTGCCTCCTTCATTCTGACATCACTTACCCCCAAACATCCAATCAGAGCCACGTCCCAGGGTCATTTTTGCCCTTGTCATGTTCTTCCATTCTTTCTCCACTATCACCTCTGCCATTACCTTGAGAAACTCCTGTTCTGCTGGGGCCCTCCTGACTCTCTGCCAAAACTGCCCCCGTCCCTGCCCGACTCAGCTCTCAAAACCTAGAAAAATGCCTCTGCCCTAAAAGTATTCCCCAAGTCCTTCATTTACATGTTATTGACCCCTTCTTCCTGTTGACTATGGCCACCCTTTATCTGAGCCTCTTTAAGGCCTCTGGACAATTTCCACCTTGTCTCACTCATTTATCCTACTGTCTCCTGGTACCTAGCATGGAGTCTGGCCCCTAGTGTTGGTGAAGGAATGGATAAATGCTGCACTAATGACTAGGTGGCATAAGTTAAAGCAAACCCACTGAGCTATTAATCATACTTTCAGAGACCCAAGCCTTTCGAAAAAGGCCAGGATATGCAAATTCAGGTGGGGGCTTTGAGAGCTTTCCTTCATCTTCTCCATCCCTGACCCTTGGGCCTCACGGAAAAGGGCAGGTGCCTGACACCTCGCAGTCCTCAGTGCTTGAAAGTGCTGAATCTAGAGAAACTTTGTCATAATTACTTACCTGCTTGAAAGTACAAACTACGTAATTTGCCTTTAAGTGATCTTAAATTAATATAAATAATGAAGTATGCTCAGAATACTCAAGTACTGGTACATCCAATTGAACACAATTAAAATTAAGATAGATTTATTAGTAGTGTGACTATTATTGATTAAAATGGTAATGATAAAGAGAAATGTTAAGTACAACAGGGAATCAGTAATATTTCTTCAAAGTAATCATTTTGCTGTGACTACCCAATTATTAGTACATTTAATGTGTTTTTCAGTGCAATTAATTATCCACTTTGCTTCTGGGAAGGCACTAGGAAAAATTGCTTTCCACCTGGAGTGGTGGTTGCTCGGGAGAGGGACCAGGAGAAGCCGCTGCTTGCTGGAGCTTCTATGGTGAAGACCATGCTCTTTGCAGTTGTGGTCTCAGCAGCTCTGATAGAAGCTGCGAGTGCCCTTGGGGAGGAAGAAGAGACGGGACAGAGATCAGGTGCTCAGTCTCACAGCTGGGTGCTTTTGTAGCCATGGAAGGAGATGCCCAAGCAGGCTGGGAAACCTGGCTTGAGTCTTGACCGGGTCACCTTATGTGGCATCTGAGATGACTCAAGTACCTCCCGGTGGTTCATTTATTTCATCTGCAATGTGGAACCAATACTGCTTGCCTGCCAAGATCTGTGTGTGAGGAGGGTTTCTCAGTAGAGCACATATAAGGACCATAATGATTGCTTCATCAGGAGACCCAGTATCTTCCCCAGGCTCAGACTGATTTGTGGACTTGCTTTTGGTTCCTTTAAACTGCATCTGAGAGTCACTTCAGGCAGTCTGACATAGGTCTCCCAATGCCTTAGCAAGGTGAATGTGGAAGTTTACGTCCTTGCCCTCCAGTCTCACCTTCCCCAATATCCCCTGACCCAGGTTATACCATCTGTGAACCACCGTTCCCCTCCTTGCTGGGAAGGATGTAGATGGGTGCTCTGATCGAATAATAATCATTGGACACTTTTACAAAGCTCTTGCCTATTCATTTTCTTATTTTTCTGTAAAAACAACCTACTAGATAAAGTACATATTATTAACCTTATTTTAAAAACATGGACACTGGAGTCTAGAGAGGGAAAGTGACTTCCTCGAGGTCATAGAGCTGTGTGGTAGCTTGGGGACTTGAACTTGCATCCTATGACACGAAGAACCATGTTCTCCTGAGTCTCTAGCTTTCCTTTATTATTGCTATATTTCCTTATCCCTGGAGTCCTCTGGCTCCCACCCCTCTCCAATGCCAAGGGTTCACTGCATTGTTTCATACAGCTAATTGCTAGTTTTTACATAAAGGCTTTATTTTATGAGCTCCAAATTGCCCAAATTAGATTTTATTAAGCTCACACGTATGATTTTCCTTGTTTTTATTAAAATTAAGTTCACTCATTTGCCATTTGCAAGGGAGTTTGAAATTAGGATCACTTTGTATCCACGGAAACACAGGGAGAATCTTATATGTGATAAGACTTTTACCCACAGAATGGGAAAAAAGGCAGCTGGTAATTAGGTGCGCAATTCATAGCAAGAAGCTCCTGCAGCACAATGGCTCTGCTCTCCTGCTTTGTGGCTGACAGTTACGACAGCTCTTTTCGGCAGGGCCGTGTGGTGGGGAGGGGTGGACAGGATGGTGGGTGGTAGGAGGAGTGGGTACCAGTTCCAGCTTTGCCCCTCATTCATCCTGTGGCTTTGGGGGAAGACATGTCTCTTGTTCTAGGACTCAGTTTCTCCATCTGTAAAATGGAGGATTAAGGAAGTTAAGCATAGCAAAAAGGTTTTACCCCATGTCTCAATCCTGATTACTGGTAGTAAGTGGCTATGATGTGATGGGATTACATGCCATATCTGGACTCAGCAGAAAAAATGCCTCTTAATTAACAAGTTTATTCAGCAAATACTGACAGAGAAATTACAAAGTATCGGGGTCCCTTCTAAGCACTGGGGATAGGTGAACTCATCAGAAGATGCTTCTACTCTCAGGAAGCAGCAACCATAACAACAACAAAAATGGACAACTAAATAAATTAAATTTAAAAGATGATATATGAAAGAAAATAAATCAGGGAAGATGATGCTACTTTAGACTGGGAGTCAGCAAAATATTCTCTCAGGAGGTGATATTTGAGCCAACACATGAATGATGAAAAAGTCCAGTCGTGAGGAGATCTGATTGCAGCAAATGTACAGGTTGCGAGGTAGGGCGGAAGTCTGCAAGTCCAAGGAACAGAGGCAGGGCCAGTGTGGCAGATGAAATGGGATGGGCTCAGCGTGGTACACAGTGGCTAGATGGCAATTGATTATGTCTGTATTGACATAGGAGCAAAGAGCATCACTAGTATGTGCTCCTTACTTGTGATCCCAGCAATGATATTTCAGGATTTTGCGAGTGTGGCCCGCCTTGGGTGAATGTGGGGGAGAGTCACTTGAGGAAAGGGATAACATTCGAACTGGACTTTGAAGGATGCTCATTTACATACCAAGGAGTGGTATGCTCTTCTCCATGGTGTCCAGTTTTGTCCTTCATTGTCTGGGATGTACTTTTATTTTTCTTTAGTGAATCAGGAAAAGCAAAGCCTGGTTTGAGAGAGGAGGACTGTTTGTGGAGGCAGAGAACCTGGGCCCAAGTCCATGCTCTGCTGTTCACTAACTATGTGACTTAGCTGGGTCTCTTTTATTTTTCTGAACCACAGTTTCCTCATCTTTAAAATAAAACAGTAATAAAATTTACCTATCAGAGTTTTGTGAGACTTAAATAATAAATTAACACAAAGGGCTTTGTAGAATGTGATAGCAACATTTTGATATTTATAATTTATATAACAGTTATAATACTTATGCTATATTATTACTAGGATTTAAAAATTATTATTATTATTATTAGGATGACTGCTTATTCTCTTCCCTCAAAAAAATTTAATGTTTTTTCCTTAAGTGTAAATTGTCACAGCTTTTGTGGAAAGTAATTAGCAGTACATATCAACAGCTGTTTCTTTTTGCTTAAGAATTCTGCTTAGAATTTAACAAAAAGAAGTAAGTGGACTTCTGCTTCTAGTGTGATGGAGTAGCTTACAACAGTTAAGAACTGAAAATGCTAAACTACAAAAAAAAGTTGTATATATTCATTCAATTGAATCGATAAATGGAAATAAATGAACTATTGCCATAAGCAAAAAATATGGATAAATCTCACAAACATAATGTTAGGCAAAAGGAACCAGATGCAAGATATGTACAATTTTCTATTTGAATTTCATATAAGTGCAAATATAAATTTATATAGAGATAATATATAAGATATATTAAAAAGATATAAATATACATAAGATATATAAGTATAACATACATTAATATTTATATAATATAAATAAGCAAATATATAAAATATATTTTTATGTACTCTACAAATATATATATATATATATATATATATATATATATATATATATGAATTTATGTAAAATTCACTCTATTGGTTGAGGGTTAAGATAATGTTACCTGGAGGTAGGTATATTGACTGGATGGGGATACCAGTGGGGATAGGGTTCTGATAATATTCTGTTTCTTGATCTGGATGTTGGTTCTATGGAGTATAGACTTGTGAAAAATCATTAAACTGTGCGTTTTTTCAATTGTGCACTTTTTATATGTATGGTTGACTTTGACTGAAAAAACTTACCTAAATGTAAAGGAAACAATTAGGTATATGGATAAAGACGTGTGAATAAAGAGGTTTATCACAGCATCATGTAAAATAGTGAAAAACAGAAAAATCTAACAGTCCCCAAATGGGAAATATATAAGTAAAATATGGTAATGATACTGTCTTTAAAATGATGTTTTCAAGAATTTAACCATGTGAGAGAATTTTAATATTACTATGAACCTTGTGTGCAGAATTTGAGCCTGGGTTATAGCACCACCTCCTTAGCTCTGGAGGATGGAGGGGTGAAAGGGGCTGAGTGTGAGGGATGAACCCCCTTCTGCTCAGCATCTGCTTTTCCCACCTGCAAGGGAAGGTAAATAGATTCCATTTCTTAACCTCGCTGCTCCTTGTTCTCTGTAAGCACCCTCATCCTCTAGCTGCTCCCTTCAAATCTCTGCCTTCTGGGGAACCCCACCCAGGGGGCTGGTCCTCCTGTGGAGTCACGTGCCCATCCTCAGTGGGCTGGCACGCAGTCTGAGCTTTCTGGTCAGGAGAGCTTTGGAAGGGCTCCGGCAGAGCAGTTCTCCCCAGTTCTCAGGGCCAGCCCACATGAAAGTCATAGGGAAGAAGATTAGTGTTTGCCTACCTTCCCCACAGTTTACAAGACTGCTCCTGCTCACAAAGTTGTGAAAGCTGTATGTTATTATTCTGAGTTATATTAATAGCAGCTCTTTCCATCCCTCTCCATGCTTTGTTGCCTACCCTACTCCTGGCCAGTCATATTGGACTTAAGATGCTGCACCCTTAATACACAAGATCTGGGAGAGGCTTAGCCATCACCACATGCAAGAGCCTGATTATGTTCCCATTCAAGCTCCAAGCCTCCTCCTTCTTCCTCCCAGGAGGATGGGAGTGAGGCAGTGCAATGCTTTCTAAATTTTCCTCAATGAATTTTATTTTTATAATCAGAAAAAATTAGATAATATTTTTTATCTCTATGAATGCTCTCGATCAGGGGGTCCCCAACCCCCTGGCCACAGACCAGTACTGGTAGTGGCTTGTTTAGGAGGTGAGCAGCGGATGAGCGAGCAAAGCTTCATCTGTATTTGCAGCCATTCCACAAGGCTAGCATCACCGCCTCAGCTTCACCTTAAATCATCAGACATTAGATTCCCATAGGAGCACCGGTCCCTGGTGCCAAAAAGGTCGGGGACTTGCTCTAGATCCGTGCTTCTCCAATATTAATATGGTGTGCCTACAGGTCACCCTGGGGGCTTGTTAAAATGCAGCTTATGATTTAGTAAATCTGGGTGGGACCAGGGGTTCTGCATGTCTAACACGCCCAGGTGATGCAATGCTGATGGTCCAGAGCACACGTTGAAGAATGAAGGGATGGAAGATGCTTAGAGAGTGGGTTCAAGCCACTACCTGTCCCTTTGCTCCTCACCACCCCCTACTTTCCATGTTTCAGAGTCTTCACATTTGCTGAACATTTTGTGTAATGATGATTAAGTCAGAAGTTTTTCAAGAAGGCTGGAATCTACATCTGAATCTGGGCTAACTGAAGCACTTTGGAAGTTAGTTTTTTAGAGAACAGATTCCTAGATCTGAGCTCCCTTAAGCTCCAAGCTGATACAAGTTAAACTATGAAAAGAAACTTAGATAAAAGTCAAGAGACCAGAACTTTAGCTCCAGCTATGCCAGTGATTTAGTTTCCTCCAATGTAATTGATGGGGGTTAGTATAATTTGTTTTTGGTTAAGATAATGATTTTCATGGCCCTGTGAAAGGGTTGCTATGGAGTTAGGGAGAACTCAGTTACCGAATCATCATTGGAACTGGATTGCAGCTTCCTGGGGGTGTTATAAAGGGAATTTGAACATCAGAGGGGAAGGTGGCTAAGAGACCTAGAATATGCTGATTATAATAATTCTCCACTAGCCTTCCAGTTCCACTACAAATAAAATATCTGTATTATGTCTTCTTGGAAAGATGAATAGGAAAATATTGAAGCTACATTTGTGAACTATTTGTTTTATTATTCGAAATTGCATAATTCTGCGGTGCTAGGGTGGAAAGGACATTTAAAGGCCCACCTACTCGTACAAGATGCTCTGTAGAGCCCTGGAGCTGTGGTGAGAGAGGGCTCCAAGTTCAAAAGGGACCAGAGCTTTTGTGATGTACTCTGGAGTCTCCAGGGAGATGGCTGTGGTTATCTGGTCTCCTAACCCTTCCTGAGACAGGGGATGGGTAGCCTCCCAGGCAGTCATTTCTCCACTAGGAGAGTCTGATTGTTCAGAAATTCTCTCAGGTAAACAAGAAATCTGACTCCCTGTGGACTTCACCCACTGACCCAAGGTCTGAGCTAGGTGTTTTCAAACTTTTCTGATGACAAGGATTGCCTGGGAGACATTTAAAATTCAACCCAACTCCAACCCCACACTTAACAGATACTTAGGCCCTTCCTAGAGATTTTGATTTAATGGGGCTTGGAATTTTTTTTTAATAGCTATATTTACTCTATTGAGGCCTATGAAATCAGTAAAGGACATATTTGGATACAAAGTTTCATTCCTTTAACTCAAGAGTAAAATCCATTACTGAAAATGGCACACACAGGTTGACTTCTTTATCTCATATTTACCATAGGAGCTGGTTGGTAGGTGATACATTTTTTCATCTGAATTTAAACATGAGATGTATATCTATACATTTCTTCTAAATGCCCCTGTTCCTGTGATTGTGAGAAAGACAAGTGAGGCTGTTTTAAGTCAGGTAAAGCTGGACAAGGGATAGAGAAAGAAAATCTTAAAATAAAAAAAAACCCAAAAATATTTATGATTAATAGTAGCAAAGTTAAAATCAATGTCTAATATTGAGGTTGGTGGATTACTTTGATTTTAAATATGTTTGTCAAAACCTAGGAAGAACTACCAAGGTATCCATATTCTTTAATCCGATTTTTAGAGTAAGTAAATCATTCAATAGACGGTAAAGGAGCCTTAGGCACAAAGAGGCTCATAGAGGCATTATTTGTAATTTCAATAAAATTATGAACAAGTTAAATATCCAATAATTAAGTATTAAATCAATTAAGGCATAAACATGGAATGAAATATTATGTAGCTATTAAAATGATTAGAATATATATCAACATGTACAAATGCTTATGACATTCTCTGTAGGGTAGTAGAATTAAAATTTTATTCCATTTTTAATGTCTTTTTGGGTTATACGGCTGAGTATTAGAAGAGAGCCTGGAAAAAGTTTACTTTTGTTAAACAATATGTGCTTAATAAATATATATATTTAAAATAGTGTCATTAATACCACATTATGACAGCAAAGTCAAGGAAAATTCCATCTAGAGAAAGTAGAGGGTCAGGTCTTTGAAACATATTCATTGATCCCAAGGCCTCCCCCTTTCATAGAACCCTAAGACTTTTGAGATATTGAGGGAGAGTCCTTAGGGTCAACCAGGTCAACCTCCTACATACTGTAAGAATGTTTATTTTAGTAAACTTGACATATGATACCCTGCGTTCTCCTCGACTTCTGTAACTGGTAAACAACCTGAAAAGTTTTCCTCAAAATTCTTGTCTATGTTTGGGAGAGACCCAAAGGGAGCGTGGGGGGTGGGGGAGGAGGTGGTTAGAGGCAGATGCTCAAAAGTGCAACTAGGAAAGCCAGACTTCCCATCTCAAATTTTGTTTTTTTTCAGACTCAAATTCTTTTGTTCACAACAGATTGGCACCACTTCTGAAAATTTGCATCGTAGAACAAAGATTCCTGTTTGAGTAAAAACAATGAGAATAGCACAGCTTGTATCTCAAAGGTTCCTCCTGCATGCACTATACCACCCGTTCGGAATTTCTATTTCTCATCTGCTAGGAGCAGAGAAGCCCATCGAGTCAGATAAACGGCGAGGTGAGGGCCTCTGGAGCACAGGATGGGTCTGGAGCCCATCGCAGGGACGTTAGGGGCCTTCATTTCTGGATTAGAGACAGTGCTCCTGAGCATTTAATTTCCCAGGTTAGAGCCTGAATCAATGTGATATTACTGATTATTTTAGAATTAGCTGGATTTCCATAGAAAGAGCACGTGTTGAAGAATCAGGAGGCCCGTGTTTAGTCTTGGTTCTGTCTCTTATTAATGACGGTATTTTGTGCAATCACATCCCCATTCAGGACCACAGTTTCCTTACTTATAAAATAAGAAAAGAATCCCTTTCTTGTATTATGCACAGGGTTACTGTAAAGGTCACTTAAATAGTATATTGGAAGTATTTGATAACTGTAAAATATTATGCATGCTAATAATTATAATAATGGTAATAGTGACATTGCAATTCTGAATTTTATTCTGAGGTCTTAAGTATTGATTCTCACAGGCTTATAATTTTTTAAGGAATGATTTATAGGTTGCCATGTATTGAGGTTGTAGTATAAGTAAAAAAAATTTTCAGCTGTGCTGGTGGCGGTGGGGGTGCAGGTCGGGTCGTAGGCAAAGTATCTGAGAAAGGCACCTGCCCAGAGAAAGCCTGACCAGACATCTTAGTCTTTGCTTGTACTAAATCCTTAAGTTGTGTGTGTGTGTGTGTGTGTGTGTGTGTGTGTGTGTGTGTGTGTGTGTGTAGAGGTGAGAGGAGACAGGGAAAGAGAAGGAGGGAGAAGAGGGGGAGAGAGAGAGAGAGAGAGAGAGAGAGAGAGAGAGAGAGAGAGAGAGAGAGAGAGAGAGAGAATGTGGGCCAATATTGTAAATGATAGAAAGGCATCCTGAAGTCTCTTTTGAGAATGATGTGTTGGAGGTGGCTGAGATGGCTCAGATGGGAAGCTAACAGTGCAAAAGACTGTTCATTGACCAGTGTGATGTGATGATCGAGAGGGTGGGGCACCTTTCATCTGAGTCCTCTCAAGGCTTTTGTGCTCCTTCTTTCCTTTTTTCCCTTTCACAGGTCTGAATCTCAAGGCCAGAGACCCGAAATCCTGACAGATGTGAATCTGCGATTTATTGCTCCCTCTTTCCCTCTTATCTCATCCTCTGGCTACACAGTTATAGTGATGATATGTGATGCATTTTTCAAGACATTCTTTATTACTCAAATGATACAATGATTCAATCCTTTATTATAAAAGAGTTAAACAAGACACATGTGACATATAAATAGAAACAAGCTCTCTTTTCCCCTCTCCTCCCCGCCCCCAGAGGAAGTGTGATATACACTCTTCTCCTCTCTCGATGCATTTATACACATACACATATTCATCACATGTCATTACTGCTTGCCTTTTTCACTAAGTAATGCATTTAGGAGATCTTCTACGGCCATATCTCTAATGCACTCTGCTTTCTGAAAAATGGATATATGACAATTTAGTTAGCTATTTCCCTTCCTATTTTATAGTAAGTTAGGTTTTTAACTTTTTGTTTCTGCACACAATACTGTGATGAGCATTGTTGGATCATTTTACATAAACTTTACAATGAGTTGTGTGGGGCACAAAAACAAGTATTTCTTTGGGAAAGGGTCCTAGGAGTGGAATTGGTTGGTTACTGATAATGTGCATTTGAAATTTTGATGGGTGCTTTCAAATGACCTTCATCGATTGGCTTCGCCAGTTTACACACACAGTGTGTTTGAGAATGTTTGTTTCTCCACACTTCTACCAATATTTGGTATCTATACTTTTTGTCAAATTATTCTCTTTTCCCTGATTAATGCAGCATTGCATAATTATTAATTGTGTGTGAATTATTACTTTTCTGTGAATTGCCTTGGTTTCCTTCACAGATTTTTACAACTGAGTTGTCATTTTTCTTTTTGCCTTGTTAGAAACTCCGTATGTTCTGGATATTAACCGTTGCCTGTTAAGTGTGTTTTAAGTATTTTCTCCCAGTCTTTTTAACCTGGCTTGTCTTTTCACCTGGCTTATGGTGTATTCTGACTTATAGAATTGTACAACTTTCAAGAACTTAAATCTAGAAAATTTTTATAGTTTCTAGAATTTTTCTCTTTCTTGGAAAGGCCTTACCACCTTAAATGCATAAAAATAATTCACCATTTTTTCTAATATTATTATACTTTTGCCCTTAACTCATCCGAAGTTATTTTCTGGGTCTAAGTGGTGTGAATTAGAAATCTGATTTAATTTTCCCCCCAAATGAATATCTAATGACTCCAGTCTCACTTGTGGATTAAGTCCATTGTCTTTTTTTGTTTTTTGTTTTTGTTTGAATTACCACCTTTATTGTATACTTAATTTTCATACGTACTCAGGTTTTTTTTCTAGGTTTATGATTCTGTTCCATTGGTCTGTTTGTCAATATCTGCACCAACACTAGACTGTCTTAATTAGTATAGCTTACAGTGTGTTTTGACATCTGGTAGGATAAGACTTGAATTTTAAAAAATGCTGTGGAATTTAGACTGGAACTGCATTGATGGATAAATGTGGAGAAAATCAGTATCAGTGTATTTTTATTACTAAGTCTTTCTGATCGGGTTTATCACTTCATTTATTTAGGTGTCATGTTATTTTATCTTCAAATAGATCTTGCACATTTAAAAGTTTTATTTGTTTTCAAGAAAGTTATGGATTAAATATATGATGTGTCTATCCATAGTTTTAAACTTTCTTATTAGTTCTAATAGTTTTTAGTTAATTTCCTTGGACTTTTTTAGGTGGGCGATCTTATTATTTGCAAAAAGTGTATTTTTTTTTTGAGGTTTATGACATCCAGGGCAATAATGACTAGTATCAATGATAGCAGTTAATTCTGTCTCACACTTATCTTTTGTGAGAACACATCTAAGATCTCACCATTAAGTTTAATTACTGATAGTTTTTGTTAAATATCCTTTTTTTTTTTTTTTGGCTGAGGAACTTGCATTCCATTTCTAACTTACTGAAATAAAAAAATAATTCTGAACATTGAATTTTATTGAATGCTTCTAATATTGATTGAGAGAATTCATATTACTTCATTTCTGAGGTGAATTATAAGATACATTTCTTTAATGTTGAATTGTCCTTTGCTCTCAGGATAAGCCCTCTTTGGACAAAATGTGTTATTTGATATGCTCTTGGATTTGATTTGTTAATGTTTATAATTAGAATGTTTGGATCTCAAGTAACAATTGAACATATTTTTCTATGATTCTTACTCTCCTTATTCTCATCTCTATTGTTATTCTATTGTTAGTTATAACTTAGGGCCATTCCAGCTTTCTTATCCTTCTTCAAACACATCAGACTTTGTCACACCTCAAAGCCAGTATACTTACTGCTTCCTTAGACAGGCATGACTTCGTCAAAAGGTCTGTGAGGCTGAGTGCTCAACACTTAGGCACCTGGCCAAATATCACCCCTTGTCTAAATCAGCTACCCCGTCATTCTCAACCCCTTTAGCCTGTGTTATGGCCTCCATAACAGTATTTCTATCAGAAAGTATGTTATTTACCAATTTTTTTCCTTGTTTATTATCTTTCTTTTCCTATAAAGCTGCCATTCCATGAGAGCAGGGCTGATTTCTATCTGGATGCCGCTGCCTGTCACAGAGTAGATGCTCTGGAAATACGTATTAAATGGATGAGTGGTTTTTTTTGCTGTTGTTTTTTTTGTTTGTTTGTTTTATTTTGTTTTTCCATACAAGGGGCATAGGAGACAGAATTTCTCAGTCTTTCTAGGTTTAAAACACATTTCAATTTTGTCTTCCTCATTGCATGCTGGTTGGTTGGTACAGAATTCTAATATTTATGTGCTGGTCCTTGCATGTGCAGATGAAGACAATAAAGGAGGCACTCTTCTCATGAAGATTTTTTTTTTCATGAAATTTTTAGGGATGTTCAATGAGAAATGTATACAAAGTACTTCTCACTGTGCCAGGCAAGTAGGTAATTGGTGTTCAGAAAGTGCTTGCTATTGTTGTTCCTGCCTTCCTCACACAACACAGAAAGGCCACCCTGAACCTCAGTGTCTCCTCACTGGCCAATGCAGACAGCAAACCTTGCCCTGCTTATTTCACAGGATGATATGAGGATCAAACGAGAGCATAGAATGTTAAACTGATTAAATGTCCTGTGACTATTCTGATTCTTTCCTGCCACGTGCAAAAAAGAGCCTCATTAAATGAACCCGGAAAGCAGTGTGCCCCAGAGGCAGAGAATAAACCTGGAGGTGGACTGACCTGGGCTCAAATTCTGACTCTGCTCCTTACCAGCTGTGTGACTTTGGGCAAGTGACAAGCCCTTGTGATCCTCATCTTCATGTTGTTGCTGTTCACTCTGTAAAATAGATGAAAACATCTCTTTCCTGGGGATTAGATAAAACTGAGTATATAAAAGGCCTAGTTTAACATTTTTCACAGAGGTAGATATTTAATAAATGATATCTATTAATATTATATTTGTCTATGAAAAGGATTGGCAAGCCATGATTTAGAACATTCTCTTTCCAATTTCCCATCATCAAAATAATCACACTTCGCACATCTTCACTGGCAGATTTCACAGCTAGTACATTCAGGAAAAGTTATTTATTTGAATAACAAATTCTTTGCCCAGTTTCCCAAACTGCACATTCAGACAAGGGTGGATATAGTTCTGCAGTGTGGGGGTGGATTGAGGAAGGCGTTATGATGTTGGTCATAGAGCTGACATGTGTGGGCACCTCACTGTGTTCCAGGCACTATGCTAAGAGCTTTATGGGCACTCCCTCATTCCTCCTCATTTTGCAGATAAGAAAGCAGAGGCCCAGAGAGTCTAGATAACTTGCCCAAGGCTACACAGCTATCACAGGTAGAAGGCAGATCTGAGCCAGCAACCTGATACTGGAACCTTTGCTCCATTTTGGAACGGAGCAGAGGCCTCTGGGCAAAGCAACTCTCCTCTCAAAGCCTGCAGAACAGAGAGAGAGCCCCAGGCTTCCAAAGTGTTGCTTTTCATTGGTATAGTTACTTGCTCATAGTGCTTGACTAATCCTTTTTTTGAATGAATAAAGAGTAAATGAATTAACGCATAAACAAGTGTGTTTTTCCTCTGAAGACTTCTGTAATCAAGACCATAAGAGTATGTTATAAGACTATATGCTTATAAAAGCACGAGACTATAAGATTGTGCTATAAAAAAAGACTATAAGAGATCACGAAGAGAACCGTATTATTCATATTTACCCCAGAACTATAGGTAATGTTCAATCTTAGTATTGATTCTGGGCACGTTTCCTTCTATTAATTTTACAAACATATATGTGTCAGGCTGGCTAGATGCTCACCAAACCGGACTGTGTTTCCCAGTTTCTTTCTCAGTGAAATGTGCTATGAAACAGATTCTTGCCAATGGAAAGTGAGTGGAATTGATGAGTGTCACTTTCGGGCTGTGAGGGTTAAGAAGTAGGTGTGTGCCTTCTCCCTCCATTCATTTTCCTCATCTGCTGGTTGAATGCAGAGAATCCCAAAGCCCTAGAAGACAAGGATAAAACCTCAATATGGAGGCAGTCTGGGTCCCTTGGAAAACTGCCCACCAACCAGAAACATCTGGGTTGCATGTTCATGTGAACCACAAAACTTTTATTGTGTTGGGTCACTGAAATTTGGGGATTTGTTACAGCTCATAACGCAACCTTATTCAAAATTTCAATTCCTTTTGAATTATTTAATCTCCTTTGTAGAATTATGTACCTCTATATATCTAGATATATGTATTTATCGAGATATCTATCTAGATACATACCTATGTCAATGTACCTAGATATATTTATATATCAAGATTCTATATATAGATATATAAATATATAAATATAGATATATAAATATACAGATATATAGACATAGATACATTGGTTCATTCTGCTTTTGATAACTTGTGAAAGTATAAAGAATGAAAAATAGGAACACAAGAAAAATGTCCTAGAAGTTCCTTCTCCCTCTCTACTCAAGGTACAGAAATGCTCATTACAGTTTACAAGGCAGCTTTATTTAATCATTTAACCTTTATAGTTTAGTATTGGATTTATTGTTAAACAGAAGAGGGGATTGAAGTTCACGTAAGGCATTTCCCTCAGATAACCCAGCTGTCAATTAAGAGACAGCGTGGGGACTCAAATCAAGGTTGTCTTTCTTTCCATTCTCTGCTTTTTTGTCACAGCACAGTAGGAAATGTTGAGTTCCCTTTCCATAAGTAAAGGTGTCCAAGATGGCTCTGACAAATACCTTGTCTCTTCCTTTTTTACACCTTTGTCTCTGCCAAGGTTTCTCTGGGATGTAGTGCCCAAAGCTTGTGATTAAAAATAGCTGCAAAAACAAGAAGAATACATCTCTTAAAAATAAGTAGATCCTTGGAACACAATGTACGTGGACTTTTAGGAAGTGGACAAGGCTGTATGACATGGAGTAGCCACGTGGACAGCTTTGAGTTTCCACAAAAGGCATCTCTTTTTGTTGTCAGCGGCTCCCAGGAGGCTCCATGAACCAGCGGCAGAAAAATTAGACTCCTCTTTCCACTGAGAAATGAGAAGGCTTCCTCCCAAAGTTCAAACTGCTTGCAAGATAGAGCCTAATGAGCCCATGTAGATTATGTTATATGGTTGGTTCAAAAGTATTTCATGAAATAGGGAAACACCAAAAGATAGGTGTAAACTAATATGATGCAAAATAGTATAATCAAAAATTTATTAAAATTTTGTACAATTATACACATGCTTGGAAAAAAGACTGAAAGATAACACACCTCAGTGTTGCAGGAGTTATTTCTGGATGATGAAAGATCAGATTGACATTTACTTATTTAAAAATTTTTTTCCATCATTTTAAATTGCTATAAAGTAAACATACACTATTTTTATAATCATAAAAAAAGGATAAGAAAGAAATAGAGGTTGGTTTTTCTTAAATTGGTTTATTAATTTTAAGATTTTTGGTCATTTTAAAATTGTAGCTTTGTTAGGAGAAAAAGGAAAATTAAATGAGCTATAGAAACATTTCTGCAAATAATAAATTGTTATTAATATTATAGATTATATAATAAATTATTAGATTAATATTTAGAGCTACCATGCAAGTTATTCAGACATTTTACTTCAAACTTTTTTATTTATTCTGAAATTTCTAGTTTACTTCATAGAGTTTAGATAACATATAAGTTGTTGTTAATGTTTTGATTTGGTTTAGTTTTTCTAAAAAATTATATAAATCCAACCCTCTGTAGCTAAAGTTAAAAAAAAAATCTAGATGATAAAATATATGTATATAAATTTGATAGAAAGTTAAGAATTACATTTTCTAAAGAGTGTTTTAATAAAAAGAGAAGAGATTTATATTTCTATTCATCTCTATAGATAAAGTAAAATCTACTAAAGATGAGACCCTGTGAAATTTGAGTTGATTTAATTTTGGTTTAGGAAAAAAATGATTAAAACCACTACAATGGTTAATTAAACATTTATTGAGCTTCATATTTGTTTCTTATGGCTGTTGTACAAATTATCACAGACTAAGTGTCTTAAAACAACACAAATTTATTACTTATTGTTCTCTAGGTCAGAACTCAGACATGGTTCTCACTGGGCTCAGATTAAGTCTTGACAGGGCTATGTCCTTTCTGGACTCTCCAGGGGAGAATCTGTATCTTTGCTTTTTCCAGTTTCTTGAAACTGCTCATGTTTCTTGGTTTGTGGCCCCTTCCTCCAATTTTTAAACAGAAAGAGAGAGGAGGGGTGGAAGAGAGGCACTAGAGAGCACTGGCCAAGAGCTGCTATTGCTTCTTTCCAATAAACTTCCATTATTGAAGGTTTCCTGAGCACGTATCTGTTTCTTGAAGTCAATGAAAATAGCATTTGGCATGTTTTTAGGAGGAATCATGAGACCTCACCAAACCTCTGAGTCTACTGTGCCTGCAGGTTATTTTGATTATTAAGATTTTCATATTGATTTGATTATTTATGAGCTGGAAACAGTCCTTCTGGTAGCCAAGTGCTTCTCTTTTGTACCTTATCACACATAGTCCACTGATTTTCAGATAATTATCCATAGAATTTTCTTCCTCCCAAGTCCTGGATAGACACCATATCATATCATATCATATCATATCATATCATATCATATCATATCACATTACAGGTCTGAATTCACAAGAGTGAGATGCTTCTGAACTCCTATGTCTAAAATCCAGAGAAGATATCACCTGCTGGATGGTGTTGCCATGGATTCTGTCTCAATAACCAACTCTCAATGGCAAAAATGGAAAGATATGGTTAGAATGAATTACAATCTTTTGCATTCAAATTTGTGGGTTTTTTTCTCCTGTAAAAATAGAACTCTATTAAAACTCAAAGTAAAGGAGGAGTCATATGGGCTGTGTAGTTACAAAGCAGGCAAACCCCTAAAGAAAGAAAATAGACTAGTTAATAAATTAATTCAGAAAGAAAAAAAACATGGTGTCTAAATGAAAGAAGATACCTTTAAATGGTATTATTAGTAATTACTATTATAAGATGGAATAAAATGGAAGTGGACAGGAAGAAAAGAGAAAGGAATGGTTTACAAAGCATTTCTCAGAAATTTAGAAACAGGATGATTTTGAATCGATCCTTTTTTATAATCACAAGTTTCAAGGAATTATAAAAAGGACATTAGAAACAATGACCAGCAAAGTGGAAATCATTACCAGTCAGTGGGAAGAAACGGAAAATATGACAGATGAGGGGGTGAAGACAGCCAGAGCCAAGAAATTTCATAAAATGAGTTTTAAAACTTGAGAATTGGCAGAGGTGGAATGTTCCCCAAAGTACAGGTAAATTTGAAGGAAGTAAAAAAGAAAATAGGAGGAAAAGAGGAAGAAAATAAAGACAAATTCTCACAATACAATTTCCAGAGAGCTATTGTAGAAACAGCTCAAGAACATCTGTAAAAAGAAACCCAAATAAAGTTGCATTCTGGTAATTAGTGGCCAAAAATTCTTGAAGTCCATGTGCAAAGAAAAGATCTTAACAACATATGGAAGAATCTTGTACAGCTCAATATAATAAAAATAGTACCATATTTAGCAACAGCCACTCCAGGAAAAAACTCCAAATTTATGGTCCCCGAGTTTAATACATCAACCAAAATGAGAGCCCAGTCCCAAGTTTGGTTTCCAGCCAAAATTCATCTTTGCATTTAAGGGGAAGAGAAGATTTTGCACAGCCACAAAGTCCACAAAAATTAATTAATCTTGGTGCTGAGAGAAAACATGCAGAGGTAAAAAAAAATTGTTATTCCCTTTCCCAGGTAGGATTAAGCCAAAGACTGTGCTAGTGAGGGTGCCCAACTATCCCAGTTTGCTTGGGACCAACAAGTTTCCTAGAATGTGAGACTTTCAGTGCTAAAGCAAATTGGGATGATCAGTCTCCCTAACACCAGTTTCCTCCATGTGACAGCCCAGGCACTGGTCAGTAAAATTAAACTAGAGAGTTCTCTAAACTCTTCAGGTACTGCATTTTCAAATTTGTTGTTTTATTCTGTCTCCTAGGAAAATGTTTCTAAAATGTTCAGCATTTAATCGTTCATTCACTCATCCAGTTAAATATTGAGGGCTTTTTCAGACCTTGGCCTGGGTGTGTGCTTATAATGGCAAACATACTCCTGCCTGCATGGGGCTTAAAAGTGAAGTGGGAGAGCATAGTATGAAATAAACAAACACAAACGTGCAAATAATTGAAAATGTGATGGATAGTATAAAGGACAAGAACAGGATGATATGATTGAGAGTGACACAGACGATATAATTTAGACCAGGGGAGGAAAGTTCTGGCCAGAAAATCCCCTCTGAGTAAGTGACATGAAAGCAGAGATGTGAGGATGAGAGGGGAGAGGAGCTATATGAAGAATCTGAAGTCACACTGCCGTCTGGTCCAGACAGAGAAGCAGCGCATGCAAAGGCCCTGAGGCAAGAAGGAGCTTGGTAAATTAAAGCAGTTGAGAGAAGGCTAATATCTGTCTTAAATTAAGACCTGCTTAAATTAGGGGGAAAGAGATATGGCTTTACCCTTCAGCTAGAAAGCTAGGAGTACAGAGTGATGGTAGTAATAGTGGTATAAGGGCGGGGGGGTCGGGGATGAGAGAGAAAGAGAAAGAGAGAAGAAACAAAGGCTAAAGGTCAGTGATGGATAGTGATCTTTTTTTTCTGAACTCTAAGAAATCAACATAGCTGCCCTGGGGTCACTCTGATGAAGGCACATGATAAAAGGCTTTAGAACACAGATGGAAACAGAAGCTCTGAAACAAACCTGAAAACAAGAGAATTACAGAGACTCAGAAGAATGTGTTGTGGAGGATAAAACACTACTGAATCTGAGATTTGCAAGAACGAAGGGAAAAAACACAAAGGCTGCTTCTAGCTGTGCTAAGTGCCAGATGAATAAGTGAGGTATTAAAATACAGGTAAACTTATAGCGCTAATGGATGGTCTCATGTACAGAAGACCCAGGGATGCCTGAATATTGCTTAACAGTCACCTTAAGAGGTCCCCAAAAGAGATACACCTGAGAGACTCTGGCACAGGAAAGCAACATATTCTTGCTGAGCTGGTTTTTTATTTTTTGTTTTCCCCACACATGAATCCATAGCCTGTTAATCACTCAGGCTAACCCTGCTAGAAGAGTTTTCTATGTTTCTAAACTCCATCTTTGGACCTATTAAACATTGTAAGTAAAATCTATGTGAAGATGTTGAAGATGCATTTTACAGTATTGAAGATGAAACAAAACAGGAATTGAGATAAAAATATTGCACCACAGAAATTCACAATCATATTGATGGTGTGGGACGATTCATTTAGAACCTGAGGATGGACTCTAACCATGATAGGGCACCAGTGCTCAGCCAGGAGAAGCCTCAGTGCTGATGAAGAGGGGCTACAATAGGCTTTTTTGTTCGAGAGCCCAGGCTTTGGCTGGTTGCAGGCTGCATAGGACCAAAGGGGCAGCTGAGATGCGGACGCAGACATAGCATGACCTCTGCCTGGGAGACTGTGGCCCCTGCCAACAGGGTGGCCATTTCCATGCAGTCCTCTAGCAACTATTTGGCCTTATGTGTGCTCCCTGGTGGCTTAAGCCTGGAGACTGAGACAAAGAGGCTACTTGGAGTTCTTGTCACTCTCTGCCGTTCTTCATGTTCTCATCAGATTCCATAAAACAATGGTGAGTAACTTTCTCTCTATGGTTAACCAAATCTCCAGGCACCTACATGCCAAACAGCACAGGGAGAGCCAAGCACGTATAGTGCAAAACTTCAGAAATGATTTTAAACCAGAGGCAGTCAATACATTGCATACATTCGAAAATGTAGTTCAAATGATGGTATGACCTGAAACTCTGAATGTTTATTTCAGTTCTTGTCATAAAATTCCCCCTAGGTTACTTATTTTATATGCTTCAAAAAAATGTTAGATGGTTTTATATGGCAAAACTAAGTAAACAGAATGAAGTCAAAGACCCGAGAGGATGAGCTTAACCAAATTGTCAGTGTTATTGAAAAGCAATTGCGTCAAATGGAGCTAACGTTAAATGTAGCAGAGCACAGACTCTGAAGTCAGAAAAACCTGGGTTTAAATCATACTCTGGCACTTAGTGTCTGAGTTAGTGTTGTCATAAGATAAATGGGTTAGCGATACTTATTTTAGGAGGATTAAATGAGATGATGTATGCAGAGCATTTAACACAGGGCCAGGAACATAATAAACACTCAAATTTATTATTATTGCTATTATGGTTATTTTTATTATCATTTCAGGATAACATAAAATCATGTGGAGAATCCTCACTATCAACTGATTTAAAAAATCTCTTTAATAATGGACCCAAGAGACAACTAATCCATTAAATTCACAGGCCTGGTAAATATCCTGAGAAGCTAGCAGATTAAATAGCATGCAGTGAAGTCATCATTGTTAAGTCGAGAGGATTTCAACATCAAGCCAAAGTGTTATAGACTGAATGTTTGTCTGTGCCATCCTCCACCCCTTTGTACATTGAAATCCTAACCCTCAATACGATGGTATTGGAAGGTAATTTGAGAGGTTCTATCCTCATGAATGGGATTTGTGCCCATATAAGAAGAGATGGGACAGAGCTTGCTTCATCTCTCTGCTCTCTGCTGTGTGAGAATACAAGAAGACATCCATCTGCAAACCAGAAAGCTGCCTCTTACCAGACACCAGATCTGCCGGCGCCTTGATCTTGGACTTCCCAGCTTCCAGCACTGTGAACAATAAATGTTTGTTGTTTAAGCCACCCCATCTATCATAATTCGTCATAGCAGCCTAAACTGACTAAGAAACTAAGACAATAAAAGTCTAAAAAATAAGAAGACAGTGATATTGGCCCAGTTGCTTAGAAGTAATAAATTTATGCAGTATTTAACTATGTAAGAAATAATACTAGATAATATCACCTACTTAGAATATGCAAAGCTAAACTCTCTCTGCCAAAAGGCAAACAACGATGAGTTTTTAATGAAAAGAACAAATGGGATAAGATGACAACAAGGAAAAAGAAAAAGCTAATAATAGATTAGGCATTAATCACAAAAAGATGATTTCACATAAAATAAACTAAAAATGCACACTATTTTCACAACTGGAGAAATTAAAATAATTTATTAAAAATATCTATAGCATCTAAAATCCCCCATGCCAGCAGAAGACATGCACAGAGGCATTGATAAGATTATGCTATTAAGAATGTTTTTAGCAATTAAAAAGTAATAATACTAAAAATGAAAACAACATAGCTAATAAGGATAGCAATCTCAAACATGTGGAATTAGGCCAAAAAGGAAGTCAAATATATACAGAAGACATAATACATCACACATACTCATTTCTCAAAAAGTAGTTTGTTTGGTAAGAATTATGAATCCAGAAATTCAAGACAGAAATATAAAACCAAGAAAACATAACATTTGCAACAAGTTGGGTGGGTGGTCTCTTTCAATACATGACTCAATATATTGTAGGAGTTTTTTTGTTGGTTGGTTTTGCTTTGTTTAAATAATACAAAACAATGACATAGAAATCTAAATAAAAAAATATGTTGAGAGATTTATTCATTCTTCAAGCATGACCAGAATAATCTTTCTAATTCATACATCATTTCTGCCTTAAATCTGAAAGCTCTCCAGCAAATATAGAATAAGGTTTAGGTTTTGTGGTCCACTGCTGAAGTCTCTGGTTAGAAGCAGGTATTCTGAATTAGTCTGCCTAAGTTGAAATCTGGGCTTACCACTTACTGGTACTTGCTGTGAGAACTGGGACGAATTATTCTTTAATTCTTAGTTTATTCATCTGAGACATGAAGATAACAGTGTCTCATAGCACAGCACTTGGAACATGGTGAACACGTAGATTAACTGTCCATATTCTATGGACCCCTCTCTGCAGTTTTAGTTCTATTTTCCATGTATCAATCCAGAAGAATAGCCATTCATTGAATATATTTTATCATTTCCCATCTCAATGTCTTTAATCTGATGTCGTTAAAGAAAACTGAGGCTTGTTAAGGTCACAAGTAAAGTAAATTACAAATAGAGCAAAACCTGGGTTTGAACTCAGCTTTGCTGGATACCAGACTCCTGCTTACTCCACCTCTGCTTTCCATCTTATATTCACTTCCCCTTTGGTGAACTGGCTTGTATCAGATCAGTCTCCTTCCAAGAAAAACTAGGGAAAATATCTGTTTGAAGGTGCTGACGAACTATCAATTACCAAGCAGCCAAGGGTCAAGATCCTTGAAAGGATAAAACTCATTGTGATGAGCCTGCTGCTCTGCATTCCTTTTTCTCTCGAAGCATTTGCTGCTTCACAAGAGAAAATAAGCAAGTGAAAACCTATTCCACCTTCAAGGATTAGAAGACTCAATATTATCACATTTCCCCAAATTAGTTTATAGATTATTATAAGCTTAATCAAAAAGTCAGCAGGAGTGTGTGTGTGTGTGTGTGTGTGTGTAAAAATTAACAAGCTGCTTCCAAAATTGATATGGAGACACAGAGGGCCAAGACTACCTAAGATAATCTTGAAGAATAATATTGGAAGACTTAGACTGCCAGATAAAGCTATAGTAATTACAAGAGTGTAGTACTGGTAAGAGATAGATCAATAAATCAGTGGTATAGAATAGAAAGTCCAGATATAGACCAACACTTGTATGGTCACCTGGCTGATGACAAAGGGGCATTGCAGTACAATAAGAAAATATTTGTTTTTTCAATAAATGCTTCTGGATCAATAGGATATCTATATGGAAAACTATAAATCTTGTCACCCACTTCATACTTTATGTAAAAATCATCTCTAAGTGGATTATAGATACAAATTTAACAGTTGAAATTATAAAGTTTCTAGAGGATAATATAGGAGAATATGCTAATGACTTTAGAGTAGACAAATAGATCTTAAACATTAAGGTAGAAGTAGCACTAAACAAAAAAGAAAATATCCAAAAATTGGGCTACATAAAAACAAAAAAAATCCTTCTGTTAATCAAATATACTATCCAGAGTGAAAAACAAACCACTAAGAAGGAGAAGATATTTACAAAACATGAATTTGACAATGAACTTGTGCCCAGAATATAGAAGGCACATGAACAATCAATCAGAAAAAAATAGGTAATCCAATGTTTTAAAAATGCAAGAAACCTTGAACAGAACTTTAGAAAAGAGGATATCCAAATGGCCAATAAGGATATGAAAAGGGGCTTAATGATCATTAGTCATTATGAGAATGGGAATTAAAATTACAAAGTAGTAATACTACACACTCACTAGAATGGCTAAATCTAAAATGCTGATAAAATCACAGGTTGGTGGGAATGTGGACTAACTGGAACTTTCATGCATAGATTTTAGAAGTGTAAATTTGGGGTTAAACCATTAAAATTACTGATATTCAACTATTTTGACTTGCAAAAACTACAATTTCTTAAGGTTCAAACTAATATGACCATTTTAGAAAACAATCAGCAATTATTAAAGCTGAATATACAAATAGCTTATGACTCTTAGGTATAAATCCAACATAAATGTGTACATGTGAGCAACATAAAACATTATCAGAAGTGTTCACAACACAATTATTTGTAATAGCCAAAAACTGTCAATCACTTAAATATCTATCATCTGTTGAATGAAAAAATGAAGAAATGTGACATATTTATTCAATAGAATACTCTTCAATAATGAAAATAAATAAATTACAGATATAGGCGACAACATAAATGAATAACACACACATAATATCAAGTGAAAGAAACCAGACACAAAAGAATACATATTGTATAAAGTTCAAAAACAGGCAAAACTAATTTATGGTGATGGCAGACAGTGCAGTCATTACCTTTGGGAAGGGGATATTAATGATGCACAAGGAACAGCTCTATAATGATCTATTTCCTGATATGTCTGGATGTAAAAATGCACTTAACCATACAGTTATGCTTTGTGCACTTTACAAAATGTATACATACTAATTTAGCTAATATTAAAATATTTAATTAAAAATTAGGGGTGATAGTCTCAGATAAGTTTATAACCCCAGAATGGCAGGTGAGGGAGGAAGGGTGCTCCAGTTATCATCAGAACTCTGGGAGAAAAATGGCCTCATAGGTATTTTGAACCCCATGGATCCACTACAATAGAGTAGAAGTGAAGACATGGTGTATGTAGCCAGTGAGTATTTGAGGAAGGCATTACACTACCCCTTCTAGCATTCCATGTCTGCATGTACTTTAGAGGAAATCCAAATGTCCCCCTGAGCTCTAGTAGGGGACTTAGTGCTGCCAGAAAGATTGTAAGAGGCCTAGAATCAGGTTGAAGAGTTCTCTGAGAAAGCTGATCTCACAACTGGAGAGCATGGCACACATAGAGAACACACATAGTACATGCAGTGGCATAGGGTAGCTGAATGGATAAGAAAACAAGGCCACTTACATATGCTGTCTACAAGAGACACATTTTAGATCAAAAGACACACACAAACCAAAAGTAAAGGAATGGACAAAGATATTTTATGTAAGTGGAAATGAAAAAAAGCTAGGGTAGCAATACTTACATTAGACAAAACAGACTTTAAAACAAAGGCTATAATAAGAAACAAAGAACATTATGTAACTCTAAAGGGTTCAACTCAACAAGAGGACATAACCCTAGTAAACATTTATGCATCTAACATAGGAGCACCTAAATATATAAAGCAAATACTGACCAACATAAAGGGAGAGATCAACAGTAATACAGTCATAGTAGGGGACTCTAACACTCCATTGACATGAGTGGACACATCTTCCAGAAAGAAAATCAACAAGGAAATAGCAGACTTGAATGACACACTAGACCAGATGAATTTAATTGATATTTTTAGGGCATTTCACCCCAAAGCAGCAGAATATACATTCTTCTCAAGTGCACATGGAACATTTTCCAAGATAGATCACATGTTAGGCCACAAAACCTGTCTCAATAAATTTAAGAAGATTAAAATTATATCTAGCATCTTCTCTGACCATAATGATATGAAACTAAATACAAGAAATCAAATACAAGAGAAAAACAAATCAAACAAAAAACACATAAACACGTGGAGGCTAAATAACATGCTACTGAACAATAAATGGATTAACAGTGAGATCAAGGAAGAAATTAAAAGATGCCTTGAGACAAATGAAAATGAAAACACAATGACTCAAAATTTATGGGACACAGTAAAAGAAGTCCCAAGAGGAAAATTCATAGCAATTCAGGTCTAACTCAAGTAACAAGAAAATGCTCAAATAAACAATCTAAGCTTACACTTAAGGGAACTAGTAAAAAGAACAACAAAGCCTACAGTGAGTAGAAGAAAGGAAATAATAAAGATCAGAGAGGAAATAAATTAGAATCTAAGAAAAAGGTCAGTGAAAACAAGAGCTTGTTCTTTGAAAAGATAAACAAAATTGATAACCGTTAACCAGACTCATCAAGAAAAAAAGAGAGAGAACCCAAATAAATAAAATTAGAAATGAAAGATGAGAAGTGACAACTGACTCCACAGAAATACAAAAGATTATAAGAAAATACAATGAGAACTGTATTGGAACTGTATTCCAACAGTCTGGAAAATCTTAAAGAAATGGATAAATTCCTAGTAACATACAGTGTTCCAAGACTGAATTAAGAAGAAACAGAAAATCTGAACAGACCCATTACCACTAATAAAATTGAATCAGTAATCAAACAACTTCCAACAAACAAAAGTCCTGGATTGAATGACTTTAAAGGTGAATTTTATCCAACATTCAAAAAATTAATACCTGTTCTTCTTAAACTATTCCAAAAAATTCAAGAGGAGAGAAGCCTCCTAAGCTCATTTTACAAGGCCATTACCCCGATTCCAAAACCAGACAAAGACATTACAGTAAAAGAAAACTATAGGTCGATATCCCTGATGAACAGAGATGCAAAATTCCTCAATGAAATACTACCAAACTAAATTCAGCAATACATTAAAAATATCAGACACCATGATCAAGTTGGATTTATTCCTGGTATGCAAAGTTGGTTCATATTCACAAATCAATTAATGTGATATACCACATTAACAAATTGAAAGATAAAAATCACATGATCATCTAAATAGATGCAGAAAAAGGGTCTGACAAAATCCAGAATCTAATTATAATAAAACTCTCAGCTAAGTGGGAATAGAGGGACCATACTTCGACATTATAAAGACCATATATGACAAACCCACAGCTCAATGGGGGTAAAGTTAAAAGCTTTTTACTTAAGATCAGGAATAAGATAAAGATGTCTACTTTTACCATTTTTATTCAACATAGTATTAGAAGTCCTATCCAAAGCAATCTCACAAGAAAGAGAAATAAAAGCCATCCAAATAGAAAAGGAAGAAGTAAAAACTGTTATTTTTGCAAATGACATGATACTACATATAAAGAACCCTAAAGATTCCACCAAAAAACTCTTAAAACTGATCAATGAAATCAATAAAGTAGCAGGATACAAAATTAATATTCAGAAATTGGTTGCATTTTATACACCAATGAAGAACTATCAGAAAGAGCAATTAAGAAAATATTCTAATTTACTACTGCATCAAAAACAACAAAATACCTATGAATAAATCCAAAAAGGTAAAAGACCTGTACTCAGAAAATTATGTCATTGAAGAAAGAAATTGAAGAAGATACAAAGAAATGGAAGCACAGTTTGTAGATAGGTAGATTAACATCATTAAATGTCCTTATTACCCAAAGCAATCTAAGATTCAGTGCAATCCCTGTCAAAATATGCCATTTTTTCAGAGAACTAGAACAAATAATTTAAAAATGTATGTTGAATTATAAAAGACTTTAAATAGCCATAGCAATCTTGAGAAAGAAGAACAAAGTTGCAGGTATCATACTACCTGCTTTCAAACTATACTACAAGGCTACAGTAGTCAAAACAGTATGATACTGGAATAAAAACAGACACATGGATTGATGGAACAGAATAGAGATGCCAGATATAAATCCATGCCTATATGGTCATTTAATCTATGACAAAGGCAGCAAGAATATACAATGGGGGTAAAGACAGTTTCTTCAATAAATGGCATTGGGAAAACTGGAAAGATACATGCAAAAAAAATGAAACTGGACCACCTTTTTACACCTCATAAACTCAAATGAATTAAAGACTTAAATGTAAGACCCAAAAACATAAAACTTCTAGAAGAAAACATAGACAACAAACTCTGATTTTGATCTTAGTGTTATTTTTTTTTTCTGATACATCTCTGCAGACAAAAGAAAGAAAAGAAAAAATAAACAAATGAGGCTACATCAAACTAAAAAGTTTTGCACAGTAAAGGAAACCATCAACAAAATGAAAAGGCAACCAATTGAATGGGAGAAGAGATTTGCCTATGATACATCTGATTAAAGGTTAATATTCAAAATCTATAAAAAACTCATACACCTCAACACCAAAAAAAAAAAATCTAATTAAACAATGGTGAAGGACCTGAATAGACATTTCTCCAAAGAGGACATGCCAATAGCCAATAGACATATGAAAAGATGCTCAACATCACTATTAGAGAAATGCAAATTAAAATCACAATGAGGATATTAATCAGCTATTAAAAACAATGAAATCCTATCATTTGCAACAATATGGATGGACTTAGAGGTTATTATGTTGAGTGAAATAAGTCAAAGATAAACACCATATGATTTCACTTATATGCAGAATATAAGGAACAAAAAGAATAAACTAATCAAAAACAGACTCACAAATATAGTGTACAATTTGGTGACAGACAGAGGAGAGGGAGGTTGGGAGACTGGGAGAAAGGAGTGAAGGGTTAACAAAGTACAAATTAGTAATTGATAGTTGCTCATGGGGATGGGGAACATGACATTGAGAATACGGTTAGCATTAAGATGATGGCTAAGTGGAGGGCCAGGGAAGGGAGGGAGCAATTGGGGGGATTGTTTTATGAACTGTATAGATGTCTAACCAATGTACTGTATACTTGAAACTAATTTGAATAAATTAATTTAAATAAATAAAATATTTAAGATAGAAAAAAAGCACGATGAAGTATCACCTCACACCTATGAGAATGGCTATTATCAGTAACTCAAAAAACAAATGTTGGTGAGGATATGGAGAAAAGGGAACTCTTGAGCACTGTTAGTGGGGTAGCAAATTAGTACAGCTACTATGGAAAACAGTTTGGAGGTTCTTCCTCAAAAGATTAAAAATGGATCTACCTTATGACCCAGAAATTTCACTTCTTGATATTTATCCAGAGAAAACCAAAACACTGGTTCGAAGAGATATATACACCCCTATGTTCAATGCAGTGCTATTTACAGTAGCCAAAATATAGAAGCAACCTAAGTGCCCATCAATAGATGATTAAAGAAGTTGTAGAGCAATGGAATATTACTCAGCCATAAAAAATGATATCTTACCATTTGCAACAACATGGGTAGACCTACAGGGTATTAAGTGAAATAAGTCAGAGAAAGATAAATACCATATGATTTTTACATATGTGGAATCTAAGGAACAAAATACATGAACAAACAAAATGAAAACAGACTCAGATACAGACAACAAACTAGTAATTGCTAGATGGAAGAGTGCTTAGGGAGCTGGGTGAAAAAAGTGAAGGGAGTAAGAAATACAAACTGGTAGTTACAAAATAGTTTACAGGGATGTGAAGTACAGCACAAAGAATACAGCTGATAATATTATAATAACTACATATAGTGCCAGGTGGATACTAATCGGGGGGGGGATCATTTTATAAATTATGTAAATGTCTAACCACCGTGCTGTATACCTGAAACTAATATAAAAAAAAATCAAATGTCAACTCTAATTGAAAAAAAAATAGTGCATACAGTGGTGATAGAGTTGACATCTGAAGAGCAACAGGATGGGACAGCATCGTAAAGGCTAGTGAGGCACTGGGGGAAGCACAAAACAGGCATCCCCCTGTGACACCACGATGCTCTCTTAGGGCTCCTACTCCAGACAGCAGGCCAAGGAGGGTAAGGGTGGGGAAAACTTCTGTGGGGAGAGAGGAAGGACCACAACTGAGTTTCAGCTCTCTTGTTCTCTTCTCCCCTCTAACTGCAGTCTCTTCTCTCCTAAGGAGTGTTGTTATTTTCTATTTGTATTCGTGTCCTGCATTCTGCCTGCTCAATGGTTTATGGAAAACACTATAAACTGAGCCCTTTAAGATCTGGCTCTCTGGATCCTATAAATCTTTTCTTCTCCGTCCAAAACTTTGCTTTTGAAAATGAGATTCTTCACTCACAATTTTAACATCCTAATTTGAAAGATAAAGGTGAACTGACATCTTTCTCTTTGCATTTTAGCTTTAACAATCCTTATTCTCCTCGAGGCAATGACTCTCTGGCTGAAAAGGACAAATACGATGTACAAAGAAGGGGGGAAAAGAAAAGCACATTAAAATTCTTTAAAATGTTACCTCGACACATTCATTCGATAATAAGCAACAATAACATAAAATAAGTCTTTTATAGCTTTATTTTATCTATTATAGTTGTTTAGGGATAGCAAAAAGGGACCATGAACAGGTGACACTTTACTATTGTGCCCAGAACAAGAAAAGTGATCTGTCAATTTTCCATTGTTTTGTGGCCAGGTTTTGGTTTCATACTATAAGTGGGTTATTTTTAAGCCTGAGCTCGTTCAAGTACAGACAAAGAATGGAGGGGTATTATATTAGTCCATTTAGGCTGCTATAACAAAAATACCATAGACTGGGTGGCTTAAACACTAAATATTTATTTCTCACAGTTCTGGAGGCTGAGAAGTCCAAGATCAAGACACCGGCAGCTTTGATATCTGATGACTATGGGCTACCTGCTTCATAGACATCCAGCCTTTGCTGTGTCTTCACATGGTGGAAGGGGCAAGTGAGCTTTCTGAGGTCTCTTTTATAAGGGCACTAATCCCATTCATGAGGGTTTTGCTCTCATGATCTAATCACTCCCAAAGGTTCCACCTTTAAATCCCCTCACATTGGAGGTTAGGATTTCGACATACATGAATTTTTTTCTGGGCATGGGGAGGTGTGGGGACAGAAACATTCAGTTCTTAACATTCAACCATGTGGAATGGTTGAAGAAGCTATATATTTTAACCTTAATAAAACTCAGGAGAACATATAGGTTGACTTCAAATATCTATCTAAAATATTGCCCCTTCTTATTATTTTAAGTAATACACATGTGTTGTAGGTTATGTCCATTTTTGGATAAGAATGGATAAGTGATACATTTCTAAATAAATACAATACAATTCAATTTACATTGATTAGATCGATCTGTTCAATGTTGTCCTTCCTCTAAGTCAAAAACTTGGATTTTTCATTTTCAAATACAATCCCAAGTCAAATAAAAACAGAGGCTTATTTTATTAAGTCAACTATATGTGTATTGCCAAAGACCTTATTGCTGACAAACAGATTACAAAAGCTTGTTTGCTTCTTTAAATGACTTTATGTAATAGATAGCTGTTTTCTGCCCAGCATAGTACAGAAAATATGTCCTTAAAATTTAATACATAGAATTGGAGACCATTCATTGTCCATATTTACTTCAATCAACTTTGAAAAATAAAATATCCACATTGAATTTTTTTGATGAATCTGCAAAGTGAATTGAGATAAACAAAACAATAAAAATGTATTAAAATGTGCATTTACATGATAAAATAAAACTTTATGTATCTGAATCATGGAAAATAGGAATTATGCTTCTTTTATAGGGAAATAATTCCCCTCTTACAGAACAAAATATATATTAGTTACTTGCATTTTTCTGGCTAATGTTTTATCTCATGAAATTGATCAGATATAAATCAGATATAAATTCTCCATGTGAGCACAAATTCAAGAATCAGAGAATATAGGAAAGGCACCAAGTTTGATATGTGCTTTGTTGAAGTGATCAAAACTTAAAATATCTTTAGCTTCACTGGTTTTGCACGAGAATATTAAATGAATCTCCACTTAGCCAATTAAATAACATCCACCCTAAGGCCCAATTACTTGGAGCAAACTTTCTGATCAATACTTTAATAGGCCTCTCAAAAATACTTGTTAACATTCTATTGCAAAATTCTTATGTTTCAGAGACATAGTGACTTTAAGATGTCATCTGAGCATAAATAAAATCTTGGCATTTGACAGTTTTTATTATTATTCAGTTTAGGTGTTCCAGTTCCATTCCTTCTGTCCCATTCCATTCCATCCCATCCCTCACACAGCTACATATTTGAAAGCATAATTAGTCTCTTATTTTAGAGCCTAACACAGTATTGAGATCTGAAAAGCCATTAGATATCTTGTTGCGGTGGCTTGAGAAAGAGGCTTGGAGCATAACTTATTCATTCCTGTATTCATCTATCCATTATTGTACAAATATTTATGGTGTACTCAACACAGTGCTACATGCAAGGGAAAACAACGGTAAGACCCAGGATTTCTGACCTCTTCATGATTCCTTGGGTGCTTAGATCATTTTCTTCTTCTTTCATCTTTCTTTGTTTTGAGCTCATTTGTAGTTTCCTCTAATTATCAGCTCTTAAGAAATGAGTGGAGGCCCAGATTCCAATTCTGTGCAAGGCACATACATTGGGTGAGACTAGCCATATGTCTCAATTGGCACATATTTCTTTTGTCAAAAAAGGATTTGTTATGTCTTTAATAGAGATTTAAAAAATAGATGCAGTCTTTATTCTATCACACAATGGAGATATTTCTAAAGATTCATTAGTGAAAATTAACATCGGGCAGTGACACTGAGTTTGGGCATAAGGATGCCATATGCAATACAGTGTTTGGGACTTACTTATGAAAAAATTGTTGTTCATCTGAAATTCAAATTTAACGAGGCATTATTTTTTTTCTAAATCTGGCAATCTTATTTGGACATCATAAATTTTATAAAGTGAATCAGGTCTACAGTTTATCTTTCAGTAGAATCCAGTCCAAACATTGCCAACTAGGATTGTGTATAAAGGAGAGCAGTAGATCCTTAAGTACCTAAGAGAATTCTATCCTGACCTTACCAAAAGAGTCACGAGTTATGATCAGAGTCCTTAAATAAACAGTAACACAAGCATTAGAAAGGATGCAAAATGTCCAAGAACCAGAGCCTTTCTATATTTAATCCTAGAATAAAATTCATGACTGTAAAACTGCTCTATAGAGGGCATGATCGTGCTTCAGGTGAATCTCTGGGTTCACGGCATAAACACTCCTTTACATAATGTTTATCTCAAATACTAGAACAGTTCCAAAAGAACTTCTCTCACTTGCCAAGAAAGATCTATTTTTAAAAAAACCCTTATTACAAAAACCCCTATTTAAATATCATGGCTGTAATCCCTGAGGAAAGGTGTAGTATTATAAAGAAAATTGTAAAATAAATGGATTTAAGAAGGAACTCTTGGGAAAAATTCTCTTTTCCCAGCTGAGACTTTTCGAATTCACATACCCAAATAACTCCAAAGAGAGTCACTAATCAGTACTTTTAAGTTATTTGTACATGAATATTTCACAGTGATTTTTAAGAACAGGTGTTCTCATATTTTCCCCTCTTACAAATTTTGAAAATAATCTTTTAAAATGTCTTCAATATTCCAAAGTGCTTAACCTTTGTTCTGAGGTAATTACAGGTAAATATCTTGTTACCTACTAGGCAAGTTTTTCAAGGATGTTCCCAAATCATCTACAAGTTGTATTCAAATGTTTCTGGTGTCTGGCAGAGTCTACCAAAAAGTAGGATGAAGATTTTCTCAACGCAAATGACCAATAACATCACCAACATAGTTGATACTTCTTTCAAAAGACCTAGCTTCATACTGGAAATAAAACACAGAGTAGTTGAAATCAGCCAAAGACAAAAGAGTAAAAGAATGTGGAGATGACTTGCTGCAAAAGAGAGATGGAAGGAAGACAGGAGAGCTTTCATCCAAACTCTGAAATGCTATGGAGAGAGCGAAGGGATTGCGTTGGCTGTGTGTGGCCCGGAGGCCAGAGCCCGGGTGTCTAGGAGAAAGTGGAGAAAGGTAGATTTCACTCTCTGCTGTAGAATACCCTCCAATGATGGCAGCCCCACTTCTCTGCTCTCCTGAAAGGGATCAAAGCATTAGCAAGAGAATTCTTCTAGATGAAGCCTGCCTTTTAAACTCAATTCTGTGGTACACAAAAATTTAGCAACAGAGAAGCTAGAATGTGCTATTTCAGACTCTGAACACTTGGGGATTCCTATTTGAATTCGAATCTCAGCTCTAGCTGAATGACCTTGGATGAGCTGCTGAAGCTGAGAATCGTGATCCACTGCAAAGTATTGTTATGAGGGTTGAATAGCGTATGAATAATGCCTCTCATATACCAGGCACCCCATAAATGCCTATTTTAAAAAATTTCAAACAAGAAAACAAAGAAAACTATTTTGCTTGACTGGGCTTTATAATTCTGAGGTTTGGGCCTTCTTTGATGAACTCACAAATGTACCTGTAGGAGAAGAGTGTATGTCCCATGGTTTAGTGGGATAAGTCACCTGACCCTTGGTGATCTCTGGAAAGGTGGTTGCAGATTTCATAGTAGGTAGATGCCTGAACCAACTCTGTCTTTGCACCTCTAAAGTTCTGGGGAGTTGGAGGGTATGTAAAAGGACAGCGTACTAAAAATCAAAACTTTTCTTTGAAGGCCCATTTTGGTCTGCAGGGCACTAGGCAAGCAAGACTTTTCTGCAGGAAATAGTAGCAGCACTAGACAGAAGATGGGGAATAATGAGCGGATGTAGGGGTTGCTGAGTTGATGGTGGAAGACACTGGATAGTGGGGATTAGTTCCAATGTCCATGCAAGAGAGCCACAGAGCATTTTCCCTACCCAACAACAATTTCAAAGTGTGTAAGCCCTTGGGGTTTTCATATGATCTTGGGGAGTGGAGTGGAGAGAGCTATGAGGGTAAGATATTGGACCTCTCGCTTTTGGTGGATGGAACTATGAAATAGTTCTAATTTAATTTATAAAATAAATTAATAATGTGACCTTCCTTGCACTCCTGAAATGTGTAGCATCTCTGCTTTTCCCTGGCACTTTCCTGCATCAGTGCTCTCTCTTCTATACCTTCTCCACTCAGCCTCAATTCTCTCACTCCCTTCAGACTGAAGGTATCTGTATTGGGGCTGCATTACTGTATTTTCCTTTATTTTTCAATATTAGAGGGGGCTATGCAAACATCAGGGAGGATTTTTTTTTAATACTGACTTTTTGTCCTTACATAGTTCTAAAAAGGAAACTGATATTGTTGGGAAGTACTGTTTAGTCATATTTGCAGTCACAACGACAAAAACAGAACTGCATCTGGATATTTCAGCTTGTGTCGTTGACCCTCTTATGTCAACAGCTGACCTTTAAAGGAGGGCTTTTTGGCCTGGAAGAGATGCAGGTTTTATTCACATACTCAAAAGCATCTCAGGAAAGACTAGTCTCGAACCTCAAATTGCATAAAGACCTAAGTTCAGGGTCAGCCTTCATCTCTCAATTTAAAGCATCTTGGAAGATTTATTGAAAGTCAAATGTTAAAACATTTTTGCTTTAACAGGTAATCATCCATCAGTGTAATCACTCTTTTAACATATTTCTATGGTCCCTTCCACTCTCAACCAGAATCCTCATATCTTTATTCATAAAATGGAGGTAATAGCTTGCAGGATTATTGGCAAGACAGCACGGCGTAAGGTATTAAGCATGCCTCTCATGTAGCTGTGAATAGGAGGTTCTTGGTAAATAGCAGCCTTAGAAGAAGTTATTGCTTTTAGATCTGGGCTTTCACACCTGCTGCTCTGTTCACACCAGCAAGAGGTCGTGACTTTACCCTCCTCCTATTCTTCTGGATCTTGAAAGTATATTTTTTTGAGGAATCAGATTTCCTTGCTGTGAACGCGATGAATTCAGGGGGATTGTCAATCCAGTGATCCATTTCTTTGGAACTTTACTTGCATGATTTTCCATATTTAATGACATTCCACCAGCAGGATAAACATACATGCAAGGTTGAATCATCTTCTCTTTCCTCTTGGATCGGGAACTCAAGAAAACAGGTGCAGGAAGCAGGTGGGAACTCTGGTGAGCAGGATGCTGCTTCTGCCATGCTTACACTGCTCAACGGTCTCACTGGTGTGTGGGTGGGAGGAATGAGGCGGCTCTTCAGCTCGTAATATACAACAGGTCTGTAGAGAAGGGGCATGGGGTGGGCTGCCTACAAACAGTTCTCCGAGATGCCCTTTCAAACAGGACTAGAAAGAGGCACTATCCACACAGTAGTTGAGAGAGCTTTGAGGGGAACCCCTTCACTCTGGTGGTGTAGAGATTCAGGGATACAACTTGGCCATAAAGGGAGAGAACTAATTACACCTCCCACAAGTGGAGCTTGCTCTTCTGGCTAGAAGAGAAGAAGAGTGACCCCAAAGAATATCTCTTTGAGCTTTTTTAGGGAATAAAAGAGTTTCCAGACTGGCTGAGAGAAATGACAGAAAAGAAAGAAAGTAAAAAATGAAAAGACTTCTGAAATGATAAAGAGAACTCAAAGTTTAGAGAGCGACAAATGGAAGAACGTAGCATTTTAACTTTACACAAGTATCCCCTCAACTTATTTCATAGCATGTTTTGAAGCAATTTGCAGAAGTACACACAACACAGAAGGATAAGAAATAAAGAAAGGGATTTGGGTTTAAAAGGCCTTTGGAACTTCTGGTTAAAGATGGCAGCTTAAAGGCATTTTTAATTCTTGTCTCTCCCTATAAATCCATTTAAAACAACAATGAATGAAGAAAGAAAAACAGAGAGGGGAAAAAAAGCCCTTCATCTTCCATGAACAAGGAAAAGGCAACAACCCTAAACAACAAACTAGGAAGCATACTTACCAAATACTATAAAATCTGAAGGAAAATGAGAGAGGAATGGAGACCACCTCAGGGCCTGAGCAAGAAAGAGATTTCCCTAAATGTGAGGATTCCCATTAGATCCTATTCTGATAGAATGATGTGACTCTGAGCTGGGTGGGTGACCAGATGGATAGAAATGTTGCCGTGGAGGACCAGTGTGCATCCCTGAGAACAACTGGGAAGCTGGTGTTAAAGGCAAAACCACATGCATCCACCATTTCCGTTGTCTGAGACTGACTTCTGATCCAGGGCAACTGTTCAAGGTAGGGTGGGTGAAGGAGGCTGAGGAGGCCTATGATTTAAACCTATGATTTAAAACTCTTTGCTGTGAATAACATGAGCCAAACATCCGAAGGGAAATAAGCATCATCCAGTTGCAAAGGAAATAACAAATTTGATGAAAGGAGGTTTGAGACAAGAAACCTGATCCAAAGTTCCAGATCCCCCAGATTACTTCTCCTGCATCCCTGGAAATGCAACTTTAATAAATAGCTGATCTGATTAAAAGTCAGTAAGGAACAAAAAAGAACCCATATAGAACTTATGTATAGATCCTGCAGAGAAAGGAGTCATATGACGTATAAAAGAGACAAAAGCAGAAGAGACATCTTGATTATGTTTGAAATATCCAAGATGCTTCATTCTGGTGTGTCTGGTGGTGCCAAATTAAAGCATTATTTCTGTTGTGAAAAAAAAAATAGACTTGGTCATGGACTTGAGTTAGCCAAGTAAATATTTTCTTGGCGGTGTACAATATCAGTGCAAAATGCCTATTAGGCATCAACTATAATTATAGCATTCAATTAACATTCTCAAGTGATTATCATTTCTGGCCTGGTGGTGGCTGGGACTCAGGAGGTATGAGCTCTGCCTAATATCTTTGCCTGGAAACCGCTGACTGATAATGTGAGTTTGGCGATTTGATATGGTCGTAGTAGTGTAGAGGATAGAAGGGAAGTGTGAGTTGTCACAAGTTCCCATCACAACTCGTGGCAATTTGTTGCCCAATCTTTTCAGTAAATCTGATCTTACTAAGGTTTAAAAAAGAACGTCCAGTTTCCAATCCAATAGCCTTATTTCTGGGATGTGTGGCATTTTGACCATCCCTTTCTTTTCCAGATAATTAGAAAGGAAACATAGAAGGAAACGTATGTGTAGAGAGCATATTAAACCTCCCATAAACCCAGGAGGGCAGTGATTTATTAAGTGCCTATTATGATCCATTTGCAATTATTTCTCAGATTCACAATCACCTTGTGGAAAATGGTGGCATTATTCCCATTTTATAGATGAGAAAACTGGCTCAGAGAGGTTAATCAAAATCACACAGATAGTCAATAGAGGAGCTGAGATGCAAACCTAGTGATGAGAGAATGAGCCAATTATCATGGAAAGGGTCATAGTATTGAGTGTTCCTCAGTTGGAAGTGCTTCTTAAAAGAAATCTTCTTACTTAAAAACTTTGCTAAGGTCCAAGATGGAAATATAAATACACACATTTTATTCCACTCTCATGCAAAATATTATTAAGAGGGCCAAAGGAATATAAGAGGAAAAAAAGTAAATATGTAAAAAAACAGGGATGGGTGTTTTCCACCCACCAGGAATAAAAAGTATGTTAAATGCAGGATGCAGTGGAGACATACAGGCCTGAGTGGGCTGGTAGGACTGATTGAAATCCCCTGGTCACATTCTGTTAACATCTCCCAGCTCAGTGCTGGGCTGGAGAAGAGGGTGGGCCACAGAGACTCCAGAAGTGTATAGAACAAGAAGGCTACCAGGGCATCCGCCTGTCTCACATGGACCTATATGGTGACTGGGGGAAGCAAGGGCCCTATTTTTCACCAGCTTCTAACACAGGCTATGTTCGGTCCTGGAAGTGGCAGAGTCAAGGCTTGAATATTCTCTGGGATTCAGCCTGTTTATGCCTGGGAGGCCAACATTTTCCCCAAATGATGCTGGGAACACTGAGATGAATCTAAAAGAGTCCTCTTTCACGAGTCCCAATCTTTGGTTGGATGTAGAAACAACAGAGTTATGGCAAATGGCAAGGAAGCCTCCAAGAGCAGGAAAAACCCAGAGGAGGGCGTGACTCTGTGTGTGACCAGAAAAGGGTCTCCTTGGGAAAGGGGATTCTGAGTTAGACTTTAGCCTGACAAAGTAATTGTTAATCTAAGGGGAGGGCAGCTTTGAATGAATGGAGGTACATGAGTAAGACATGGGTGGATGAACAGTGGGAGTAAATACTTGGAAAAATGGGAGAAACTGGCAATACCCTCACACCTGCTGAGAGGTGTCTGAGGTGCCCGAGCGGGAGAATGGGCAGGGCAGTCGCCTCATGCTTTGGGAGGTTCTGGGATATTCCCAGGTTCTCTGGCAGGAATCACCTGGGTAGCTGAGGAAAGAGGTGGGATTGCTGCTCTTTAAGGCAGAAGGAAACTCCCTGCCCAGAGAGGGATAACGTGGCCATGTAGTGTATCTAGTTAGTTGACCCAGTTTGCCACATCCTTGGGTCTCAAGTAGGACCGCGAAGTAAAATAGTCATGTTAGTACTGGCTAATATTCACTGAGCATAGTTTACCCATCTGTAAATGGAGGATGTAATAATTCCTCCATCATGCAATAACTGTGCAACTGAGCCTGAAGTGTGTGTGTGTATATATATATATATATATATATATATATATATATATATATATATATATATATATAGTAAAGCTCAGCAACCTTAAATGGAATCATTATTTTTCAAGCAAATCCAGCCCTTCTTTCCCTATTCAACAATGACCTCTTCTGGAAAAGCCAGAAAGCATAGAAACGAACAAATCCAAATTTTATTTGTACAGCCTCTTAAAATTTGCCAATTTCATTCTTCCTACATTTTCGGCCATGCTTTTCATGCCATCTCATTCCAGTCTTGCACATGTTGCTCCTGTTTGAATCACCCTTTTTTGTTATTTCTCCAATTAACTTATCTTTCAACACTCAGGCTACCTCTGGTCTGAGTGTCCCTCCTATGACATTCCTCCTGGCATACCTTCATCCCAGATTACGACCATCTAAACATCTGTCTCCCTCCACAGACTGTGAGCCCGAGGACAGGGGCTTTGTTTTATTTCTCTTTACCTTGCATCTATCTGTGGTAAACCTGAACAAATGTTTGTTGAAGATTGTCTTGAATCAGAATCCACGTAATATTGGAGACAATGCATTTTAAACCATTCTTAGCATTGACTCATTGTTGCACTCAAAAAAAAAAAGAAAAAAAAGAAAAGTTCTGAAATTAGGTAAACTCTCATGATTCATTTATTGAAACACATCCCTCCCCGCCTTTCTGCTCTAAAGACTTCTCTATCTGGCATTATTCCAGGCTTTGGGGTACAAAAATGAGTAAGAGTACGTTTCTGCACCCACACAGAATGAGTATAAGGTCAGAGCCCCACATCAGATATTCAATGGGTGCTGTGACTGTCCCCTGATACTTGAATCCGGTAGCCTGTTCTCTGATGCCTGTGTTCTAAAGAGCTGGTATAGGGATTGGACAGGAAAGTCCAGAGCTATTGGATTAAGCTCACCCCACCCGGCCTCCCCAACAGGTGTTGAAATGATGTAGAAAGAGCAGAAGTCATCCAGGGGTTAGGCCTTGGCTAATAATGTCTTATTTTTGTACTTTCCAGCTATCTGTTTCCTTCAGACTCTTAATGAGGAAGAAAGCAGTGGGGCCAGGGTGTCATCTAGGGTATACTTGGTTCCCTGGCCAACTCCCATTTTCATACCTGTTTCTTGGGTGAGCTTTGCTATTGTTGGTTGCATGACTTCAGGCAACATGTTCCCTTTCCTTTGAGAGAGGTTTCAAACTTTTATAAGTTACTGCTTACCAAAAAAGTAGGATGAGGTCACGTCTAAGATTTCTTCCAGGAAGCTTGGATCTATGACAGCTTGAAGCAGGCCCTGAAATCCATCAAGGGGAGCACTTTGATCGGGCAGATATCCCATGGCCCACAAATTGGGCCTTCCTTCTTCCCAGCTGTGTGACTGGCATCTCACCAATATGGTCATAGTTTCTGGTCGAGAGAACCAGTGCTGCCTCTGAACTGCCAGAACCTTATTGCCAATCGGTTAAAGCCATCTTAAGTCTAAATGAAAGTCCATGACTTAAACCAGCCACGTGACCTCAGAAAGAAGAGGTGAAATTCTGAGCACAGGGTGGTGAGTCTGTTTATTTGCTTCCTAATTCTAATTAGAAAAAGGAAGAGTGTAGGGAGTCTTTAGTGACTCACATCTTAATAGCCTGGTTATAATTTATTAATCCCTTTCATAAAATTTTCATCATCACTTTCCCCAGGAGTCTAAGACTGACTCAAATGTATTTATTGTTTCTAGGTGGGGTGTCATTAAATATTTGGCATCTCCTCAAGCTGGTTGGAAAACTGGATTATATACCACGTGAAGGCACACAATTTCTGAAGGGAAAGGCATGAACTTGATAGAACATGAGCCAGAATGAGTGATATATGCAGATACACATATGTTTATTCTTTAAAATATCAATAACCTCGTGTTTCTCTCCAACACTGACAATGCAAGTCAGCTATTTCACTTTCTCCCGTAAAAGTGGTCACTGGTCAATTGCTCACTGGTCAATTCAGTGTTTTTCCTTAAAGTGGAATTTCAGCATGAAGAGTAAATGTGTCATGCTTATTTTTTAAATGTAAAATGATTATCACAATAAAGTTAGTTAACACTTCCATCACCTAAAATAGTTACCATTGTGTGTGTGTGTGTGTGTGTGGTGAGAATATTTAAAAACTACTCAGTGAATTTCAAATATGTGATACAGTATTGTCACCTGTAGTCACTGTGCTGTACATTAGATCCTCAGGACTTATTTATCTTATAACCGAAACTACTTTGTACCCTTTGACCAATATCTTTCTATTTTCTCTTTTTCCCCAGCCTCTGGCAACCACCATTCTACTCTGTTAATGTATTTCTGTGAGATCAACTTTTTTTTTTATTCCAGATGTAACTGAGATCATATAGTATTTGTCTTTCTCTATATGACATTTCACTTATGTAATGTTCTCACATTATGTAATGTTTTTCCATGTCACAAATGGTAGGGTTTCCTTCTTTTTTAATGACTGAATTGTGTGTGTGTGTGTGTGTGTGTGTGTGTGTGTGTGTGTGTGTGTGTGTGTTAAATTTTCTTTATTCATCCATTCATTCTTTCTTTCTTTCTTTGATAGACATTTAGGTTGTTTCCATGTCTTGGCTATTGCGAATAATGCGGCAATGAACATACGGTGTAGATATCTCTTTGAGATGGTGATTTCTTTTCCTTTGGATATGTAGCCAGAAATAGGTTTGTTGGATTATATGGTAATTCTATTTTTAATTTTTTGAGACCCTCCATACCATTTTCTATAATGGCTGTACCAATTTACACTCCCACCAACAGTACACAAAGGTGTCCTTTCTCCACATCCTTGCTAAAATTTGTCATCTCTTGTCTTTTTGATAATAGACATTCTGAAAGATGTAAGGTGATATCTCATTGTGGTTTTGATTTGCATTTATTTATCTGACAATTAGTGACGGTGGGTGTTTTTGGGGTTAACTTCTACTAACTTTGGGCTTCCTTCTACTATATTTCCTTCCTTCTACTAACTTTGGCCTTAAAATGAATCTTGTTTTCCCTAGTTCCTTGAGGTATAAAGCTAGGTTATTTATTTGAGATCTTTATTTTTTCTTAAGGTAGGTGTTTATAGTTATAAACTTTTCTCTTAGAACTGATTTTGCTGCATCTCATAAGTTTTGGTACACTGTGTTCCTATTTCACTTGTCTCAAGATATTTTTTGATTTAACTTTTGATTTCCTCTTTGACCCATTTGTTATTCAGGAGTTATAATTCCATATATTTGTGAATTTTCCTCCTGTTATTGATTTCTAGTTTCATACCACTGTGGTTAGAAAAGATACATTATATGATTTCAATCTTCTTGAAATTATTAAGACTTGTTTTGTGGCCTGACATATGATTGATCCTGGAGAATGTTCCATGTGTGCTTGAGAAGAATGTGTATTTTTCTGCTGTTGGAGAATGTGTTATATATATATATATATATATACCTGATAAGTCCACTTGGTGGGCAGTACTGTTCAAATCTGTTTTTTTTTGTTATTGATTTTCTGTCTAGATGATCTGTCCATTGTTTTGAGTGGGATATTAAAGTTCCTTAATATTATCTCATTGCTGTTTATTTCTCTTTTTGGTTCTGTTAATATTTGCTTTGTATATTTAGGTGCTTTAATGTTGGGTGCATAAACATTTATAATTGTTATATCCTCTTGAATTGACTGACCACTTTGGCATTATATAATAACTTTTTTTTTTTTTTTTGGTCTCCTGTGACCATTTCTGATTTAAAGTCTTATTGTCTGTATAAGTATAGCCACCCCTGCTTCCTTTTGGTTTCCATTTGCTTGAAATATCTCTTTATATTCCCTTCACTTTCAGCCTATATATGTTCTTAAAACTAAAGTGAATCTTTTGTAGGCAGCATGTCATTGGATCTTGTTTTTTAGTCCATTCAGCCAGCCTATGTTTTTCGATTGGATAATTTAATCAATTTGTGTTTAAAGTCATTAATGACAACTATAGACTTACTATTGCCATTTTGTTCATAGTTTTCTGACTTTAGATTTTTGTTTCTTTCTTCCTCTCTTGTTATCTTGCCTTGTAATTTGATGACTTTCTGTAGTTATATGTTATGATTCCTTTCTCCTTCTCTTTTGTATATCTACAATACATTTTTACTCTGTGGTTACTATGAGATTTATATGAATATAATTATAACATTCTGTTTTAAGCTGATAACAATCTAACTTTGGTTGCATACAAAAACTCTATACTTTTACCTTATCCTCCCCCTCAAAATTTTAGGTTATTAAATGTTACAATGTATATCTTTTTGATATTGTATATCCAATAACAAGTTATTATAGTTATAGTTATTTTTAATGCAGTTATTTTCTTAACTTTTACATGAGAGTTGAAAGTGACTTACGCTCCACCATTACAATATTAGAGCATTCTGATTTTGGCTATATATTTACCTTTACCAGTGAGTTTTATACATTCATATGCATTTACATTGTTTATTAGTATACTTTCATTTCAGCTTAAAGAACTACCTTTAGCATTTCTTGTAAGGCAGGTCTAGTGGTGAACTCCTTCAGCTTTTGTTTGTCATGCTTTTTATTCATTCTATTCTCTTTACCTGCAAGGCACCAAATTGTGTAGTAACATTATTAAGGCTCTATCATTATCACGAATAAGAAAAGGATCTCAGGAGTCATTTTAAAGATCAGGAAACTGAAGCCTTGAGTGGTGAATTGACTCAAATGGAAAAGGGGTTTAATGAGTCAATCTTCTTTTGAGGGTATAAACTCTTCTATAGCAGTTTCACTAAAAGTTTACCTGTCTTGGCTAGTTCCCTTCTGCAGACAAGGAGCTTAAAATCTTTAGAGGTAGCCTTTCCATCATGGAGAGCTTAACCATTAGAAAGGTTTTCTTCAATCCACTACTTTCCTTTACCTTCTCTTCTGTGGTCTTCGGTTTGCCCTGAAGACAACCTTTGTCTCTGGTGAACAAGGGTAGAGCCAGATGCTGGGTGGACCCAGAGTGGGAAGAATCTTGAGAGGGAGACATCCAAGTTTGACACAATCAATCCCAGGTGCATCTACCCTACATAGGATGGTTCTCTGGATCCGGTGGAACAATAAATATTCATGTGGCTTGTTCTGATTAGAAAAAAAGATTTGTTCACATGGTCTAGCTTAATTTATTGAAATTCTACAACAGATTTTAGTGCTAAAGCCTTGGCTAATAATGTCTTATTTTGGTACCTTTGAGCATATCTATCTCCCTTGGACTCTTCATGAAGAAGAAAGTGGTTGGGCCAAGGCAGAATTTTGGGTATACCTGGTTCTCCTGGCCAAATCTTATTTTCATATCACCTTTCAAGCTTATGACTTCTGTTACAGTGGACACTGACCCTGTACATACTTTGGCTCACATAAATTAACCTTTTAACTCACACATTGCATCTTTGGGCTCACATTGTTCATTTCTGGTCTCCTTTCCTGGCTATGAGATGCCTCACTGGCTTCATCTCATGGCAATATCCGTGCCAAGAATTTATTCACTCAGTTCAGATTGGCCAGCACCCCCAGGTTCTTTATCTATCAAAGTTTTTCTTGAAGACTAGAACCTCCAACATCTTTATTGGCATATCTTGAAAGTTCACATGCTCACAATACAGACCCCTTTACTTTTCCTACCAATAGGCCATGTATTAACCTAAGTTATCCAGATCTACAAATCCAATATTTATAGTCATTCTTAATGATGCAGACCAGTTCCTTCCCAAGAGCTGTCTCATCCATGCTGTTCCATGGTAATGGCAAGGTGACCATTTTCATGGAAGGAGCTGGGGAACTCAGTCATTACCCAGCTTCCAGCCATCCCAAAGACAGCTGGCCAAGAGCCTCAAGGTTTCCCAAGGTTTAGTTACATCACATCTAAGATCTGTGAACATCTCACACCCAGCGCACTGATGAGCAAGCATTATCTGGGAAAGCTCACTCTGGATTGTTAGAATATTTTAAAAGAAAGAAACCATAAAAACTTCACAAAGTACAAATCCTAGAAAGCAAGGTAGGTGATGACATCAAACTTTTCATTATGTTTCAAAGTATTTACTTGAACAATGGGGTGTAGGATGGAATTTGTATTGAATTGGGTCTTTAGGGAGGTTATGCACAGCTTGCTGTTGTCGATATCTTCTTAAGAAAATTACCTTCGGTCATCACAGTACATATGATTTTGGCCAAAAATCAAATCATATGAGGAAAAATTTGAACTTCAAGTGACATTGGTCATTATTACAATGATAACAGTGATAAGTAACTATGTAAGAGCAACCTGAGTGTTAAGTAGTTTACATATATTATCTTTACTCCTTATATCTGCAAGAAAAAATATATTATGGTAGTAGTAATAAGATGGCAAGATATTTTGCTGAGATCTCAAAGTTATGAGTTCCTAATCAACTGCCAACTTTGACAGTAGTCCTGCTACCTCCATGATCAAGGTACACATGAAGAAAGCTAGTCAGAGAAAAATATTTACAATCATAGAGTGAGTTTTGGCACAAACTCTTCCCATCCTGGTAAGATAGGCTAGACTATGTCTGAATCATAAGGACTGACTTTGTGCTCTTGGATGGACTAAGACCTATGTGAAAAACGATCCTAACTCACCCTAAAAACTATCATTCCATTGAGCAGAACCAAGGAAGGACACACCCAAGAGAAAAAAGCTTTAAAAAGAGTGTTTTTCTAATATCTAATGCTATGGGCTTAAATTTCTCGCCCTACCCACCATTAGAAAATTAATTGTAAGAGGGAGTGGTCTCATAAGGTACAGAAGCCCCAGGCTCTTCTTTATAGACATGATCAATCCAAAAAATGTAAAAAGATCCAACAGGGCATGCTATGTGGAAGGGAGAATTTTTAAAGTTCTTTGTTCCTCCTATTGAAAGCTCTTCTCATTAGTATAGAAGTGGCATATTACTGAGATGTGCACAGATGCTCTCTGCTTCTGAACCATAGCCACCATCTCAAATCAATGATAGCTCTCATTCTTCCCAAACCTTCTCATCATGATGCCCTAGCAGCTATATTAGATACACTGGAATTGACAAGTGTTTAAAATCCTTTTACCTTTATTATCTTAGCACCTAGTAGAGCAGTGCCAACCACCCATGGCAGAAAACTCCTGTTTATGTGTAAACTGTGTGAGAAGGTGCTTTAGCTTTCCTTCCCAGAAGTTAGAGCCTGCAGCCAACATGCCCTCATATTCTGATTTTTGTTCTTTAACTCAGGAATGTAGCCTTGGGCCAGAAAAATCAAGAGTATAAGAAAAGTCCTGCCTGACCCTTCTTGAGGCCTTTTCTCTAATCCTTGCCTCTTCTCTTATGTCTATACCTAGAACTAATGAATGAGCAGCTCATCCCATTTCCCTCATGGTTACCTGCTACTTAGGCCATGTAGTGTTACCTGCTCTAATTTCTGTCTAGAAATATACTCAGTCACTTTGTACAGCCAAGCTCACCAGACAGGTTTTTATACGGTATGCATGGAATAATGAAGTAACCGCCCACTTCCCCCCAAAATAAAAATAACATGCATCCTGGATAAATTCTAAACCAGAGAGAAAGTCAAGACAATAGGTATAAAACTGGGACTTTCCTGAGCATATCTAGGTATAAGATCACTCTAGTCAATATTTTCTCTAAGAAATGCATGACATCAGTCCCATACCTACAGAATGTAGAAATCACAAGCATATCTCAAGATCAATGTGACTTCACATTACCCTCCAGCCTAGTGTCTGTACTAGAAGCACACGAAGTAGATCTCTCATACCATTTCCCTATTTCCCAAATGAAAGATGGCCGGGGATGCTTTTTAAAAAATACCTATGGCATATGACCACCAATATGTAAAACAGGACAGCTCCGGGAATGGAGATAAGATGAAGCTGATCCCTGACCCTTGGATGCTCCTCAGTCCCTAGAGGTGGGCTCTCAAAAGGAGTCTTTTAATCCACTTAATCCCAGGTCTTGATTTCATGACATATGTGGTCAGCATTTGGCTTTGAGATTAGCTTGTGTATTTCAGATGCCACAGTGAATTCTTTTTCACTGGCCTTTGTCTTTTTGACCCTTCATAACTTTGGAAAAGTGGGACATATGAGAGCTAGTGGTGGATGGACCCAGCTCAGGAGATGTGACAATTGCTGCAGCATAAGATGCCCGATTGCAGCTACTGAAGAAGGGACTCGATTTCTTTCTTGCTTCTATAGCTCCCACGCTGGAATCAAGCAGCAGCAGAAGAAACAAGGTGAAGAGGGAGCTCTTGACAGAAGCTGAGAATTTTTTTTCCTTCTGTGGCAAAGGAAGACTGGTTAAAATAGAAAGGGATGTGCAATGATAACTAGATAGTGTGGTGGCAAATGTGAGCATTTCTGTTGCAATCATGGTTTGTTGCTCTTGGAAGTCCATGATGTAGTTTTCAGCTTGTTAGCCACATGGTTAATATAAGAGAACATGACTTTTCAGCTTAGTGTAGAGAGTGTGAGCGCGTAAGAGGCCTTTGTATAGCCCTTGGGACTTTGAACCTCCTATCTCAGTAGTCACATGTGGGACTGATTGGGACATAGAAACAGTGGAGGATTAGAGAAATCATATGCCAAGATACTACTAAGACTGTTCTAAAAATTCATGCTTTTTTTTCTTGTGGGAGACACCATGCCTTTGGTGGATCTGGTCATGGAGCCCACTAGACTAAGAAGAGATATACAAAGGGTTGGCCTCTAGAGGGCGTACTACATCTCCCCTCTGGTGGAGATCAAGTCAAGGGCGGCTTGAATTACAGTTCTCCATAACGACAGACAGATTGAAAAGTCCTGGGCTCTGCTTTGACTGTCCTGCACTTTGCATCTTCTCTTTGGGGGATCGGACTCCAGAACTTCCTCTCATCTCCTAAGTGAGGAGTGGCTAAGAGGCCACTGTTAGTACTTCAAAGGCCAGTAGAAACAAAAGTCTGCCAGTGAAAAAAAAGGCGTGGGTGGGCCGCTTAGTCAGGCTTCCCTAAGCTTTAGGGAGTGGCTAGCTTTCTCTTCCCCAGAGTTAGGTCACAGCTTGAGGAAAGGGTACCCTAAAAGTCAGTTAGCCTGCTTCTGGCCAAGGATTCAAACTAGGGGTTGAATGGAATTCCAGACTCACACCAGACAGCCCAAACTATCAAGACATTCTATTATGGTTTGGGACCATGATTAATAATAAAAAGTGTTGCCTTGCTTTTGTTCACCTTTCAAGGACTCCACAGATCTGCAGAAAATGGCTGCATAAGATCTGGAGGTCCCCATCCTGGCTTCTTATACACAACATTAACCTTTAGCATCTTTAATGTACAGTTGAGGTCATACGGCTTAGAAGCTGGGAACCAGAATTTACCCTTTCCTCCAACTCTTCTTCCCATTGGCCTGGGAGTCAGGGTGTATGCATTCCAGCCCTGCCTCTGTCACCTGCTGTGGGACACCAGGAAAGCTCTCTCTCCCTCAGTTTCCTCATCTGACAAATGGTTGGCTCTCACTAGGCCTTCTTCAAATCTTACATTTAATAATCCACTACATTATCACAGCTCTTAATGTTTTGATTAAAGGACTTGGTATTTTAATCTTTATTTTTTAAGTCATCAAATCAGGAATTCAAGCCTGTAGCCAATGAACTCTCCGCCCCGCTATGAGAAACAATCCCCAGAATCTCAAGGCCTTCCCCGGGGGAGGATTCTGCGAGCGCATAACTTATTTTTTCTTAAGTAAACAAAACTCTTGTGACGTCTTTCCCCGCCAGTAAAGTCAGTGACTTTCAACTTCCTTTCCCTTCCAAGTCCTCGCAGAATTTTAGGCAAATGAAAGCAGGAACATTTTATTTTCTCCCCAGATGTTTTGATCACAGAAGGGCCACATATGTGCACACATTCCTGGATATTTTTAGATTTTTACAGGCTCCAAAGTTTCTAACTGCTTTTTCACTCTGTGCTGTGTGGCCGCTGTTGGGAGATGCTCTGCCAAGGCAGCTGAGGCAGAGGCTGATGGAAGAGGGCTTGGTGCAGAGAACACTCCCCAAGCAGCCTCATTCAGTGACACTCCCAGAAGTTGCTCTGAACAATCCTTGCAGACTGCAAGGCTTCAGTTCCTGAGGCCTCTCTGGGCACTAAGAGGAAACAAACCACTACCCTCTGGGAATTATGGATTACACAGACTCTCCCTGGGAAAGGTCTGGCTGCATATCCCTTAAAACCCACTAAGACCCCAATAAAGAGGTAGCAGATATAGTGGAGAAAATATTGCGCAAAAAGTCAGGAGATGTTCATCTGTCTGGCTATATGACCAGTTACTTTTCTCTACTGGGTCTTAGTTTCTTCATCTGCAAAATGGGATGCAACACACATGTAGCCTAGGCATCTACAAACTATAGCCTGCAAGTTGGCTGCCTGTTTTTATAAATAAAGTCGTACTGAGACAAAGCCAGTCCCATTTGTTTATGTATTATCTGGGCTCAGCTACTACCATGGTAGAGTTGATTGGTTGTGATGGAAACCACTTGACCCACAGATTGAAAATATTCACTCTTTGGACCGTTAAGAAAAAGTTCGCTGACCTCTGATGAAGCAGATGCTGCATTCACCAATCCAGGATGTGCTAAAGGCATCCTACTGCCAGCACTGAGACTCTCCTCTTTTTCTCTTAGAGGAGGGGTGATATAGCAGTTAATGTCCCCAGGAGCAGTCCTTAGCCCATGATGGATGGAAGTCAGGGGTCACTCTCCAGCTTCCTCACCTCACAGGTTGGAAAATCCTGAAATGTGGGTTGTGTTTTTTTTAAAAAAATTTTTAGGTGAGGCAACCCTTGGTTGACCTCACAGATTGCAAGGACCTTGTCAGCTTACAATCCCTTATTTTTAAATTTTTTATGCCTATAGCACCTGATCTTCCTAGGTGGTCTCCCATCCAAGTACTAACTAGGCCCGGCCCTGTTTAGCTTCCAAGATCAGACGGGATCCGGCTTATTCAGGGTAGCATGGCTGTAGACCTGAAATGTGTTTCATGTTATTTTCTAAATGGCCACAGAAGAACTGAACCCCAAATGACCATAGCAGTAGCCTCCTCGTCACCACACCATGTATTGACTTCCTCCCCTTCTCTGTCTTCCCTCTCCTACCAGTGCTTTCTAGGTTCCATTCTTCTTCAAACCTCTTGCACTCCAATCTTGGATTCAGGGTCTGCTTCTGAGGGTATGCAGTCTAAGACAGAACATAAGTTCTAAGACAGAACATGAGTCTGGTGTACCTTCTGCTTTTCCTGCTTTGACTGGCATCCTACTTGCATTAAGCTGCATACTGACTTCTGTGCTTAAATGAAGTATCACAAGACAGAACATGGGATGTGTTTTCCTGAATGGTCACCACATTGATGGATGACACACCCTGGAGGTGCCGGGGAATTTGTTCTCCATGTGGTGCACCTTGACCATAAGAGGGAAACTGACAGACACACATCCCCTGCTTTCCCCATCCTTGGACTTCTGTGAAGTGTCATTTCTCTTTGCAAACCTTCCGGGGAATTTTTGTGTGCTAGGAAAGCCTACTTGCCGAGATACCTACTGTGTTTCTTTAGTACCTCATTGAGTAGTTGTGTGATGGTTATCTGAGTAATGACTCAGGTATTTTCTTTCATCTCACTTCCTAATTTTTTCTTAACCCTAACCACCTTGAGTTTGCACTTCCCAAGGGAAGTCCCAGTTCTATACTCTTGCCTCAGGCTCTGCTTTCTAGAGGATGTGAGCTAAGGCAAGGAGTTGGTTTAAATATCTCTAAGGACTGTTTCAGCTCTGATATACTAGACTTATATTAAATTCTATTCTTCACATATCTAGGGATAAAAAATATCATATATCTCCTGTACTGGACACAAAGCACCATTTAATTCTCATAGAGATTAGTGTCTGAGGTAAGCTTGTTACAGTGTAAATCAGACCAACAGAGGATGTTATAATAATAAATATTAATAATACTTATTAAATTCTATATGTTAGGTCTTAAGTTAAATACTTTAAAAGTTTTAACTATTTAATCCTTGTAAACCTTATTGGGTTCTATTATTGTCCTCATTTTACATAAGAAGAAAATGAAGTGTAGAAAGGGTAAGCCACTTATCCTGAGTTGCAGAGTAAGTGGCCAACCCTAGATGTGAAACCAGTTCTGACAGATTCCAAAGGCCATGTTAAAAATTATATGCTTTACTGTATCTGATATAAAAAATATCTGATACTCTTTCAAAACGTCTTTGAATAGACACTTCACCAATGAAGATCTATGGCAAATAAGCCCATGAAAAGGTATCCAATGTCATTAGTCATTAGGAAAATACAAACTAAAACCATAATAAGACACTATCACATCCACTAGAATGGCTAAAATTAAAAAAGACTGACCATACCTGGTGTCGGTGAGGATGTGGAATAACTGGGCTCTCACACACTTCTGAGGGAATGTAAAATGGCAAAATTAATTTGGAAAACACTTTGGCAGGTTTCTTAAAAAGTTAAACACAAAGTGACCATATGACCCAGCTACTCTACTCGTAGGTATTTAGTCAAGAAAAATGAAAACATATGTTCACACAAAGACTTGTATACAAATATTTATGGCAAGTTTATTTGTAGTAGCCCCAGAACGGAAATGGCCCAAATGTTCATCAATAGGTGAATGGGTAAACAAACTGTAGTATATCCAAACAATGGAATACCACTCAGTAAGAAAAAGGAATAAACTTCTGATACATACAATAACATGAACGAATCTTAAAATGATTGCGTTGAAAGAATTCCGACAAAAATGATTACATACTGTATGATCTCATTTATAAAAAATTCTAGAAAATGCAATAATAGCACTAGAAAGCAGGTCAATGAATGTCTGTGTGTGTGTATGTGTGTGTGTGTGTTGTGGGGGGGTGGGCAGGGAAAAAGAGGTGAGAAGAATAGATATAATAAAGGAGCATGAGGAAACTTAGAGGTGGTTGTTATGTTCATTGTCTCAAATGGGGTGATGATATCATGGGAGTATACAGGTCAGCTCTTAACAAATGATACGATTTAAATCAGTGCAGTTAATTATAGGACAATTAGAGCTCAAAAAAGTTGTAAAAAACAAATTCTTGAATAACTCCACTCACAAAAAGTGGCATCAGAGATTTACTCTTTTTCATCAGCTTTTGAGATTGCCCATGGAAATCAAACCAATGCTGAAGGAATGAGCTAATTGACCTTGTCTTGGCTGACTCAGAGGAAAGGAGGTTGAGATGCAGTACTGGGTAATTTGGGGGCAGTTCCTTGAGCCTCAGCTTTCTCATTTATAAAACAGGGATGTCTCTTATTGCCCTGCCTTCCCTACGATTTGAAAAAAAAGCAATCTTACTTTCAAGTGTGAATGACAAAATGTCCCCAAGCATGTACCAAGCACTTGGTGGCAATCCCAATTCTTGGATGCCATTAGCCCACCCTGGGGGTGGGGGTAGTTCTGGGAGTTTATATACCCCACTTCTGGAATTGGCACAGCTCATCTCCCCTTTGGTCTCTCAGGCTGACTGCTACTCTATGGCTTTTTTCCCATACTCTGTTTGGTTGGTCCTTTAGAACATATTTGTGACCCTCCTTCCCACCTGCTTTTGATGGCCCAGTTGACCTCACATCTTCTGTGTTTTTTCCAGCTCCCCATGTATCTTCTGCCATAGGCTAGACCTGACCATCCATCCCAACATCAAAGAGAGAAATCAAGGAGAGCAGATCCTTTTTTTCAAGATTTCCCCAGCAATAGCGGGGTGGACCTAGATGTCCTGGGACCCCACAGTCTAGTGGCAGAGACAGATATACAGGCTTCTCATATCAAGATGCACCCTATGTGATGCTCTGTGGTAGAGGTGCCATGTGCTGTCCCAGGGATACGGGGTTGCAGGGAATTTCTCAGATGAGAAAATGACACAGCTGGACCCAGAAGAAAAGGTGAAAACCTGCCAGGTGGAAGTAGGAGGAGAACATTCCGACAGAGGACATGGAATCTCCTTTCTCAAGGGCAAAGACCTCGAGGTATTGGAACACTGTGAAGGCTTTGACGTGACCAAAACCCAGCATGAGGTGAAGCTGAAAGATAAGCCAGATCACGGAAGGAAGCCTTGGTGTGCGTGCCAAGGGCTTTGGTTTGAATCTGGGGCACCGGGCCGGCACTGAAGGGTTCCAAGCCTGGGAGTGACAGTCACAGCTCACTCTGGTGGGGCAGAAGGGTTCATTCATGTGGTCTTGTGCAAATCTTCACCATGAGTGTTGCTCTCTCTCTAGAGCAGAGCCTCTTAACCGTGGCACCACTGACATTTGGGCAGGGTAACCCTTTGTTGTGGGCAGCTGTCCTGTGCCTTGCAGGATGCTTAGCAACAGCTGCCCTGGCCTCTACCCACTGCATGCCAGCAACACTTCTCCAGTTGTGACAACCAAAAATGTCTCCAGACATTGTTTCTGGGAGGCAAAACTGCTCTCATTTAAGAATCATTGCTCTAGAGGTTTATCTTTTTTCTTTATAAACACACACACACACACACACACACACACACACACACACACACACACACACACACCCTCCCTGTATTTGCCCTCTTCCCTCCTTCTAAGGCCTGGCGAAGCCTGGCCCCTCGCCTTTCCATGAGGTACATGGCTGGGCGATGCCTTTGGCTCCCTGCACAGCCCTTTGTCAGCGCCTGTGCCTCAAGCTACTTGCTCAGGGGAGCCCGAGCTAGGCTGGCTGCGGGGAGCCAGCTGGCTGTGGGGAGCCACCTGGCAGCAGCTCTGTCCATCTCTGCATCAGGCCAGCAGGGCACTTAATCCCCTGTGGAGAAGACCACGTGGTGTTGAGGAGACTCCTGGAGGGGGTTCCACCTCGAGTTCAGCTGGGACCAGAACTGTCCAAGCCCATTGACCCTAACCCCTCTGTCACTCAGTTCCACTGTCCGCCAAGCTTACGGCCTGGAGGGACAAGTCAGCTCAGGAAGCCTGCCAGGGAGAGGGCACCAGGCTGGGAACAGAGGGCAGGTGGTGGCAGCTGGAGGCCATGTGACTGCTGGAGGTTGTGTGTGTCACAGGGCAGAGCTAGGCCGCTGGCTCATTCCTGCGCTCAATCTGAAGTCTCACATGACTTCTCTATGGGAGTTTGCATGTGTGTGTGGAGAGGAAGGATAAGAGGTGTGAGGGAGGGGGAAGTGATTTTAGGATCCAGAATGAAAATACAAAATATATTCGTGAATCACAAGCAGGTATTCATCACATGACCCCACAGGCTTTGCCAATGCAGAAATCAGGCTTTGGGCACAAGAAGTGTCTCTCACCCGGTGCTCTATGCAAGCTGTGGGAGCTGAGAGGGACCCTAGGATTGGAGTATGCGGTGGGAAGCCAGCCATACCTCTGGCCTCCATCTCCCAAAATGTCAGCAAAACCAGAACACAAAACCAGTCTCCGATTCCAGTGCTTTCCACATGCTCCTTCATATCTTATTCTCACGACAGCCCCATTTCTCAGTGAGAAAACCAAGACCCTGAACCATTCCTCCGTGTTCCTTCCTCTTCCTTCCTCATGGTTCCCAGGGTTTAATCAGATTTCGTATTTGTTCAATACTGCCCCAATTCGTTCCCTCCACCTCATGCCCCAAACAACTCATCCTGCTAGCTGGTCCGGGGGTTCGAAAATCACCCCTGGTGATTTTCCAGTGGAGAGGAACCCCCAGCCAAAGGGATCAGAAATGCAGGAGAGCAGGGCAGGCAGGTTTTAAGTGGCCAGCCTGAGCATGGGCCTGGCTAGGACTCGGAATGCCTGTGAGGCTCTTAGCCCTCAGGAATGAGAGGAAAGCCCCAGGGTTCCTCCAGCAGCCCCACCCCACAGCTCCCAGTGGGCCAGGAGCTTTATTTAGTTGTGTTGAAACCCCACAGACCTGGATCAGGACTTCTAAACCCATGTCCTCACCGTACAAGAGGACAAAAGCTCGTGAGTAGGCTCTGTGTCTCCGGGAAGAGAGCCACCTGCCTCGTGCTTGCCGAATGCTTCACCTCTAGGGTTACCACTTTCAAAATAGCACTCAATATTTTTAATCTCATTACATAAGCAAGATGTGTTTAGTGTAGAATATTTAGGAAATTCAGAAAAGTAAAAGGAAGATTAAAAATTCACCATCTTCTCACCAATCAGAGACATCCACTGCTCAAATTTTGCTACATAGTTTCTCACCTGTTCTTGAGTCATGAATATATGTATAAGCTCTAAAAAGTAAAAACCACAGTAATACTTTATATACATTTTTTAAAAAAATTATTGAGGCATAACATATGTAGTAAAGGGCACAAATCTTAAGTGTACAGCTCAGCACATTTTTACTTATTATTGCACCTATTAGACTATCACTCAGATCAAGAAATAGAACATTTCCAGATCCCAGAAAACTCTCCCTGCCATTTCTCACTCCATCGCCAAGAAGTAGCCGATATGCTGCCCTCCATCATTCCAGATTAGATTTGCCTATTCCTGAGAGTCACACAAATGGATTCATAGAGTATTTACTCTTTTGTGTCTGGCTTCACTCACCCAATCCGTAGCATTCACGACAAGACTTGGCCTAGAAAAGGCGCTCAACGTTGGCACGTTAACTGTATATTGGATGCATGTTGAGTAACTGGATGAACGAGTGAGCAATTGAATGAGTGAATAGTCTCTGGTTATGGGGTGGTCTCCTGTGTTTTTGTGTTTTTCAGTGACCCTCTGGTGGTCCATGTGGAGAAGGGAGAGCACTTGGTGGCTTATGTACTAAGCCAGGTGAAAGTAGAATAACTTGAGTTAAAGGAGAGGCAGTGAGGAGAGAGAGGAGGGAGCAGGTTGCACAGGCCTGTCTGCTTTCTGCTTGGCACTCAAGAGGGTTGGGTTGGTGCCCCATGAGCAGCAGGACCGGGAATATTTTTAGAAACCCCATCAGAGCAGCCACTTGACACAGTGGCTGCCTCATTGTCACCATGTCCCATTGCGAGATACAGAGCCCCCACCCTGGGTTAACCCCTTGTGCTCTGAGCCCACTACCAGCTACAGAGCAGGTGGCATGGGGTGCTGACCAAACACACAGTGAGAGAAGATGAGTGTCCCTGGAGAGTGCTCCACTGGTAAACGTAAGCACCTGGCTCCTGAAGAAATGGGTGCTGTAATCCTGCACCTCATGAAAGGCATGCTTACTTGCAAGGATTAAAGTCATAACACAGCTCCCAACAGTGTAGTAGTCCCCTTTCCTATTTAAACATCGCAAGGTTGGAAACGTCTCAAGGTTGGAGAAGACCCTTCTCTTGCCCCTCACCCCATCTGGGGCTTGAGCCCCTTTGACATTCTTTCCCATATGGGGCTCAGCTGTCACACCTTTTTTTTTTCTCCTTTTCTGTAATCATAACCCTAAACCCAGCCACCATGATCTCTTAGCTATCCTGGTCTAGCCATCCCCTTTCTCCATTTGCTCTTGTTTCCTCTTATCCATCCCATTCTGAGGTCAGGGGTCAGGTACTCTGTGGCCATGGCAAAGTGGCTGAACATTGCAGGAGAAAGAGGAATATAACTGGAGAGGGATGGAGCTATGGTTAGCAAGAGAGGGTCTCTGGACCACACTGGTGAGAGGAGAAGCCATGGAGAGTACAGTGGGGGGCCACCCTGAGGTGCTGCTGGGGGTAAGAGGTTTGATGGGATGGGACAGGGTAAGAACTGCTGAGATGACACAGGTGGGCCTGATACCAGGTAGGACCTTATTAGTTTATGAAGACTGATTGCCCTTAATGGTTAGAGAACATGAAAAGACATTTTTCCAAAGAATACATACAGATGGTCAACAGACATATGAAAAGATGCCCAATATCACTAATCATCAGGGAAATGCAAATCAAAACCACAATTACATACTGCCTCCCACTTATAAGTATGGCTATTACCAAAAAGTCAACAAATAACAAGTATTGGCGAGAATGTGGAGAAAAGGGAACTCTTGGGCACTTTTGGTGAGACTGCAAATTGGTGCAGCTACTATAGAAAACAGTACGAGAGTCCTTAAAAAATACTAAAAATAGATCTATCATATGGCCCAGCAATTCTACTTCTGGGTATTTACCCAAAGGGAAAAACACACTAATTTGAAAAGATATATGTACCCATATGTTCACTGCAGCATTATTTACTATGGGCAAGATGTGGAAACAACCCAGGTGTCCATCAATAGATGAATGAAGAAGATGTGGTATCAATGTACAAATGAATGGTATGAAGCAATAAAAAAGAATGAAATCTTGCCATATGTGACAACATGGATGGACCTGGAGGATATGAAGCTAAATGAAATAAGTCAGTCAAAGACAAAAAGTGTGTGATTTTACTTATAAATGAAATCTAACAAAACAAAACAAACTCACAGAAACAGAGACCAAAGAGATGGTTACTAGAGGGGATGGTGTGGGGTATGAGTGAAAAAGGTGAAGGGGAATATATTCAATAATATCATGATAAGTTTGTGGTGACAGATGATTACTGGAATTAGATATTGTAACGTATAAAAATGTCAAATCACTATATTGTACATCTTGAACTAATATAACTAATATAATATCATATACCAAATAAACATAAATAAATATATCATTGCCATTTATTCTTTTCCTTGGGCTTATAATTAATGGGTTTGTGGGGATAAAGAGGAGTAGGGAGGCCCAAAGTGTTTTTTCTATTACTCGAGAGATGGTGGTGGCTTTGGAAATGTAGGAAATCAGTTCTCGATGAGCTTATGAGCTATTAGGGTAGAAGACTGTCATGTTATAAACTTCTAAACCACAGACAAACAAGCCTCGAACAAGCTGTTAGAACAGCCAGTGCCGATTATTGAGAGTGTCTGTGCAGCGTGTGACCTGGCGTGGTTTGTTAATGCCATCCCGGAGAACAATGACATTTGAGATCTGCAGTATTTTGGGGTTCCACTTGGAAAGAGTCCACCCCTCAGCTGACTGGTGCTGCCCTCTGTCCTCAGTCGAGGGGGAGCAGTATCATGACGAGGCACCTGTGCCCATCTGCCAGCTCAGATAAGGGCCAAATCACAGGGTCAGTAATGCCTCCTGGGCAGAGACATGAGCTGAGCAGCTGTCCCTGACATGCCAGCCAGGACTAGTCCTATTACCAAGGCAGCTAGGTCACCGCTGGGAGTGTGAGGCCCCCTATGGTCAGAAGGGTATGTGGGTGTCACAGCTATGATTAGAGGGAGGCAGGGAGCCTGTTCTTGGTCCTTTATATGTGAGTGTGTGTGTGTGTGTGTGTGTGTGTGTGTGTGTGTGTGTGTGTGTGTGTGTGTGTATATATATATATATATATATATATATATATATATATATATATATATATATATATATATGTGTGTGTATATATATATATATATATATATATATATATATATATATATATATTTATTTATTTATTTATTTCCAGGAAGTTGGAAAAGAGGCTGTTAAAAGCCAGGATGGAGAATCCTTTCAGCATCCCCTGAGGCCAGAGGAATAGGCCCTTGGTGCACTCAGGGGCCAGCTGTGAGAAAAGAGGGGAGCCGAATGGGTTGCAGTTAAATAATTCCTAGATTGCAGAACATCTCCAAGCTTAATTTTCTTCTTTTGTAGAGTGAGTAAAATTAAACGAGGCATGCAAAATGCCTCATAAATTAAAGGATGTTATATGAATCTCAGGCATTATTTGCTCCAGAAATATTTGTTTAACATTGTCATCAACAAGTTGGAAGAAAACACCGGACGCAGGCTTATCAGATGTGTACAGAAAATAAAGCTGAGGGGACTAGCTGAGATACAGGTAAGATCTAAAAACCCCATACTCCCCTGGTTTCTCTCCCCTGGGTACCATCTCTGTGTGACCCTCAGGAAACACAGCACCCCTAAAAGAGTGCCATCCTTCATGACGTGACTGCTGCCTCTCTGTAACTTAGGGTTTCTTTATCTCAGCACTGTTGACACTATGTACCAGCTCATTCTCTGTCATGGGGGCTACCCTGAGCACTGCAGGATGTTTAACGAATCCTCGGCCTCTACTCACTAGATGCCACCCCTCCTCCCATTGTGACAACCAAATGTCCCTGGGGAACAAAATCGCCCCTTCTCTAGCTTCATTGAATTTTTCTGCCTGCATTGTATGTGGCTCTGGTCACATCGAAGTACACATGGCTACTTACATAATAAGCAAAGCTTTTCCATATCCTTCCTACACCTTTGCACACATAGATCTCTCCCTCCACCATCCCTCCCCATGCCTTTGGAGCTCCATAAAATCTTGTACATCTTTGAAAACTCATCTCAAGCATCGCTTCCTTGAGCACATGGTCCCTAAAACTCTCAGATGCCAGTGTCCTCGCAGCATACTTCATCTGGAGCCTTGGCTGCATGGCTTTTCTTTTTTTGCTTGTGAATATCCCTCCACTGGACTATAAGCTTCTCGAGGACAAATGCTGGATCTTGTTCATCTTTGGTCCTCATTATCTGGTACACAGTCTGGCACAGAGCGGGGCTCAGTAATTCTTAGTGGAGTAATATTGTTTAATAAATTACTACTGGCTAATGACAGGGCATAAAATGCTGGAGTCCAAATGAGGATGTTTCCTGGACCTTAATAAAGCAGAGACTCTAGTATTCCATCAGGCAGCACAGCACCAATGTCATCTCTTAGGCAGAGAAAAACTAACTTATTATTTTAGTCTCCAGTATGTGAGAGAGGTGTAGGGGAGTTTTCTCTGGAGAAAACCTCTTTCAGACTCTGCGAAAACACTGGTGTGGCTGCAGCACACAGTACTTTGAAAGATGTTGAAGATGGCTGCTGACTCCAGCCAGACTTTTGCTTGTGTCTCTCCGGAGGAAGGGACTTTACCAGGTCTTTCTTAAATGCAAATATGACCCCTCCTGTCCGGGAGCAAAGCCCTGCCACGCAGCACCCAGCACCCTTGACTACGGGACTTTCTCCAGCTCCCCTCTGCATTGTCAAAACGGGAACAGACTGCGCAGAAGGAACGTGTTTGGTGCTGAGCCCAGAGCCGGGGCAATACTCTGCAGATCCAGACAATCTGCTCCGCTCCTCCCAAGGAGAGAGGAAAAGCTTTTATGACTTGCTGACAACCAACTCAGCGGTGGCAAAAATCTCTGGATGACCAAACGTAAGCGAAGCAAGAGATGCACACTGCACACTGATGCATCCTGAAAAATAAAATAAAAAACCTTTGGCTTTAAATGCCCAGGCTTCAGTGTGTGTGTGTGTGTGTGTGTGTGTGTGTGTGTGTGTGTGTGTGTGCTGGGGGTGGTAGTGATGTGTATCTATATAGTAAAAAACTCCTCATGGACTCTTAATAAAAAGCTGACAAGTCCAACCTCCATGATGCTTGAACTGCATGATGGTCCCTCCTGACCCTATCCCCCTTGCTTGGGCACCTTCAGTGACAGGGACCTCTCACTTTTAGATAGCTCTGTGTAGTAGAAAGCTTTTGGTTACTCTGATGGCTTACCCTTTTGTCCTAGGTCCAATTCTTTGCTCCATTTGGAATTGGTCCAATTCTTCTTCATCAGGAAAGATTTTCAGAGGCGACTACTTTAACACCCAAATCAATTCTGGCTAAATAGACCCAGTTCATTCAACTGTCCTCCCTGTGACACAGTTTTGAACCTCCTCCTTTCTTGCTTACCCTTTTCTTGTCATCACAATAGGTAATACAATACCCCAGTTGTCTGTAGTTCTCAGAGAGTAAGCTATTTGGGATGGACAAGTTTTCCAGAGTGCCGAGGACTTATCTCTTTAGCAACACAATTTTAAAAAGCATGATAGAAAGATTTCAAGCATGCAGAATACAGGTTGCTTTTAGAAGTGCACATCTCTGCCAATTTCCTCTGACATTTCTCATCACCCCTGACTTCATCTCTTGACACTTCTCTCCCTTCCCCTCCCTGCACCTCTTTGTATGCCACCTGCCAACAAGACTGGACTTTCTGTGCCATCACTGAAAAAAAACCTAGGACCAAAGAAAGGAAGCCACAGAAATCAGATCACACTTGGACATGTAAAGCACTTTTCTAATGACTGAATACTTCAGCAAAGGGAAGGGTGACACCAGCTGGGAGCAAGCTCTCCACCAGGAAGATGTCAAGCAGAGGCATTTGGCAGGGTGCTCCTGAGGTGACTGCACTCATGGATCTGCTTGGGTTTGGACTAGGTGCCCCCCACCCCATGAGTCTTTCTCAGCTTTGTGATTTGGTGATTGGAGTTTTATGTGAAATGAGGACTCCTGGGTATCCTTGTGACAGTGTGGGAGAGAGAATAGTTCCGTCAGTCAAACATGCTTCAGTCATTGTCTGTGGCAGAGCCGAGCCCCTTGAGAAGAGGCGATGGCACACATAGCATTATGACAGGCGAGAGGAAGGAGGGCATGACTCTGTCTCCTGTGTTTGGAAGACTTAATGAACATGGGGTTTGAATGTCCATGAGTCAGTTCTCTCTCTGTTATCTCTGTCTCTGTCTCTGTCTCCCCTAGTTGATCCTCTAATTGGTCTTGGAGTGTTTGCAGCTCTGAAAAGTGTAGGGGTACAGTCTGGGACAGTGTCCTGGAACTATGTGCAAAATTCTTGAACATCACAGTGGCCACTGGACTTCTCATAAGTGTGGAGTATTAGTGTTTTTACAGAATCCTTAATCTCAGGTCTGGGGAGGGACCTTTATGTCATTCCAATGCAGCTCCTCAGAGGCCCCCAAGGTGTCATCCAGCCTCTGCCAGAATATCCCAGTGTCTGATTAAAGGAGATGATGGACAGAAATTATCTGCACTGGCAGATAGATAAACGTCTTCCCCCCTTTCTTTCCTTTGAATGACAGGAAACGCCCACCTTTTGAGACAACTCACTCCATCTTTGAATAGCTCTGACCTGAAATTTCTTTAGCTGGGTGCCCCATAGCATATGTTCTTATTAACCCCATGGTGTCTGGAATTACTACTGTTTATGATAAAGACTAACAGCAACTGTTTAATGAGCACTAACCTGGGCCAGACACTAACTAGGTTCAGTACTTTATAAACTAAACACAAATGCTGGACTTACAAAAACTCCAGACCTCACTGGGTTACACTGGAAGGTTTCCCATAAGTCACTTCATCTATGTTCTAGACTGTGAAATCCAGGCTCAAATCTTAAGCCACCAACCCTAGTTTGCTGTCAATAGATGAGAATAGAGGCTACGGCCACAAGGATTTCTGGACATGCCCATCCTCCTGGTTTCCAGGAAGCCAGTCCTGCAGGAATGTAGTTAAAGGCGGTGGTTGCTTCCCCCAGGTCACCCAGGGAACCTGCTTAGAACTTCCATTCTATCCAGTGCCAAGAGACTGGGCCAGAGAGGGAGATTCTATGGAGTCCAGGAGATGGAGGGGCATCTCTGACCCCTGTGGACAGAAGGGAGAGGCAATGACAATTGCAGGGCAGCACAGTTCCCTGGATGCAGAGACTGAGACAGGGAGTTGCGTACCCCTGTTTAATGGAGGGAGTGCTTTTCAGGAGAAACCTGCAAGGGAGGGCGGTGGATTGGACAGAAGGGAGGGAAGTGGGGAAGGGATGAATGCAAATGTGGTTGAGGGCCTGACTACCACATAAAATATAGGGCATCCAGTTACGTTTGCATTTCGGATAAACAAAGAGTAATTTTTTTCTTTTTCTTTTTTACTACAAGTGTGTTTTAAATACTGCATGGGACATATTGATACTAAAAATGTATGCTTTATTTATCTGAAATGTGAATTTAGCTGGATATCCTGTATTTTAACTGCTAAACTGGGTAACCCAGTCTAGGCTGACCAATCAGCTTGCTCCAAACTGAGGGATTTTCTGAGAACTTTCTGTGCTAAAACTAGGATGGGCGACCTGGATGACTAGCATCCTAGCGTTGGCCTGGCCCTTGGGAGGGATGGAGGCAGGCCTGATGCCCTGGAGCCTGAGGTGAGGGGACTGCCCTTTTGCATCCCTGTATCACTTGGTCATTGCCTGTGCTGAGTGTGATTGTGGGGTAGGTATGGGGAGAAAGTTGTAACCTCCTGGAGAGGCAACTGCTGTCACCTGAGAACAATTCCCCTGAGAAAAGTGGCAAACTGGCTACTCTGACAGCAGCCAGGGGTTGAGTGCATGGGCCCCAAAAACGCACCACTGCCTTTACCACACTATCTGAGGCCCTCCAGCCCTAAGGCTATGCTCAACCTTTCAGGAGAAGGGGTGAGAACTAAGCCTGACTCCTGTCCCACTGATCACTGTGTGTTTCTTCTGTTCACAGAGGGAATAATATCTGAACCAGGTCTTGAAAAAGGGTGGCAATTTGGCAAGGGCTGGGGGTGGGGAAGACAGGTGATGGTGGTGGCAAAGGTGTAGCCAAAAGTATGAAGGTCAAAGTCGAAGAGGTCATGGTGTAGAGGTAGGCAATGTAAAGAGGTCTTCTCTTCCAGTCCTCCTAGAAACAGTTACCTGGGGCTTTAATTTCTTTCCCACAAACCAGTCCCTAAGCCGTGCGAGCACAGGCCTCGCCAGGCTGCAGATTCTGGGGCAGATTTTGTCTGAACTGACAAAGCATCTGGCCCACGCAAAGAGCTGCATGATTTATTTTATGACTGAAGCTAATGCTCTGGAAAAGTGCTGGCGGCCCTACTGACCTGGGGATGCCCGGGCACCTGGGGAACGTCCCAGCTCCTGGTGAGGGAGGCCCCGCCACCCGGCCTGGCCTGGATCCATGGGAAGATGAGCTTCCTTCTCACCTTTCCAGTATATCCTGAAACCAAAAGCTCAGTGACACTGGCTCCTCTGTCACTGCTCTGGGATTTCGGCCCTGACTGCGGCAGGACACTCACACTGCTGAGAAGCCTGAGAAGCTGCTGGGACAAAGGTACAGGGAGGGTCAGCTGGGGAGAGCGATGGGACTCATCCCAGATCGGTGACCCCATTTCTGGGCTGAACTTGGCTGGGGAGAGCTCAGCATCCGAGCCTTCCACTGGCCTTGCAGTTTCTTTTCAGATCTTGGCAGAGGGAAACAGGGCTATTGAGCCCTTATTCAACCACTTACTTGTGACCATGAACCTGTCACTTGGCCTTGCTGAACCTCTCTCACATCTATGTTAATGATGAAAACATCAGCACTAGCAACTGGTAACATTTGCCAGCTTTGGAAGCAGCACAGTCACATAAATTCTCTTATTTCAACTTCTCTGCAAATTATGAAGTGGTGAGTGAGACAGGTGGTATTATTATCTCTGTTTTAAGGAAGCATAAATTAAATTCAATGTAAACACTGTGACCTGCCCTAAAGTTACAGCTGCTAGGCTTTGGGGCTCCTGACTCTAGGACACCAAGAAAACAATCATCTCTTATCAGAGTCTCCAGGAAACACTGAGCCAGTCAGCGACTTCAAAGTCTTGAGGATGAGGACCTGGGGGGCAATTTCCTTCCATGAGTTTTCGGACACCCACAGAAGTAGGGCCAAGGAGGGCAAGGTGGCCCTGTTTCTGTTTCCACTGCAGTCTGATACAAATTTAAATGTCAGCACCCTTTTCTCTTAGAAATAGAATAAAAATATTTCATCCTGAGGCCACAGGCCATATTGATTGTTGGGAGGAATAAAATAAGATCTGTCAACATGGGGTTTCTGTGGGACCCTTTAGGAGTGAGAAGGAAGCAGCATGGAAGGTGTGAGATTTAGGGCCAGTACACAGTTTGTAGCCAACACATGGATTTAAGTCCTATCACAGCCACATACCAGCTCAGTGAATTTAGGGCAGTCACCAAGTTCTCTGGGCCTCCATCACCTCGCCTGGAACCTGGGTGCATGCAGGACACGCACCGCCCCCCCCACCCACTGTCAGGGTTCAGGTTTCCATTGTGCCTGCACAGTGCTTGACCACCATGGGCACTTTTTACATGTTAAATCAATTGATTTCTGCTCCCACCCTCCTCCATAAGTAGATCATGAGTGTAGGAAGTATAAAACCCTCTTTTATCAAAATAAATCTGACAAAATTAATTTTTTTGCTAAAAAAAAAAAAGCCCCTGCATGAACTATGAATGTATTGGCTTATTTTCTTCTGATAGCCACTCCTCCTCAAACAACACACACACACACACACACACACACACACACACACACACACACACACACACACCCTAACTAGAGAAGATGCCTGGCTGTGACAGTTCCAGTGTCTTGCCTAGATAAACTTGGAGGCCATGATGGAGCCCCTGGGATTGGGTCTGCGCTCGCATCTCCCATCCCCCACCTCCCACCTCCACCCCTATTCCCCACCTCATCCCTACCCCTGTTAGCAGGCAGTGAATACAGTCCGCAGGCCCAGCGCTTGGCCACACTGCCCACTTTGCTCCTGGGGACAAGAGCCCAGGTGTCCCCAGAAAAACTCTCTAAACACAGCCTGCCAAAGACCTCTCCTTATGATTTCTTCTCGGGAAAAGAAAGGAAGGAAATCGGAGAAAGGAAGGAGAGAGAAACAAGAAATAAAAGCAAAATGATGGAGGGCAGGAAAGATTCCTGGTACAAGTGTGAAATCAAAATAATAGACTCAGGATGGTGAGATGCATGTGAACGGAGTGTGACGTGGGCAACCCCCACAAATAGACCTTCCGTTAAAAATAGCCTTTGTCTAAATGTGGAAAGGGTGTAAATATAGTAGCGGTTTCGGCTTACTACAGAGCGCCCCAGCTCCAAGTAACAGAGGCTTATTATAGGACGTGTGCGTCAGCAGCAGGAGAGAGGGGAGGGCAGGCAGACAACCCCGGGTGTGGGTACAGTACCCACCTCGCTGCAGGGAGGGGTCAGCCAGCCGGCAGCTCCCTGCTGTGAAGCGGGACGGGGATTGCTCTGAAATGCTCTCACAGAACTCTGCTGGGCAGAAAACTCCTGCTGAGCTGGAAAAGGACTGACAGAAGGGAGGAAGTAAAGAACCACCGTGCTGTAAAGGATTGTCTTGGAAACGCTGCTCATTTTCATCTGGAGTTTCACCCGGCAGTACATTCACTGTCCAGCAGCCTGCTGGCTCCTGACACTGCAGGAAGTTTGCGAACGAACCACCAACCTGTAGACAGATCAGTTTCCTTAGCCCTGAGTGCAGGGGACGAAACCTCCAGAAACCTGAAAATGCCAGAAAAGAGTTTATTAAAGTCTTTGAGGGAAATAAAAAAAGACTTAAGGTTTTTAGCTTCATGCCTCTGGTATCATTTAGTAGGTCATGCAGGGGGCGTGGTGGCTGGATGACTGGTTGGACAGCTGGGTGTGGTGGAGGGTGATACTTTCCATATCGAAAGCACAATTAAGGGGGACAGACTGTTCCGTGGGAAGTGCATTACTCTCCTTTCTCTTGATGGAGTGGTCAAGGGTCGACTCCCTGTGTAGGTGCTGAGACTTGCTCTGGCTGTATGTTTCCCATCTAACCCCTTTAGAAGGCTCTATTTTCCTCCTAATCTGTCACCCTTTAACTCGGGTCATCTCTCCTCCTTGCTCGGCACAGATTCTTGCATATATCACATTGTATCATAAACAGCTCAACACACACACACACACACACACACACACACACACACACACACACGCCAGTATTCAATTAGAAGTCTGAGGCTCATTTCCAGCAATAACCCTCACACTTGCTTTGTCCCCACTCTGGCCCCTTGCTCCCACTGTGTCTCTCCATTTGCAGGGTATAGCCCTCTGGCTTCTTTTCATTCCCTAACCTTTGTTTTTCATCTTGGATCTAAGACACACTTGGTTCCTCCAGGAAGATCTTCAGCTTCTTCTCAGACATGACTGGGGCCCGCTTCTGGTTCTGCCGGCTTGGGTGACCAGCCACTGATTTAGCTCTTGCCCCGGGCCTGATGCCCTTATCATTGCTCATCTACACCATCACTTGAGACTGGTCCTGTCCCTCCTGCCTCTCTCCAGCATCATCTCAACTGCCCTGTAAAGCATCTTTCTAAAATGCAGGCCCAGGGGTGTCACTGCCCCACTCAAAATGCTGGCAATGGTTCCCTAGGGCCTATACGACAAAGTCCACACTTTGTAAAGCTCTGACTTGTCCCCCATCTGTTTTTTCAGCTGTTTGTTCTGCTACCTACACCATGCAGTCCACTCACAGGTTCTAGAGATGAGCTCTTGTCCCCTGGGCATATCCCCTATTTGTGCCTCTGCCAGAGACCAGTCCATTTTCTTAGGTTGCCACACTTCTCCAAATTTCTGCGCATCAAGAGCTTACCCACCTTTCAAGGCCCCAGCTCCAGAAAGCCCTACCTCTTTGGGAAACCTTTCTGGATCTCTTCTCCCACAACCACCATCTCTCTTCTCAATCCTATCCCACATTCTAAGTCACTTGTATACTTGGAAAATGAGTTGAGGCCCAGTACCACGTGTGGCTGAGGTGACCTCCCATATGCTCCATGTGCTTATATTTCCCTCTCAGAATGCTTATTGCTCTGTGCTGAGCTGCCTGATTGGACTATGACTCTCCTAGGGCAGGGTCTGGATGACCTTGTTCACGCCGTATCCACCCTGCCTAGCACAGTGCCTGGTTTATTTCACTAAAGGAAATAGGCCTCCAGGGCTCTCTACTTCTGCAATGGACTGAATGTTTGTGCCATGCCCCCCAAGACCCCCCAGTTCATACGTGGAAACCCTAACCCCCAATGTGATGGTATCTGGAGATGAAGCCTTTGGGAGGTAATTAGGATGGAGCCTACATGACGGGATTCCTGCTTTCCCTCTCAGCCACAAATGGACACAGCAAGAAGGCAGCAAACCAGGAAGAAAGCTTTCACCAGAACCTGACTATGCCAGTACCCTGATCTTGGACTTCCAGCTTCCCGAACTGTGAGAAATAAATGACTGTTGATTAAGCCACTCAGCTTATTGCATTGGCTATAATAATCCAAGCACAGAGAGACAATTTACTGACCTTTTACAGAAGTTCCTATCCATTTTCAGGCTCCTCTGCTATTTTCCACTGACCCTGCCACTGGCCTGTGATACAGGTATAAGGACCACCCACATACAACCCTGAGATGCTGAACCTGGAGTCAGGAGAACTAGGTTAGAATCTTACCTCCACCTCTTCCTAGCTACCTGCCCTTGGGCAAGTCATTTTACCTCTTTGAACAGTTTCCTGGGCTGTGAAAAGGCATAACACTGCTCTGAGGATTAAGTGAGAGAGTAGAGCTGAAAGCATCTGGCAAATTGTACCAGGCTCTCCACACATCGAGGCCATTCATACAGCCCTCACCCACTTACGGCTGTGCTTTGGAAAGCTGCCCAGACACCAGTGATGTTGACTCCAGCTGCCATTTGGGCCCATAAGAATATCCTAGAAAGTACTTTTGCCACCTCTCTGCGTTAACAGCTTGAAATCTCCAGACACTTCTGGTTACCAGAACCCTTTTGAGTACACGAAGGTTTTCTTCCTCAAAATTCTTGAAAAGAAAATAGGCTTGAATGGCAGTCAGAACTGGCAGAATTTGGAATCTCATTGTGAACTGAGGAAGGAGGCTGTGAAAGGAAATGGGAAGAAAGTGGATATGCTGATAGGCGGGCTGGTGCTCTTCCAGGTAAGTCTACCTGCCCTGGCCCCAAGTGGCCCTCCTGGGGTTGGCTGGATCTGCAGGCTCCCAGGATACAGAACTAACAAACCATCTGAAATACCTAGTATTTGAGCAGACCATATCTTCTGCCCAGAGGGTGTTAATACACGGGAAAGAGCTGGCCTGTCGGGTCAGCAGGGCCCAGCTCCAGCCTCTGTCTTATTTGACCAAGTCTCCTAACCTCTTAGAGCCTCAGTTCTTCATCTGAAAAACGGGGATTGTTTAGACAAAAACCCATATCTAATGTGATTGTTTATGAAAATCTCAAACATAAAACCTGTGCTCAATAAATAGTAATTGAGATTGATTCTAAATCGATCTATCCAGACTAGAATTCCATACTGCCAGGAAACAAGCAAAGACTAATGGTTTAGAAAATGGAAGTGTTGGAGTAGATTTTTGTTTAAACACCTCCCATATAGGACAAAACAAACTCTGTAGGGCAGGCTAAAAAAATTTGCCATGGGAGCAAGAATTTGGGTGAAGGACAAGGAACTGGATCTCTTATAAAATTTTTCCTAGAAGAATTAGGGCCTCAAGTTGCTTAGCATCTCAAAAATTTGTGTTGTAGCCTATTATATAGAAATTCATATAGCTAAGATGCAATACATGTTTCCAATTGACTCACACTAATAGAATTATATTGGGGGGTTATTTCTGGAAATATCTCCCTTCATCAGCTATCTATAATCAATCTGTACTTCTCCATGTATACTGCCCTCCTCTGTCTTAATTTTTCTTATACATACACACATATGTGGTTTTATGCAATAAATGGTCATATGAGTAGGTGAAATGGGGTGTGGTAAAAACAAAAGCTCAGATTTTGAAAAAAAATTCCTGGTTTAATTGGTGGCTCTGCATTGTATTAATCTGAGTGATATACTGGGGAAAACAAAGCTGAAAAGAGGATAATACCCCGACATCTATCTACTTATCTTCCTCAAAGATGGTTGCAAAGATGAGAGTTACTGTGTGTAAAATGTTTAGCGTAGTGCTAATAATGTCATTGTATAAATTCACATACACGTACACAAAAATTCTTATCTACATATGCAAATATACCCATTCACATACATGCACACTAACAAATAAGCGTACATACCTACACATCTGCACATTCATGCACAAACAGAGACACAGGGCATGTGGACCTTTGCCATATAACTTAATCAAGAGGTGACAAATATCGTATTGTCATAAGATGTCAGTGAGTGTGAGTTCCTATAATGTTCCGGGTACGGAGACTGTGGGTGTGGGACACAAGGCTCCTGGATTGGAGGTTTGGGGCCGAGACCAAGTACCCGACATGTATACCCAAGTGAAAGATGTCAGGATGGAGTCGGTGCGGTGGCCATGAGAATATGCCTTGTAAACAGGGAGCCGAACTGAGCAAGGGCCCCAGCTGCCATGCACTCATATTTGAGGCCACGATTCCTTTGGGCTGTTTCCAGCCAACCAGTGATGGAGTGTGGCAGGGATACTAGGGCATGTCTGTCTCCAAGGGACAGGGGCTCCTCTGACAGTTTACTTCGCCTCAGGACTCCCTGACATCTTTCCTGAACCCTCCTAGAGCACAAGACAGTCTAGCACGCTTCTGCCCGACCTTCTTTCCCTTCTTCCCACATTTTAGTCCGACTTTTCTGTGGTGCGATGGCTCTCCCAGCCTCTCCCAGCTCACTTCCCATTTTCTCTCAGGTGTTTCCTCAAGTAAAATTGTCATGTAGTAGTGTCTGCTTCTGATACCAAGGCAAGTATGGAATCCCAGGTCACAGAGGAACTTAGAACTAATAAGTCTCAGGAGCTCAAAGAAGACAGAGCTTAAATTGGTGTCCCTGATCGCACAGGAACCCCATTTAACCTACACAACCACATTGCCTGGCAGCGCTAATTAGCACCCTGTAAGGTAAGGAAACCTTGTTCGGGAAGCTCTACGACTAGCCCAAAGTCACAGGATCAGAAGATCACAGAGCCTGGTCAAGAACATAGCTGCCCTGATTCCCAAACTCCTGCTCATCTTTGCTCTGCGCTGCCCATTGGCCATCTTATCTAGAGCTTCCGCATAGCCTCAGTTTCCTCCGTGATAAGGCACAGTGAGTTCACCCCATTTCACAGATGAGAAGCTGAGACTCAGAGAAGAAAGATCAGTTGCCCAAGGTCATTCGGTTAGCAGGTGTCAGGGCAGGAATTATAACCCAAGTCTCCTGCCTCACACCCTTTTGTTCCCCTTCCCCACTACTTTAGTTCCTGCAAAAAATAAAAAACTTTGGAATCGCCTGTTCTATCTTCCACTTCCCACAAATTCTCAATTCTCTACTCTTCCTGGGAGCATGGGGCGAGTGAGGGCCTGCCTGGCCATGCCTGGCACACAGCAGCCTGGGGTCCAGCCTGGGAGTGTGGGGAGAAGCTCCTGCTCTCCCCGTTGGAAACCCGCCCTCTGAGCCTTCCCCCTTCTTGCTTGAAAGTGCTCTAGAGTTTCTGTGCTCACAATGCTTTTCTTTGGAAGGCTGCCCTCTGAGGGTTGCCATGGTGACTATTTTGGTACTGCATGCTAGAAAAAGCCGAGGCACCTGCTGGTCACACCACCAAAACTTGTCTCTCTGAAAAATCAGCAGATGGCATTTGTCAGAAATTCCTACTTCTTGATTAATTTGGGGAAGAGAAGAGTGTGTGGCAGTGCTGATATCCTTTAACCTGGACTGACTGAGTCAGTGTTTTGGGGAGGGTGTGAAGGCACTATGCACAAACTCCACGAGCTTCCTTTGAAGTGCTGGGTTGTTTAGCTTCCCCAGCGAGGCTAAGCAGTTTGGTGATTTGAATTCTAGCAGATAAACACAAGAGGAGGACCATGGTATTGGTTTCCTATTAAGAGGAGCTGGCATTTCAGGGCCATTTCTAGAAAAGCCCATTTCTCACTTCTAGTAACTTACATGAACTCCCAAACATACCTTCTGTTGACTCTAGGTTTTCTGAAGTGAAAAACTCCTGAGTTTGATTCAAATCTCATCTCTACCACCTATTAATTGTATGACCTTTGACCAATCCCTCAGGCCATCTAAACCTCAGTTTCCTCAACTGTAAAACAGTGATGATGATAGTATCTCTCTCACAAGATTGTAATAAGGATTAAATAAGATTGGTATTATTACTATTATTTTTATTAACTAGAATTCAGTTTAGGCATGGAGGGATTGACCAAGCCATATGTTCATGTAATTTTTACATATAACTGTGCTCATAAAAATAAATCAATTAATTTCACTGTCTCAGTCTAGGTAGTTACATTACAGTCGGAGCAACATAAAAAATTCCCCCAAGCTTGTGGGTGCACACTGTACAGTGTGTCTCTGACTTAATTGTTAACTCGTTCTGCTTTTCTAGGAACTGATTTCTTTCCTCTCTCACATTCTAGCTTGCACAGTTTCCAATACTGTTTTTTCCCACTGTTACTTAGCAAACTTTGTAGTTGTGAGCTGGTTCCACAAGCATACACTACCAGCTCTTAATTTTGGCTACATGCTTTCAAAACCAGTTATGTAGTTTTCCACCCTTCTTTCACCTTTTGAGTTTCTATGGAGAATGAACCTCTGGTTCTGTAAGAGGCCTCCTGATAAGTCAGGGCTGGCAGAACTTGGGAGACCATTCTCTCCTCCTGTAGCCATGTCAGACATTGCTAATCAATCACCACATTCTTCCACTGAACCACAAAGGCCTTGGGGACCTTCCTGAAGATAGTGCTGAAGGTATCTACTGCTAATTCATCAGAGTTAGCACAGGAAAGGAGAGAAAGTCTTCATCAACTGGGGTGTAGGGGAAAGAACACTGGAATAAAAAGCAGGAAAGCTAATGCTAATCCCAGTTCTGCCTTTAATGAGCTATGTGAACTGAGACTAATCATTTTCGTCTCTGAATTTCCATATTTGAAATGAGCTAAAAAGAAGAAAGAAAGAAAGAGTAAGAAAGAAAGAGAGAGAGAAAGAAAGAGTAAGAAAGAAAAGAGAGAAAGAAAGAAAGAAAGCAAGAAAGCAAGAAAGCAGGAGAAAGAAAGGAAAGAAAGAAAGGAAAGGAAAGAAAGAAAGGAAAGAAAGGAAAGAAAGGAAAGGAAAGAAAGAAAGAAAGAAAGAAAGAAAGAAAGAAAGAAAGAAAGAAAGAAAGAAAGAAAGAAAGAAAGAAAAAAGAAAAAAGAAAAAAGAAAAAAGAAAGAAAGAAAGAAAGAAAGAAAAATAAATAAAGAAAAGGAAAGGAAGGAAAGGAGAGGAGGGAGGGAGGGAGGGAGGAAGGATGGGAGAGAAAGGAGCTGAATATCTTTAATTCGTTCTCACTCTAAAAGTCTCCATATTCTCACCATCCACCCCACCCACCACTCATCACCACATACACACTCTCTCCCATCAGGTGGGCTTCCAACACACAACATAGGCTCTGATCTGCTCCTTTCTGGGACTTGTCCAAATGATCAGATGTTATCAAACATCCTGGGGTGGCTGAGTGCTAAATAAAACATTCTCAGATGCTTAGAATTACCAGATCATAGCATTTCTGAGCTGAAAGTCACCTCAGAGCACACTGAGCTGAATCTCCCATATTAAAAATGAAAAAAACTGGATCAAGAGAGGTTCAGTGACTTCTCTGAGGTCACACAGCAAGTTACTGATTTGATCTGGTCTCCATCTGGAGATCCATCAGGTCTGAGACTAGGTCTTCTTGAGTCATGTGAGCTAGGCTCAATGAAAGAATTCAGTTCAGAAGTGGAACAGGAGGAAAGGGGGCTGCTCAGGACGTACCCTTTCACCAGAGGGGCAGCGGGTGTGTACAGCTTGGGGGTGTCAGAGCATGAAGTTGTGGTGTTCAGTGCTCAGCATGTTTGGTGAACTCCATGTTGTCTATGCCCAGGAGTGTTGCCAGTGTGTGCGGATCTTTGAAGATGTAATGTCACATTGTGGTTTGGGCATCTTCCCGGCTGGCTGCTTTTATGCCGCACTCTTTGGTTGTCTTAGGGATTCTGTGAACTACCTAATATTTGTTAATAAGTTCTCTTTCCATTGAAATGAGCTAGGGTGGATTTTGTTGTTTATACCAAGAGTCTTGACTGGCACACCAACCCTTGAAAGAAAAGAGAATTCTAAATATAAATGCCACTTTGAAGACACTTGTTAATCCTCCGTCTTCTCCTCCACCCCCTGCCTTTCCTGTCATGCCTGTCAAACTCATCAAGGCAGTGCATCATTGAAGCATTGTGAGACCTGTGAAAAAGGATATGTTGAATCTAAATTCCCACAAAATGACACTAGTTGTTTGAAAACGCTTATAAAGAGCCTCTGCTCCTCAATGGAGAAGGTAAGAATCTCAAGAGTTTGTGAAGGCTGCCAGGGGTGGGGTCAAGTCGAGTTCAGATGCCCCTTTAATTCCTCTCCTCCCACCTGCCCCATTATAGATTTAAAATATTAGCAAGAACAATGTGGGGGGAACCTTCATTGGCTCATGTATGAACTTGAATTAGAGTTGACTCCCAAATAGACTGTCCTGTTCTTTCCCTAGATCTCTCATTGAAAAGATTCGTGCTTTGCCACATGAGGTACCTACAGATTCATTTGCTTAGAAGGATAATGACATGCAGTTACAGACAATCCCAAAATAAACAAAAAAAGGCAGGAGGGGAAATAAAGAACAGCACAACAAAGGAGAGGCTGAAAACCTCTAGAGTGAGTTCTCCTGACCCAAACTCCATAAATGGCTATGAATCCCAATGGGCAGGGGCTGGTAATGGATGGAGCACGGACTTAGATAAACCAGAGTTCAAGTGCCAGCTCCAACTCTCATGAGGTGTGTGATCTCGGGCTGTTTGGACTGATTCTCTAGCCTCTCTGACCCTTGGTTTCTTTTATTTTCCCTATTGTATTGTCTATATAATATTTAATTTAATTTTATATATATCCAATCTCCACTGCATTCTCATTGTTTGTGACAATTGTGTTCTATAATGTCTCTGGGAATATTATATTAACAAATACTGAACTGCTCATCTCCTAGGGGAAATAAAGGGCAAGATTCCAGCGAGCCTCTGGCTACACTTTCTTCAACTGTAAAACACAAACTTATTTATGTGTATTTCTGTATAGAGATACGTTATTTAATATTATTGTTGATTCATTAACATTGAACTTTCTGGCCAACAGCACTATCACTCATGCATGAACGAAGCTCATTTAATACATGTATTCTCTCTATAAGGCACATCAGAGCCTCCTTGGGCACTTTGCTTAGGGACATTTAAAACAGCAAAATTACTAACTACCCCCTCCCCCCCAAAAAAAGAAGCACCAAGATGCGTGGCATTAAATAGGATACTTGTTAACAGTATGAGTGCTGAAACAAGAAGGCAGTGTCTCCTTGTTTGACCTCAGCTGGAAATGTGCATGACAGGCAACTCAAATTTTTCACCACTCTGCCCATATCTGCAAAAACTGCTGTATTGATTTTATGGTACAAATAAATTTTAACAAGTGAGTGAATTCGCACATATGGAGTCTGTGAATAATGAGGATTGACTATGTATAAATTTATATACTGCTACCTTACCTCTCATAGTTCTTGTCAGGACCAAATGCATAGAATACATCAGAAACCAAATGCGCTGTATAAATGAATGTAATAGTTCTATAACGCATGTGCCTGGCGGAGCCCAGCTCACTCTTCAGGCATGAGTTCAGGTGTCACCTCTTCCAGGAAGTCTTGCACCAAAGGCAAGGGCCTAACTGTAAATACAAACTAGAACAGGTTCCCTAGATGCCCCGATGGGAAGGAGGGTGGAGAAAGTCAAGAGGAAAACCCTTTGCCTCATCCAATTTCTCACATTCTCCAGGAACTTAGGTGCCAAGTGGCAAAGTCAATAGATGCATCCAGGATCATCCAGAGTTAGCAGCCTTAACCTCTAGAATATACTAATACCAAATTTTGTCATATCGTCATTGAAACAAAAACACGTCACTCAAAAATTCCTGGAGAGAACTTATAGACCCTTGAGGATACATCTCTGTACCTCCCCGCATTACCCCACTAAGAGAACCATTGATTTATTGGCATTCCTGCAAAATGTCCTAAAGGCTGTAAGCCCTCTTTTCTGTGCCCTTCACACCATCATCTTCACCGTCAAGGAGATGATGAACATGATGGCTCCAATATAAAACAAGATGGCAACTGCATGGGATGAAGCTGGGAATGAGCTGATTTTCTGGAGGATTAAGGAGGAAGACGCAAGCTAGGAACAGGTTGAGTATCAGCAGACACTACCAAAGAGGCTGCTGAGATGGGGACACTCTTTGATGGGATACTGGGGAGATGGGACACTCACCCCAGCCCTGTTTCCCCTCTGCTGCCTGCGAGGTTATGAAGATATGGATCTCCCATACAGCAGCAGTACTTCCTATGACTAGTAACCTCTGAAACTTATTCAGTCCACAAACATTTACCAGACACCTACTGTATTCCAGGATTTGTATGAACGGTTGGGTGTACTGATATTAGTATTAGGGTATAGCTGGGCCCAGTGGTTGAGAGTATGTATTCTGGAACCCAGCTGGCTGACTGCCTGGGTTCCAGTCCCTGTGTTATTTGGGAAAGTTGCTTGGCCTCTTTGTGCCTCAGTTTCCTCATATGTAAAAGAGTGAAAATCCTAGTACTTACGCTGAGCTGAAATGAGATAAAATAGTTAATACCTGTAAAGCTTTAGGCCAGTGCCTACCATGTAATATTAGCTGTTATTAATTTAAGCGGGCCAATCCTATAAGAGAGAGAGGAAATTGTCAGCAACTATGCAAGCCATTCTTTCAAAGTGCTTATGCTTCTGAGGACATGCAAGGTGGGATTTTTAAGTATCATATTGATTAAGTGTGAATTTCCCCTTATGAACATTCTGTAGAAACTAACCCTTACATAAGAGTAACCTCACTTTATTATTATTATTTATTATTATTATTATTATTATTATTATTATTATTATCATTATTGTAGTAATAGTAGTAGCAGCAGCAAATATTTACTGAGTATATATGTATCAGGCTCCAGTGCTAAGTGTTTTTAAACTGTTATTGGACTGAGTATTATTTAATCTAATTCCCAGAATAATTAGTACTATTACCATTTTCAGATAAGGAAACTAAAGTGTAGAACAGTAAAGCAACGGGTCCAGAGTTACAGCTGACACGTGGCCAGGTAAGGAGGCAAACTCAGGGTTTATAAAGGCAAATGCTGTGTCTTAGCTATACTGTCCTTTGGGAACTCACAGTGGGCAGCTGGAATTTTTAAACAAATAATCCGAATAGGGTGGAAAAATGCTGGAAGGGATGACGTTGTAATTAAGCATTTCAAGAGCCTGTTCTCTCCCTCCGCTCTTTTGTTGGTGCCTGGATGGCAGGAACCAGATCTTACCCATCCTGGTCTGTCTTGCACCGGCGAAGTGCTCGGTAAATATTGCTGATTTGCTTGATTCGAGTGAGATATAATGACTCTTTCAGATGGCTCTGCGTGTCTGAGCTAATGATTTCTCTAGTGTGGATTACAAGCCCTAAGGGTATGATATTGTTTCTGAAATTGAAGCCAGAAATGACAGTCTCTGTTTAAGGATGTAAGAAAGCTCAAAATAGGAATGATGTTTATTGCAGGCAAATTTGCTTAACGTGGTCTCCTTTGGTTTTTGGGTCATTTACAACTGGCTACCTTGGATTCTTCTATATTCCAAAAAGTTCCTGCCTGTTCTGTTTCTCTGAGTCATGAACTGAAAATGTGAAATAAGAAGACAGATTGTATCTTTGTAATGAAAACCCCATAGGCATTTCGTATGTAATAGGGAGCTCTTCACCCACCTGACTCCTCCCCCCATCACTAATCTCCTGCCTCTGCTTGGACGCATCCAGGGAAGCAAGATCACCTCTGTTTATTCCATTTTGGGGAAGTTCTAAGCCTTAGGTTCTTTTACTAAGTGAAAGCTACCTGCCTAGAGCTTTCTTCCACTCATCCTGCCTCCCTGACCCAGGGCCTCACTGGCCTCATTCCTTTGCCTCATGACAGCCTGTTAGAGATTAGATATTCGCCACTGCCACATTCATGGTTCCTTTAACCAACCATCCATCATATAGTATTATTTCCAGTCCCCTAGCAGGCTAGTCAGCTGAAGTGGAAGTAAGTGTGAGGCCCAGAACTGACCATGGTACCCAGATATAATTTAACTATCACTGTAAACCTGGATCATACACTTTAATATCTGTCTTGTTTCTGCAGCCACACCCCGCCTTGATGCAGCTTGGCTATATGGTGAACTGAATCCCAAAGTTCCTTCTCTTGCTACTGCTGTCAGGGCAGATGGGCAGTGACCACAATAAGTAAGCATCAACCCTAGCACTCTGAGAGCCAGTGGGAAACAAACCGCCCTGAGTGGGGAAACAACAGTGGTGACCCTCTCCTTGCACAGGTCCCTGGAGGTACAGACTGGATTCACACGATGGGAACCAGTGCCCAAGAGAACAGGCAGATGGAGAAGGCCTTGAAAAAGGGCAGTCGCGCAGGGTTAAGAGATGTGGGTTTGGAGCACACTATTTCACTATGAAGTAGAGGTGCCAGCACCTCTGCTCAAAGGGAGGAGACATTGCAAGGTCCAGTATCACATAGCCTAACAATGCTGGGTGACCAAGAAACACGTCTGACATCCAGAAAGCAATGACAACCTATTTACATTTTTACCGAAGTCTCTTTATAAATAGGCAAAATGGAGCGATTTCATTGAGTGAGTCATAGCAAAACACATTCTTTGCCTGTGTATCTTCCCAAAGTGTGCCACACTTTAATAGCCACACCATTCCGCCATCTGGAAGCTCCCTGTTCCCCCTCTTCTCTTCCCAAACCTGTAAACCACACTTCAGATATGGAGGAGGACCAACTAACCAGCAGGAGAAAACCAAACTCTGTTTCTCTCTCTCCTTTCTTGCTTCCTTCTTTAATTGTGTTGTTCACATTTGCTCTGTTCTGCCTAGAGTTGCTTTAAAAGTTTTCAAAAGCATATAAGATGCATGTTTGTGTGGGGAAAGGCTGCGCTTCTAAAAGCAGTGTTTACTCACCTAAGCAAGTCAGCCCTCTGTCTCTTCCTACCCCTCACCTCACCCTGCAGGAGCTTGTAAGGGCTTGGGACAAAGAGTGAGGGCAGGACAAACACAACAAAGCTTGGGTTCAAATTCAGCTCAGCCTCTTGTTACTTATGTGATCCTGATAAGTCATTTAACCTTTCCGAGCCTCAGATTTCATCATCTGCAAAATGGGATGACATACCTACCAAAGGAAGGTTAAACAGAATAATGAATGTAAGACTTCTAGTATGTGGCTGGAAACGATATACCTCATCCATAGAAAGTCACATTCAGTCTACAACATTGTGCTGGGGCCTAGGAGATGTGCTCACATGTCTCAGGCTGAATCTGCTTCCTAGGAAAATTCCTTATATAGTAGGAGAGATGATAGGCATAGCAATACCTCTAATAGAAAGTAGAGCATGCTGAGGAGACAGTACGGGATTGTGAGAGAGATGAGAATAGGCAGATCCCGAAAGACTCCCTGGAAAGGTGAGATTTGAATGGGTCCCAGCTGGATGGTCAGATTTAGCTATAAGGGTGCCTGCACAGAAGAGAGAGTTGTAGCACAGAGTGAGTAGGTGGTAGGGCTGGAAAGCAAATGGAAGATGAGTATTAGTCTGGTTAATGACTAATTTTATTGTCCTAGAGTTTGAGTTACAAACAGGTCCTCTAAATGGATTTACGCACAGACTCACGGACATGAGCAAAATCCAGTCCAGAAAGCGTTAATGCTTACTGCCATTCCCCTAAGACCAAATAAGAAGAAAGGGAACAGGTACAAGGCAGAGAGAGGTCACTGCTTCTCACTCCCCCCTGCAGGCGTGGGGCCAATGACTCCAATGGAGGATGGAGACATTCTGACAGCCCACAGTCCCCAATAAACCTGGTTCTTCTGCACCCATTTACTTACCCAGTAACAGGATCTGGTGTGGGTATCATTGCTTTAGACTCTCTCAGAGGGATGGTGGTCAGCGCTTCTCTTTTATGGAGCCAGCTGGCCCGCTAACTTTTATTGACAGTCATCTATCAATCAAGCATGGACTATTTAGGCAAGAGTGACCATCAGTTTATTAAAAATGTATGGCTAAAAGCCTATCACACTTTTACCATTTCAAGCATAGCACTGGCTCTGACATATAAACTCCTGGTATCTGTCATCTTTATATTTAAAGCCTTCGTGCTTCAGCAACTTTAGGATAGCGTGATCTGCTTAAGCATTCCAGGTCCCAAAAAGAGGATTTTCCAGACCTCTTATTAAGGTGTATGAATGCCAGGTTCAGGCAGCTGGAGGGTCTTTTTGAAGGTTCAAGAGAAGGTATGTGAGATGTGTGGTGACAAATATAAGGCCCAGGAAGGAGAAGAGAGTAGTGGCAGAAAAATGGCTAGGGACAGGCGTGGGGCATATTGTAATTATTCAGAGGAAAGGTGTGGGGCTGGGCCAGGCAGGGAATAGAATACACTCAAGAATAAAGTCAAGGATAGACCATAAATCTAAAGAGGTGAGACAGGTGCCAACCACAGGGGAAGTCTTTAAGGAAGAGACTGGCCACCTATTGTGTGGCAGCAAAATGAGGGAGATCCCTTCCATTTGATTCTGTTTTCTCTGAACAAGAGAAGAGTTCATTCTCCGGGGTTAAAATGCTGGGGTAGAGGTGGATAGAGGGTAAGGTGCCTAAATGCCCCAGGTAAAGTGCCTGGGGTGGTGATGGAGGCTGGAACCACAGGGCTAGGGTAGGCACTAGGAACTCTGGGATGGGGGCCTCTCCCTCTTTACACGTTCCACTCCTTTGAGTCTCCCCTTAGAAGCAAAGATAAGTACAGATGAAGATGACCAACTAGACCACAAGGAAAGAGGCTAGGTTGCTCTGGGGTCTTCAGAAGGCAGAAGCCATTTAGGTGATGACTGCCCCCTGGAAAATGACAGGTTTGCTTCAGGTGATCACTAGCATTTCCCAGTTTAGAATATTTGGGCTAGAAAAGATCATGTAGTCAAATCTACATTTGCCACAGGGAAAAAGAGACAAGTACATTATGGAATGATGGGTGCTCCGACAGAAAGAGGAGAGTCATATGGAAACACTAGTGACAGGCACTTAATCCTGGCAGAGGTCAAGGGTGACCTCCCCAGGGAGGCTCCCTAACCCGGATGTAGGAAGGGGATTCAGGACTCTCTCCACAGGCTGGGACAGCCATTGGACTGTGGATCAGCGTCATCCACTGCCCACACAGCTTGCCTCACCCAGCGCGTTACTGTCTCCCTCCCTCCTTCACCCCCAGGCTCTCTGCTGGGCTTCTCCCACGTGTGCAGGCACACACCCACGCTGGCTTTGAGCCCTGGCCACCCCTGGGAATGGTCTTACAGGGTGGAAAGCTCTTAGGATACTTTACTAGGATGAAAATTTCATTGTGGAAAATCTCCCCAGGCTCCAACCGCTGACTCATCCCTTGAACCTTGTCCAGGAAATCAGTTTCCAAGATTGCACAAACTCACATGCAGAAAAGCTATCAATATGTTCGCATTTGTATCCATGTCAATCTCTTTTCCTTATTCCTTGATATAATGAGTTATCTAATTATGGTGACATCTGTTGAGGAGGAATCTAACTTCCCTCTCCCCACTCAGAACCCAATACAGGGCTCCTTTGGGGGGATCACATGCTGTGGGGTTTGTGGGGTGGGGAGGCAGAACCCCAAAAGGAATCAGTCGTGGCTACCACATGGCTTTTGTTATTCCCAGTAGCCAGCTACTCTTCATCAGTACCACTTTGGAGATGGGCAGACCCATGGACTGAGCTGATATTAGAACTATAGACTCACTCCCCACAGGTCTCTGCTTTCCAGCCCAGGCTGAGTGAAAAGTCAGGGCAGAAGGCAGCAGAACGTGTGCTTCACCTTTGTCTAATAATTAACACATATGCTTTATTTTAACCCAGAAATGAGTTTACCTTGGTTAACTACCATGTGGCCTGGAAATTAAGGTATCTACAACTCCTCCCCTTTTGTGTCAGCATTCCTCAAATCCAGATTGTAAGGCTTTGCCAACATTCATTAATTCATCCATTAATTCATTCAACAACTATCTGTTGAGCACCTACTAGGCAGTAGGGGGTCCTAAGGTAAGTGAGCACAATCTTTGGAGAATTTAATATCAAGTGATGCAAAGGATAGTTATACAGGAAGATGGTGCCCAAGACCTGAAGAGGGTGCAGAGAGAGACTTAAAAGTCTGGGCCATCAGTTTAAGGCTCCCCTTTTGCCACACCCCCAAAGTGTCTTTAGAAATCAGAGTCTTCATTTCTCATGCTGAACCTCAAAAGACTTGCAATGGCACAACCTAATGTGCCAACAACTTCCCTGTGAACTTGGATTTGTTTAGTTGGTGTTGCCCAGTGCTCTTTTCCCAGGAGAAGTCTGAACTGATTCATGTTTTAAAGCTTCCTCTGTCTCTGCGGTAAATATGTCTTCTGTACATCATTCTACAGAATTTCTCTTCCGGATGTGTTAGTCCTAACTAAGATGAGGAAACAGGACCCACCTCGCACATGAGTACTCACTGAATTCGATAAGATATTTCTCTATGCCCTAGAACTGAGTGTCCTTCGGAAGTATTTTTTCAATTAAAAAGAATTCTTCCACTCATTTTTCTAGGAAATTCCTAATGGTGTAGTCACTAAAAACCAAGACTCTTGAGAATTTAGTGATCCCAATAATAGAACTGTAACCGTAAGGCTAGATAGGACCTTCAAGATCATTTAATTAAATCTCTTCATTTTTTCGATGCAAAGATCAAGGCATAGAGTTGGGTTTTGAAACTCTGCAGTTTCAAAATGCTGCAGGGTTTGCTCCATGTTCCTTTTGCACTCACATTCTTAGGTTCCTTCTATTACTCACATGGTTTATTTTTCTTTTTAAAGATCAAAGTATCTTTGAATACAATTAATACTTTGTTTACAGCATCATAGTTAAATTCCATTTTACAGGTTGTATTCATTCATTTATTCATTCAATTATTTATTAATTCATTCTGCAAATACTTACTGAGCACATACTATGTGAATATATCTTGCTACTCACTGAGGAAGACACAGAGAATAAGGCAGAGTCCTTGTCCTCAAAAGGCTCAGATCTATTGTAGGACATAAGACATGGACACAAATAACTCTAATACATAATAATAATAATAGCCATTGCTTGTGTAGAGCTCACCATATTCCAGGCACTGTTCTAAGCCTATTACACATATTAACTCATTAAATCCTCACAGTGAACTTCAGAGAAAGGTATTATCATTATCCCCATTTTTATCAATGAAGAAATAGAGGTGCAAAAAGGCTAAGGGACTTGTCCAAAGGAATGGAGCTAGAAGTGGTAGAGCTGTGGTTTGAATCCAGAGAATTTGGTGTTAAGATAAAAAGCGGTAACATTTGAAGAGGTATGAAAGCTCTGGGGAGGATTTAGTTCCCTTCCAGGTGGGAAGATTAGGGAAGGCTTCAAGGAGGAAGTGGCACCCAAGTGGGGTTGGCAGATTTAGCAAATAAATATACGGTGCTGACTTGGTGACAACTTGATGCAGAGGTGAACACAAGAGGCAACTGCATAGGGCGGTGTGACCGTATGTGCAAAAGAGGGACATTCTTAGAAGGGGCAGTCCAACTGCTGTCCTTACCCTGAAGACTAGCCCACTCCTTCCAAACCTCCTCTCCCATTTCACCCGGAAAGAGAGAGATGATCATGTCACTCTGTTTAAAATCTTTTAGCAGTTCCACGGTGCCCTCATGATTCAGTTCTGACTCCTTCACCTGAGATTCGCCCCCTCCCTCATTTAATCACATCCATTTCCTCATTCATTCCATTTCTCAACCTTATTGCAGATGAACTTTCATCACCATAACAACCGACTCCTCAAAAATCTTCAGTGGTTTCCCATTGCCAAATGGTGTCAATTTTCCAGTCTGGCTTTCAAGGCTGTCCAGAGTCCAGATCCTCATATCCAACCCCCTCTTCTTAAAGAAAAAAATCCTTTCTAATTGGGTCCTTCAGAATTCAAGAGCACACCCTGCTCAGGGTCAGCCCCACACCTTGGCCATCACATCTCAGAAAATGAGAGTCCCCCTCCTATCTGGCTCCATCTATTCCCTCCAGCCTGACCCAAGTCAACCTCCTTGCTCCACAACTCTTTTAGCCTTTGCTAATCTCTCTTCCACGCCCAACACTGTGGTAGGTCCTCAGTTCTCTTCCCTGCAGAGCAGCAATATACCCTTTTATTTCCACAGGGGTGTCTAAGAGTGTCATCCGTAGGCCTTTGCTTGCAGAGATGATTATTTTATTTCGATGTGTTTTTGTTGGCAGCGGTCTGATATATCACACATCCAACTCAATGTGCGATGTGCATCACACAGTGCTCTTACGAGAGGAGTAAACAGTGAGACGAGCAAACGGCTGTCATTTGTCTCAAAATGTCTCCATTCTCAGAATTGCAGACTGCAGCGATGATCTGTCAATCAACAGTCATGAACATCGTTAAAACTGGCAAAGACACTTTTCAAACTTTTTAAAGCAGAAAGTCCAAACTCTTTAGCCAGTCCCTAAAATCAAAGTCCTTCAAGAGCTCAGTAATCATCAATGAATTAATTAATTTAATAAATAATTATGGACTGCCTATCACATACCAGACACTTTGGTAGGTGCCTCAGAGAGTATTGCACAAAAAGGACAAAAGCTTGTTCTCTTGGAGTTGCATTTAAGTAGGGAAGTAGACAACAAGTGCCTAAACCAGGGGTCAGAAGACTATGGCCCATAGATTAAATCTAGCTTGCCGTCTGTTTTTGTAAATAAAGTTTTATTGGAACACAGCCATGCTCATTTATTTATGTGCTGTCTATGGCGGCTTTCACACTACAACGGCAGAATTGAGCAGTTGTGATGCAGACCGTATGGCCTGCAAAGCCTAAAATATTTACCATCTGGCCCTTTATAGAAAAAGTTTGCCAACCTATGGCCTAGAAAAATAAATATGTAATCTGTCAGGTGACAATTCATGTTATGAAGAAAAATGAACAGGTGTGAAGATAGAAATAATAGAAAGGAGTGTTTATGGATGCAGACTCTGAGAACATGACCATTGAGGAAAGATCCAAGAAAAGGGAGGGAGCAAGCCACAAGAAATAGATAACTGGGGAGAGGAAACAGCAAGTGCAAAGGTCACGCCATAGAAGCATGCTTGGCGTGTTTAAAAATATCAAGGAGGTTGTGGGCTTGAAGCCAAATGAGCAAGGAAAAGAGAAGTAGAGATGGAATTGGAGAGAAGGTGAGAGGCTAGATTGCAATGGACTTGAAGGCCATGGCATGGATCTTGGTTTCATTCTGAATAAGGAGTGGAGCCATTGTAGGTGTGGGGCAGACAATGGCCCCACGTTGAGTTTTGAAAGATCTCTTTGACTGATGTGTAGAGAAAAGGATGTTGGGTGACGTATAGAAGCAGAGAGGCCAGTTAAGAGACCAGAACAACAGCTCAGGTAAGATATGCTACTGTTATGAACCAAGTTCATATCTATGGGGTGGTGAGAGTGGTCTGACTGAGGGTGTGTTTTGAAGACTGAGCCCTAGGATTCCCTGGAAGATCAGGTCTAGGGTAGAAGAGACCCTGTGGTTTTTGGCTTGAGCGTGTTGAAGAGTAGAACTGGCATTCATGACATGAGAAAGATGAGGCAGAGGAGGGGAGTGAGTGACTGGACATCAGGATCTCTGCTTTGCTTGTGTTAAGTTGGAGTGTTTATTAAGTGGCTTTATTAAGCTTCAGTCACTACTGCTCTCCTTTATTCATCTCCTTAGGACCTGCAAGGCCCTGCACGATGAAGTCCTGTTATCCCCTCTGGCCATCCTACCTAATGTAGATCTCCGTCCTGTTACTCTCTACCTCAGCCCCCATATCTTACCTACATAGATGCCTCCACATCCCATAAAACTGAAAAACACAGACAACATGATAATAAATGAGAAGTCTGTGACTGTCTTGTTTGTTATTGTGTCCCCAGGGCCTAACATAGTCTCTGCCATACACTTTTAACTCTTTCAATTATAAAACCCTTTTGTTATGCTAAAATCCTATGCCGAAGTGCAATATACTCAGTCATTTATTTATTCCACAGATAAAACAGGTATGACTCTGGTTGAATTGATCCTGAGGGGCCCATATTGTAGCCCTTGACCTAAGAACCATTCTTGTTAAACTGGACACCTTCTACACTCTGGTTACTAGAGTGTCAGAATGTCCAAGAAGGTTATTTCCTGGGAGAAAATACAGTTAAAATACAGTTTTTTTTAAAAAAAAAAGGAATATCAACATAAGATTGGCAATATTTCATTTTACTAAATAATGATAAAACAATAAACAGCTACTCTATTAGACTATGCTGCAGGAACAAATAACTCCCCAGGTATCACAGCTTCAGCAAAAGTGTATTTTCCACTTATTTTATGAGCTCAGTGAGGTTGGCAGGGTCATAGTCACTGGGGGAACCAGGCTGACAGAGGCTGCATCAGGACACGTTTCCATTACCTCTGAGGCAGGAAAGTGGGATCGAGGTAGACTGTCCACTGACTTTCAGAAATTCTGCCCAGAAGTGACATGTTCTTTCTACTTACATTTCATTGTTAAAAACAAGTCACTTGTTCAAACTTAACTGAAATGGAGGCCAGGAAGATTAATCCTCTCATGAGCCTGGAAAGTGAGAGAGTCCAAATAGTTATGACCACTACACATGACATTGACGATGACAATCATTTTACTTAAAAAAAATATGATACTTTTGTACCTAAAATGTAAGAAAAATATCCTAGGAGAAAAAAAAAAATCCTTCAAGTTGAATAAGTTAGCTTTATTCAAATCTGCTTTTGGTCCTTGCTTTCCTCACCTTCACTGTGGACTGGAGGAAAATGGACATAGATTGGCTGGCGTTGGTCCACACCAGCACTGGTTAACCAATGCCCTCATACTGCTCTCTCCTCCTACAAGCTTGTCCTCCCCTGTTCTCCCTGTATCTCAGTCTCCCCATTTTTCAAGGAACAGGTGGAAGCCATATTGTTGGAGCCATCCCCAAGCAGGATGTGTTCCCCCCAGCATCACTGTGCCCACCCCTTTTGGGTCCCTGAGCCCTTTCTGTCTTGTCTATGCATCATGTTAAGGGGTTTGGACTACAGGTGAACAGAGAAGCTACAGTCTATCCCGATCCACACTTGTTCATAGAAAAAGTGAGAAGGATAAAGGCGAAGGTTCATCAGTTAGAGCTTCCTTATGTTGCAGGAAACTCAGAAAGAACAGATGGCCCAGGCGCTATTTGGAAACCCTCAGAACTACACTTCCTCCAGAGAAATGTATCACCTGGGAAGCACAGATGACATGAGGCAACAGAGTAAGCCTCAGGCACCTGGGATTCTGTGGACTTCGGACCGCCTAAACTTCTTTTCAGGTGTTTCTGGGCTCTTATTTTCCAGGGGAGACTAGGAAACTTGTTTTTCCTTTCTGGGGCACTTTTCTCATTATTCAAGCTTTGGGCCAATTCTGTTTCCTTGTATGGGATGCACTTGAAGTTTGACAGGTACAGGAGTACCTATACATTGTTCTGAAGCTACCATGGCTCCAGAACAATGAAGCTGAATCTGCTTGGTCAAAGTAGAGTCAAGATTTGAATAAAGCAATGATGCAAAGAGTTTTGTTAAACAGACCCAATTTGGCGATTGCATATTTACGAAAGCTTAAATAATAATAATAATAACAATTATAATAAATATTAATAAATAATCTAAATTGTTCAGCACTAGTTTGTTTGAAAAGTGCTTTCATGTGTATTTCCTTCCTTGATCCTCATCCAGAGTATGCCGGGGTACATTATGACAAAGCTCAGAGAGGTGGGGTGGCTTATCCAAAGTCACACAGGTAACATATCACTTCACATGATTTGGTGACAAATATTGGAAAACTGGCTTAAACAATAAAGGACTCTTATTCTCTAATATAATCAGAAGTCTAGGATAAAGCAGCTTTTATGTTTGGTTGATTTAACAGCTCAAGAATATCATTAAGGACCTGAGCTCTGTCCACCTCTCTGCCAGGCTTGGTCTGGCTTTGTCCTCAAGCTGGTGACAAGACAGCCTCAGGAGTGCCAGACCTGTTGTCCAAACATAATCACAGGGGAGAAAAAGAGAGACTATCTCTATGGGTCTCTCTGGATAACTTCATCAGAAGCCAGCCCCTTACTCTTGCCCTCAGTGATCTCTTCCATCTGATTGGTCATTTCTGAACCACTTACTTAGACAGGGAAAGAGGTTATGTTCAGACCACTCGGGAGTGGCCCGGGAAGTTAAAGGGGTCATTTTCACTTGAGGCATATGACGGAATGGGTTGTGTCCACTTTAGTCTGTAAAAGACAGAATGTGCATTTGAATTCTGCTCTTTCTACTACATAACAGATGAGACCTTGCTCTCTTTCTCTCTCTCCCTTTTTTTTTTTTTCTGTTCTGAGGAATTACCATATTATAAAATAACAACAACAACAGCTGGGCAGTAGAGGGAAATGTAAGAACTGGTTATAAGAAAATAACAGAGGCAGGACTAGGTGTGGCGGGTGTCTTATGTAGTGATGTGGGCAGGGAGGTATGGGACACCTAGGAGGAGGGTCCGGTTCGATGTGTGTGTGTATGTGTGTGTGGGGGGAAGAGGAGGTCAGAGTGGGGCCTGCTGAGTGCAATGTTTATGTGGTGAGGGGTGGACCATATGGATCTAGGGGTCCGGAATGTAGCTTGAGAGACAGCAAGAGATCTGGAGAGACTGGGCATTGCAAGCTAATAGCTGGTCATTGAATCTGTGGATCTGGTGAGATGACTCAAGGAGACTGAGGAGTGTGAGGAGGGAGAAGGGCCAACAGTGAACCCTCAGGGGAACCGACATCAGGAGTCGTCAGAGGAAAAGGACTCAGAGAAGGAGACTGAGAAGTAGTCAGGCAGCAGCTAACCAATGAAGAAAGGGAGGGAGGGAGGAAAAGAAAGAGAAGGAGGGAGAGGAAGGAAGAAGACATGTGACATCAAAAGCTGACTGGAGCTTGAGTAAGTGAGGCAGGTCCCTAGGTTTGGGAATTCAGAATCCATTGGTGACCTAGCAGCAGTTGTTTCCATGGAGAGCCAGGGTAAAAGCCAGAATGCACCGGGCTGAGGAGAGGAAGAGTAGGGAGGATGCCTGGATAGCAAGTTATAGAGAGACTTGTTCCACTCACCTGGAGAAGGGTATGCCTTAGATGTGTACACAAATCACAACCCAAGACGGCCAGAAACCTTTTTAAACAACTAGGCAGGAAAATAATTTCCTGCCTGATAAAAACTACTGAAAAGACTACTCGAAAGATGGACTGTAACTCCACATGGTAGTGAAAATAAGAAGTGGATATAAGCTTCCCAGGAAAGGGCAATATGAGGGACATGGGGATTCAGCTGCACAGCCACCGTCACCCCAGTCTGTCCTGCACACAGCTGCAATCCTAAGGGCATTGAGCCCTGGAGAGCAATGTCCTGCACTAGCCTCAGTCCTAGCTGTGAATTCCAGGTACTTCTCTAACCTTTCCCTGGTGAGACACTGACTTCTTGATTTCTTAAACTTTCTGCATTATCTGGGCTCTGTGAGATTCCAAGATCTCAGCTACTCCACAGGAAATAAAGGTTGGGGAGCAAGTGCTGCCGATGCCCCAACCCCAGCCTCTCAACTTTACCATTTCAGTGCTTGCAGCCTGACTTCCACTTGCCAGCACCTCAAGTGAGGGGGTCTCTCTGCTCACCAGAGTGCTCCCTATGCATGAGTGCAGATGGATGAATTTATTCCACTGTCCTCCTCCCTGAAAGAACCTTCAATAGAGACTACTGGGAGCTGGTGTAGCCACACTGCAGCCCTGTCACCCCTTGGGCAAGATAACTCCAAGGTGAGGTTCTGCACTGTTGCCCACAGATCCCAGCATGATTGACCTCCAGTTGTCTACAGTGGTAACTAGCTTGGTGACATCCTTTATTGGTTTGCTCACCTTGCCCGTCTTACTTTCCCACATCCCTGTTTCCTGGGATCACCTCTAAAGTACACTACTTGCACTGGAATCCTTTTTGCACGGTCCACTTCCGGGGCATCCTAAACTAAGTCAGAGGATTGTCTGCCTCAGTGCACAGTGGAACTCTTTGCATGTCAGTGGAGACAGGTTTCTGACAGCTGCGAAACTGGCCAGCAAGTCTTCGTCAGCTAGCCATATCTTCAGTATCATCAGCATCAGCATCAGTACCTACTACGTTCCAGCTCTGGGATAAGTGCTTTACAAACTTTTTCTCATTAATTCAAGAAGCCCTGCATGGTGGGTAGAATAGTGGCCCCACAAAGATATCCTTATTCCAACCCCTGAAACCTGTGAATATGTTATCTTACATGACAAAAGAGACTTTGTAGATGTGATTAAAGACTTTGGAATGAGAAGATCATCCTGGATTATCACAAGGGTCCTTATAAGAGGAAGGCAGGAAAGTCAGAGTAGAGAGAAGGAAATGTGACAATGGAAGCAGAGGTTGAAGTGATGTGAGGAAGGGGACCATGAACCAAGGAATTGCAGGTGGCCTCAGAAACTGGAAAAGACAAGGAAAAAGATTCTCCCTTAGAGCCTCCAGAAGGAAAGCAGTCCTGCAGACACATTAGTTTTAGGACTCTGACCTCCAGAATTATAAAATAATAAATCCATGTTGCTTTAAGCTGTCAAATTTGTGGTGATTTGCTACAGCAGCCACAGGAAATTAATACCATCTATATAGAGCTTAAGTATATAGATTCTGGAGCCAAAATGCCCAAATTCAAAGGTTGACTCTATCACTTAGTAAATGTGTGACCTTGATCAAGTAAGTCATTGAACCTCTTTTTTCCTGCATTTTTTCATCAGTAAAAATGGGGATAGAAATAACATCTGACTCAGAAGGTTGTTGTGAGGCTTAAATGAGTTAATATTGGCCCAACACTTTGAACATTACCTGAAGTACAATAAGTACTCAATAAGTGACAGCTATTATTATTATTAATATTCATGATAGCTCTGCAAAGAGAACTCACATGAATTGCCCAAGGCCACATAGCCAGGAAGAGCCAGCATCTGAAGGTCTATCTGGCTCTATGTGCCTTTCACCTTTTGCAAGACTTCACTGCTTCCAAGCTATGTCGTTCTAGTGATTGCAAACATCTCACCAAGAACTTGGCCTCCTGTCCCCTTACTTACATTTGCCATTTCTGAGTGCTTTGCTTAACCACTCCCTTCTGTAGTCAGCCACTAACTCAGATTGAAGGCAGCTAGAAAGCACTGTGATGTGCATCGAATGCTCAAAGGGCCACTGCACATTACCCTTGCAATAGCCGTGGGGGGTTGGGGAAGATGGTTGGGCTCTGCAGGGAACATCATCCCATTTCAGGGAGGGAGAATCTGAGGTTCAGAGACGCTGGAGGACTTTCCAAGGTCAATGGGCCCTTGAAAGGCAGAGCTGAGAGAGAAGGTAGGTCTCCTGGCTCCTGGTTCTGATCCTTTCCTGCTCTATCTATACTTCCTAAAGTCTCCTCCTGCTAATTCCCTGCTGTTCAAATCCCAGCCATTTAAGAGAATGTGATATAAATCCTGTGTAGGTGGTCAGTAGCATGTACACATTTTATTTCCCTTAATATTGCTTTGAGTATCACGTGGGTAAATACTTTGATTAGCAAATGTTTATGTTTTGTGGATTTAACAAAGGAAGACTTTTCCAGTGACTGGAAAATATTGAGTGCTGTGATTATTTTGATTTTCATGAAGAGTTCAATGGAAAGCCAGGGTCCCTGTCAGGGTTCAGTGTCCTAGGCTGAACTCAGCAGGAGGAGACTGCGTCACTGACATTCCCAGTAACAGTGAACAAATTCCTCTCCTCTCTGGGCCCCAGCAACTTGCTCTGGGAAATGAGGGGTTTGGACGAGATAATCCCTAAGGGTCCTTTGTAGCTAGAGGTTTTGACAACTGACCCCCCAAGGCTGAGGGTTCCTAGGAGAATAAGGATTCTCTCCCAGCCTACATGATGGGTGTCTGCCTTGAGTCTCATCTCACTGCACAAGTAGGATTGGCCAGAGTCCAAGGTCAAATCTGGAGCAGAGCTCTGCACACTCCATGCCCCAGCCTCAGCCCAAACTTTGCTCTCTACCGTCATGGAGAGGCTGCCCTGCCCCAGCCACAGATCTTACAGCCCTGAGCTTGCCAAGAACAGTTGAGACTCTTCTCCTTGGCAATGAAGAGACCAGATGGGAACCTGAATTTTGTTCCTAAGTCCTTCATTCTGCCTGTTTCCAGAGTCTCGACAAAGGGGCACCAAGCATGATTGAAGGCAAACAGTGGCTCCTTGGTCAATTAGCCTAATAAATCCATCCACTGCCTTTTCTTTCTTTCTTTTTTCTTTTCTTTCTTCCTTTCTCATTTTAAAAATGAGCTTTTCCTTACTTTTTTTTTTAAAGATACATGTAGTTTTTACTATTAACGATATTAGGTATCTGAAATATCACTGGAATCATTTTATTATTTTATTGTTTTATTATTAGATTGATTGGGGTGACATTGGTTAATAAAATTATATAGGTTTCAAGTGTATAATTCAATAATATGTCATATGTATATTGCATTGTGTGTTCACCATCCAAAGTCAAATCTCCTTTCATCACCATATATTTGACCCCCTTTACCCTTATCTACCTCTCCCAACCCCCTGTAGTCTGTGTCTATGAGTTTTTGTTTATCTTGTTCATTCATTGCTTTCAATTTTATAGGAAACATATAAGTGAAAAATTTGGTTCTCAACTTTTTCTGTCTCACTTATTTCACTTAGCATGATAATTTCAAGATCCATCCATGTTGTTGCACATAGCAGTATTTAATCTTTTCTTGCACTGAGTAGTATTCCATTGTATATATGTACCATGCCTTGAGACAAACTGGAATGTTCTGTAGAGGACTGGTTAAGAGCTCAGGCTTTAAAGCCAGATGCCCGGGTTTAAATCTTAGCTCTGTCTACCACTAACAAATTCTGTAACCCATGGCTAATGGCTGAAATCTTCTTAACCTCAGTCTGCCTATCTGTACAATGGGGAAATGATACTAATACCTACTTTATAGGGCTGTGAAGAAAAATTGAATAATGCATATATATCCTCAGCATTGTATCTGATACTCAATAATGGTGAGTGATATTATTGGCATTAATGATAAGCATAGTAGTAGCAGTAGTAAGCTCACAATCCCCATTCCCAGCATGGGTCTGGTAGGCACTCCATCAGTTTACTTGATGGAGAGGTGGATCAATGAGTTCTCACACAATCCTTCCTCTCCCCCTCCCCACCTAGCACAGCTCAGCAAAGCACCACTCCCACCTTCTCCTCAAAGAACAGAAGTAGGACCAGCCTTTGGATATCCCATCCTTGAACCTTAACCAGACATACTCTCCTTGATCCCAAAGCCATCCTTCTTGAAGCTCAGTCTCCAGTATTCACAAGGTTGAAGTGATTAAAAAACAAGTGTTTGAAGTCCACCTTTGATCCCCTTAAACTAATATTCGGTTGGAGAGATTAAGGAGATAGTTACTTCTGTGAGGTAGAAGCCAACAAAGAAGGCCTTCTCTGGCTGGCAACCTCTTAAACCAAATTCTTCCTGTTCAGAAGCAAGTGGCAGCAGCTGACCTCCCTTGGCACTGGCTGGCTGAGGGTCCCTCATGGTGGTGGGCAAAGAGCACAGACTCTGAAATCCGGAAGACCTGAGTTCAAATCCTGTTTCTTCTTTGTTCTCCAGTGATTTGACTTTGAGCAAAGCGTTCAGCTATTGGGGCCTCAGTTTCCCACTTCTTTGTGAGAACTAAATGAAACTCCAGAAATAAATGTCTGACTGACTCGCAATGGCTGTTCAATGGATACTAGTTTCTTTCTCTTGGTCATCATCTCACTTGATCACCATAGGGAAATTGGATATCCTCCAACTCGGAGCACTCCAACACTTCATAGAGGTAAAGGAGGTGGTACCTGAGCTTGATTTAGGAAAAAATGGAAAGAGTTTGGAAGTAAAGAGATGGGAGGAAGACATTCTACAGATAAAGAACACAATGAACAAAGGCCCAGAAGCGAGCATCCATGGTATGGGTGGGGTGAAATGAATCAATTACACTTGGCCCCTATTTAATCAGGCAGTTTAGACAGAGCTTTGTTTTTCTTTTTCCTTTTTTCCACCATTTGCTTCTTCACTTCTCAACTGTCTGCGAGAGGTTAAAGCAATCTGAATTAAGTTAGTTAAATTGACTTTTATTATTGAATTATAATCATTTGTGCAATTATGAAACCAGGTGTTCCTGATTGAGATCAATTATTCCTTCACCTGATCACTATAGAGCTAATAAGGACTTAGAATTGCTGTTCAAGTATACTTCCAGCCGAGCTGAAGCCTTTTGGAAAGGCATTTATTAAGCCAATGAGAGGTGGGAAAAAATCCAGGGGAGAACAAGGACAGAGATTAAAATCCTCTAGGAAAAGGCCTAGGAAGGCTGATTTGATCATTAAGTAGCCTTGATAGGTGGCTGGCTGTTGACAAAGAATCTTTGAGGTGTTCCTCAGGAGATTTGATGGGGGTGAGGCAGGGGGTTGGGTAGGCACGGGGCGGGGTGGAAAATGAGGACACACACTCTGTGTAAACAGCAGATTAGAGCCCCATTTTCTGCTGTGTTCCTCTGCTGAGGTGAAGTTGCTCTCTCCCCATCCTGAGGACTCAGGAAAGATGCAAAGACACCATGGTGTCCCTGTCACCATGAGGAGCGTGTGGAGTAGATGTGCATTCTTTGCTCTAGGAGATGCAGGTTTTGGATTCCTAGAATTCTAGGTTTCTTCGCATCTGGTTCCTATGAGACCTCTGTGAGGAGGACAGAGCAATATTTATTATTTCCATGTCACAGGAGGTGACCTGAATCTTGGTTAACAGACTTGTCTACAGTCACGGAATTAGTGACTAAATCAGGGCTTGAACCAGGCCCTTCAGATGCCAAGACCAGCGAATGGTCTTTCTCTCACAACCTTATTGCTACATATCTCATTCTGTGGGCAAGTATGGTGAGTTCTTTGTCTCTGCAGTGGTTTTCCAGCCTAGATACATATTAAAGTCACCCCAGAGGTTAAAAACACACTTGTTGCTTGGGCTGTCCTCTAGATCTGTTAAGTAAGAGTCTCTGAGGTAGGCTGGGTGCCATTGTGTTTTAAAAGTTCCCGAGATATTTCTAATGTGAACCACGGCTGCAAAATGGTGATCTAATGGGTGACTAGTTAAGTGGAGCCTGGCCTGGTCTTGGGGACTTCGGCAGCTATATAATATCCATTGGCTTGCAAATGACAAACACTTAATTCAGCTAAATTGGCTTGGTTATTTGCAAGGGGACTTATTAGAAGTCTCATTTAATCAAGAGGCATGTAGGAGTATAGTAGCATCTCAAGGACAAATGGTATGTGTGAATAGAAAACCACAGGATCTCACCTGACCTATCCCCACATCCCTCATCTGTCATGCCAAGTTCTCTCTGTTTCTTCCACAGTACAAGGGACATGGTCAGCTGTGGCTCTAGACCTTTCCACTGATGGGAATATCTGAAACTTCTTTCTTTATCCCATCCTTGGGCAGGTGTCTGCTCCAGGCCAATCACTTTTCTGACATGGCTGTGTCAGTCCCCATTCAAACCACATGGCTTAAGTCAGGGAAGGGGTTATTCTCCAAAAGGAGGAGGGGATAATATTCTGGAAGTACATACAGTTGAGTTCCCTAGCCATCATCTATGACCTTCGCATGGGATTTCTGCAGCAGGACCACTAACTTCAAAGGAAATTCTTCAGTATTTGCCCTGAAAGTACAGCTGGTTTGGAATCTCACATCACCAGGGAGCAAAATTTGACAGCTTGGAAAGCAGGACAATCCTGGACTTAACTATTTCATGAATGCTGAGCAGCAGGACCTATGAGGTGGAGGACCTCAGTGCTGAGGCAGTGTAGACACCATTTCTGTTTGCCAAAGACTCACAGCCTTGAATTTGTATGAGACTGCATTACTCAAAGATCTCTGCATTGCAGAGGACAAAAACCCAACTCAAAATGGTTTAAACACATAAGAAAAGGAACCTCTTGGTTCACATGATTGTAAAACACAAGGTATTTGTTTTCAGGGATGACTGGATTCAGAGCCTACACGATGTCCTGAAGACTCAGTCTGCCTCCTCTCTACCCTCTCAGCTCTCCCCTCACAGAAACAAGATGGTCATAATCTCAGATAACCCTATAGAAAGACTGGCATCTTTGCCCCCAACAGTAATAAAATTCCAGGGTTGAGAATCATTGGAATAATGCAGGTCCCAGACCTGAGCCTATACCTGTGGTCAGAGGATGAAACTGCATGAATTGAGAGTGGGGGAGGGGAAAGCATAGTGAGGGTGGGGAACAGGCGCAAGGCGGAACAGGGCAACAGATGTCCTTTCAAGATTTCAAAGTAAATCTGGTCTAACAGGCCCAAACCTACCTGCCCAAACATGATATTCTATTAAACCTTCCCGACCAATGGCCTGACTGTGGTTGATGCTCTCTTCTTCTCCACCTCTCATTTTGTATACAGGGAATATGTAAAAATCACTCCTGGAGTGAACCTGCTGAGACTGAGTATGAATCAGTTATTTGGTCCCCTTAAAAACCTAGCTTGGGGCCACAACAGAGAAATTTATTAGAATTTTGTGGAATCACAGGACTTTCAAGAGCCATCAAGTTGAATAGAAAAGGGACCTCAGAAGGTGTGGGCAGAAGTGGGGCCCCGACCCCTGGAGCAGCATTCCAGATGTGCTCCTGATTCACTGTGCCCCTTGGACAAACCCCTTATCAAATCTGGGCCCACCTACCTGTCAGTATTACTCAGAGATTTGTTAAAACACATAAGAACAAGTTGTAATTGTCAAATAGTATCATTACGTTTCTCATGAAAAAACCAAGGTCTAATTTCACAAGTATAGCATTATGAAAAATAGTTTAAAGGTGGAAAAATCGTGCAGTGATGGGACTACCTGCCATACAGCATAAGAAAAAAAAAGCCTAGAGAAGAATGATTTTAATATAAAATATGTGCTTTGAAAAAAATAATACATTGGGGGATGTAGAACAGAAGCATAAGCCATAAGTCGAAGGAGCAAAAGTAAAGGGGGCGGCCATGGTGGAAGAGAACCCTGACCACAAGCGGCTGCAGAGGTATTAGCTGGAGAAGCATTTGGGTGTGGTCTTCCCAGCTGGGCCATGAAGGAAGACTGTTTTTGAAGGCTCTGGCCCTTCTCAGGCCTCTGCTCTCTTTCCAGTCTTCATAGCGACGGCCAAGTAGTCGGGTGAGTGTTGCAGGCAGATTACAACCAGACATGATTCTGTCTGCTGACACCATGGCTGCTCCCTTCCCCGTCACCAAAGGCCATCTGGCTTTCCTCACTCTGTCATCTTGGGCTGTAAGTAACCCACTTATATCACCATTGGACAAAGAAGCCTGCAGCCTGCTTTGCAGCTCTCCTTCCATCCAAGCCATTAGTATGTTTAATAGCCCTGGCCTCATGCTGATTTCTGACATGCAGTAATTAATTCCTTTCCACTCAGAGATATAGCCATTCACAGGTCTCGATTCAAAAATGTCTCTGCTCTGTTTCTTTTGAAAAATACTTATAATGTTGAGTAGGAAAACTGTTTGGCCTTTTATGAAAAACCACTTATCTCTATCCCCTCCTTACATGAAAATAAATCCCAGATGTATTAATTATTTAAATGTAAAATATAGAGCCATAAAAATACTCTCAGGTGAATATTTATATAATCTTAGGGTGGGAAAGGTCTTTCTCAACATGCAACTAAAGGCAGGAACCATAAAGATCAAGGTTCATGAGTTTGTTCACATAAAAAATTAAAACCTCTCTGTGGCCTAAATTAATAAACTAAAATTGAATTAAATTAAGAGGAAATGACAAATTTTGGGGAAATATTTGCATTATACTGTAGCTGCTACCTATAAGGATGATGATGATGAAGATGGTAATATTTGTTTTTATGTGCCAAATTGTGTGTTAATATATACCAAATACTAATAGTTTAACTCACATAAAAAAAATCATAAGAGTAAAGATTCTATCTTATTTATACTCAAAACATCAAAAAAAGGCTGCTTCTGAAATAAACTAAGATGATAAAACAATACTTATATGCTAGGGTACAGGGAAATATTCACTTTCACACATTGCTGTTTAAAGTCTAAATAGTAAAAGCTTTCTGGAGGGCGGAGATTTGTCTAAATCAGAAGTATAAATCCATTTCCACATCAAGGAGTCTATCCTGGAGAAATAATTAAGGATAAACACAAAAATGTAGCTACAGAAATGCTGTTTTAATAGTGAAGATTGGAATTAATTCAAATGACCAACAATGGAAGTTTTGCTAAATAAGTTATTATATGAACATACTATACAGACATTAAAATCATATTGTAGGTATTTATTTACTAATGCAGAAAGAGGTTCACTATCTATTTTTTGTGAATGAAAACAGGTTATAAAAGCATATGATCAGCATACAAAAATCTCATCTCCCCCCAAAAAAAATTTGTAAAAATATGTCTGGAGAAAGTGTACCAAATGTTAACAATGGTAAAGTTATCTCTGGGTGGTAAAATTAGAAGGGAGTTCACTTTGCTTCTTTTTGTTTGCATGCATTTTCTAACTTTTCTATAATGAATGCGTATTATTATAAAATATGAATAATTAAAATGCTTATCTTGAACTGTGAAATTAAATGATATAATGGAAAGTGATTTAGTTGCCCCGGAGTGGTAACTGTGATTTCCAAAAAGACAGCCCCAAGAAGGAGTAGAAGATCAGAGAAGCCAGGGAGGCTAAACCAAAGGAAAACAGGAACTTGAATAAGCTTGTGGCATACAGAAAAATTAGGATGTATGAGTTCTGGAGTGAAGATGTACAGAAAATATAGCGTAGAACAAGGGAGCATAAACAGAACCAAGAAGGTAAGAGGGTAAAAAAAAGTACCCCCATGTTTTCTTCTTTTACTTTTGAAGATTATGAAATTCTGAAAAAAGGCTTGCGAAGACTCATGCAGAAGTGTACAAATAATCGGTTTGATTTGTACATCATAAACTCCTGGATCCATAGCACCTGACTGCACCCCAGATAGGCTACCTCTGTTTCATCTGGAATTTCTGAAAAAGAACCATACCTTTCTGTAAGCATTACACAGTCATGGTATTATTTACCCTAGGGCAGTGGGTGATCTAGCAACTTGTGCAGTATTCTCAAGCCTACACAAGGAGAAGTCAAGCTAGAAAGGATTCCAAGAGCCCTAATCAATGATATCCCATTCTTACAAGAGTATAGCACCTGCAGTAAAAGGAGACTTGATCCTGATAACCAGTTTTCTAATCTTGTTTATACCTTTAATGAGAGGTAGTTTACTATCCCAAGCCAGTCATCCACAAATGAATGAGATTTAGGAACATGCTAAACACTTACTATGGTTGTTTTTCAAATCTACTGCTAATTTTTATAGGTTACTATTCATTGTAGACATCTTCAAGTTTTTTATGATTCTGTTCAGACATAGCTGTTGTGAATATAAATTATTATTTTATAGACTACATTTGATAATTCCACCATGTGAAGTCTCTGTAGTTCTATTTCTATTGCCTGTTGTTTCTGCTGGTTCTCTCTTCTGGAGCCTAATTTCCTTTTATGACTTGTTATCTTTGACTTTTTACTAGAAATTGTATTAGAAAACTCATTTTCAGGAATAATTTGAGGCCTATAATGAAAAGAACATTTCTCGTGAGAGAAAGTGGGTTTGCTTCTACCTTCTATACTGTTAAAGCAGAGGTTCCCAACCTTTTTGGTACCAGAGACTGGTGCTCCTATGAAAACCTAATGCCTAATGATCTGAGGTGATGTTAGCACTGGGGAGTGGCTACAGATACTGATGAAACTTTGCTTACTTGCCTGTCACTCACCTCCTGCTGTGAAGCACAGTTTCTAACAGGCCACGGACAAAAACTTGGCCCAGGGTTTGGGGACACCTGTGTTAAAGTATAGATTCTGATATGGTTGGTCTGGAGCAAAGCCAGATTTTGAGTTTCTAATAAGCTACCTGGTGCTGTTGATATGAATGCAATGACCACACTTTGAGTAGTAAGGAAGTAGAATAGGAACCAGAGGGCCATAATTCTATGGCTTGTGTCACTTCTGGTTCACTCTCATCCTGGGGGTGAAGCCCTTGGGGTCCCAGCTGGATATGAGAAGGGTCTCCTGGAAAATGCCTCACTGTGTGTGGCCTGGGCTTTGATTTTTATCCCCCTCACTTCTTGAGACTGCCAGAACCAAGCTTTAATTTTGAGGATCAAAAAATGTGTTCAGATCAAAAGCACTTTCTGCGCTTGCTTATCTCATTAGGTTTTTGTCTTCCCTTTATTTTTAATCCAGTGATTCCTTATTTTATCATCTTTTTGATGCTTTTAAGAAGATTTTTTTAAAAATCTATATTTTTAGTTGCTTTCAGTGGGAGGATTGAGCTAAATAACCTACTCCGCTGTTCCTAGAAACAAGGTCGGTGCTGAGCACATCACGTCTTCACACGCATGAACTTCTTAATCCTGTCAAAATAATAATTATCAAAAAACCTTCCTAGCATCATCTCCTTCATCTGAGTAAGTCTGCCTACGGCTGTGATTATTTGTTCAGAATAAATTTGTAAAGTTTCCTTTTTCACTTGTACTGTAAGACTCTATTCAGCATCTCCATCATTCAAAGGCCTTTCCTTGCTATCTGGCTTGCCTGGCCTCATCTCTTTGGACAGCCTACCTGCCAGTGTGTCCCAGGATTTCACGGTGGAGCCACTAAAAGGACACATAAAGATTCCCTTCTAATTCTGCAGATGAGGAGATGGAAGCCCAGTGATGGGAAACAACTTTCCCAAGGTCCCACAAATAATTACTCCTGTGCTTGAGACTAAAACCCAGATTCTCCTCACTCAGCCTGGCAGTGTTTCCACAATCACATGTGAGCCTTTCATTTTGTTGGACCAAGCTTGCCTCTCAGCAACTTCCACATAGTAATTAATCAAGAAATGGCAAGATGTGTGTCTTCCAAATCTGGGAAAAACACCAAAAGAACTTGGTACATTTTTATGTAATTTATTTCTGCCTAGTTCTGAGGATAAAGGTCTCCATCCCCAGACAGCTGAAGGAGAAGGAAGCAGTCAACAGACACTCTTGGAGAGAGTAACTGTTCACAGGGTTTGATTTTAACTGTTCTCTTTTATTTAATTTCTATCTGTGAGATCTCTGAAATCTAAGGAACCCTGAAACACCATGAAATACATCCACTGTCCTCCTGGAAGGATTCCAATAAAAACAGCTTCTAATTAAATAAATGAGCTCTGCCATGTTCGCTTCAGATAGCAGAATAAGACTTCCAATGACAAGCTCATTTGACTGCAGTCAGTTTATTACTTGTTAAATAATCATTGACTCTTGCTGTTCCTATCCATCTCACAACCTTTCACTAACTGAACAGAGAAGAACTGTAAAACAAACAAACAAATAAGCAAACAAATAATAAGAGAAAAATGGCAATGCTTAGGGAAACTTGAATGTCTGTAATGAAATCCATTAAGAAAGGAAGCAAAATGACTAATTCAGGAACTGGGTAGTAACTCATTCAATTTAATTTCTTAAACTCCTGAACTCCTGGTCCCCAAACAATTCCTTGACCATATGTCCTCTTGAGCACCACAGAGACACAGAGACACACAGATACACAGACTCTCTCTCTCTCTCTCTCTCTTTCTCTCTCTGTGTGTCTTAGTTGCCATTGTCTTCTCAATGGTTCTGAAACATGGCAAACTCTCCCATGCCTCTGTGTTTTAGAGCATTCTATACTCTAGATCTTAACACTGTATGCTGCTTCCCTACTTACTAAAACCTTTTCAGCCTCAGAGCCTAACACCAAATTCCCTGAAGATTTCCTAGAGATGAAGCTCCCACCTCCACCTGGGGGAATCCCCTTTCAGAGAATCCATAGAGATCCAGCCTCTCTGGAAGGAATCTGGCTCCTAAAGTGTGATCAAAGATTCCCATGAACCCTCCCCTCCATACTTATAATTTCTGTTAGTATAAGGATGCCCCTATACAATAGTTGAGGCATATTTATACTCCGAAATTATTTGTTGATTATCTGAAATCCAGATATAGTTGGGTGTCTTATATTTCATCTGGCAACCCTACTCTGGTGGCTCGGCATGTCTGTGGCAGCGGCCCACTTACTGCCCAGGGCATAACCAGGGCTCCATGCAACCGGCTTGATGAAAGCTCACTACCTACCTTGATCTCTAACATTTAATAAAGAAAACGAGTATAAATTATATATAAGCTTGAGTCTCCTCAAACATGTGTGTGTACAACTTTTCAAACTCTTGTAGAAATGACAAAAAATAGCAATAGTAATATTAATTATGATATCTCTATATCTAGGTACTCTTCTTCCAAGTGTTTTACAGATACTAACACCCAACCTTCATGACAAACTTATGAGGTAGGCACCCTTATAATAATTAATTATAAAGAGAAAAAATTGAAGCACTGATCACTTAGATAATTTGCCCGGGGCTAGTAGGTGGCTGGTAATTGGTAAGGGGAAGAGCTGAGACTGAATCCCAATGGTCTGGCTCCACAGCCTGCCTTCTCATCCATTCTCCTCTACTGTGGCTTAATGGCCAGCACTAATACGTTACACACAGCCCCTCACAACTGATTGTAACATACCAGTGAGCTGCAGTTACACTGAGAACAATAGCTTACAGAATCAATTCCAAATTCATTCCCTGAAAGTTATGACTTTTAGTAAGCTGATGCAGATTATTTTTACAGACCTGACTCTTGATATTCTCCTTCTCCATATATGTTCCGGTCAACCTCCCCACAGGAGGAGAAGCCATGTCTGTCCAGCACTAGTATTTCACATAGTCTCTAGAAGAAATGAATAGATACTCAAATATATTTGCCTTTTATTTCTCCTGCTTTGGCACACTCTGCACAAAACATTTCAATGCCTTCCTTCTCTCAACTATTCTTTATTTTCCAAGAGGAAAGTTCCTACTCACTCTTCAAGGTCTAACTCAAATATCACTTCCTCTTCCACGAAGGTTTCTTGATTTTTCCTGATCATGTGCTCCCTAGTACTTGGGTGATGATTCAAACCCTGGTCTCTGGATTCTCTGATCAGATCTCTTTCTTACTCTACTCCATCTCAGTGATATGTTTCTCTCCACCTTGACTGGGACTCAGAATCAGCCAGGGAGCTTTGTAATATACAAATACCCAGTCTCTACTCTGAAAAATTCTGAGTTGGCAAATTAATTTAGGACTCAGACATCAATATTAACAACAACAACAACAACAACAACAACAACAACAATGACAACAACAACATAGGTGGCTCTGAGCCACAGTGATGAGCCATGACTCAGAGCCATGGTTCTGCATAGCAAGTGTCACTCTGGGTAAGCCTGCTGAAGTCAAGCTGTGTTCTTTGGACATGTTGTACACACTTGTCCCTACTGGCCACACCCTTGAATTCTAAAGGTGGGTATCACTCAGAGTCTAAAATAGGGTTTGGGGAGAATCCTTCAGGTCACCTCCAATCCAACCTTCTATTATTCTGATGACATCTTCTGACATGAGATTCAATTTTATGCACCTAGAGCAGTGCCTTCTACTACAGCAATATCAGGAAAAGGGAAAGGTGACTATTTCAGAGATCGATAGAATTTTAGAAGAGCAAGATATTCGAATCAGCTACTATAATCCCAGATGGTGAAATTAAGGCTAAGAAATGTGAAGGCAGCTGCCCAAGTTTCCAGTTTTCCTTCCCCAATCCCACTTGTGCCCTCACAAACTTGTCAACCTTACCTAATGCCAAGTCCCCATAGAGTGGATATTTGAAAGTGAAAAGAAAAAGGGCTTGAACCATGTCCCTAGTTTATATCCAAGCAAAAAAACTCCATTCTGGTCACCCACCCCCAAAAAAAATTTTTAATGAGGCCTAGCCTCATAAAAGACCCCCCCACACACATATACACATATCACACAATTTAACAAAATCTTCTTGCATGATATTATCCAAACCAGTATAAAGTGGCTACGTTTTAAAACACAGAATTAAAATTGAATTCTGAGGCACAATCCAAGACATAAAAGTCAAAAAAAGCCAATACGCTATGATTGAGTATGCATGACCACAACCCTTAATCTCTGCCATCCTCTGCAGTGTAAACAAATCTGCTGATAGTTGATGATATTGCTGAAAACATCACTAATCAAACCTTAAATACCAAATACATTTAAGCAAATAACACTCCAGTTACAGTCATTCTGGCTAATCGTGAAGGAAATCCAAATCGGAGACCAGTTTGAAAATGGTCAGAGATAGACTGCAGCTTCGCATTAATTGACCAACATCCTAGAGGCAGTGCTTTCTCTTAAGTACAGAAGGCCTGAAATACGAAAGGAAATAAGGAAGAAGTCCAGGAGGCAAGCACTAATGCAATTTCAAACTGGAATTACATCAGCAGCTTTAAACAGATGGCAGAATGGGAATAAATGTGTTAGCTCCTTTCTCTTACTTGGGCTCTCATTGTTTATATCATTAAAAATAAGGAAAGTTTAAAATAACATATATCGTCATGTAGCGACTCACAGAGACACGCAAAACTAGTTTGAAGAAAAGACTGAATTTGGTCATACTCCTGGTTGTTTTGAAAACAAATGGGTAAATCCAATTAAGTCCCCGGCTGCCTATTTACAAAAGAGAATAAAAGCTTGTAAAGGCACACTGATTATGACTGAGCTGGTCATAGAAAATACCGGATAATCCAAAGATTGTTTTCAGGACATTTCCCCTGTGTGTGACAAGGCATCAGTGGGTTATGGAACCTTATACTCCCTGAAGTTCAATAGACCTATTTGATTACTAACTCCATACACACTAATTGAAGGCTTTAGTTAGGTGAGAAAATAGTAGATAAACATTTTTCACCTCCTTCAGGTATTACCAAAATAATATTATGGATCAAAGTTCACCAATATTTCACATAATTAGTCATGCTGAACAAAATAATGTGCCTTAATATTTGTTGTTAGGTTTTTTTTTTATCTTTCCTTCAAAACCAGAGATGAATATTTAATTCTTTGTCAAAGGCTAACATTTTGTAAAATTAATTGCTTTCATATTCATTTGGGAAAGTTTTTGAATTATTTTGTTTTAAGGGTTAAAATCATAACCCCCCTCATTTTTGGGTAAGAATGAGATTTTCAAAAAATCACATTGAGTCCACAAATATTTGCTAGTTATTTAAATCATAATATTTCTTCCTATTTGCATGTATGTTTTATTTACATATTTTAATGTTGAATTAAATGGAAGGATTTGTTGGACCTTTTACTTAAAAAAAAATTACCTTGGGCATGAAAACATTTTCTAGGTAATGTATTACTCAGAAACTTGTCCTAAGGTTAGGTAACCAGTAGATTTACAGTTAAAAAATATTTTTGTATTCTTATCATGTCTAAAATAGCGAAACCTAGTTATTCTCACCTTTTGCCTTAATTTTGTAAAATTAAAATTTTTCCAGCTATTTCTCAATATGTATAAATATTGAGAACTGCTCCCCAAGACACTGTCACCCAGATGCAATTGAGCATGGGAGAAGGCCAGCACAAAGCTTTTTAAAGCTCATAGTTCTAGTCTGATTACATTATTGGTGATTGTGGAGATTATTTTATCACTATCGCTATGGGAACTCAGTGTCCTCATCTATAAAATACAGTGTCTGATGGATGATCTTAAGAGTGCTTGCAGGTCTAACATTCTAAGTTTTTAATGAAGCATGGCAGACTTGCCTCATGATAGTGAAGAAAGTACTCTGCTGATATAAAACAATGGACTTATGTCATTTCTGACCTTTTAAAGACCCCAAAAGGACATGTTTTACCTCCTTTGTCCCCAAAAGGTACAGAGTTGTCATTCCCAATTTAATACTAGGAACAAAGTATGTAAAGTTTCTAACCTTGAGAGATTTGAGGCTTGCCGCAGTAGACGCATGTAAAAGTGACATGGTATCTCTGGCAATCTAGATGTGGTGGTCAAAGAGAATTTAGCTTTATCAGTAATGTTTTAAATGTCTTACAAGTAGATAGAAATAAATTTGAAAAATTTTATAGATGGTAAAAAATGAGTACATTAAAGCAATATAAATGTAGAATAGAAAAAAAAATCATAATCCAACCAGCTAGAGAAAGCCATTAAAATTTCTTTTGTCTATACCTTTATATTTATTTTAATTGGTTTCTCCCCTTTTTACACAAAATAGGAATTATTACATGCTGAATTTTTTCTTTAAAGTTTGCAGAGATTTTCCACTGATGCTCCTGGAGATTGTGTACCAGCCCCTGACTTTCTGGCTACTTCACATTCTGTCCTGTTCCTCCATGAGGCCTGGCTGGGATGGGGTTTGGGTTGTGGGCCAGGGTGGGAGTTGGGATCTGTAACATCACATGGGCCATCACTTATGGGTATTTTCAGGTTTCCTCCACCCTGCCTCCAGGTCTTGTGTTCTTGGATAGGGAATTTAAAGTTTTGAAAAATGGAAATGTGGAAACCGCCTCTTTTTAGAGTATGTTTTTCACTTGATCTTCAGACCCATTCTCAATCTAAATGAAAGTAAGGGGTCACCTATAATTGATTTCATTCCAAGAAATGGGACCAAACTATACAAAAGGATAAGAATCAGGTCACATGGTTTAAAAGGGAAGCTTCTAACCCTCCAAGTGTATGTGGCTGTCTTCCAGTCTGCATGCCTATGTTATGACCCAATTATTGGCATAGCAAAGTGTCTGTTTCCATGCTAATTTCAACCCCACATGTGTTTATGAAGCACTGGCACTGGGATGGGCACTGGATGGAGATGACATATGAAAGACCTGGTTGCTGGCCTGTGGGCTCTTGTGGTCCAGAAGGGAAGACACGAACACACGAAGAGCCCTGTTGCAAGGCAGAAATGAGATGTGCTGTAATTAGCAGAGCCCTAACCAATCTGTCACATTTGGGTATAATAATGGGGACAATAGAATGAAATTTTACTATTCCTGAATCTATATTAATGGTGGGAGAGGAGTATTTTCCTAATTGCCTTGTATCAGTTCATTCTGGAACTCATAAACTTGAACCCTACTGTGGCTAGAACGTCATCCCACTGTTCATGGGTTTTGGTTGCCTAGACAAATATGGCTGCATTTTGTTAATGTTAAATACACGTAGTCTGTGTACACTGGGAGACAGTGTGAGCTTGAATTTTTGGGGCTTCATCTCCTCATCTGTATAAGATGAGGATCATTTCTTTACATACCACTCTTTGACCTGCGCGCGCGCGCGCGCGCACGCACGCACGCACACACACACACACACACACACACTGTATCAAATGAGCTAATGCATGTGAAAGCAGGTTCCATATTCTAAATGCTATAGAAACATAAAGCCATTATATAGATTTTCACAAGAGCTGCAGGTTTATTGAATGTTTATATTTCATCATAGGAGAGCCTTGCTTTCATTTGAAATGCAGTTTTCATCTCATTTTTTGTGAGACTAATCTTTTTATCCAATGTCTTGATTCTGTTTGCTAGAAAGCTGTCTAGGTGACAATATTGATATTCAAAAGCCAACCTGAAAATGCTTTCCAAACAAGAAGTGTCAAAAATCACAAATGTGTATCTTTTTAAAATTTGACTTTACCCACTGTTTTACAACCCCAGTGAAAATATTGTCAGTTTAAGGTGCATGTCTGATCTGAATATTTCTGATATTTTTCATGGGCCTAAATGTGGTTCTTGATTTATTTCTTTTAAACAACCTGGTGATCCCAGGGGGAATATCACAATCCATAAGTATCACTATTTACAATAAGATGGATTTTCTTATATTGCTAATTACAGTATTAATTTCCATTTACAAGTCGGTAATTCCTAGCATCAATCCTTTTCCTGTCATTGGGTGGGGCCACTGTTTTCAGACAAAGCCCCGGGAACATCTTTTCTATTCTAATCTCCAGTTGTGCTACCCATAACAGAAAATGAGAAAGAGAAGGATAAGATAATTTTCTTGATGGTAGACTAAGTAGGCAGAAATTGTTCAGGTTTCTTAGTCTACTCCCCACATAGAACCAGTCCCGGTTTCATCAGTGTCTCGGAATCATTTTTGTCACTCTCCCTACCTCATCTTTTTATGACTAAACCAAATCTCATCCCCACACCAGGTATGCAAGCATTACTGTTATTATTGCAATATTTACATCTTCATTCCACTCCTCCTTGCATATTTCATTCCCTCACCAGGTATAAGAAGAAAATCATGAAGTAAAAGCATTTCCCTACATGCTCTGTTTGTCTACTTTGAACCCTCAGTCCCAGCTGACAGCAGGAGCACTGCAAGGGCTTTCAGAAATTCAATCAGTGCCCAGATAAGAGCATAACAAGGCATTAACTTTCACAGTTTTCCTCCATGACTTGGGTTTTCCACTTTTCCAGTAAAGTCTAATATTTTGCTTCTAATAGCACAAAGGAATAACAAGAAGTATGGAGATGTTTATAGGGCTGGAGTGCCAGATTTTAGGAACCTCCGCAAAATACACTAACCCTTTCCCCTCTTCCTTTATTATTGGTCAATGGAGATCAGAGGGTAATCAAGATCTAGAAAGCAGCAGAGATGAGAAGTCAAAGTAAGAGTATGAACCTGAGATGGCCCAGGGAGGACCCAGACCCCAGCAGCCAACCTGGGGTGAGCAAGCATTCTTTACCAAAGGGCATGGTGCGCAGCCAGCCCTTGGAATTTATTAGTCCTTGGGCTTCTCAGAATGTGTCATCTTCATATCAAAGTTCCAGAACAGAAAACAGGAACTTCAGAAGTCATCCAGTGTTTTTTTTCTTTTTTCCTCTTCTTGATTGGTCACCTACAGCTGCCAAGGAATAGGCACCCTATCTGTAATTAGTCTTAGAATGTGACCTGTTCAAGCAGGAATGGAAAGACTAAGGGCCAAAGAAGGATATTTTCAAGATTAGAATGGAACTAAGGAGGACTCAGTGTGTCTGAATGTCTTGAGAGAAGTGTTATAGCTTAGTCAGAGGGCTTGGGGGAAAACTCATAATGTATACACAAAAACAAACATGAAAAACAAGAGGCATTTACTCACTCTGAGGAAAAAATGTACAAAAGAGAAAATGAAACCATAGGACACTATATAGGTCAGGTGTACGTGTTGTTTACAAGATCGTGATGTGGGAAACATTACATGTGAGGAAGAATCGAATCTTCTCTCATAGAAATTTAGTAGATAGTAGCTAAAATGGAAAAATCAGGAAATAGAACTATACACATGTTATTTAGACATCTGGAGGTAAATTGTAGAAGAAATCACTAAAATAATTTAAAGTGCTATTTCTAGGGAGTAGCCCTTTGAGTGGAGTTGAGGACTACAAGTTTTCATGATGAAGCCTACAGTTCTATCATAAAGAATGTGGACTTTTTAAAATATGTTTTTGTATTTTAAAGGAGTCACTAGGCCTGTCCATAAATATCCAGGGTGCCATTGAACTTAGATGTGGCCAAATGATACGCTTTGGTCAGCAGTATGTGACTTGAAGTGAAGCTTATGGAATGAATGCACAATCTACCATATTTCTTTCCCTCAGTATTTCTGGATCATGGAACTAAATTTTTTTGTCCACTAGGGTCCCTGAGTAAGGAGGACAGTGTGGAGCAGACATATATGTGTGTGTGTGTGTGTGTGTGTGTGTATTTCAGTATGTATACACAGAAATTTAAAAATATATAAATCATATTTTATAATATATAATATAAATATATAACACATGTAAATTATATATAAATATATATATTATATAATATCTTAATATCATATATATAATGATAGGTGGAATAATGGCTCCCAAAGATGTCCACACCTAACCCCCACAATCTGTGAATATGTTACCCTACATAGCAAAACGGACTTCTCAGATATAATTAAGGTTAAGGACTTTGAGATGGGAAGAATATACTGGATTATTCAAGTCCTTACAAGCAGAGGATCATTGCCTACTGCAGGAAGCTAAAGAGGAGGCAGCATGGGAAGGACTGGGCCTGCTTTTGCTGGCTTTGAAGATGGAGAAAGAGGACACAAATCAAGAAATGTGAGTGATTTCCAAAAGCTGGAAAACATGAAAAAACAAATTCCCCCCCTATAACCTCCAGAAAGAAATGCAGCTCTGCCAACACCTCAATTTTAGTGTTTGACTTCTGATCTACAGAACTCTGAAATAATTTTATGTTCTTTAAGCTACTAACTTTGCAATAATTTGTTAAGACAATAATAGAAAACCTGCATACACATACTTACATACATATAATTTTACAGAAAATAGAATTTTGATTTTAAAATTTTAAACGTGAAATTTCAAAAAATTCTAAACATGGTTGTAAGTTGAAATGGAATGTTTAGAATAGTTCTTAAAAGTAAAAATATATGAAGCAAAAAGTAAAAGAATAAACTCAAAAATTTACAGATCAAAAATTAAGTGTCCAAATCTAGACTCTACAATGTGAATTTGGGAAATTTGCTGAAGTTCTTTGGGCCTCAGCATTCTCATCTGTAAACTATCTATCTCACAGACTTGTAGAAAGACAGAATAAAGATGTAGTATGTGCCTGTCTTCGTACTATTTGTTTAGGACAAACCACTCATATGTAGTAGCTGTTCATCTAGTGTTCAAAACCAGCAACAATAACAACCTACTGAGCTTGGATTTGAGTCCCAGTTGTACAATTTATTAATCATTATAGTCATTCACTTTTTATGATTCTTAATTTCTTCATTTGTTTATGGAGATAATAAAACCTCATGTATTTATTATGAAGGTCAAATGAGATAATGTTTTAATAAGTATATGTAAAGAAGTCATCTTTTTAGAGGCTAATGAAAGAATGTCATAAAGGAGGCAAGAGTGAAACCTAGGAAACCAGTTAAAAGGCTAAGGTCACATCACTGGAAATGACAGTATTGACTCTGGAAAAGATATAAACCTAGAAAGCCAGTGTATTCATTATCTGGAGACAATGGACAAAATATTTGAAATCTATATGACCAACATCTTATAGATCTATATGAAAAGTCAAGTCATAATTAGAATACAACTTCATGAGTATGGGATCAAGGTGAGGGAGTTAGCAACAAGCAGCAAATATTTAATGCCCCAGTGCTCAGAGGATCTGATTTATCCCTTCAACATTAAGGATGAATTTGCCAAGAGAACAGGGATATTCTACGTTAATTGGACACAATCTCTTAGGTGTGTCTTCATATGAGATATAGTCTTTCCATTGAGACTGTTGACCAAGGCTCTCTCGTCACTGGAGAACCATGGATGGACATTGATAGGGTAAATCTCTGTATTTCTCTTACTTCCACTGGCTTCCATTGCTGGCCCATTGCTGACTAGCACATTTTTGCTTTAACTAGGTTTATATACTCAATCACATCATGGTCAAGCCTGATCCAAAGGGCCATTAAGTTAATGATTTTCAAACATTTTATCCTGGCTCATTAAATAGAGTAAAAGTCCCAAGAAATCACTCTACCTTCCCCTTTGTATTTCCCAGTAGATGAAGAACATTGTGATAGAAATCAGAAAGGAACAAAACCATATTCAAAGTATAACAATGCAGCAATTACCTCCAAAAAGTATCAATAAGGATAAGAACTGTATATAAATTTACAAAGTGCTTTAATTAATTCAATAATAACGACGACTGAAAATCATGTCCAACTCACGACAGCTTTGATGATGCACTGATAACAAGGCATTCTGCCTGTGCATCTCAGGAATTCCAACTCTCTGTTGAAAATTGGCTGTGCTGCCCAGCATTGTGTGTAGCAGCCAGACCTCTTATTAGAATACCAAGGTAGAGTTCTTAATAAACTCTGGTAATATGCTCGTTTATTTATAAATACCAAGTCTCGATATCTTTAATAACCCACTTAGTATTTTATTAAGCTCTCTTGGTTATAAATAAAAATAAGAAGCAACACTTCTTAAGTATTTATGTTCTAAAAACTCTTCTATGAATTTTTTATGCATTAAAAATGAGCATTCATCATATTTCCCATCATTCATTGATAAGAAGAAAGTAATTGTCTTTTTGGCTTTATATACAGCCATTCAGAAGGACTCTTAAATATTGCTTTCAGGTTATTTTGTATGTCTCTGTCCTAGTCCATATGTGCTGATTTTGAAACCATTCTTATTTTCATTATTTTCAAGTTTGGGGGACTTTTCTTTGTTGTCTTCAGGTCTTGACAGTAATACAAACAGTCTCCAACTTACAATGATTTAGTTTATGATTTTTCAACACTATGATGGTGCAAAAGTGACACACATTCAGTAGAAACTGTACTTCAAATTTTGAATTTTGATCTTTTCCCCTAATAGTGACAAGCAGTATGTGGTATGAAACTCTCTCGTAATGCTGGGCAGCAGATGTGAGATGATTTTGCCCAACTGTAGGCTCATGTAGGTGTTCTGAACACTTTTAAGGTAAGCTAGACTATGATGTTCAGTAGATCAGCTTAATTAAGTGCATGTTCAACTTAACAATATTTTCAACTTACAGTGCAGTGTGTTCATCGGGATATAACACGATTGTAAGTCAAAGAGCTAATGTACATAAAAACATTTTGAAAACTATAAAGTGCTGCTCATATGTAAAGATTTTAGCATGGAGGCTGGCATGAATGCTCCCATCTCCATTTACAAGTAAGGAAACTGAGGCCCAAACAGGTGGTAAGAGGTTTTCAAGGCCACTCACTGGATAGGTGGAAGAATTGGGATGAGACCCCAAGCTTTTAGCACCCTGCTAATAAGTTCCCCTTCCAAACTGATGAAATCATTCAACATCTTCCCTGGCTTATTTCCCACATATTATCAGAAGACCACATTTCTCCTTATCTTGATCATACCTTAACAAATTACCTGAAAACTTAGAGGCTTAAAGCAAAAAAAAATTATTCACAGTTTCTGGAGGTCAGGAATCTCAGAGTGGCTCAGCTGGGTGCTTCTGGTTCAGGGTCTCTCATGAGATTACAAAAAATGGGGAGCCATTGATAATTGACCGGAATTCATGAGAACCTTTCCCAAGGCTTTTTGGGATTCATCATTGATATCAGATTACTGTTCAATGATCCAGGCTAAGACTGTTCTACATTGACTAAAATACTGCAACTGATAACTGACAGAAACTCAAGAAAACAAGATTTTGTAGCAAGAATCCTATGAACATCCTGTAGTGGCTCATAAACACCACACAAAGGGAGGCAGAGAAAAACATAACAAGTGTCTCACTGGAATAATATGCCAGTAAGAAAAGAAAAGTTGAATTTTGAATTTTTCCTTTCACAAAACTTGGAAGTACAGATCCCATGACTTTAGATTTAGAAGGTAACTCAGAAATTATTTAGATCCATGTAAACGAACGACATCCAGATCTATAATTCCAGCTTCAACCTCTTCTCTTAGCTCTAGACATGTTCACCCAGCTGTCTGCTGGGTGTATCAATTGGTCAAACTATGGATACTTTCATTTCAACATGTCAGAAATTGGATTCATCATGTTTCCACCCTCTTCTGCTTTGGGTGTTTTATTTAATTAAATCATCATCTGCCCAGTCAACCAAGGCCATCCTCAACAGGAGCCACATTCCACTGGGCGCCACCTACTCATTCTACATCTAGGTTCCTCCCCATTCTTGTACTCTCAAAATGGACTGCTTCTCCCACACACTGGCCTCATCAAATCTCCCCTCCCTGTCCTGCTTCCAGTTCCTTACCTTGCCTGGAGTATTGTGCTCTCTTGCCTGACTGGAAACCCTTATAGCTTTCTTAGGACCCGGTTCAAATGTCACCTCTTCTCTGTGGGGTTAATCTGTCCTTCATCTAGGCTCACCACACATTTACCACCAATTGCTAACATCATTATTGTTCACATGCCCTACTTCTTCCACAAACAATGAGCTCTTTTTATTGTTATAGTTAGAAAAACTCTTGCTCCTCAAGGCTAAGTGATTTAGGTAAGTTCAAGTTTACTCAGTTTATCCATAGCAGAGCCATGACTAGAAGATATTCTAAAAACAGGGTTCATGCCCAAGGGTTCCCTAGAATAAAATGTGCATTGCTTTTTTGGTCATGAAGAAGTATCTGCTGAACTAAGTCTATAGATATCTTTGAAGATAAAACTTGATCCCCACCCCCTGCCGAAGACATTCCCTGCACTGGGGGTGGCAGGCCTGCCTGCTAATACCCCAGTCAGTGGGCCTGGGAGCATCTGCATCGAGGGGCTGGGTGGGGATATTCAGGCCTTGCTCACAGGACAGCCTGTAGAGAGGAAGTGCCATTCCAATTTGCGAGTCGCTCATTTCCACTCCACAGAGGCTTTGTCAAGTAGGAGCCTGTCAGCTTTCATCTCCATCTCTCTTGCCCCTGAGACCAAAAGTCAAATTTAGTTTCTGTTCACTTGTTTGATTTTTAGTGGTTCCTCTGGCATCCTCAGCTCCAGAACCTTTACCCAGTGGCTTCTTTAGAAAGTTTAAGGTAGAAATCTCTAAGCTGGGCCTGTGCTTCTCCTGACAAGTGTGTAATCGATGGGAAATCTCTCACTGAAGCTATCCTATCCTGAGTCTTGCTAAAAGGTACTTTCAGAGATGAGAAAGGCTCTTAGAGACCTTTTACAATGGACTAAGCCAGGCTAAAGTCGTCACCTTTTTCCTCCTAGGTGACCACGTACTATCACCAATGTCTCTGGCAATCAGAGAAGAAAGTGAGGATACAGACAGGAAAGAAATCACTCCCTTAATACATACAAGACAGAATGCTCTTAGGGGCAGGCAGAAAAGCAGTGAGTTAGAAGAAAATTGTGAAGCATGAGTAGATACTAGGGACTGAGCAGGCTGCAACTTTGGGCTTGGCTCTGTTCCTCTAAGCATTCTATCCTTCTTGGGATTCCCTGCCTTTAATTCCTGTGGCCACCACCATACCCAGCTCTTCTCTACCAGCCCATTGAGAACACATATTCTTTCCCTGTTATGTTCTATTGAACATAAATAAATGAGCTAATACTTTCTGAAGGGGCTACACTAACAGACTAAAGAAAACAAACAGAAAACATCAACAGCATTGAAAACAATCCAGCTTACTCGGGATCATACCTTAAGCCTAAAAATCCCAGTGCCCTACCCATTTCCACCCATCGTCTTGCTTCTTCCCCTACAAGTTCCCTGAACGTCTCTCAACTATAAGGCCTCTGGGTATCATTTTGTTTTCTGGCATCTAGAAGATAGTGTGGAGAATCCTTTCCTTCAAATGAAATCACAGCAGGAAGGAGACCAGTCAGGACATAATTGAAAGCTAAATTAAGGTAGGGAGGTAAAGCTATACAGCAGTATAAACATGCAAGAAATATTTCGGAGTCAGAATAAGTAGAATTTTGGGACCTATTAGATATGGGGTGGAAAGGTTGGATTTTTGTTTTCTTTGTTTTATATGATATCTATTGAACTCAAGCTGGATTCCCCATACCATTTTCATTTTGGAAATGATATTACTAAAAAGCAAACAAAAAACCAGAAAGAGGATAAGCACAGAGAGACACAAAGAGTAGAACAAAATTTTGTTATTAATGAAGATATGGGTAATAGCATGTTGTTTTTTTAAAAATCTAATTTATTAAGATAAAATTTACATATGATAGTACTTACATTTTAAGCATACAGTTCATTGAGTCTTGACAAATGTATGTACCTCTATAATTATCACCTTAACATAGAGAACATGTCCATCACTCAAAAAGTTCCTTCATGCCCCTGCCCAGTCAAGTCCAACCTCATCCCTAGAAAACCATCAACTGGCTCTTTTGTCACTATAAATTAAGTGTTCATGTTCTAGAATTCCATATACATGAGACCATACAGCATATAATCTTTTGCATCTGGCCTTCTCTCGGCATTATGCTTTTGATACTCATTCTCATGTATTAGTAGTTAGTTTCATTTTATTGCTGAGTAATATTCCATTGTTTGGACATACCACAATTTGTTTATGCATTCACCTGCTGATGGATGTTTGGGTTGTTTCCAGTTTTTAGTTATTACAAATAAAGCTGCTTTGAACATTTGTGAGTAAGTCTTTGGGTGGACATGTATTTCCATCGTCTGGGGAAATACCTAAGAGTAGAATTGCTAGGCTGTATGGTAAGTATGTGTACATTTAATTTTACAAGAAACTGGCAGCTCATTTTTTAACCAACAAAACACATCTCATTATTCACCATAATTCAAGAATGAGAAAAAAATAATGTAGCCAATCCTACTTGAATTATCATAAAATTTACATTAGTGGGATCTGAATTAATGGGAGGAAGCCATTATAAAGTGTTAACTTGATCAAAATAGTTTGAATTCTTAATTCATATGAAAAGAGTATTTCTAAAGGAATATGATATGAGCCAAGAGGGGAGAAATTTTGTGAACTTTGTATATTCCCTGCCTTCCCCAGAAAAGAACAGCAATATATTGTTATTCTATCAACAGAATTCAATTATATAATATAAAACTGTGACGTGCTCTATAAATCTACATAGGGTATTATTGTTTTAGTTTAATGAAAGCTGTCAGGGGACTTGTAGCACCACTTGCTTATAAAATCATGTGGATTCAGTACATGCCATGATATTATTCTTCTGAGTTGACTCAGCCAGAAAGCTGGGACACGTATGTTGCCAGGTAAGCCAGCAACTTGGAAAATTTTAGCTCCACTTTGCTTAAGTGTTCCCCAGTGACTGGGAGCCTTAACGTTGACTCTAGGGGCCTAACATCTCCAGGAGTAGCCTAATTGTTAGCTCAGAAATTTCTTTAGAAGCTGATTGACAGCAGCTGCCAATCTAGATAATCACCAGAGAGCCTCAATTAACACTCTGACCATCGATCTCACCGCCAGGACTTGGGGCTTTAATATAAATCCACAAGTGGAAAAAAATTACCCCCTGAGAAAAAAAGCAGCAACTTTTGTAGTATGCACTAAATTATACAGCCATATTATAAATTATTTATAATTCATAGATGCATTTTTAACCCGTCTTCTTAAATGTTGCATCGTTAGTCTAATGAGGTTGATATTCAGAACCTTTCTTTTTTAATTCTTCACTTTGGAAAGGGAGATAGTAAATCTGGAAAAAAATACAAATGAAGGAGTATTTTTAGCACTGACAAAAATAGGAACTATTTTAAAGTAATTTGTACTATTGTCATTGCTGGGGCCTTCATTAGCCACCTAAGGAGGGAGCACCCAGTGTTTTCACTAATCCTGCAGATGAGGCCAAGTTTGAAACACACACTCTCCACAGGGATTATGTGAAGATGTTAAAACTTGGCCAGAAAAGTGACAAGGTATCTTGATGACTGAGACAATCCTAGAAGTCAGCTGGTCTGTCCAACCACTATGAACTAAAGTAATCGAACACAGCAGGTATGCACAGATACTAGCAAATGCCAAACGGCTTTCCGTACGTATGGAATTCAGCTTAATTAGTCACAGAGGAAGAATAGGCACAGTTAAACTCATTCAAGAAATCATTATTGTTCGAGTCGCCTACAAACAAACATAAAAATTGTTGCCCTCTTAAAACAAGCAGTTTCTACCTGCGAAGAGAGGACATATGAGATAGTCAACTGACCTTTATGTGAAAAAACTATACATAAATTCTCTCCATTACTTCTCTTTTTGGTTATAGTCCAGGCTCCAGGCTTATTTCTCAGTAGCTCTGTTTCACCCAGTAGTTGATAAATGTATGGTACACGCTCACTTGAGAGTGGTTTCTGACAAGAAACATCGATGGACTTTTAAAGTGTTTGGGTAGTTTTATGCATGAAGAGTTACTTGACTGGGAAAGGGGGATGGAGACCTTACTGTTAAAACAGGGCCTTCCACAGCTGTCTCTGGGGGGGGTCTTCACTGGTAATTGGAACAGGACTAGTAAATGGGAGTCTTCCTGTTGCCCCAGAATTGCAGCTAAAGCTCTGTCTGCTGAGCAAAGAGCACTTAGTGTCTCATTTTTTAAGTCCTAATCTCTCTAAGGGGGCCTTGATGGTTGGCCCAGACACAATGACATGGGTTTATTTGGAGAGGTAATTCTAGAATCCATCTTATCACCCATCTCCATCCACCACCTCTACCCCAACTTCATAGGAGAGAAGTCCTGCAGGTAAGAGAGGGTCAGCCTTTGCGTAGTGCTGCAATTGCAGAGAGATCCTGTTCCCTTCCATGAGGAATGGCTGGTTCTTCCTTCCCTTAGACTGTCCTGAAGTAATGAGCTTCTCTCTAAACATTCACAAAGATAGGAGGTACCTACAAGAAGAAGAGCTGACATTTCATTTCTTTATCACTGCTCAGGCTCTGCAACCTGAATAAGAAATAGAAAGAGACAGTCTCTCAATTTATAATTGGTGTAATTGGGGGCTACAGCCCTGACTGCCTGCACAGAGAGAGGGCAAAGAGGCATCTGCATCAGAGGAACACAGTAGGAGGCCACCAACTGGGGTTCAGTTAGAATTTTTTGTCAAATCTTTCAAGAGACCTTTAATGCACAGGTTGCTTCTTGAACACAAGACCCGTATCAACTAACATGTTGAAGCTACCATTGTCCTCATCAAATCCATAGAAAATGAGATAGAATAGCAGACAGATAGCCAAGAAGGCCACATCTTTACCCAGTTAAATAAAGAGGCATTTACCTTTTCCTTCTCTCTCCTCCCTGGCCCATACAAAAGCTCTGCACTCAGGCATTTGAAACCACACCCAGCTTCTCTTCACCCCCTCCAGGCAAGTAGGGCCAAGCAAAGAATTGGCCTGGAGAGGTCTCATTTCCTCTCTGTCGGTGGATTAAGGTCTAGGCAAGTCACTCAAACTTTCTAGGCACTCTCAGGTAACAAAAAGTCTTGACATTTTCAATCACAAAGACATTCTCTTTCTGGTAAATAACAGGACCAGTCAAATCGTAACTGTCAAAACTTTACTTGATTCAAAGTTGAAGCTATCCTCTCCCCCAGTCCTGGCTCACCTCAGCCTTGGAGGCCTGTGGTGGGTCAGCTTCCTTCCTGTTCTTTCCCTCACCTACTCCTCTATTTCTTACCCTCTCACTGGGCTGTCTTTGGCTTTCATGAGGTTGGAAATAAGATGGGGGAAAAGTGGAGTGAGGGGTGGAGAGAGAAGAAACCAGGGTCAGGAAAGGTGCTTCCTGACTGGTATTGATGCAATCAGACTGTGGTGCCCTTTGTACAGGGTGAAGTCGCATAGCTTCTGGTGACTCAGAGACATTCCCTCTGTAGCCTTTGACTGTGGCCTCCAGGATGTGAGCAAGGTCCACTTCGGCCCCTGAATACCTGGAGGCCCTTCTTACTGTGCTTCCAGGAAGTCCTTTCTGGGGGAAATCAAGTTGCACCCAGGCTAACCCCTCCTCCCTCATCTGGCTCCTGAAATACTCTCCTCCACCCAGTGCCCCACTGTTTGTGGCAGTGCAGCTTGCTCCCAACACAGTCTCCTACTTTCGCCATAGACCCTTTCTGCAGAGTCTCGCCTACGGATTTTTTTTTCCAGGCCTGTGTCTGGCTGGTGATTTTCCTTAACAAGAGTACAATCCAACACTCCGCTAAGAATGACTACTACTATTATTTGATGATAGTAATACCTTATATATCTACAGCAAGTTATAGCAGTAAGAATCATTTTGAGGATGGATTTTTTTTTACATAAAGTACTTTACATAGAATTAAAATTATATCTACAATAGTCACTATCTGTACAATTCAGTAACTCAAGACACGCCTCAAGGTTCTTTTGTTCGAAGTCTTTTTTTTTTTTTTTCCTGGAATGCAGACTCTGTTGACCTGCAAGAGTCATCACAGGTCATGTTGCCTGAATTGCTCCCTTCAGGACCCCTCTCTCAGTGAATGGGGAAAAAAAAAAAAAAACCCATTCACTCCTCTGCGGAGTGTGTGTGGGGAAAAATACCACAGCACATAACCAACTCTCTCCAAAGAGGTTCCCGCTTAGCTTCTCCAACGTTTTTATGCCTTCAGGATGGATGATGAGCTAAGAATTAGCAAACTGGTTTTCCACTATCATTTTGTAAGACTTGCACAGTCTGGTCAACCGTTTTCTTTGGGATATGGAGATATTTGACACTATCACTTTATTCTTAGCCAGTCACTGTGACTTCAAACAAAACAGAGATAGGGTCCTATTTTAATTGTCTATTATACTTTGTTGGGATATGAAGCCTTTTTTCACCTCATCTTACTTAGTAAAGTCTGCAGTATCAGGTAGACTAAGTATAAGGAAGAGGTACAGTTGAGGTATGTGTGAGAATAACATGCCAATGGGGGAGAGATTAGAGCCAGAGGTGGCCCTGGAATATTAGTTATCAGGAATTCACAGACATCTTAAGAGAAGAAGAAGACATTGAACTTCCCATAGAAAGTGGGCAAAGTCTCAACCAAAAGTATTTTAAATCTTAAGGAACAGAATAACTTCAGTTAACATCTGGACAATATTATTATTTGTTGAAATGTTGGGGGAAATGTGACAAGTGATTTTCCTTCACAAGATTATAATCCAACACTCTGCTAAGAATAACTACTACTATTATGCGATGATAGTAATACCTTGTATATCTACAGCAATTTACAGCATGCAACTTCCTTTCTGCAATAATAATCATTTTGGGGATGGAGTTTTTTACATAAAGTACTTTTACATAGAATTAAAATTATAACTACGATACACACTATCCTTATAGTTCAGTAACTCAAGACACGCCTCAAGCTTTTTTGTTTGAAGTCTTTTTTTTTTTTTTTCTTGGAATGCATACTCTGTTGACCTACAGGTTTAGCTCTTGGTTTATTACAAAGAACTTTTCTTCTACGATATCATGCAATGCATTTATGTCTCACGTATCTGTTCTTTTTCCTAAAGATAGTAATATACTTTTGTTGGTTGGCCTTTATCTTCCATGTCCATAGTTCTTCTTTCTAACAATTTATAAACATCTTCTATTTTCCTTAATTTACTCATACTCTAGATATGGTATTTTTATTGTGTGTGTTGTTTTTCTTTCCTAAACATTGCCAGCTCACTTTTTCTTCTTTGGCCATCTTAGAATCTTTTTTTTTTTTTTTTTGAGTTCTTTAACTCTCTGTTGCACCTCCTTTTCAAAGGAGTTGGAAGTTGTAGCTCTAACTGTATTTATTGAAGATACAGTTTTCTTATTTACATTCTTTGGATTATTTTAATAAATTACCAACTGGGGACTAGAGTAAACAGGAATTTTTTAAACCAGAAGTCCGATGTAGTCTTTTTAAAAATGTGATGACATCTGCCCCTCATTCTGATTTGCTCCCCATTTATATCTCCAACCCCTTCTGGTACTTTTTCTTTCTTCACTATTCTGCTTCATGAGATGTTTGTTGTTCACTTGCTCTGCTTCTGAAATCTGTCCTCTTGTATCTTTAGTTTCCTCTGCCTGGACTACTTTCTCTCCTTCATTCTCTTTGCTTGGCTAACTTCCACTCTGACATTATTAGTCAGAGGATGCTTTTTCTGAACACTCTAAGTTTATATCCATGCCATGTTCCTGAACTTACTATGTCAAACTTCCTTTCACATCTTGATTTCTCTTAATGCTGTCATAATGTGGTTTGGCAATAAATAATGAATTCAAATTTTAAACTGCAGTTTTCTGGAGAATATTCTCTAGTCTACACTGGATACATTAGTAGCATATTACAAACACATTGTGAATTGATTTGAATTATTGTGTGTTCATGTTTGTTATAGATATTCATGCTAAACATAGTATAATGAGTGTGTGTAATAAAAATAGGTGTTCCAGAAATCTGTATCATAAAGTTCATCAGGGCATAGGTCAGTATCTGGCACACAGAAGATGCTCAATAAATATTTTGTCGAACAAATGAATGATTGGTGTATCCTTGAGGGTGAAGTTCCAGCCAACACATAGTTCACCTACATCCAAATAAAAGGTAATTTGAAGACAGGAGGTTCTGTAATGGTGGAAGAGAGATAAATCAGGGTGTTGATTCAAGTGGTTCTGTCAGCTTGCCTCGCTTTGTTGCTGTACTTTCCGTTCATAGGTAACCACTTTGTAAACCTATGTGCAAAATGGAAAATCTGTGGATTCTCCACTAACAAGCTATGTAAAGGCATCCTTGCATATTTCCAGGCTGTCAGAGGGCGTAGCCCCATGTTCTCATAAGTTGCCTAAGCTCTTTTCTGCCATATTTGCTCCAGGCTTTTATCAACTGCCAGAAAATGAGCGGCCGTGAGTTCTAGACATAGCAGGTATGTGGAGCTGTCTGCATGTCCAATTCTCTCAACCAGAGAGAAGTTGTGCTGGGGTCAGCTGTGTCTTATACCCTCCCTTTGATCGGCAGGAGTTTGTGTAAACTCCAGGCTCCTGCTAAACTAGGGGACCTCTTTTGAAGGTGCTCAGCCTGGGAAATTCTGCCAAGCCACCCAGCTTCCCAGCTGCATATAGCCCCCAGGGCTCTGTCACTCACTCTGTCATTCAAGAGGCCATATGGGATTCCAAGGGCGGGGTCAGCTCTGGTAGCCTCCACTGCCCGCAGTCCATGGACTACATAATCTACATTAATTCTAACATCTGTGTACTATTTAAAATGTGGTTTACTGTGATATTGAATTTGTCTTGCCAGGCTTTAGAAAACAAATAATTTAATTACCTATTTTTTTTCTTTTCAGCCCTTTGGGGTATTGAAAGTCAACTACTTTAAGCTCAGGAAAGTTTTTGTTGTTGTGGCTGGGTCTTAGTTTTTGCACATAGTACCTTTTTTCCAACTAATTATTTTTTAAATATGTCAAGACTCCTTTTAAGCTTTAATCTGCCTTAGAATATCACCATTTTGTCTTTTAAATTTTTATTAACTTTTCTTTGGGTGGTCTTAAGACTTTCTTTAGTGTTAAGATTTCATTCCATTACCTAGAATCATTGACTTTCAGAGCTGGCCCTTGAGATTGTTTTCTAAATCTCTTCTTTTAGAGGTGAAGAAACTGAGGTAAAGGTGTTAAGAGACTTGCTCAGATTTTTCCTAGCCAGTGGTGGAATGAGGAAAATCAGGTTTCCTAACTCAGTTAAAGGGTATTCCCACTATAGTTGCTTATCTTTTTTAAATATTTCCACGGGCTGCACTTCATATCTTATACTAAGAATCAGCACCACCGTCTTAACGAACGTACATATGCTCACTTGTATGAAAAAGAAAAAGTCAGTGAGTTATAACTACAATCAATGTGATTTTGTCAATTCCTCACAAGTCCCGAAAATGCCAATATCCATGTCAAATAGTCAATCAATGGTTAATTAGTATTAAGTGCGTCTATATGTCAATTACAACTGCCAAACTGTGGAAGCCCTTGGTTCTCAGGAAAGGGTCATAGGAGATAGGCAGTGTGACATCCTGCGAAGCATATTGATAATATTGGTAAACTAGATTTAGTAGTGGCTATTAGAGGGGTTTTGCTTGGAAGACAGATATATTCAAATTGCACATCATAGGCTAAGAATAGCAGAAAAAATCTGATACTCTTTTTTCAATTAGTAATACTGAGAGAATACACTGAATTTAAAAAGTGCTTTTTTAGAAGAATAATAATGATAATAATAATATTTTTATGACATCTTATATTTAGCAAAGCTCTTTCACATTTATAATCTCATTTAATTTTCACAATAAGTATTTTAGATAAGTATCCTCCTTTTCAAAAGATAACCCTGAGACACTGCATCTCACAGCATATTACTGGGAGAAATTAGATTTCAACCCAGCTTCTTTCTACTCAAAATCTCATGATCTTTTCATTGTCATTTTTTTCTTCCTCCCTCCTTTCACACACATTCACAGAAAAGTGTTTATGTGCCAGAAACTGTAGTAAAGAATGATTCTATCAAAACATGCAAAATTGGTTCAGCACATGGAAAATTATTAGCCTAATCTATCATTTCAATAGACAAAGCGATAACAATTAGGTTTTGTGGCTACATTAGAGCATTAAAGAACCGCTCTCTTTGGATTAGCTCATCCAAACTCACATTTTACAGATGAAGGAAATCTGGCATGGAGGTGGGAAACAGCTCAAACATCCAGTGAGACAGAAGCAGCTGTAAACCAGGAGCTCGGATATTTCTAGTAGCTTCTCAAGAGACACATAAAACTGCATTTGGTAAAAATCTTTGTGCATTTCTGAAGAGTAGGAATGGGTCCACACACATGGATAAAATACACATATATGCAAGTTTATACTGTCTCAGGCACATTCCTGAAAGAATAGAATATTATCATTTTTAATATAGATTAGAGGTACTCTATAATTAGAGATGCTTACAAAAGAAAATTCATGTAAAAAAGGAAAAGGGAAATATGCCACCTTCTAAAAATCCAAGGGCATCAACCTCAAATCTAAGTAAGGGTAAACAAAGTGGGAGAATGTCAAATAGATGCATAATAACCAATTCTTAAGAACCCGAGATAAATAGCCAGAAACTATCATAAAAAAGAAAGGTGATTTATAATAGCAACACACAACACTAAACATTTTATTTAATAATTCCACAAATGTTTATTGAGTGCCTACTACATGCCAAACAATGCTCTGAGCTCCTCGGTTACAGCAAAGAACAAGTAGACAATGACCCTGCTCTTGGAGAGCTTTCATTCTAATGGAGGAGACAAACAAAGTGTAAGTAAATTATATCATACCTTCAAGGTGAAGTGTTATGGGAGCAACAGGGAGCTGGGAAAAGCAAATTGGGGCTATGGGCAGTGAGCATGGTTTATATTTTTAAATAAGTAGTCAAAGCCATTGAGAAAGTAACATCTGCAACAAGACCTGAAGGAGGTGAGTGAATTAGCCATGCAAACATTTGAGAGAAGAGTGCTCAAGACAGAGGAATCAGGTATTGCAAAGGCCATGAGATGGCTTCTCTGTTGTGTTGAAGAAACAGCATGGCAAGGCGACCTACACAGCTGCTGTACTGACATTAGTGTGGGAGTGGCGATAATCATGTATATCCTTGAAGACCCTTGTCAGTTACTCTAAGAATTGTTATGGGCTTTTACTCTCAGTGAAATATGAAGTCATGTGGGTATTTAGCAGAAGAGTGTCATGATGTGACTTGAACTTTAAGTAGATCGCTCTGGTGACTGTGTCGAATCAATGCTTTACTCGATCACTGCTCTATCCTTCTCTCCTATCATGGCTCAACTCTCCATCATCTCTAACCTCAATCACTGTAGGTAATAGTGGTTTGGGTCAAGGTAAGGGCAGTGGAGGTGATAACAAGAGGCCAAATTCTGGATATATTTTGAAGGTAGAGTCACGATTTCCTGAGGTGAGGTGTGAGAAGAAAAAGATAATGCTAAGTATTTTGTCCTTGATCCACTGGAGGGATATTTAATAATTTACATAATATGGAACATAAGAGAACTGAAAGAAAATGCGAAAATCCTTATAGAGTACTACCAGAACTAGGATTTTATCCATTTTGTTCTCTTCTGTATTCCAAGTCTACAACAACATCTGGCACACAACAAGCACTCAGTTAATATGTTGAATAAACTGAAGAATCAGTGAATAGTAACTACTGGAATCTCCTCTCAAACTCTTCACATGCAACAGAATCACCTTGTTAAAACATGTATTCTGGGACTCATTCCCAGAGTTTCTGATTCAGTAGGTCTCGGGTAGGACCCAAGAATTGGTACTCACAACACATTCCTGGGGGATGCAGATGCCACTGGCTCAGAGACCATACTTCAAGAACTACCTCTAGTTTGAAGGCTATGCTGATGTGCTTTGACAGTGAGCACAACCCCACCAAGCCTGGGGCAAATTTAACTCCTATATCCTTTGTGACATCCCAGCTCCTGCATTAGCTTCCACATGCCAAAAGGCTTCAACCATTCCTGACCACTGTAGGTGCCCTCTCATTCCTGCTCCTTAAAACTTTTCTTTTAGGTTTTCCATGTATAATGTATAATCATGTATAACCATGTATTTTTTAATTTAAAAATGATTTTATCAATTATCTCTTTTTGTTTGGAGCGACATTTTTGCCTTTCACCTGTTAGTGCTGTTTTCTTTAGTTCTATCTCAACCTGAATGAGAAAACAGCCTCTATTTCTTGAGTTCCTCAAAGCACTGTAACTCCCCAAGAGGCAGTTGTGTGGTGTAGATGTTAACTGAGGATTCTAGCACAGCTCAGCAGATAACTTAAAATTTAACAGAAGACACCACATCTCTGTCCTCAGATTTCATAAGCTATTCCCACAGAGGCCAGATTTCTTCCTTTTCCTCTCCCTATGACTCTCATTCTTCAGCCTTTTTTTATTTCTTTCTTTCAGAATCCCTCCCCTAACAAAGCCCCACAACTCCCCACCACAAACACAGCTTTCTAAACTCAGAGTTCTTTTCACTTTCACTATGCAGAACAATTCATCTCTTTTTCTCACCCAGGTCCATTTAGGCCATGCCCTGGGGGCTTCCTTTCCTACCAAAATGATATATTTTTCCAACAAAGATGACTTTCCCACATGAGATTTTAGCCCCCATCTCTAAAATAATAACCTTTCTCTCTACCACAACACACACACACACACACACACACACACACACACACACACACACACACACGAGCGCGCACGCGTATTTAACTTCAATAAGCAAAAGACCATATCTCATTATGGTTCTAATTGCATTTTTGTTCATTTAGGTACTGAAGTCACTCTTGTGCTTTTTGTTTCACTTCACATGTGTTTTCCAACTAAAGGTTAACTTTTGATAGATCCTATGTGGTAGTTTGCCTTTTTATTTTTGTTATGCTAAAGTGTTTCAACTTTTATGTAGTTGAATTTGCTGGTGTTCGTTTTTTGTGACTTCTTCAATTATTTGTGACCTTCCTTGCTTTTTATTAAAATTGGAAGTTTTACATTGTATGTTTGTATTTGGCTTTTTAAAAAATGTTTGACCATTTGTTACACCTGGAATAAATCACCTCTGATGTAAAATAGAGTCTAAATAAAATTTTTTTCCCAACTGCTAATTAATCTTTTGTATAGTCCTAGCACAAGCTGTGACACATAGTGTGTTCTCACTCAATGTTTTTATAATCAATAAATGCATTTCTGTACTTTGTAGCAAATAATCATTCTCTGCCCCCCATTCAGCCCTGTTTTATTTGGGGATTTGATGAGCCCACTGTTCACCATCCTGCCAGCCACCATCACTGCCTACTCACATATATACACTTTGGGAAAAAGCAAATTCCTCTTGTAAATGTTCAGTTCTACCCAAGTCGTGATTCTGCAGCCAGTCACAGGCAGTCAGAAAATAGTTACGTGTTTTCTAGAGGGAAAAATCCAAGTGCCCTTCTGGGTCTCTAACAACAGAGCCATGAGAATTGGCAAGGAACAGATCAAACTACCTGTATAGGAGCCAGTCTGGTTCTGGAAATACCAAGAGATTTCAGAAAGAAACTACTACAAATAATAGAAGAATGTGGTGCAGTAAGTAGCACAATATAAAAATCAACAGCTTTCCCTGAATTGAATTAAGAATAAATTGCATATCAAATCAAATTCAGGCATGTTTTACAAAATAACTGACCTGGACTCTTCAAAAATATCAAGGTCAAGAAAGAAAAAAAAAGAGGGGCTACGGAATTATTCCAGAATAAAGATTAAAGAAACAGAACAACTGTATGCATTGCAAGATCTTGGACTAGATCCTGAACTGGCAGGGAGAGGGGAAGGCAGAAAAGGAGAGACAAAAAATATAAAGTACATTATTGGTTCAATTGATTAAAGTTAAATATTAGTTGTAGATTAAATAGTAGTAGTGCAATGTTAAATTTTCTGAACTTGATAACTGTCCTATGGTTATAAAAAGAAATGTCCTTGATTTTAGAAAATACACACTGAATATTTCTGGGTAAAAGAGTATGATAGCTCCAACTTACTCTCAATAAGATTTGGGGAAAACAAAATTAAGAATATATATGAGAGAGAGAAAGAGATAGAGAGTGCAGATGAGGCAAAATGTCAACAATAAGTGAATCTGGGGATAGGGTATATAGAAATTTCTTGTACTACTCTTTTACCTTTTGTGTAAGTCTGAAAGTAAAAAAAATATTAAAAAGTAAGAACCCTCATAGTTATAAACACAGACTAGTTAGAATATAAAATGGAAGGCTTGTTTACACAAACCAACAAGTACTTAGTATAAGCCTAGTAAGAAATATCTAAAATTTTATGAGAAAAATGAAAAAAAAACTCCCCAAAGACACACAAATATATTATTATAAATAGAAAGATGTTCTTGGTTAATAAGATTTAATTCAGCAAAGTCAGTTAAACTACAAATTTATTGTGATCCTAATAAAAATACTATCAGGTATTGTCATTTTTCCCCCCTTAAGGACTTTGATAAATTGATTATAAAGTTTATTTTAAAAACAAGCAGGCAAAAGTAAGTAGGAAATCTCTGGAAAATAAGAGCAATTGGAGAATGGAGTTAACCATATTGAGTACTAGACATATTTTAAAGGTTCTATAATTAAATGTGTGGTATTGGCATTTAAATAGACCAATAGAATAGAATAGAAAATCCAAAAATAGGCCCAATTTAAAAGAAAATTTAATGTATGATAAATTAAATCAGTAGAGAAAATATGATCTAGGATAACTGGATAGCCAGATGGAAAAAGATAAAATTTGATCCATTCCTTACATTATACATAGGATAAATTCTAACTGAATCCGAGATTTAAATGTTGGGGAGGAGAGAGAGAAAGAGGGAGGGAGAGGGAGAGAGAGAGAGAGAGAGAGAGAGAGAGAGAAAGAGAGAGAGAGAGAGAGAGAGAGAGAGAGAGAGAGAGAGAGAGAGAGAGAGAACCAGATAGGTAATAGAAGAAAACATGGATCAATTCTTTTCTATAACATAGGAATGGGACAATGTGTGTGGATTCCTAATAATATATTTGTATATTCCTAAGATGTACATACTTTTTGTCTTAGCTATTCTATTTCTAAGACTTTATTCCCTATAAATAATTAAAATTGTATTAAAATTGACTACATGGATATTCATCCTAGTATTACTAATCATATTTAATGATTAGGAATAATTTACATGTCCAGCAGTAGAGAACCGATTACATGTGTGTATTGAACACAGAATGATTGGAGAGATCCCTTTTCCAAGAAGTCTTCCATAAGATTCTACATTTATACAGCTAATTATCTCTCCATCGTACTCATCACCCTATGCCTTCCTTTTGAAGAATTTGTGTATATTTTGTGTGAAAAATATCTATTTGTGTTTGTTCCCTAGGTTCTAGCTTCCTGGATCTGGGGAACCACGTATTGCTCATCTCTGTATGTATTCCACCCTGACTCATACCCTTACTCCTCAAGACTAACCTGTACATTATACATACTAGGCCAAAAATGGCAAAATAGTTTCACTAACATTAGTCCTAATCATTTAATAATGGCTTCTTGGAGCACCATGTTGAGAATGATTCTGTGGCTGAAAGCAGGCTTATTTAGAAATAGTGCTACAATCAATTCTATCTGGCCTACACATGTGAGAGGTGAATAGAGGCACATATGCCATGCCTTGTATAGGAAGCTGCCCATTGGTCACATTGACCTTGAGTACTAATTATTCTAACAAATGCATTGACTCATCTCATAATTCTTAGTCATGTCTAAAGCATACACACACTCACAAGTAGCCACTGTCTATAGCAGACTATGTTAAAGGCATTTAAGAGAAAATGTACTGCCATTTTAATTTCAAAGGAAATGACAGAGGATGTAGCTTGAGTCAAGCTATAAAAGATGAACAAGATGCTAAAATATGAACCAGAAGAATTAGAAAGGGGCATTCCAGGCATGGGAACCAGTGTGAATAAATACACGGGATAGGAAAGAATAGGTAATTTTGATGGAGTGGCCACCCAGTATTCTCCTTCTTCCTAACTGAACCCTAATTTCTTTTATATATCCTCCCCTCCTTCACACAGCCATATGCATCAGGAAAGACTGACTCCTCTCCCAGTTCTACATGTGGCCCTGACCAGCTGAAGAGCAATGCCATTCACGATGGTGGTGATGCATTTGGGAAATACATGTGTCTTGTTTCTGACAAATAAGATATGAGAGAAAGTTTTCTAGGTGTGTTTCTCGACATAGTCTTATCCCAAGTAAAAATCACAGGAAAGTGTCCCTTTCTCTTCAAGGTATCACCATGTCTGGCCATGTTGCTCAAAACTGCTACAGTCAATTGCTTCTGGTCATAGATCGGATGCAAAACTTAGAATGTCAGAGCAGAGAGCTGGTTTCCTTGATGGCATCACTGAGCTGCTAAGTCAGTTATCCCTGTAGCCTTCCCAATCTCTAGAATACCTGTCATGTGAGAAAATACATTTCCTTTCTCTAGAAGTCAGTTTGGGTTTCTGGTCATGGTGGCCAAGAATGTTCTGAGTCATTAGAAAGTGGTGAGCAGTTGCGGTTGGTGGGAGCAGAAGGCACCCGAAAGGAACTCTAGGGAGAGATGGCTGGGAAAGTAGGCTGGGGCAGACCTCACGAGACCCTGCGTGCCAAGCCAAAGAATTTGTAAATAATGGGGAGCCACTGACAGTTTTGGTAAGTAATGGGGAGCAGACTCTCAGAACAGATGGGATAAATATTGGTGCAAATGCATGGTGTAGCTTGCAAAGGACCCAATTTGATTCAGACTTCTCTTCCCTGAGTGAAATATGCATCTTCTGAACAGCATCTTAACCAGACTGGGAACAATATGGAAAGGACGTGGGCGTGAGTGATGATCAAGTTCCCCGGCACTGGTCTCAATGGTCACACTCATATACAAATGCTGCCCTTGGCTGCAGTCTCACCAACATCATGTGTGAAACCCAACAGTTGGTTTCTCCGTTCTCCTTGGCAATGGCAAAGCCCCAGTTGGAGCCCCATGTTTGTGCTAAACTCCAGGCGGCACGATTCTGATTTATAACTTTTAAAATTATTACAAATGTGATTTCTTTCCATTGTGGAAAAATTGGAAAACACATAGAACAAAAAGAAAATTGAAGTACTTTCGATCTATCTCGCAAAGATAAATAACAGATAACATTTTGTTGTATCCATTCCAGACTTTGTCCGTCTCTATGCATATACATTTAGTAAACAAAAATATCATAATATGTATATTGTTTCATCTTTTTTTCACTGAGTAATACATCATGAATAAATTCTTATGTCAATAAAAATTTTTCTACGTTATTTTTAATAGCTCCATGAATTTTACTCTAAGGAAATATCACAGTTTACTCAACCAGTGCCCATGGTTGAGATCTATATTATTTTCAATGTTTGCTAATCTATACATAGATGCTGCCATAATGAACATCCTTAAGTATATAGTACATAATTTAAATATATTGTCCAGTTATCATCTTAGACTATAATCTCAGAAGTAAAATTGCTGAACAAAAGTAAAATAACATAAAAAATAAGGTAAAAAAATTTCAAATTATCTTCTTAACAAAGTACATAAATAAGTAAAAGTGTTCTCTCCACGTAAGTCTTCCAAACTACATTTTTTCTAGGCTTTTTAAATGTCTAGTTAATATTTATTTAGATATATCTAGATATATAAATACTTACATGATTATATATAAATATATATAAATATTTATATAATTAACGGTATATGTCTATATACATGCAAATTATATATCTATTTAATTTTTTTCTCAAGAACAATAGATCTGTTGTGCTCATTTGAAGATTCACAGTAGTGCGTGTCACATTGTCCTACCAATATTACCATCTTCCTCCTAAAATTGGATGAGATTATGATTTCAAAGCTGGGCAAACAAGCCAACTGCTGCTGACAGAGATAGCACAATAGGTAATTAAAATTATTGCCAGAGGCAGGTGACTTCAAACACTTCTAGTTCACTGTAATTTCATTGTGAATCACTCTTTAAAGCACTTCAGGTTTCTTGTTCTTTTCCACTTAAGAAAGACTGTGTGCCACCTCCCTCTTTCTGCTTATTGCTATGATATACATAGTACACATATAGTGTCCAATGACTTGGTTATACAGCTGACTTTCTCAGTGTTGTCATCCAACCTCCCTGTTACTTGATTGTGCAACCTGTGAAATGGGACTGTAAGCCACAGTATAATGTGAAGGCAATTTGGGCCTCCAGTTGCAGAATAACATGGACAAACAGCATTCTAAGAGGCCAGATCAGGGTGGCATAATCAAGTCAAAGCAGTTTTCTGGAGTCACGATGGACAATGCCAGGAGTAGATTCAAGTACAGGGTCAATGTCAATGCAATTGATGAGGCAGGGAACCAGCGGTGGAAGATTCTCATAGCCAACCAAACCATCTCTCTGAGCTGTGATTCCCTGGCAGGAGGCTCCTTTGTGGAGCCAAGCACACATCTTCCTGACTAGACCACCTTAAAGCCATTATCCACCACCTGCTAAGGGCTGAACCAACCTTCTGTAAGCCAAATCATAACATTGGAGTTACTTTGTTCGCACAGTCTTAAGACCTGGAAATTAAATCGACAAGCACACACATATTCATTATATTCAACCATATTCATTCATTTATTTAAAAATACTTATTGAACATTTAGCATATTTAAGTCCTGTGCCAGGCTCTGAGGATTCAGAGGTGAATTAGGTACAGTCCCCTCAGGAAGGTAACATTTTTGTGGGACTGAGGTACACGCGTACAAATTAGTTTAATAGATTGTGTTGGTCACAGTAATTGGAGCCAGAAAAATTATTTACGTAGCACATAGAAGACGTCATGAAAGAAGTGGCACTCAAGTAAAGAACTTCAACTATGCAGAAATGAATCAGATAAAGTGACACAAGAATTTTCAGGTAGAGGCAGCAGCTCATGCAAAAGTGAGAGTGTAATAGACTATATCAGGAGCTGCTTAGAATTTGGAGTGATCGAAGCATAGGGAGCAAGGGGGAAGGCAGCAAGGGTGGTGAGAGATAAAGCCAGAGAAGTAATCAAGGGCAATGAAGGACCCCATTGACTATGCTAAGGAGTATGGACCTCATCCTAAGAATAATTGGAGCCACTGAAATGTTTTAAGCAGAAATGGCCAGATTGACATCTTAGAAAGGTCATCATGGAGAATAGATTGGAGGAAGCAAAGCTGGAGGTAGGGAGACCATACTTCTAAAAACCGATGTCAAAATAAACCAGATTTTCTTTTTCTACTTTTCATCTGTTCATTAACATTTATGTAGTATCTACTAAGTATTAGACCCTGTACTAGGTACCAGTGGTAAGAAGAATAGGACATTCACCTTGCTAGAAAGTGAATGACTATTCTATATGCTTGTGTGATGGTTTGTTCAAGGGTACACGTCATTAGAACTTAAGCACATTGTATTCACCACAAAACCTCCTGCTTAGCTTTGGTTTCAATAAGAAGGCAACATTCCCATCCCCCTTAATCCAATTAAAGGAGCTCTCAGTCACTGCGAATGGCAGCCTGGCCATGCAGAAAGCTGGCCATGGGCGATGTCCTATTACCCGAGCTCGGCCTGGGCTGTTGGGTCCTTGCTCCTCTCCTGAGCCGTTTCCATGGGCTGTTGGCCATACTCTGAAAAATGCACAGGTTGCCAAACTGTCAGCAAAAGCTTTAATGAATGGTTCTAATTACATTCAAGTAGCAGAGCCCACTGCCATTTTAATCAAATCTGGGCCTGGCAAGCTCTTTGGCAGGAATACAAGAGAAAGCCTCATGAAAATCCTGCCAAAACACTAATCACCTTTTATCCGAAATTTGCCTGATGGAGGCCTGGATGTAAAATGCTTAGAAAGGAGAGAAAAAAAAAAACACAACAAAAACAACGTTTGGATATTTTAAGGAGCTTATTTTGGGGCTTGCCATAAATTATTTTGTGAGGGGAGGGGAGAAAATTCCAAATCAGGAGTTGCCTGGTGACTTCCTTTCAGGAACACCATCCTCGAAGGGTTGAACCCCCAAGGGGCCTGAGATAGGCTCTCTCAGCCAGGTCCAAGCTCACCTTGCACGCTGACAGAAATAGGACCACAAGGCCTTGTCCGAGACCTTGTTAGAACCAAGCTTTGGAATGCAAAAGACCTCCATCCCTGCTCTGTGTCCTTGTGTCGTCTTGAACCTGCATCCTGTCACCAACTGGAGTTCGTCCAACCTGAACCAGGGTGGTAATTAATAGCTTTTAAAAAAAAAAGATGGTTTTCATATTAATTATTGTGATTCTCAAAAGCTGAAGAGAGGGCTACTTCTACTAAGTTATTTAAGGCAAGGGCACAGGCAATAGGGAAACTAAAACCCAGACAACTCACAACTCTATTCTAACCAGGGTGAAACAGAAAAAAAAGGTTTGATGACAAACCTGGTTCCTCTCCTGGGGCAGAACATGAGGAGCAGTATTCAGATTACAGCAAGAGAGAATTCCTTTAGAGCTTCCTGACGGTGAGGACACACAGTGAATAGAAAACAGAGATAAGGGGTAAAACTTTCTTCACTCAGGGACTCTACACTTGGAATACACTGCAAGGGGTTTCCACGCCTTGTCTCATTTCTAAGAGCTAATTGCCTTCAGGTAACAAAATGCAGGTCTCTAACATTTAATTCTAGTACTGTAAACAGCTCCCTTAGTTGTAACTCCCAACTTGCTGAGATTTTTTTTAACCTTAGATTCTATTTCCCACAACTTTATGATTTTCTCCTGTAATAAGGTCTCCAAGAGCTCTGGGATGCAAGGGGGTCTGAAGTCCCTCAAAGTATCTGACTCATGAATTTGGAAGCTCTGATTTTAAATCCAACCTTTGAATTTGGAATGCCATTGACTAGTTATATGACCTGAACCTCAGGTTTTTGTCACTTATAAAGTGAGGATTAAAATTTGCTCTGCCTATACTACAGAATACTTGCAAGGATTAAATACAATCATGTATATAAGCATGCACTGCAAACATAAAACCTTTTTACAAATATTTGCTCGTTTCTTTATTTTTGTATAAAAGTAGCTATAGAAGAGTCTGAAGATTTAAACTTGAATCTTGAATATCACTTATTCACTGACCACATGAATTTTCACTTTTGTTTCCTCAGCTATGTAATGTGCATCTTGCATAAACAGTACATTGAAGAACAGTTAGGTTTAGAGAACACTGGCTTAGAAGACCCAAAAGAAAATATGATTCGAGACCAAACAAGCCTCTGGAACAGCAGAAATTCTACCATTCTATTCATTCATTCATTCACTCATTCAACAAATATTAATCAGCATCTATTGTATGCGATGTCCAATCCCAGACCCTGGAAATATAGTGGTGAACAAGACAGATGAGGTCCCTGCTCCCATGGAAGGTCTATTTTACTGAGGGTAGAAAGGAGAGGAAGAACATAAGTAGGCAAACAAATGTATGGACAAGATGTGGTCGGCTCAGTAATGGCCCCTAATGATATCCACATCCTAATCCCTGTAACCTGTGGTTAACTTAGATGGCAAAAGGGATCATACAGATGTTAGTGAGTTATGAAGTTTGGGATTCTGCATGATCCAGGAAGGCCCCAAATGTAAACACAAGGCTCCTTACAAGAGGGATACAGGAATTTCCTACAAGGAGAGGCGATGGGAGGATAGAAGCAGAGAGAGGAAAGACTGTGTGATGCGGAGATACAAGCCGAGGAATGTGGGTGGCCTCTGGAAGCTAGGAAAGGTGAGGAACTGATTCTCCTCCAGAGCCTCTGGAGGGAACCAGCCCTGCGAACATCTCGTGACTCAATTTTGATTTCTGACCTCCAGAACTGTCAGAGAATAGAATATGTGTTTTTAAGCCACTAAGTTTGCAGTAATTTGTTATGGTAATGACAGGAAACTAATATAAAGATCATTTTAGCTAATGGTAAATTCTATGAAGAAAATACAAGGGGGCCTGATGGTGTGACGACTGGCCAGAGTGGGGACAGGCTGCTGCTTTTAACTGGGTAATCAGGGTAGGCCACTTTGCAGGGGTGTCAGGTGACAATATGCTCAAGAAAGGACACGTCAGCAAGGAAAGGGGCTCATTGGCTGTTGACAGTTTGACCCTTTTGGTACAAAGAATAAAGACTCACTGAGGTCATGTCAAGGGATGAATTTATTGAAAGAATATATAAGGAAGTAAAGAAACCAAGATCCTTGCCCTGGGCCAAGTCCCAGGGAAATGCAGGGACGTTTCCCAGCTGGACGCCCAGATAGGAGAGGGACTGCCTTCTGGTGACAGGAACTGAATTGTTTCTCTGGATTCAGTGTAGGCTTGACACAGTCAAGAGTGAACATAGAAGATCCTTAGCCTGAGCCTTCTTGTTTAGTTGACTTTTGTTTGTCTCTGCTTCTTTCCATGTGTCTTTCTGCCTTGGCTCCAAATTCAAATGACTTACTATGCTAAAGGCTTTCACTAAACTCTCCAAGAGAAAAAATCAGGTTTGTCCAATTCTTCACCATCATCCCTCACTCTCCAAATTCCTGGAGAGTGAAGCCTGTTTCCCTTATATCTTACTTCAATAATGTCTTTGTTTTATTCACAAAGAAAACACAAATCTATGCAAAATCACAGTACCAAAACTTGCACCTTCTATCATTTGAGCTATTCGAGCAGCAACTTCATCAATATAATACAGAAAGGACTTCTTCATCCCGGTGTCTCTTTGACCCCAGAGGTGTTCTCAGAAGCCATCTGTATTTCCTGAGATGTCAGATATGTGGAATGAATGTGTAGAAGGTAGATGTAAGGGCAGCTGTTCCAGATGACTTCCAGGTTGTGACCCCTGCTAAAAGTCATGATTCTCTGACATTTCAGACCAATTTCCATGGGACAGAACAGAAACAGAAAGCAGGGAGGAACCAGAGGTCAAGAAAAGGCAAGAGAAGCCAGTTTCTTTTCCCTCAACAGAGCCCAGAGATGAATGCAAGTGGGTGTTTCATGGAATCAGGGAGAGCAAACAGATGCTTCCCTCCCCATTCCGTCCACTCAGTAGAACCCATGCAGTGACTTTAGGAATAGGAAGAAATTTTCTATGGGGTCCTGAACACCATGAAGGATGAGAAGCCAGAAGGACTCAATCATTTTAGTGACCCTAAGTATGAAGGTCCTTTCATCATTTATCTTTTTAAGTGCTTAAGAAACACCCAGAGTAGTAAGGAGATCTTTATTAGTCCATTTCATTGATGAGGAAATGGCAAGTCGTAGAGGTGAATATCCATGATGCCCAGAGATCACTGACCTCTCTATAAAATATCACCCCTACCTGGGCAGCTCATAGTACAATGAGATTCCAATCCTGCCTGCTTTCTGCCAGCTTCCTTCCTCTCCCATCATATACACAGATTCTGTGAGCAGACCTTCTACATCTAATAACCACTATTAAACTGCAAAGAACTAGAGAGAGCAATACCCTAGAACACTGAAACGATCCAGTCTGGGACAGATGGTTACCGGGAACGCTTAGGGAAGAGGAGGAAGAGGGAGGCCAGGCTCCAGCACTTATAAGCAGAAAGCTCTTTGAAAGCCACTTCACCTCCGAGCCTCTGTGCCCTCAACTGCAAAACATTTCCGACTATCCTGCCACATTACAGAGTCAAAGTAAGGAGTAACACAAAGACAGTTTGTGAGAGTGCTTCACAAACAATAAAGCATCCTTTGTAAGATTTTTGTAGCTAGAAAGAAGGTTACTTGGCCAGACTGGAATATCTCTCCAGGAAGCTGAATTCTCTCATCTACTCATTCACCATCCCAGGTGACGCCCCCCCCTCTCTCATCCAATTCCAGCAGCCATCAGCAATACTGGGAGGTGAGGGCTTCCATCTGAGCATCTTTATATGCTCATCAGCCTAATGAATCTTAACTGAATGAATGTTTGTGCAGTGTTTTACAGTCTATACATATTTTCATGTAAATCATTTATTTCATTTACTCCTCACAAAAACCCAGTGTTCATGATAATTCTGTTAAATGAGCACTAACTATAGGCCAAATATTAACACCTTTATGTCCAATATCCCATTTAATCATCACAATTCAATGAGGCAGGCATACTATTATTATCTGCCCATTGCAGATGGGGACTCGGGAACACAGAGAGGCCAGGGAACTTGCCCACAATAAATAAGGTCACACAATATATGTCACAAAGTTGGGATACACTCCCAGGGTGGCTGGCTCCAAAGACTATCCTTTTTACAACATGCTAAGCTGGTTCTCAGCAATTCCCATGTAGCATCTATTTCATTTTTATTTTACATATGGCATGTCATTCAACCACCACAATAGCCCTATGAGGCAGGTAATCTCTTAACACTGAAAAGCAGCAGTAAAGTATTTTTATAAATCCTCACAGTAACAGAGTGGGATTCATACCAGGTCTTCTAACCTAAGTCTGGTTCTCTTCCCTTCATGCGTATCTCTCTGATAATAAAGGCAAAAACGAGCTCTCTTTAAGATGCTCTGGAGATAATTGAGATAACAAAGGGCAAGTGGTTTGATTTTCTTTGGAAGAAAGGTTCTTGAGAAACTTAACATTTGATTATTGTTCCTGCGTTTTCAGTGAGAAGCAGCAGTGTGGGGGTGATGCCAAATATCAATCAGCCGACGAACAAATCAGTCATCTTCTGGGTAAGTGTGTGCATCAAATTAGCATTTTAGGAGTGAGGCGGAGAATAAGATTTCTAATAAGTCTCTCTCAAAAATATACACCAGCCTTCAGAGATTCACTTTAGATATTTCTGACATCCAACATTCATAGGATTTTCACAAGAAAGTTAGTAATCCTAAAACTCTCGTAGGCAATCAGCATTTCTGTTTAGAAATTGTAACAATAATAATTCTGAAGAAAGCAGTAAATTCTACTTCCTTATTTTCCAATTTTACATACCCCACAGTGGTCACATGTGGGATGTTGTCAATTTCTAAAGAAATCACTAGTTTTGCCCAGTGGAATTTTTGCAAGGGCAGAAATTTACAAAAAGCAATTATTTAGTCAAAAAAATAAGCCATCATTCATCATGAATAAAGAAAGCAAGATGTAAACTTTTACATTGAGGAGCTTGAAATGACCTACAAACTTGGAAGGACACATGATAGCAACAGAGGCCTTTTCTTTTCTTGTTGATTCAGCTTTTATTCTATGTGGAAATTAATGTAAGAATTCTAATCATTTTTATGGTCCTTAATATGCTCCATTAACTGATTTTCCCAGCTTTATTGAGATAAAATTGAAATACAACATTGTATAAGTTTAAGGTGGACAATGATTTGATACACATTGCCAAATGATTACCACAATAAGGTTAGATAACACATCCTCACATAATACAATTTTTTGTGGGTGTGGTAAGAACATTTAAGATTTAGGCTCTTAGCAACTTTCAAGTATATGTAATACAGTGTTAACTATAGTCACCATGCTGAATATCAGATTCCCTGAATTTTCATTTTATTACTGGATATTTGTACCCTTTGACCAATAACTCCTCATTTTCCTCTATCCCTTCCCTAGCACCTGCCAACCACCATCCTACTCTGTTTTATGAATTAATTTTTTTTTTAGATTCCACATGTAAATGAGATCATACAGCATTGGTCTTCTCTGTCTGAATTATTTCACTTTGCATAATGCCAGTGGAGGTCTTTTTAGAGTATGCATGTCAGCTCTGACCCTTGTTAGCTCTGTACTTTCCCGCAAGACAATTTCTTTAATCCTTAAGCCTCAGTTGCCTTATTTATAAAATGGGAAAAATAATAATACCAACTGGATCATAGTAAGCATTGATTGGGCAACCACCATATATCAGATACTAGTAGAAAGCTGGAGATACAGCATATAAAACTGGCAAAACCCTTGACCTTCTGGAGCTTACGTGATAGAGGATCTCATTAAATTGTAATTATAAAATATTATTATTATTATTATTTTTTGCTGAATGAAATTTGGTCCTTTCTTTACTTATACCATTTTTTCCCCTAGAAAAGAATGTGTTATGTCAATAGAAATCATTTCCTTTTTCATATTTAGTAAATTTTTAAATTGCTGTTAAAAGTAATGGTGTATGTGTTGTCTTTTAGACACCCCCCCCAAAAAAGAAAAAAAGTGAAAATGAAACAAAACAAAAAATGATGATAAAATTTGCTAGGTAGGCCAGGCCTGGAAATTTCCTAAGAGATCAAAGAATCTGAAGGAGACACAAGATTTTCTTAGAACAATCTCTGAAGAAGGCACTCTTATTATTGAGCACTCTCTGATTATCTGCTCCAACAGACCCCTCAGAGAGGTGGAACTGATTGCATGTACAGCTTTGCATAGATCCATCCACTTCAAGGCTTCTCTTTGGTACTCATACAGGCTTCTCTGCTTCTGAGGTGTCTGCATAGTTTTGTCTGGAAGCACCTATATGGCCCCAGGATCTTCTTCTGTACGTTTGCATGTCACCTCAGCCCAGTCTTTATTGCTGAAGCACAGCTTTGCAACAGAGGACATAGGGATAAAGATTTGACTCCAAATTCACCTTTGCATTTATTTACTAACAAAGATACTCCTAATTAATATTTTTGATAAACTGGTAAGATTTCTTACAGTTTACAATGCTTTTAAAAATGGTGTAAACATTTCTAGAAGTTCAGAACAATAAAATATTAGAGATGGAGAGACATTCGAGCCAATTAATCCAACCTCCTTTGCTCAGAGCTTAGAGAAAAGGGTTTTGGAGAAGGGAAGGCCCTATTACTATCTGGGAAATCCAGTACCATGAACCAGGTCTTTTGACTCCCCATCTAGTGCTCCTGCTACCTCTTGATCAATTTACAACCTGGAGCAGGAAATTTGACTATCCTTCTAATCTCCTCCCAACTTGCACAGCTACAAAAATAGATACAATCTGGAAGCCCAGCCATGCCAAATATTGTGGCAGACTTCCCAGCCTCACTCTCCTCCTCCCCCAGCTGATGGGAAGTTGAAACTCCATAATGCTCCTGTTAGAAATGTAAAAATTATTTCTCTTTTATTCTTCTTAGATCTAAATCCCACTGCCCAACCAGGTTCAAAGCCCGCTCAGGATCCTCTAGCCAGAGAGGGATCACATATGGCATCAGCTAAACAGAGTTCTCTATTTTAGACTCTATACATTGAAAACTATATGAGACAATTGCAAATATTTGTATTTAAAAAAGACATAGGCTAGTGATGAAGAAACACATGAAGGCTCCAAGGGAAACCTGCATAGCTTCCTGGGGTATTTCTACAGAGAGAAAATGCTAAAACAAGACACACAAAAAGGTCGGATTTATTAAAAGATTAATTTCAAATGGTGGTTGGACCCTATGAGAGGCACATCATAGAAATAAAAGACAAGAGCATTTGAACATAGACAGAAGTTAAATTCAATAAACTGTTTTTCTTCATGCTGATACTTGGCAGCATACTGGAAAGATTATATGGAGACATACATACAAGGATGCTCATTGCAGCATTATTTGTAATAAAAAGAAATAGAAATCATCTAAATCTTCCTTAGGAAACTGGTTAGAATAAATTACAGTGCATCCATATTATGGAATATCATGCAGCTGTTTAAAAATAGGGGGTTAAGCTACATGTCCTAACACAGAATGGTGTCCAGCATACATTAAGATCTTAAGTAGTAAAAAGTAAGTTATGGTACTATATAATATGATCCCATTTGATCTAACAGAAAATGTAGATTTTTTGTATGTACACAAAAAAAAATTCTACAAGGTTATGCAAAAAATTAATTGCTGGGAAAATGCTAATAGGAAGAAGAGAATGAGAGGCTTTTATATGTCGCCTTTCATCCCTCTGATATAAGGAATTTACCATGAGAACATATTATTTCTAATATGTATTTTTAAACCCTGAAAATCTAAACGTTTAAAAAAACAAAGATCATCCAGAATTGATCTTTTTATCATAAAATATATTAATAAATCTTCCACAACATAAAAAGTAATGAATATAAGAAAAATATCCAAGAGGGCTTCACCAAATAAATCCCTTTTCTTCCTTCCTGAAGACCTCAGCCCTTGGATAAAATTTATCTTCCCCATCCTTGTCATCGCCCTCTGTAATGCTGAAGGCTGACACCAGGTTTTGTTCCTCAATCACGTGACTAGTTGGCCTCCTTGAGTCACAGACCCCACATTCGTTCTACATCAGCCACTAGCCTTTGGCTACTTGTTGAACCTCATTACAATGCCTAAAGCTGGAACTTAGAACTTCCTTTCTCTGGTCATAGCCCATAAAGCTATGATAACAAAAGTTAGCACAGATGCCCTAGTGTGTCCAACCAAACCATCATAATTCTCCTTTTGGTAAAAGTACAGATCAAGGAATTTCCTTAATGAGTACTAATGAACTTTTGCCCAGGAGGACATTTGCTCAAGTCTCTGCAATATATTCATGCAACTGTATAGAGAAAAGTAGACAGTGGCTTAGAGGGGACAAGCCCAGATTTAACAAATATATTCATAAAGCATAGTGGACTTATATGGCAACCTGAATGGAGGCACCTAAACATCTGTAAAAGGGTCCAGATTTGGGCCTCTTCTTGCTCAAATTATTTATCAATAATTTGGAAGAGGACTCAAAAGTCCTACTTTCAATATTTGCCAACTTTTCACCTATCACTAATTTTCTTTTCCTTCCCACTTTATGAAAGTATTCCAACCTCTGAACTTGAAAAGGTACAAATGGGATCATCTCTTTTCTACGTTAACAACTTGCCTGTCTACATATTGTCTGATTCCATTTATGTATATGACATTCTGGAAAAGGTAAAACTGTAGAGCTTGAGAACCTAGTATTGGGAGTGGGAGTAAGAACTGACTACAAAGGGGCAGCATGAGTGAATATTTCTGAAAGATAAAACTTTCTGTGTCATGATTGTGGTAGTGAATACATGACTCTATGTATTTCAAAACCCAGAAAACTATACATCATGAAAGCATGAAGAATTTTACTATCTGTAAATTTAAAAACAAAGCCAAACTTTGTCTTGTCATTTTAAGATTCTAATATCTATAATAATAATAGTAATAATAATAATACAACATATAAAAGTAAATGCTAGTTCTGCAATTTGAGAGCTTACAATTGAAAAGGTAAAATTCCATTGGTATCTTTAAAGTTGGAGTTAAAATATCCAGATGTCATACACGTCAGATCATCATCTGGGCCCTGCCTGCCTACCCAGTTTCATCTCCAGTCACTGATCTTTCATTTCTCATTCCTAGTCCTAAATAAACCAGGTTGTTTCTTGCTCTTGTGCCTCTGTGAAAACTCTAGACTAATAATGCCTTCACCCCACCCTCTCCCTATACCAACCTTGAAAACCCTTCAGTCTTCAAGCTGTAGCTCAGCCATCAGCTTCTTGGGAAAGACTTCCCTGAGTCCTGACAGAAAGTATGCTTATTACTATTGCCACCCTCATGGTGCTGGATTGAGATTATGTACCTATGTATCATTCAGCCCATTAAACTGAGCTACTGAAGGATGGATAGTGGGTCATTTTGTTCACTCTGTATCCCCAGCACAGTTTGAGTACATAATCCAGCACAATCAATAACTATTTGTAGACTTTAAACAATTTTAGATGACTGATTTTTTTTCTGATTAAGCAAACTAAATCACTAATTATGTGTTTAAAGGAGGTGGCATTAAAAAAACAATTCCTTAACAATATAATCAGTTTTCCTTTCCCCAGCATTTTTTTACTACTTGAGAGCAATTTCATATATTAAGAGGAAGTAATCATAGTGGTCCATTTTATAGAATGTTTTGCAAGATACCTTTCTAATATATTATTTTAGCCCATATTCTTCTAGTTTTCAGGTACTGGTGTAAATAAACTTGTGACATCTTTGTGCATTGTGTGATTCCTAATTCTTCCCTGCAGACCCTTATATTTAAGATAAGAGGACCAAAGTGCATTTGACTTCAGCTGGAGATGAAGGATAACTGGATGTATTTGAAAGCAAAGAGACAAATATCTGGCAGGCCACACAGACTCTTTGAAAGGACTGTGATACATTGCTGCAGGAATCTTAGACTATTGCTTACAGTAACAGTCATGTGCCTTCCTCAAATACTAAGAGAGCTGAAGGGATTGGAAGAAGGGATTTCCCACCTCTGTATTATGCATTCACTAAAGCTGATCTCATTCCCTCGCTCTGGTAATGGGATAGATAGGTCAAAGACATCTGGTTGTTTTGGGCTGGGATTTTGGTAATGCTTGGGATGAGCCCTTGCCCTGATGAGACTTCAGCAGACTGGGTCTACCAGAAGAGCTGCCAGCCTTGTCATACTTGCCCAAGTCAAGGCAAATCAAGGGTCTGGCTGGAGCTGGGGATGTAGTCAGACCATTAGAACTCTACGAGAATGTGAGTAAATGACAAGGCCAATGCCAAGGCCAAGGGCTTGGGTACATGGCCTTGGAGCCTTGGCAATACCACTCATGGACATAATACCATACAAGAAGAGTGGTAAAGGAAACATGTGCTGTTATCTCTCTAATCCTCAGTTTCCCTATTGCTCAAAGATTGAGAATTAGAACTAGTGATATTAAGGCTTCCTTCTCAACTGCAGTTTAGGTAAAATGTCTTGGTCATAAACAAGCCCAGGCAGGAGCAGAGTGCACGTTACCTCGAAGTTCATGGTGAGCTAGAACTTTGGGCTGAGGTAGAGAAGACTCAGGTGAGTAGCCCCCAGGGATTCCTGGATGACTCCCTGTTCAACTAGGCCTTGGGGAAGCTGTTTCCTAGACAGGCCAGATTTCCCAGGCCAATTGACAGGTTTTTTTCTGTTTGTTTCCCCCACACACAAGGAAAGGTCTACAGAGGCCCACAGGCAGCCCATGAAGGCCCAGCATCCCAGGTGGACATTCCTTAGCCCAGCTGCTCCACCCCCACACTGGCCCCAGGCTTGGCATAGCTATTTCTCCTTCTCTCAAGCACCCTCACCTCATCCCGGTTCCTCTCCTACCTGCAATGTATACTTCATTAGGAAGCAGCATATGTGGTGGAAATATAGCAACTTTAGAATCTGAAGCCCTGGATTTGAGTCTCAGCCCTCACTATTATGTGCTTGTGCAGTCTTGGGTAGATTATTTTGCCCTACTTCTATCTCAGTGTTCTTCTGTGCTCATGTCAGCAGCACATATTCTATCTCAGTGGTCTTCATCTGTAAAATGGAAGTTATATCCCTACCTTCAGATATGTTTCCATGATTCAAATCCTATCACTAAATAGCTGGGCTTTGTAAACTGAAACACTAGATAAACCTAATGCATTAGCTACGTCAAATTATTTTGGGAAGTTGTTGGGCTATAAATGATGCATAAATAAAACCAGAGCTCTAGAGAAAGCCTCTCTACAACCCTTGCAGACTCACTGTCTCCTATCTGTCATCTGGCGATCCCCACAACCCTCCCCTCCAGCCTTCCGGGCTTGGCTGTGGGGCCAGCCAGCCGCTAACAGGATGGCTCACTGCTCAAACCAGACAGTCCCCAGGGCTGGAGGCCTGTGCCTGTCAGCCTATCAGCTGGCACGTTGACAGACAAGGATCTGGCCAATAAATGTCTAATCAGGATGGTACCAATTCTCAAATCTGGCAATTCAGCATAGCGATTCCAAAGGAGTAGCAGCAGTACTAAAAGCCAAAGGCCTGGTGGGCCACGAACTTTGGAACTGCTGGGCCATGGGGTATTATGGAAAGGTGTAGGATGTGGAAAGAAACACACCAGCATTCCTTGTACAGGAGGTAGTGTATGGCAGTAGAAAATACCCGAACTTTCCCCAAACACTCAAATACCAAGCTCAGCTCTGCAGTTTACTGACTATATATTTTTGGTCATGTCACTTAAACTCTCTGATCCTTGGTTCATATAGTGCATATTACAATGAAGATTTTAATAGCTAATATGCTGATATTTACTGAAAGTATATTGTGTGCCAGTCGCCATTGTTTCAAGTCCTCTGTGGGTATAATACATGTAACCTACTTCTCAGTACTCTTCTGAGGTAACCAGATAAAGTACCTGATAGGCTAATAGGCACTCGACAAGAATGAGCTTTCTCTCTGCACCCTGTATCTGGGTGTCCCATAAAACTATACCTCGGTAGTGCAGCAATTTCTTTATTCTTTGTGAATCCCAGCTCCATCACTTACCAGTCTTGTAACCTTGGGCTAGCTACTTAACGCTGAGCCTCACTTTTTTCATAAGCTAAAACAATGAGTAATGACCTCAGAATTGTGGGAATTAATTGAGATGAAGACAAAGTACTTAATACAATGGGTAATACATAGTTAATTCTCAATGAATACTAGTTGCTTTAATGATTATTAGTAATCCCTCAATCAGTATAACATTTTTCACTTTATGAAGCACCCCTACATCTTTTAACTCATTGGGTTGATACTCTGTGATACAGACAAGGTAAGACTTATTATTCCTATTTGACAAAGAAAGTAATAGAGACTCAGAATTGTGGAGTGACTTACTCCAGGTCACATGTTGAATGAGAAGTGGAAATGAAATTTAAACCCGGATCTTCTTCCCCAGGCCTAGTGCTTTCTCCCTTCTAAGAAGCTGCTGAGAGTCACAGGCAACTGATGAAGTCAACCCTCTTGAGTCATCCCTTGGGCCTGGAAAAGAGTACCATGAGCGAGGCCAGTGATGGTTGACTGTAGGTGAAAGTCAGGGATCTAAGTGAGTCCAGAGTCTCTGTGGGTGCTCTACCAATGGAGGGAAAGGCCCAGGCTCAGACAACTTGAGGTCCTTGAGTATTACTTCTATCAGGGACATTTATGAGCTAGGGAGAAGAGGGGTGTGGCTCTGAGAGGAAACAATTCTTGCTGAGCTTGGAAGTCCTCAGACATCGCAGGGTCCCAAAATTGAACGCAAAATTGTATGCACAAAGGCTTCAGATATTCTTGTGGGAGAGAATGTCCAAAGCTTTTATCAGATTCTCGGAAGCATCCCTGACCCACAGAAGGAAAAGAGCAGCTGTTCTAAGCTGCTAAGTGGTTTCCACGCCTGAGTCACTCTCTTCCAAGTCCTGTTCCCTGGGATTGGCTCCTATGTACCATGGCCATAACCAAAGGAAATAGCCAATAGCCTATCTCCTTTGCCTGTGTGATTTTTATTTTCTGTTTTTTTTATTATTACCTATATTTTTCAAAATTTCCTTAGTGGATAAAGGGTATCTTTATAGTCACTCAAGTATATATATAAATTTATTTATTAAAGTCCATTATTTAACCCAAGAAACACAAGTTAAAAATAAGCAGGGTTTACCACTTTGCCTCACTAAACACAATTTAGATGCGCTGTTTCTAATGAAAACCCAAACAGGGCAAATAATTAAGTTAAAAACAACAGCAGCAATTTAGTGGTTTACTAATTAGCAATTCACTCCAACATGTATTGAGTAAATGCTGAGCTCACAGAACACCATGCTTCGTGTTCCTAGTTTAATTGGCCTCTCTGCATCATTTGGCATGTCTGGCCTCTGTCATCTACACCACCACCTGCCCTTGGTCTTGGGGAAACACACTTCTCTGACTCTCTGTGGGTTCCTTGTGCAGGTTCTTATGCAAGTTCCTCTTTGTCCTCCCCTTAGATATTGGCTCTGCCCACAGGCCCCTTATTTTCTGGTGGTTTCATTTGCTTTCACAACTTTGGTTATCATTGCTATCCTAATGATTCCCCAAACTGTAAATCTAGCCCACATATCTCAAAATAATTTTAGGTCTATAAAGCCAACCTTCTCCTGAACACCTCCATGTGAAGGTGCCACACAGGTATTCAAACTCAACATGTCAGAAGCTGAATTTATCCCTGAGGTCAACCCATCTCCAAATCATGACCTTCCTCTTGTGACCTCTATTAGAGAATTGAAGCAAGAACCATAGATGTTTGATTCCCTCTTTCTTATTGCCACATTCAGTGATCCTAAACATGTCGGTTCTTCCTAGGTACCTTCAGTAACCATCAAATACCTTGGTTACTCTACTGACTTCATTTGCCTAGATGATGGCAACAGCCTTATACAGATCTCCTTACCTCCATTCTTGCCTGCTTTAATTTATTCTTTATGCAGCAGCCAGAGTGATTTTCCCAAAGTGCAAACTGTGTCATATCACTCTCCTGTCTACAATTCTTTGGTAGTTCACTAAGCCTTCAGGATAAGATTCAAAGATCTGAGAACATCTCACAAGTTCCATTGTGTCTGACCCCTCTCTCCCTGCCTACTTCTGAGACCTCATCTACTGCCATCTATATTAGTAGAATTGAGGTTCCAGCTGCTATAACAAAACACAAATATCAAAGTGGCTGTAAAATAAGGTGTATTTTTCCCCCCTCTCTCTCTTATAGTAATCCAAGTACAGGCAGTATAGGACTGATAGAGAAACCCAATTCCTTCTATCTTGTTCTTCCAATATCCTCACTACACAGCATCCATCTAAGGTTGTCTAAGGTGATTGTTTCTGCTACCACCATCACTTTTCTTTCCACTGAACAGTGAAGGGCTAAAGAGACCAGGAAAGAACCCAGAAGAGCTAATATATTACATCCAACCATATCTTATTGGTCATAATCTAGTTACTTGTCCTCACTTGGCTTCAAGAGTAGCTATGATATGTAGTGCTTATCTGAGTAACCATGTGCTAAGTCATATTTGTTTCAGCTTAAGACTTTGTAACCACTGAGAAGCCTTTCTGCCTCCACCATGCAGCTTCCCCTCCCAGAGAACTTACTACACTCAATTTTAATTGTTTAATTACTTATCTATTTTCCCATCTAGGCTATGAGATTCTTTAGGGCTAGGACTGTACCTTGTGCATTTTGTTTCTTTAATGCCCAGCATAATGCCTTATGCATTATGTTTGGGGGCCTAAAAATAGGCCTCCAAACTGTATACACATGGTATGAACTTAACTATGAAAAAAAAAATCCAAAACGCACAAACAAAAAACAACATGAAAAGTGTCTTCAATGAACACATGTCAAAATGTTAACAGAAGTTGCTTATAGTCAGTGAGATTATAGGTGGCTTCTTTCTGCTTCTAACAGTATTATTTTAATGGGGGGGATGAATAACATCAAAAACAAAGTGAGAAAATTTTATTCCCTTTAATTCATATTAAGATCTTCAGAAGTTTCACTCAAGAATTGACCATTATATTGTTTTTGAGCTACTGTTCTTTCAAAACACCAAGGACCCAACTGGAATGAATATTTTTAGATTGACATTTGGAGTTAGCAGTCACCAAGTGCAGCCTGGTCATTTTACAGATGGGAAAACCGAGGCCCAGAGAGACGATGGAGCCTGCATGTTTGTGGTATTATTATTATCATTATTGTTGTTGTTGTTGTTGTAAGAACACTTAACACAAGATCTATCCTCTTAACAAATTTTTATGGGCACATTGGAGTACTGTTAAATATAGACACAATGTCATACAACAGAGCTCTAGAACTCATTCATCTTGTATATCTGAAACTTTATACCCATGGAACAACAGGTTTCTACTTCTCCCTCCCCTTTAGCCTCTGGCAATCACCATTTTTCTCCCTGTTTCTATGAGTTTGATTATTTTAGATACCTCATGTCCTTCAGTTACTGGCTAATTTCATTTAGCACAATGTTCTCCAGGCCCACACATGTTGAGGAAAATGGCATGAATAATATCTTCTTGCATATATATCAAGCAGCCCCCAACTTACGATAGTTTGGCTTACGATTTTTCAAATGGTGGGAAAGCAATATATATCATAAAGTACATGAGATATTCAACACTTTATTATAAAGTAGGCTTTGTGTTAGATGATTTTGCCCAATTGAAGGCTGATGTAACTGCTCTGGGTATGTTTAAGATGGGTGAGGCTAAGCTATGATATTCAGCAGATTAGACATATTAAATGCATTTTCAACTTACAATATTTTCAATTTACAAAACGTTTATTGGGACATACCCCATATTAAGTCTAGAAGCATCTCTCTACCACATTTTATTTATCCATTCGTGATAAACATTTAGGTTGTTTCCATATCTAGATTATTGTAAATAATGCTGCAATGAACATGGGTACGATAATATCTCTTCAAAATCCTGATTTCAAGTATTTTTGTTACAGACACAGAAGAGGGATTCCTGGCTCATATGACAGTTATATTTTTAGGTTTTTGAAGAAACTTTACGTCATTTTTCATAGCAGCTGCACTATTTTACACTCCCACCAATGGTGTACCAGAGGTTCCAATTTCTCCATATCCTTACCAGCATTTGCTCCCTGTCCCCCCCCTTTTTTTTTTTTCATAACAGCCATTCTAACAGGTGTGAGGTGATATCTCATTGTGGTTGTGATTTGCATTTCCCTGATGACTGGTGATGTTGAGCATCTTTTTATATACCTGTTGGCCATTTGTATGTCTTCTTTAGAGAAATGTTAATTCAAACCCTCTACCCATTTTTTAATACATTTTTCTTTTTTGGCTGAGTTGTAAGAGTTCCTTTTATATTCTAGATATTAAGCCCTTATCAGGTATGTGTTTTGAAAATATTTTCTCCCATTCCATAGGTTATCTTTTCACTCTGTTGATTGTTTTCTTTGTTGTGCAGAAGCTTTTTAGTTTGACAGAATCCCACTAGTTTATTTTTGTTTTTGTTGCTTGTGCTTTTGGTATCACATTCAAGAAATCATTGTCTAAACCATTATTATGAAGTTTTTTTCCCTATATTTTCTTTTAGGAGTTTTATAGATTCAGGTTGTATATTTAAATTGTTAATCCATTTTGAGTTGATTTTGTGTATGGTGTAAGATAAGGGTCCAATTTCATTCGTTGCATGCAGATATCCAGTTTTCCTAACACTATCTATCAAAGAGACTATTCTTTTCTCATTGTTTATTTTTAGAAGCCTTGTCAAAGGTCAGTTCACTATATATGTATGGATTTGTTTCTGGATTCTCTATTCAGTTTCATTGGTCTATGCATGTGGTTTTATGCTGGTACCTTACTGTTTTAATTACTGTAGCTTTGTAATATATTTTGAAATTAGAAAGTGTCATGCCTTTAGCTTTGTTCTTCTTTTACAGGATGGTTTTGGCTATTTGGGGTCTTTTTTGGTTCCATATGAATTTTAGAATTGTTTTTTTTTATTTCTGAAAAAAAGTCATTGGAATTTTGATAGGGATCACATTAAATCTGTAAGTCACTTCAGTGGTATAAACATTTTAACAATATTAAGTCATTCAAACCAAGAATACTGGATATCTTTTCATTTTTTGTGTCTTCTTTAATATCTTTCACTAATGTTTTATAGTTTTCACTGTATAAGCTTTTCACTTCCTTAGTTAAATTTATTCCTAAGTATTTTATTCTCTTTGCTGCTATGGTAAATTAATTTTTTCTTAATTTTCTTTGTAGATAATTTATTGTTAGTATATAAATATTAAACTGGTTGTTGTATGTTGATTTTGCATCTTGCAACTTTACTAAATTCATTTATTAGCTCGAACTGATTAGCCTGTGGCTCTGGATATATCAGGCTTGGTTTTATTCCTTAGGGAATACCTTTGATTGATATTTTAAAATTTCAGTTGTCCTCATTTTCAGTCATGATGAACTGCCAGTCCAGAAAAAATGCATTCCACTGTGTGCACAACTCAGTTTGGTGCATTGGCCAGTGCATTGTACATAAATGATGAAATCAGTCCTAGTGGCCCACTGCAGAGCTCATCACATCATAGCATCCTGAGACAAGGCCGTTTGTCTGTAGCTTTTCTAGGAAGAGGACTCTGGCAGAGCCCATAAAAATAGAATAGAATAGAATAGAATAGAATAGAATAGAATAGAATAGAATAGAATAGAATAGAATAGAATAGAATAGAATAGAATAGAATAGAATAGAATAGAAGGTGAGGCTGCCAAATGTATTTCTTTTTCTTGACAAGATTGTGAAGGCCATTTTGTGGTGATTAAAAAATAGATATGAGTTTATTTTTCTTTCCACTTAGCTCTTTACTCATTGGTTATGCAGGCATGTAGAAGACACAGAGGGGCAAGTCATTTTTAAAAGACTTTAAAATCAAACATATTCAAGGGGGAACTGGAGGCTTGTCTTTCCAGCTCTCCCTCTTATGCTGTGCTCTGAGAGATTAGATTCCTTCCTCAGCATAATCACATGAGCATGCCTAGCTTGACATCTTTCCTCACAGCTTCTTCTGTCCCTTGACTTATCTCTCCCAAATCCCATATCCAATTGTTCTACCTCTTTCAGAAAGCCTTCCTGATCTTCCTGGTTCTCTTTGGTCTCACTAGTTTTAGAACTTCTAGTTCATGGTCAATATACATATACCACTTCTTTTGCACTTCCTATATACACTTTGTATTGTGATAAAATTTTTCATGTGAACCTGTTATGTTTCCCTAGATTGTGGCTTTCCTGAAGACAAGGGTCATGTCTGATTTATCTCCATTTCTTCAGTGATTTGCACTCACTAAGCACTCATGAGATTCTGGTTGCATCAATAAGACCATCCAAGACTCAACCCTTGAGGGCAGCTTTACTCTGGGATTTGAACCAAGATTCCTTTCCCATCTAACCCAGAGCTTCCAACTTTCATCCAAAGATCTGTTAAACCAAGTCGTCCTTCTAGGCCTTCAGCTTGAGGGAAAGTAGAGAAAAAGAGTTTGGAACTGGTGAGGAGTCCTGGGCGCATATCCAATTTCATCCATTGCTAATTGAAATGAGTTATTTTATGTCCTTCAAAAATAGGTTTTTTTTAGCTGCAAAATGGTTGCTGAACTTCACATGTTGTTGTAAGGATTCAATTTAGTAGCATACCCAAAAAGAGTTTGAGGGCAGGTTAAAACACAAAAAAGAAACTTTGCACTTTTGTGAAGATTACCTTTTTCCTTCTCTACGTACGGCATCATTATTTTTGTTTCTTTTCCATCCATGTCTGACCTATCTACAACATTGCTATTCACCCTAGCACAAGATGCTCTTGCCTATATGAAGTTCAAATTTTATCATTTCAAATGAAGTCATTCAAGGATAAAGGGTCAGGTGTCTATAATGTGGATCCAAAAAACGTGATTAAAATCAAATGACCCCTTTATTATTAGAGTCAATGTGCCCAGGAGGGGGCATTTCGTTTTCACAGTAGGAATGTTTAGATGGTGACAATAAAAGGGAATATGCAAATGGAAGTGGTACAAATTGTATGGGGCATCCTGTGTAAAGATCCAGTGTTTAGTTCCCTTCATTCACAACGCTGCCAGCACACCAGCTCCTACATTTTTTTTTTTTTTATCTATGGCTAAGGCCACTTGGGGAAACCTCAGAATATTCTGCAGCTGTGTGTGTGTGTGTGTAAATTGGGCCTAGTGGTATAAATAAATCATGACTCATTCAGCTATCCACTATTTGATATGTAGAATTTGCATAATGTGAGTGTTCATTTTTTTCTCTTGATTTTAGATATGAAGGAACTCATATATGAAACTAAGAGATGTATCCTTGGTTCCAGGATGTCAGAAGGGCCAGATCCATGTGGGGGGTTTTCTGAGGCTCTTGTATAATGCACTATGTCCAGAGCCCAGAATAAAAAAAAATTATTGGGTAAGATCTTGGAAGACACCTTTAAGGGCATAGGTCACAGTGACAGGTCACTCCTCCTGTCTCTCCTACAGATATCATTTCTCATGTGATATAGGTTGGTATGGTGATAAAGATGGGGTGGCCCTGAACTTAGAAGGAAGTAGGAAATTTTGCTATAGGCCATGTCTTCTTTCCTCTGTTGCCAACAGTTTTCACTTCTCTCTTCCCAGCCACAGTCTAAGTCAATCTTTAACAGCCATGGACCTCTACCCTCAAGTCACGGCAACCCTTTCTCCACACGTTTCTACCCAGTAGTAGCTCACTTCCAGATTCTCCTTATTTTAGGATTGATAAATTCTTAGGATTATCTACAGGTTTCAAATTTGTTTTCTCTCATCTATCAAAATTATGCACTAGAGGTCTAAGGCAAGAGAAGCACCCAGGTTCCTGAAACACTGAACTGGCTAAGATGTCTGAGTATCCAGGTCCCTGATGTCTGAAAGAGACAACTGGACACACTATAAACATATCCTCTGTGATAATATTTATAATGCCCTGTAAGATTCTCTCATTGAATTAGAACTCAGTCTGACACCTGAGAAGAATATGCTTTCTTTGTCACAAAAGGAGGATCTCAGTGGTCTTTAGCTAAGGGTTGAATCACATATTGTTTACTCAGCTAAAAGATATCTTTGTGAGAAAGAGATAGGAGCTGGAATTGGCTGTGGGTACGGCAAGGATAGACAGTATGATATGTCTGCTTAGCAAGTCTACAGCATCTTGGGCAGCCTTGGTAAATGAGAGGAGTTCAAAGGAATAAGAGGGAAATGAGTAGCCCCATTCTAACATGTGCTGGTCAGTCCACAGCTCGATTACCAAACTCCCTATTACAAATCCTTTCAAGAAGACAGATAACCTGAGTCCATGAGGGGAAGAAGAGCATGATGGATAAAGGGTTGTATATATAATAGACACGAAGAAACTGGGAATTTTATCTGGTTGGGGAGAAGGCATTTGAGGCTGTGTAAGAGCCATCTCCAAATATCTGAAAGGTTGTCATTTGGAACTGAGATCAACCATATTCTATGTGAACACTGAAACCAGTGGCTGAAGATAAGTTAATTTTGGCTCAATGTTAAGCACATCTTTTCTAACAAACAGAGTTAGATGTCAAAGGAAGAGGCTGCCTTGTGAAGGAAGGAGTCCTCCACCAGTGGGAGCATTGAAGCAAAGGTCCAATTACAAATCATTAAGAGCATGGACTAAGAGAATACAACTTTTGAGACTCGAAGCTTATGACCTTTGATGGGCTTCTCAATTCCACAGAGTTTTGATGACAAAAGAGTCCAGAACCTGATTCCAAAGAGCAACACTTTCCCCACCTCCCTTTCTGTTCCCAGCACACTAATTTTCTCTCTATCGATGCTGGTAGGAAGCAGGACTCCATGAGAGCTGGTAAGTGAGACAAGGCTCTGCACAGCCCTCTCAGCATGATTGGCAATTAGCCGGACTCCAGCCTTCTAGGACTTGCAAGCTCTCAGCAGGTCGCAATACTCTACCAGTGCTTATTTAGAACCCAGGGAAGGAGGCAGCCACAGGTAGCAGGGGCTTAATTCTGAACTCATGCTAACCAAACATTAACATTTGCATTTAAAAACAGGAGCAGGAAAAAGAGCAATGAAAACTCTACTCAATTAAAGCTGTTTGCAATTGCAAATATGCCTGACACGGAAGAGAAAGGGACTCTTGAGTGGCCACCCCTCTCTGCTGACATTTGTGACCAGACAGAAGAGGGGAATGTACACATATGCAGGAAGAAGCAACTGAAGTGGGTGGGGGAGTGGAAGATGAGGAAGGACGGAAAGAAAATTTTGTTCTATACCATGAAACCTATAATTTCACTTTGACATGAAAATTAGCTCTGGAGCTAATTATCTTTCTAATATCATCTGCTGCCATAGAAAGGATAAAACTTTATGAATTTATGAACTTACCTGAAAAAGGAAAAAGGACATGCAAGTTTTCAAGAGGATACTAGCTGTTTCAAATCACAGGGGCATTTCAGGGAGATTAGGCCCGGGGTTGACTTCTGTACCCCAAAGAGCCTGGAGAGGAAGGTCTCTTGTGCTGTGCACCATCAGCTCTGTAGCTGGCTTGACTTCTCTGAGTAGCCTTCCAGTATTTGGAAAAACCCACTGAAAGGCTCCCCTCATATTGAGCTAGACTCTATCCTCCCCAGCTTCCCCACACTGGATCTACCTGTGCCCTCTTGAGGTACTGAGCACACTTTCCCTCCCCCAGTCCAGGACAAGCCCACTTGAATGACATGAATCAGGCCATATGAGTCCACTTGGTAGCTGGCTTGCTTGCTTACCCTGTCAAATATCTTCCTTTCACCTCTCTAGACTGTTCAAGTCCCCTTGGCCTTCTCTATCAAGTTCAATGTGATCCACTTAGGTTTAGAGCCTTCTGGAAGCTTCCAGAACTCATCCTGGCTTTGGGCAATTTTTTCTCTTATTTTCTTTAAAATATAATCATAGTATGCTAGCAAGATGGCAGAATATGAGGTTCTAACCCTCATAACACAAAAAAACCTTTTTAGCATTCAGCTCATGGATGAGAGTACCATATCGGAGTCCAGGAGTACAGCTGAGAGGTTCCAGGTGGAGCAAAATATCCCAGAATAGATGCATTGAAGAGTGTAAGAAGAGCAGTTTCACTGTAACTCTGCCAACCCTTCCCCAAAGTGGGACAATATTGTGATGCTAGCAGCTTTATACTTATTCAGAATTGCTTTAGTTATTCAGGATCTTTTGCAGCTCATTGATTATCGCTTCCATTAGCTATGTGAATTCTCCCACTCCCTGGGGTGTAAGTGAAAAATGTGAGCCTCATAGAGGTTGAGTGACCGGACCCTCTCCACAGCTAATAATCTGAGATTCTGGGGTTGGAACCCAGACTCTGTTCCATGCTCTCTGCACCACAGCACACTGACATACACCTGCTAAATATTTTGTCCTATTGTCCCTATAGTTGTTTTCTCTGATTAACCGACTCTTAGGATTATTATGACTGTCATAATATACAACCAAAAAGGTTAACAGTGTGAATGTTGAATGCCTGCCTTTAATTAAACTTATTTTTAAGGCCCCTTTCCCATGGGCCCTAAACATGATGTAATTACATTCTAAGGCTTCTTAAATTCAGATAGGTATCAGCTCCTGGCTAACTGTAACCACCAAGCTCTGGGTCCAGACCATCATAATACAAGACCCCTGGGGCTGGGAGTCCTTTGAAGGAGGCTGTGAGGTCATAGAGTCCTACCCAGCGCCCCATCCACACAAAGTGTTTTCCTGCATTCCTTGCTCTTCTTATCCCCTCTCCAGTCCTCCCCAGCTTTGAGGCTGGATTTGCCCAGTGACTGTAATTCCCACGCAGACCCCTAAGTTCCTAGATTTGTTATCTCCTGGGCTGAGCCCACTAATGGTTCCTCTTTGGCCTCCTCATCCAGGTTTGATCTCTGGGCTATATGCTCCCTATGATCTGACCCTACTTCTCAGATTTCCTGATACCCACAGTTTGTACTGACCTCAATCCTAGATAGAACATTTTAAAAATAAAGAATAATATTCATTTATCTGGTAAAGTCCACAGTACATAGAGCCCCCATGAGTAAAACTGAGCCCTCAATAAAAACCATTACTTAAGCTGAATTTTTAAAGTTATCCATATCATTATGACCCTCTTTACAAATTATCACTATGAATCAGTGATTAATGATTACATTAATGATTATATTCAGTAGTTGTAACATTGATTTTGGGCTATATTAAAAAGTAAATTTGAAGATAAAATATGTATTGCTCCCTGATACTGAAATTGCTTAACTTCTCATGGAAATTGCTTAACTTCTCATAGAATATAAAAAACAAATTTACTTTTAAAACATACTTTTCCAGGTAATGCGACTAGGGAAGTGATTGCAACTGTTACTTGGCTACTTCTATAAAAGTTTTGTGATATCCAATAATAGTACTCTTGAAGAATAGTTAGCATCTTTAGAACAGGATTCATGAATATTACTTATCGCAGCTTATTTCTCCAACTAAAAGCATAGCCAAGGGACCAACACGTGGTTGATATCCAGAAATAGCCAGACCTAGCAGTCTGGTCAGTAGCCTTAGCAGTCCAACCAAGGAGTGAAATGAGACTCAAGGGCATATCTGATTTAATGGTTCCCACAGCATCTCAGAGATGGCCATCTGGCTCAAGTGACCCCCAAATTCAATTTCTTCATTCTTAATAGTGCCCTTAAAAAAATCAGCCTTAATTATTGTAATAAGTGTGTACGCAGTTTTGATACTGTCATGCCTTATTTAAAAACATATCCCCTCTTTCTGTTTTTATATAAATTTTATTACATAGTAGAGCTTCACTCATATTTTGGCATAACTTCTTTCTTTCATAACTATTGCTGACTCCCAGTTTCCTCACAAATGAGTAAGAGAGTCCCTGTTTTCTAGACAGCCTCTCATTTTCTGCTTAGTCTCCCCAAAGTGGGTCCTGCCGAATAGACTTGCTAGACTTGTTCTCTAGATGTGTCCTCCATTCATTTCTCCATGGATCTCCCACCCAGCTCATTTTCTCTGTGGACTTCTAATTCAGCTGATACGTCAGAGTCCATTCTGGCAGCCTGTCCTCAGAAGGAGCTCTTTTGGCCCTGCTGTTTCCTTGCTGTCTGGGGTTTGGCTTTAATAATTTTTTTTTTTTTTGCTGGTTTTATCTTGTTCTTTTCATTTTCCTCAATCCCTATTGACAAGTATCATCTTTATTTCTCCCATTGGTCACCAAATCCCTCCAGAAATATAATGGAAAGAAGGATGGCTTTAGGAAACTTGAATGCAAATGGCACTGACAACAAGCTGTATGACCTAAGGAAAATCATATGGCATCTCTGAGCCTCTATCTGCTAGTGTGTAATAGGGAGCTTATCATCCCAACTAAGCAGGGTTGGAGCAAGATAACCATTAAATAAAATGGAAGGAGCTCTATAATCACAAAGTGATTATTTCCAGAAGTAAATTGATGATTACATCCTTGCTTTCATCTGGGCAGCAGTCAGCAGCTGGATTATTTTTCCACCCATAAGAATCACCATTCTCATCTCTTCTCTTCATCCCTCCTTCAAGGAGGCATGTTCCTATGACCCTAGATTCAGTTTCACAGGTGGTGTAGCTGAGTCCTTCTGTAGCTGCAGCTCTTAGCTTCCTATGGGTCTGTCTTATGGATACTGTCTTAGAGTGCACTCATGTTATGTCTTATTCCCTCTTAGTTCCTGGAGGAAATCATCTAGCAAATGTAAGCCATTCTAACCATCTTGCCATTCCACACATGTCTGAAATGCTGAAATGGCACAGGTTTTATGGTATTATGGGCCTTGGTTTGAGTTCTGCCAACACTTACTAGCTGTGTGATCCTGGGCAAGTTTTTCAATGTCAGTGAGCCTCAGGGTTCTCCTCTAAAAATTGGAGGCAATAATACCTCACAGAGGCACTCAATAGATAATAATCATTATTATTATGATTATATTGCAGGAAAGCAGGGAGCTTGTTTAAGAAGCATCTAGTTTTACTGCTACTTTTATTGGGATCATTAATACTTCCCAATAACTCATTAACCAAATCCCAAGGCTTCCTGGGACCACTGTACCATTCATAGGCTTGAGGAGGAAAATCTTCACAGGCCCCCTAGATGATCTACTTTTCTCTAGGACATCCTCCAAGATAATCCTGTTTCTCATACCATGCTCCACATCTCCAGAAAATGGAAATAGTTCAAACATAACTTTTGGATGAATTCCAAACTGAACCACTCACTGTTCCCCCAAGTATGTCCCTCATATTCTTGCCTAAATCCTACTCATCTTCCAAGTCTCATGCCCCCTGCTTCCCCTGGTGTTCAGAGTTGGCTAACAGGTCTTATCTCCTCTGCTCTGATACCACCTAGAGGGCTGAGACCCCACCACTATCTCACTGGGAGAGTTCAGAGTGGGACTTAAGGGAGGAGGGGTCGTGGAGGGTGGTATCAATGATCAATAAGGGAAGAAGTAAGATAAATTACTGGTCACGGAAAATTTGAATCTCAGGGTCACCCATCTTTAGATAGGATTTTCATGAAGGGAAAACGCAGTCTAGTGTAAGAAACCAAATGAGAGAAAAGCTTTGGAGAGTCTTTACCCCAGAAAGGTGGAACATACCCTCAAGGGAGCTTAAAATATGCAATATTCTATGAGGCCATGATTAAATTCCATAAATAATGTGAAGCTAGATGTGAGCATAGGATAAACATTAGTGTTCAATCACTGCAGAAATGATCATCAATTAGGACAACTGGAGAGTCTCAGAACAGCAGAGATATTCAAACTGTGCTGGAGGGCTCTCTTCCTCTGGGCAAATTCAGTGTGTTTAACATTCTTTTTCACTGCAGTATCCCATCTACCGTAATTGTCCTCTTATGGGGCTCCTCAGAGACAAAGCTGAATCTGATTCCACCCTATCTTCTTGGTACCCAGCAGGTGGTCAACTACAGAGTCCTTCTCCATAACTGGGTGCTGGATTGTGCCTCTCGTCCATGTTTCCCCACACCTGTGTGAGCCCTCCACACTCAGTCACAGAGCTTTGTTAATGAGACCAGCATCTTTCCAAGGCAATATAGCCACCGTGCCAGCTGACAGGCCTCTGTGAACATCTATCTGCCTCCTGGCTCCCTCTCCCTTACCTGTCTAGCCCTGGCCGGAATGCCTCCTCAACTCTGCCTGCAGGCTCAGCCTGATCCCAGCTCTAGACTCTATATTGACCCGAGGTAAGGGGGAGTACAGGTTCTCAGGGTAAGTGTAAGCCAACATGGTGACTCAGCCAACTCAGACCTACTCTCCAGGAGACAAGGTCACAGTCTTTTTAGTATCCTATCCATGTAATAACAACAATGAATTTAGAGTGTTATCACCTTAAGAAATCACCTGTTTTTGTTTCTCTTTGTTCCAATACAGATAACTTGTATATAGCAAAAATCACTGAAAAATTACAATTATTTATTTATTTTGCTTCAGATTACAAAAAAACTGTTTCTATCTTGCTGTCTAGTCTCCAGTGGTCTAGTGGTCACATAATAGTCCATCAGGTTGATATACTGCATCTTACTTAACCAGCTCTCTATTTTTAGATGCTTAGTTACCTTCAGATTGATGCCAAAATATCATGAATATCTTTTTGCTGTATGTACAATTATTTCCAAAGGTAGATTTTTAAGAAATGATATAAAGGAATCAAAGAATAAGAATATTTCAAATGCTCTTCATACATAGCGCCAAATTAAAGGTAGTCTGGTATTTTTAAGTAATTTACATTGCCATATGTAGGCATTCTAGTTTTGCCATAACATCACCTACATTATGTATCAAAGGCGATTTAAGATTTTTGCTAATTTAGTGGTATCTCATTTAAAATTTTTTTTTTGTCTATTAATCACTGGTGAGGTTGGAAGCTTTCTCTTATATTTGTTACTGATCACATTGCTTCTTGTATATCTTGACAGCATCAGAATTCTTCTCAAATGATCCAGCTTCCCTAAGTTTGGGTTCCTACATACATAACCTGTTCTCCGTGGTTCTGGCTTTATAACCTATTCGCTAACCAGCCCAATACCTCTTGATCCCGTTTGTCTACCATTTACCAAAGTCTATAAAGTTGGATAGAAATTTATAATCATGGATTAAAAGAATGTCACTTGCAGTTAGAAATTTGGGTTCCAGTACAAACTCTGGTGTTTTTTTTTTTTTAACTGTGTGGCATTAATTGACTCATTTTTTTTTTCTCTTAGATCTCTCTTTTCTCACCTGTAGAAAACAATAATATGACTTTTCACCCTACAGTGTTATATAGCACTTTAAGCCTTGTAAAAGTGAGGTCAGCTAACTTTTTCTGTAGGGGGCCAGATAGTAAACATTTTAGGTTTACAGGTCATATGGTCCCTGTCACAACTACTCACCTCTGCTCTTGTAGCATGAACATAGTGGAGACAATAATAGTAAATGAATGAACATGACTGTGGTTCAATAAAGCTTTCTTTATGGATACTGAAATTTAACCTTATATTTATATACTACATTAACTTATATTAATGTGTTATATATATAATATATATTATATACAATAACATTTGTATATAATATATTACATCAATATATTATGTTACATATATACATAATTATATAGAATATATTATAATATACTTACATATTTTTATTGTTATTATAATCACATATAATTACATATAAATATTTAAATTCATTTGATATAATTTTCAGATATTACAAAATATTGTTCTTCTTTTGATTTTTTTTCAACCAGTTAAAAACGTAAAGCTCAAAACCATTTTTGCTCCTGGGCTGTACAAAATCAGGTAGCCAACTGGATTTGGCCCACGGCCCTGTTTGCTAACCCCTGTTCTAAAGCTCTATCCAGCATAAGATCTCATGGTACAGTCAAAACAAATAGATACACAGAACAGACAATAGTATTCTCTCTAATTTTTAGTTGTGAAAACAAGGGTACAAAGAAGGCGAAGTGACTTGCCAAAGACAGGAGACGTACAACTGGCATTCAGATCAGATCTGCCTGACTTCAAACCTCTGCAGTGTATGCTCACAGCCAGCCTTCTCCCCAGTCCGTGATCCAGCCCTGGGCCGACTCTCTTCTGCTAGAACCTATTCCCAGACTTCCACATCCCTCACTCCAATCCAGCCTCCTCCCTTCACCTGCTGCACACTGACCCACCCCCAAGGCCAGAGACTGACATGGCCATATCACCATTAGCAGAGAAAGAGCAAACCTATCTCCTCTGGCTCCTACAAAGAGGCCCTTGTTTCTCCAAACACGAAGTCATGCATTTGCAAAATCTAATGGCAGTGTTCCACGTTCATGGAGATATTGAGTGGTACACAAGGTTCAACTCTGTCACAAACACTGCGACACTTACTTAACCAGCACTTACTTTACTCTTGGAGGACAAGACCAGCAAGAAAATCACCATTCAGAGACAGAAAACCTTACTAGGACAGAAGCCCAAGTAGCCACATGGAAAATGAACACAATTTGGAAAACAAGGATCAGAGTTCAAGAGTTGCTTCGTCCACAAATTACCCAACATCCTCTGCCCCATTGAGAGGTTTAGTTTCTCAGCAAAAAAGAGGATAATAAGCTTCAAATGAGAAAATAAATGTAAATATGCTTTGTAAACTGCTGAATACTATCCAAACACTAGCAACAATGCTATTTTCAGGCTGTACCATTCCAAAGAAACACTAACTTATTCATGACTTTCTCAGTCCTATTCAAAATGTGATGCTCATCATCTTCTACAGAAACTCCAAGGCAATGTTTTAAATTTTTTTTCCCTGAGCCTTACTTTCTTTCCTGCATGAATGGGGAACTGAATTTATTATAAATTCCTCTGGCACCAGCACAAATCCAAAGTGTATGGGGTTTGAAGTGACAAATGATAGGATGTTATTGCAGAGGCTTGTAGGAGCTGGCAGCACAAGCAAAGAAGCAGGTCCCATCTTCCCCAGCAGTGGCACCAACAGCCTCTGCATGGTACCAAGGCTGCTGCCTAAACAGAGAACAACAAAAGCCTCCCCCAGCATCAGCTCTCAGCCTGGACAGGGTCTGAAATGCCAGGGATGCCAGATGTACCCTTCACCCTGCCTTTCTGGAAACCTGGTCACCTAGACAAGAGTTCTTTCCTTAGGTTCTCATCAGTGCCTTTTCAGAGCTTAAGGAGACCCTCTATCACCTGATCCAATCTATTTATTTTACTGATAGGGAAACTGAGGCTCATGTAGTAAAGGTGACTTGCCCAGAGTTATGTAAACCCTGGTCTTAGCATTAGGAGGCTTTGGTTCCTGTTGTTCAACCAAGTAGCTATGTGACCTTGATCAAATTGTTACAGTTGAAAGATGATTAATTCTATCATCGGTGAAAACCAGCATTTCAATAGTGCGTTAAGGTCGATCAACTATCTTCAGGAGCTAATTCTTACAGTTAACATGAAAACAGGGTAGGCATTGTAGCTGTCTGCATTTTTTCTAAGAAGGAGGAGCAGCTCAGAGAAGCTAAGTGATTTGCAAGGTTACAAAGCTAATAAGTGGCACTTTTTGGTTCCAAATATTGTTATTTTCTCCACCAATACATGCCACTAATATTCCTTAATAGTGAAACAGAATTAGAACTTGTTTGCAAGACATATAGGATAAATGTGAAAGTATGCATGAATTAAAAATTGCTCAACCATTGGTTCCCAGTATTTTGAGAATGTGGGCCTATATTAGTTATCCATTACTGCAGAATAAACCACCCCCAAAGTTAGCAGCTTCTAACAATGAATATTTATATTCTCATAGAGTTTCAGAGGGCCAGAAATATGGAAGCAGCCTAGCTGGGAAATTCTAGCTCAAAATCTCTCTCACAAAATTTCAGTGAAGCTGTCAGCCAGGGCTGCAGTCATCTCAGAGCTTGACTGGAGCTAGAATCCTATTCCAGGTTCTCCCGTGGTTGGTGGCAGGCCACAGTTTCTCTCTGGCTGTTGGCTAAAGGCTTCTATTTCTCTCCCTGGGAGTGGGAAGGGATTTCTCCATAGCCTGCCTCAGTGTCCTCATGATGTGGCAGCTGGCTTCCCTCAGACTGAGTGGTGCAGGAGACAGAGAGAGAGAGTACACTTGAGGTGGAAAACAGTCTTTTTACAGACTAGTTTTAAGAGTGGCATACCATCACTTCTTAGTATTCTATTCATTAAAAGCATATCACTAAGTCCATCTCATACTCAAGGGAAGAGGATCACATGCAGACATGAACACCAAAAAATGAAGATCATCAGGGCCATTTTGGAGGCTGACTACCTTAGCATCCCTTTGTAATTCCAAAATCTTTGTGACTCCCATAAGATCAAGATCATAATTTTTGCAACATCTGTTTTACTAAAAAAAAAAAAAATACTAGATTAAACTATATAAAATACTGCCCATATCTGACTATTTGTAACTCACAAACATGGTAATTTCATATAGTTCAACCTAATGTATAATAAGCCCTGTGTAAGTTCTCAGACATTCACTAACCTTTGTTGATTAAGCTGTGTTTTATTATAACATTTTTCCAATGAACATATAAGAAGTGGTTTGCTTCAGGGAGCTGCCATCCAAAAGAGTTGCTGAGAAACTGCTGCAGGCAGAAACTGCTCCAGCTCCTGGAGGTACTGTTGTGAACTAGACAGGCATGATCTCTGCTCTCATAGACTTTACATTCTAATGGTTCTCAAACCTGGCTCTTTACAAATTCGAATCCTTAAGACCCACCCTAGACTTACTGAATCAGAAAATGTAAGAGCAAGGCCAGAAATTTATATTTCCCTCAGGTGACTCTGGGGACTCTGACACAGCATTTGGGAACCACAGGTACCCGTCTCAGTTCTCAACTGCTTAACCTCCTATCTATGACACAACCTACAGCAATGGTTTCCATGTCTCCTCTTCATATAAATTTGTCTTGCTTACATTACTAATGAACTCCTGACAGCTTACGTCCATGGATTAGTCTATGCTTTATCTTACTTTCCCCTTTGTGGCATGATACTACTGGCCTCACCCTACTTCTTGAAATCCCTCCCCCTTGGCTTTTGACAATACTCCTTTTTGGTTTTCCTCCCTCCTCCACTCTGGGTGCTCCCCATCAGGGCCCCTCTTCCTGCCCCACTTGATTAAACAGCAGTTCTGCTCAGTACTCTGGTTCCAGCCATCACTTCTCATTCTCCAAAGTGCTCCTAGGTGATTTTCTTCGTAACCCTGCTTTAGGGAGTCTATGCCAATGACTCCAGACTATACCTGACCTCATTCCCCAAGACCAGTAGCACTCTTTAGCACATAACACTCAATAGACCTGATGTTGTAACCCATTTATTCCTGAAGGATCTATTTATTAAGGTGTGGACTGCCATATGGGGTTGCCACCGATTTTAATTAAACCAAAGAAGTAATTTAGTTGAAACTGCATGGTGAACTTCTTAAGGACAAGAATTGTGTCTTATTTATTTCTGTGTGCTCACATTATTGAGGACACTTTATCAAGACTATAATATGCACACACACAAAAAAAAATTGAATGTAACTTGTATCTTGTTTTTCATTACCCAGACTCAACAGGAAAAAATAGAAAAAGTCTATATTCCTGCCCCAGGAAGTTAGCCAGACTTTTGTTTTGCATCACCAGATGAAAGTAAGCTCCTTCAAAGGTGAGTATTAAACAATATTTTTGTGTTTTAAATTCTGAGCCTAACAGGGAAGAGGGGATGAAGCTATTTATTGAAGCCTGAAGGAAAAGAAAGAACAGGGAAGAAGATAAAGGTGGCATTAATGTAACATTCTTTACATATTTGTGTGCATATATTTATAATATATGTGTATATACATATACATACATATATATATGGAGATTGTATACATAAAATGGAGATAATAATAGTACCTACCCCATATGATTATTACAAAAAGTAAATAAACTAATGTAAATAAAACAATGAGTCCATACCTGGCACATAGTAAGGGTGCACTGATGTTGGCATCCTTCCACAGTCTCCAAAATCCTACTTGCTTCAGCAAATACAAAAAAAATTCCATTTGAGTCAGACCCAGTTGTTAAGCCTAACCTTAGAGGTTGGGTAAGTGCACTCTTGAAATTGTATGCATAAGTTTGTATAAGTTTGCATGCATGAGCTTGTATAAATATGCATGTATTTGTTTTTCTGAGGAGGGAAGCCATAACTTTCATGAGATTCTCAAAGGAGTCCTTGTCTCTAAAAATGTTCAGAATGCCCGGATATCATCTGCTGCTCAACATGTCAACACTCATTACCATTTTCACTGGTTACTAAACACGTTACTTCCCCATCAAGATATGCACTAGTGACTAAAAGAAGCTCCTTTCAAGGGAGTTTAGTGGAGTCTTCATTCATTCATTCATTTTATGCATGCGCTCATTCACTTGTACAATAGGCAATTATTTGTACTGACTCTATCTTCCCTGGTTCATAAATTTACAGAGAGATTCTAGGAAGCTAATGCTCCATCCGGCTATCCTGTTTTGGCCAAGATGGCATTCACCTTTGTGACTATGATAAGATGGATTCTTCCCCAAATTTGGGCCAAGTTGTAAACATTATTTACAACAATCTTAGATAGCAGCTGAGTTTACAGTCAAGGTGCCAGGGAATATATGAGAAAATCGGGCGACCGTAATCTCTGTAGCATGTGAGAGGAAAGAAAGACCACCTTGACTGATGGCTGGTTTGATATGTCTGAAGAGGATTAAGTCTGGCTGCCACAGAAATGGTTGGAGAGTCAAAGAGAAGAGAGTTCGATGAGGTATGGCCTTCAAAGTTTAAACTTCTAATCTCCAAGGACCAGAGTGACTTCGTAAGGAATTCAAGAAGAACGCAATCTGCTCAACATATAACAGGATCTTGAAATCCTAAGACTGTTTTCCTGAGGCCAGAAAAAGGAAAGAAGTATACTGGTGCCTACTGTGCAGTGACTGAAGTCTCAGAAAAACTGTGCAAGTGCTACTTTGATAACTCAGTGCTACAAAGGTATTAAGGGATTGATGACATTTGCGGGTGTTGACACCTATCCAAACTCATCCTCTAAACTGAGAGCTTAATAGATAGAAACAAACGGATAAACATATCCATGCCTTCACCCAAACTAGCAGACTGGCAAAGTCAAGCCCATGAATAAATGGAGTTTGATTTCTGGAGTGTAACTTTAAATACCATCTCTGGATTTTTGAGGTGATTCTCTGAACTCCCCCTATCCCCTACCCACCATTTTTCTTCTTTTGGGGGTTTGTGTTTTAATAATAAGCTCTAGTTGCATTTGCAAAATATAAAAAGTGAACTTCCAGATGGACTTCTCAAAGTGCAATGCAAACATGAGGGAAACAAGAAATCCAAAAGTCAAAGGCGAGTGGGAGGTTTTCTTCTCCCCCCCAATCTCTGGGGAGTCCAATTCATTCAACACGCTCACATTCTGGTTTCATTTCCATTTTCTATAATAAGAGATGAAGATGTAATATGTCAATGTTGATGTATCAGAGAGATGATAAATTCCAGGCTAAAACACGGTGACATCTGCTTGGAAACGAGATGGAAGAAATTAAGATGCTTACCATGATTATTTTCCTCCTGAGCAAATTTATAGTATCTTTGGTCTCAAGGGCAGAAATTCCAGACAGATTAGCTTTTCATTTCCTAGGTAACTCTCTGAACTGCATAGCTATAGAAATTCATTGCTTTAACACTGGGTGTCCTTATTAGGGAAATATCTTAAATTCTGTGCCAACAAAGAAACTCATTGACTACTAAGCAATAGTCATGAAAATATTCATGACATGGATTGCAAACAGGTGCTCCAAAAAGAACAAAAGCTGAGATTTTTCACCACTTGGACTAACTGGAAAAAAATTATTTACACCTAGCACAATATATTTTATACTTTTAGTAAATATTTTTTCTGGGTATATGTCCTCATATTTTAGGAATGGTAAATTTGCTTAAGTACAAAAAAGAATTGGCAAATGTGAAGAGAACTACATAATAGGTGCTAGAGCCATAGAGCTGTCTATACCATACTCATTCCTAAATTATTCAACAAAGATGTTTCCAGTCCCTACGACAGTGCCTGTGTTTGGCACTGGTGATACAAAGATAAATACAATATGACCCTGCCTAGTTCAAATTTGCTTTATTTATTTTTTATAAAGACCTTAGGAAACTGTGCAGGCATAAATAGGTATGTTCATTTCATGGATGAAGAAGCTGAGGCTGGGCAGGGTCACATGCCAGGAAGTGCCAAAGTCAAGACTGAGACTCCAACCTTCTTTCTTCAAGTCTAGTGCTCTGCCTACTTCTTCATATACTGGCATGACTGAAATGAGACTCGAATGGGGTTTGGATGACCCGGGGCAATGACTCACAGTGTCTGAAGACACCAAAGCTAGCTATTGACCCAGTATTTACATCCTAATATATTCCATTTTTATTTTTCATCCAGATGTTTAGCACCATGTAGACACAGCTGTGTTCTCAATCAAAACTAGATGATACTTTTCAGGAATCACTGAAATGCTCACTGAAAAACTGTTCCCTTCTAATTGTGTTTTCAAATGATCCAGTGGGGGAAAGGACCTGGGCCTATTTGAAGCAGCTTCAGCTTCTCTCGGAACTTTAGTAACAGGAGTTGTAAAATATTCCCCCAAATATTGCTTAGCATGAAAAGCTCTTGCAATGTAAATGAGTCATTGATAAAAAGGAAATTGTTAAGAGAGACAGGAGTTGGAGGTGACCCTCATTAGCCATATGGTTGCCAAGGAAGCAAAGCTGCCAGAAAAGACAGGATTGGAGAGGAATGACCAGGGTGGGAAGGCAGAGCTAAGCACATAGGTTTATTTGCAGTTGATAAGGGACAAAGGACATTTTGCTTCTATCTTACATACTATTGTTTTGATTTTTTTATATTGGTATAATTAATATGTGACTATTCCAAAATAACCATGACAAAATGGAAACAGCCCAATAAAATGGAAATGATTTTAGGGTCAGAAAATGTCGATTTGAGGATTCCCTCACCTGCTTGTTATATGACTTCAGGCAAGTCATTAAACTTCTCTGAATTTCCATTTCCTTGTCTCCCAAATGAAGATAATAATTCCTCCCTTGTAGAATAAATATGATGATGGGTTTGAAAGTGCTTATTAAATGGTAAAACGGTATATAAATCCAAGGTTTTATTTTCTATTTATAAAAAAAATCAAATCCAAATACAGTGTTGAATGATTCTCTATCTCAAGTATTATTCATCACTAATTCAACGTAACTTTTAGATGCTCCAGCTTTGATCATACCTGCTCTGCATCTTTCTTAAGAACAAACAATCAGAGTGCCTTCTGTGGGTGCTCCCCAAGGTTTCAGTCTGTGATCGCAGACCTGGGAAGGTTTGCTAAATCCTCGATTTGGGAAAGCAAGGCGTTCATTAGTCTTTTCCACACAAAAGGCCACACAGCAACTAATTCAGTTGTCTGACAACCATCTCGAGCTTGGCCCTTGGTTTCTCATCTCTCCAGCCTGTTCCTGAAACATTTCCTCTCATTTCAGTAAACAGCAACCCCATTTACCCAGTTGCTCAGAACAAAAGAGTAGGGGTTGTCTTTGACTCTTCTGTTTCATTCATTCCCCATCAATATCCAATCCACCCCCAGTACTCTTATTTCTACCTTCAAAATACATCATGCATACCATCACCTCTTGCTTCCTCCATAATGTCACTCTACTCCAGCCCATAAACATCCCTTTTCTGCAATACTGCCAAAGAGTCTTCACCAGACTTCCTTTTCCTCCCTTGACTCCTTTATAGTCTATTCTCCTTATAGCAACCAGAGCAACCCTTTAAAGATATAAGTTAGGCCAATCACAAAGACCTTCAGTAGTTTCCTTCAGTTTCATTCAAAATAAAGGCCAAAATTTACCATGGCCTACAAGGCCCCAGCTGAGTTGATTTGGCTCCCATTCTCTCTCAACTTCATTTCCTTCTATCTCTTTACTCCAGCCACTCCAGTGTTCTAACCCACCAATTACCCTCCTCCTTCGAGGTGGGTCATTTTTGCTTGTCATTTCCTACCCTGGATCATTTCTTCATTAGATATACACATGCTTCACTTTTTCACTTTATCTAAGATTCTGCACAAATATCACTTCCTCAGAGAGGCTTTTCCTGATCTCTACTGCTGCTTATTTTTCTTCTTAGCACTGATTTATGTTTTATATTATATTATATTATATTATATTATATTATATTATATTATATTATATTATATTATATTATTATTATATTATATGCCAGCAGATGCAGAAAGGGCTCTCTGATCATCCCTCTTTTCGACCTAAAAACAGGTTATAAAATTTTCTGTAAGAAAAAATGACCTCCCTGCACCCGAAAGAGAAAAATGGTTTTATCATGAAAGGGGTTGGAAGTCAACATCAAAATGAATCTGTACAAATGAACCTACTGAAACAATCCTTTTCCTCCATTAGTTTCCCCCATTGTGTATCCTAGTCACTTTCTCAAGACTTACTGTCCCCCCTAGAAGCTTACATGCCTTTTTCTTTGTCTTGTTACTTTTCTACAAATTTATTCTTTGTTAAAAAAAGTTGTAACAGCTCTCAGTCCTAAGTGCTTCTTAGGGTCTTATTCTTCTTATTTAAGGCTCTTAAATAAAATTTGTATGTTTTTCTCCTGTTAACCTGTCCTATGTCCATTTAATTCTCAGGTCCAACCACAGAACCTCAGAGGAAAAAGAAAAGGTTTTTCCTCTTCTATAGAACCACATTCCAAACAATTTTACTTCCTTGATGCATTTCAACTGAATTGAATATTCCTGCAGTGTCCCCCAGTTGTAGGTGAGTTGGACCTCTGAGTTAGCTCCTGCAGTGTGAATGGATGCTGTAGGACTTCTAGAGATGATAAGCAGAGACACTGATCCTGGACAATGGCGACCACTCCAGAGACCTCTGGTGGTTGCTGCCTCTGAAACCCAGGATGCCGTGAGAGGTGCAGCCTTTTCTCGGGCCCTGGGAGTTTCTCCCAAAAGGGGACTCCAGCATATTGGCCCAGCTTGAGCTGCTATCATGGGATTTGCCCACAAAAAAGGTGAATTTTAGCTTGTTTAATGATTGTGAAACTCCTTAGGTTTCGGTTCCTAGGGACTGCTTCTTTCTCTAGTTCTCCTGAAATCTCTCAGCTATGAGAGCTGGTCACCAGGAAACTATTTATAAATATCTTTCAAGGGGGCTGTCCTCTGGAAGATGATGTCTTGACCTCAGAGGCTTACCAGGTCCCCTGAAGGTGGCGGAAGAGATGGGCCGGTGTTTGTCCACACATCTAAGGAAGGGGACATCTTCAAGCAGGTGCCACTAAGCCTGGGTAAAGGTACTTCTCTCCTGTCTTGTGAGGGATTGGGTCCTGCCCCTTCTCCCAAATCCTAGTGCACTCTGATGTGAATCATCTTTACCAATGACAGACTAAGTGAATCCTCAAGACATTCAGACCTCATAAAAATGTCAGTTCTTATGATCCCCCCAAACTCTCTCCCTATGTTCAGCACAGGCATTACCGAAAACCAGTTATTTTTCTCTCCAGAGCATGTTGAGAGAGAAAGCTATTTCGCTGAAGATTGTTTCTTTGACATTCATGAACCAACAAGGATAGTCTCTTATGGGCCTAATTTGACTTCTTTATGTGCCAAAAGGAAACTTTCTATCTGAAGGGTAGGCATACAGATATCTGAAGAGGCCTTTAGGAGGCACTTTATAATTTCCTTGAATTTCCTCGAATGTTTGGAGAATAATGTGTATTGATTAACTGTCTCTTTCAAAATGCTTAAAGTTCTCCAATTCTTTCATATTCTTAAAGGGAATTAACAGTGAAGAAAAAAAAATATATATATATATATATATACCTACTTCCTCATGTTTTCTAACTAAAAGGAATGTAGCCTAAAATCCCTTGAAATGTAATAGAGTCCACTTAAGGACAATGGAAACCAAGTGGCTGTTCCTTATACATTCGAAATTGGGGCCATAGAAATAAGAAGTGGCAGTGACTTCTCGAGACTGTGTCATAATCTGAATCTGGCACTAGGATGGCCAATGTGACTACACAGTGACTTTGGGAGTCTAGGGCTGAGGTCAGGCACACATGACCTTCAGCTGCTAACACAAAGGGAAGTGGATATCTGAACCTACCACAGACCTAGTCTGTGTCACTTAACATACAAAGCAGGGGACAATCCTAGGCCAATGTCCTAATGCAGAATTCTGCTTTCAACCAATGACTTGGCACAAAAACAATAACAAAATTTAAAGCTATGACCAATGATGTCACACAGTAGCAAAACTAGCACATCTGAGGGTTTGTTTTTTTGTTTAAGTACAGTGCGCCATATGCAGGGATGCTGAACCTCTTTTCTTGTAGCCCAGGGGACTGATATTTTGGCATCCTGAGGACCCACTGGTGGCACATCAATAAGCCATGGCACATAGGTCGAAGCTTTGCTAGTGGAAAGAGCACTGGATTTGCAGGCAGAAGACCTGGGCTTCATTCCTGGTTGTTGCTACTAGCTGCATAACTTTGTGCATATCACCTAATTTTCTGAGTTCTGTTGCTACATCTATAAAATGCAAAAATTGGAAAATTCTAAGGCCTAATCTTATAAAGTAAATATTATTATCCCCATGTTACAAGTAAGGAAACAATGGCCATAATAAGTAAAAGAACCAAGTAAGATTTTTTGGATTATGTTTCTAGAGTTTGTCTACACCATGATCTCCTGAAATGGCCTTGAATGAGAAAGAAAAGGTGGTATAAGGAGTGGACTGTACAGCGGTGAGCAGGCCAGGTAGAGATGTGGCAGAAAGGGAAAAAATGGCAGTGAAGCTGCTGTTTACCCACCTAACACACAGTTCACTTGTGTTCTCACCCCTCGAATACACCCTCAGGGCTTGTCAGGTGAGGGCAAGGCCAGTTTCTAAGTCTCTGAGGACCACACAAGTGGATGTGCTTCGTAAGTGCAAACAAAGACCTGGTGTCCACTCAAGGGACTGGATGATTCTGGAGCCTTCGTTTTTACATTAAATGCTTCTTACATTCAATGCACCGTGGGTCACTGTGGGTTAATTAATCCATGTGCATTAAAAGCTTTGCATTAAACTTCCTCAGCTCAGCCTAGTTTCAAGTTCGAGGAGGCAAAAAATAACAGCTCCTGAAACCATTTTCTCCTTTTTTCAAGGTGCCCTTTGAGGAAGTTCGAGTAACAAAGGAAGTAAAACAAAATCTTTGTTTTGGTCTTCCTTCCAGCTTTCCCGTAACCCTTTGTCCCACCCTCAGTGCCACTGCCAGCCCCACTGCCTGTCTTCTGATGGGTCTCAGAGGCAGCCACAGGAAAGAAAGCCTTCCCAGGCTCCTTCCAGTGTCAGAGAACTCTCCACCTTTCCCACCCAAATCATTTGGAACCTCCCCTCTGCAGCACATCACACACTTGTGCTTGTTTCATTAAACTCTGGTACTTATTGGTTAAGTACATGTCTTCCTAAGAGACTCTGAACTCCATGAGGGCAGTGACTATGTCTGTTCCATTCACTGCTGAGCCAACAGAGCCTAGGGCAATGCCTGGCACACAGTAGTTGGTGCTGCATAACTCTGTGTTAGCTGAACCACACCCTGTTAAGTAGTTTCTCCTTCCTCCCCAAGATCTGAATCACCCACCACCAAGAGCTACTCACGGATCATGCAAATTATGTGGCATTGTGTTGGATGACGTGGAGTTCGAGAACTTATCTCCATTCCCAGGGTGAGCTGGCACTGAGTCAAGAGGCAGCCGCCATGGTGGCATCTTGGAAACAACAGTGTGTCTGCAGTTGGAACACCCTGCTCCCAACCTCAGTTTTCCCATCTGTAAAATAAGAATACAAACATCTAACGTACCTACCTTCACTTGTTCTGAAGATCACAAGTGAAAAATAGATGAGGGAAGTTCATATATTGTGCAGCATCTTACTGTGAATGTCCCGTTTTTATAAGTGGCATGAGAGGCAGGTGACTTTTCTTAAGCCCTGTGGCAGAGCTCTTCCCTCCTCACCAAGCTGCTCACAGGCATGTGGTCTCAGAGCTCTCATGGCCTAACCCCTCATTTTACATATGGTGAAACTGTGACCCAGACAGGTGAGAAGACTTGCCCAAAATCACAGGAGCCAGAGGCAGAGTCAGGACTAGGACCCGGGCATCTAGGGTCCTTTCCACCCATCCACCCTGTGCTGCCTCCCTCCTATGTCTCCTTGAGTCGATTTCCATACCCGCAAGATGGCTCCTTCTGCCCATCTTGAAACCATCCCCCACCCTCATTGCACAGACTACTAATACAAAAAGGGCCAGCTCAAGTGTTCGTTAATTATTAATTTAGTTGCATGTACAGTTGTTAGAGGCCCAGGAATATTTTTGTGTAGCCAGCCTGACTCTTAAAACTTCTCTAAAATTCCATTCATTAGATATCTTAATAATGCACTTTATCAGCATCTTCTCCTACTCTCTGCAAAAAAAAAAAAAAAAAAAAAAAAAGGTCTTTTCCCTATAGAAGATAATTTTAGATTCATTGTTATCTGGTAAATTAATGCCTGGGGAGAGAAGAGTCTAGCACATCCAAGTCCAAGTCTGCGAAGCAGAGGTAGTAGCAAGGAGAGAAGGCTCATGAAGGAAGCAGAGCAAACAGCGCCATAACAATGTCAGTGCAGTAATAGCTCCCATACATTTCACTTTAATAGTATAATAGTATTTAATAGTGTAATAGTATTGTGCTAAGCCCTTAGCCTGTGTTATCTTATTTAGTTCTTAACAACAGATAATAAGGGGGTATACTGTGTTAAATGTGACCCCCCAAATCATGTCAACCTGAACCTCAGAATGTGACCTTACTTGAAAATAGGGTCCTGTAGATACAATTAGTTAAGGTGAGGTCATATTGGATTAGGGTCAACCCTAATCCAATGACTGTTGTTCTTATAAGGAGAGAAAACAAAGACATAGACACACATGTCTTAAGTTAGAGTGAACTTAAACAATTGTTCCAGGTGACAAAATTTTAGTTTATTGACCCAGAACCTTGAATGTCACGCTAAAGAGTTCTAACTTTTCTAGAAGCTATAAGAGAGATCATCAAAGGGCTGAGTCAGGAGTGATGTGCTCTTCTAGAAAAGCTAACTTGGCATCCTTGAGATGGATGAGTTAGAGGAAAGACTGGGAGGCCATTTGAGGAGGTTGTGGTAAAAATCTAAAGTAGAGAGCTGAGGCAAGTGCGGGACCAGGAGGGGCTGGGTGAAGGAGAATATTGAAGACACATGGCAGATATACAATGGCATTTATTTACTCCTGATGGTTTGGGGGAAGCAAAAAGGAATAACAGTCCTGGATGTTAACAATCACATAAAAGTGAAAGAAAGAGAAAGAGCAAGAGTAGGCAGGAAGATGAACTGGGATTTGACAGCACTGAGGTTTATGTGACCATGGGAACCCCATGTAGTTATATGAATCCTGGCCTTTTTATTTCTGGACTTTGTTTTAGTAACAGAAATATAAACTTCCATCTTGTTCAAATCAGTGATATTTGGGGTTTTCTGTCCCTTGCAATCAAACATAAACCTAATGAATACTAGCATTGGGGCACTTCATTTTTCCCACAACTACTATCTTCTTTGAAAAGATAACTACTTCATTCTCAGAATATTCCATAGTTTTGAAAAAAGCTTATTCTCTCTCTTAGCATCCCTACATTTAATCTGTCTCCAGGGCTTACAGTTTCTCCCTGAAAGATAAGTTTTAGACTCGCTTTCTAGTCTAGCATTCTTGGTGATGCTCCTGTTTAGATGACCATTCATCCAGTACAGTACCCCTCCTCATGCCACCTATGCAGACACTGCTTATGGCCTGTTTACACTGCCCTGACTGAGAGCCCTACAACCTGCCCCAACAATTTCTAATGCCCATTTGACTGTCGAGATCATCCCAAATCTGGACTCAGATCTTTGGCTGATCTGACATTATTTCTTATCTTTTTTCAACATGAATTTTAGCTCTAACCAGGACGGTTTTCTTTCCAAAATATGGTGCCCATTTCAAGCTCCATAATTTATTCTATAGTTTCTTTCTCCATGGAATATCTTCCCATCCTTCACTTGGCTATAGTATGTATTTAGACATCTCTATCTTTCAAGGACTTGAGCAAATTACTAAGTACCAGGTAGGAGCAAGTATGCCTTGAACCAAGTCAAAAATCCAGCAAAACTATAATCAAGCTCCCAGCTACAGACCATAGCAATTCAAAAGTAGAAATCCTCCCTAACACCTCTATACACCCCTCATTCCCCATAGTTCTGAGTGATCAATACAAAATCTTGAGAGAGTCTTCAAGTGCAGGAAAAAAAATAATGCCAAAGTAAAAGTGAAATCATTAAAAATTCACAAATAAGTAATTAAAACTGTGAAAAAATAGATTTGCATTTACAAGTAAAATTGGATTAAAAATTAAAATCTACAACCTCACACCTATTAGAATAGATACTATCAAGAAACAAAAGTATTGATGAGGACGTAAAAAAATTAGAACCCTTTGTACTATTGATAATGTAAACTGGTACAGCCACTGTGGAAAAAATTAAAAATGGAATTACCACATGATCCAGCAATTCCTCTCTGGGGTATATAGTCAAAAGAATTGAAAGCAGATGAGAATACTGGGAAACATTTAAGAGGAAGGGTTCCTTACCCAATAACATATCTATAATAGCCTTCCCCTTTCTTGACCTCTGGTGTGTGAGGTGTTTTCATGTAAATACCTATATTATGACTTCCAAAAATCAATACTGTTGCTCAAAACATTTCTTATAACAGAAATTGGGATGTGCCTCACTCAGCAATGTTAGATGGCAGAATATAGCTCCTTAAAACAATCTGTGGAACATCAAATTTCAGATGATGACGTTGAGATTCCACAGGTGTATATGACTCTACATATTGAAGGCAAATTTCCTGGAGTTCCCTGGGGAAGTAAATCTCTCCTTGCCAATTTCCAAGGGTTCTCTCTAAAATGAAGCTTCAAACTCCTAACCTGTCAAGACCTCTGACCTACCTGTAACCCAAGGTACCTCGTGGCTCAGTTCTTCACTGACAGTCCCCACAGAGTGTGGCCAGAGGAAGGTGTTCAGACCACCTATGGGACCTGTTAAAAATAAAGATGCCAAGACCTGAGTCTTCATTTTCCCAGACTCCCTAGTGACTCTATGCCCACTAAAGTGGAAAAGCATTGTCACACTAGGAACCATCACCTGGCAGTTCATTCATTCCAGAATCTACTAGAGGACAAACAGATGATGTAGTACAGTGTGATCATTCATTTTATTTAATCATTCATCAAGTAATTATCAAAAGCCCACCATATTCTATGCATAGATTCACATACAGAAAGGCTATACAGTGTCTTGCTTAAAACACAAACATGGCAATAATGCTGCCTGGGTTTGCATCCTAGCTCCTTTACTCACTAACTGAAAGATCTCAAACAAGTGGCTTACCTTCTGTATGCTTCAGTTTCCTCATCTGTAAAATTGAAGTATTAACGGGACTTCCCTCACAGGGTGGTTTTGATGATTCAATGAGTTAGTACATGTAACTCTTAAAATAGTCTCGGGTATACAGTAAGTCCTGAGTAGGCTTCCACAGAAATCTAAGCTTCATGAAAGCAAGGGTTTTCTGTCTTTATCTCTAACACCTAGAGCAGTACCTGTCACAAAATAAGCAATCACTAGATATATGTTGAATGAATAAATACATTTCTGTGAGAGATTGGCAGTGATATGGCAAACTGAATTGGAATTAGCAGATTCTTCTCTCTACTTTCAATACATATGTGTTGGACAATTTATAAAAAAACCTTTTTAAAATACATATCTGGGCTGAAAATAAATACAAATTCTCATGTGTTAAAAGGTCAAAGAAAGAAGTCACAGGCAGAGGTTTAAGTAGAAGTTGGCACATTAGAAGTCTAAAAATTGTCAATTCTTTTAATGATGGTGGTGTTGGTGATGCTGATGATAATGACGACGATGATGATGATTTTGATGGCTAGATGAAAATAAGTCTCAAGAAGAATTACAGGGCACCTTCTTTCTATATCAATTCCTTGGGAAGTCATTTCTTCTCCTAATTTTTCTGTAGCACCCAGATATTTACCAAATAGTTGGCAGCTTCCATGAAGGTGGAGCTACCTAGCTTATCTCCATCTCAACTGTTTAGATTCATTATATAATCACTGTCTTTCATAAACTGAACTAGGCTTAGAGATCTCCCCAGGGCACTTGCTTCTGGTTCTGAAGCATCCACACACAAAGGCATAGACTTTCAGACTATAACATTTAGGAGAGATGTAACATGTCAATCAGTTCAAACACCCACCCAGTGTTCCCTTTCATTGCTCACTATAGCCACCAAGGTCACCCAGCCTACTCATCATTTCTAAGAAAGGATTCAAACTTTCATGAGTCTGTTAGAAGAGATTAAGGTTGAGACTCCTTATTGTAATAAATAGGAATATGGTGCCAGCTAACTCAGGTTCCCACATGACTCCTTTAAATAACGGCAAAATATAAATGGGACATGCTGAAACCAACATAGACATTACATTGGAACAGAAATTTTAAAAAATATTCTCAACTGGCACTAACCGATCCAAGATGAATATTTTAGTTCTTTTCATATGCAAAGTGGACAGTACAACTTCTAGATCCACCGCTAATTCTGAGACCAGCGAGTTAATATTCTAAAACCAAATAGTATATAGTGTAGTGTTGTTCACTGAAAACAAGTGATTCATTTTATTATTTAAATTTTAAACCCTTTAATATACTTCCTCCAGGCTATCTGATTCTAAAAAAACTCACAATTTATTGACAGTTCTAAATAAAGTATTATGATACATTGAGACAATAAATCCTTTATCTTTTAACATAAAGAGGCACACCATTTTTATTATCAGAAGATCAGTTTCTCCTCCAACTTACTAATGTTGAACAAATATTTAGAGATTCTCCTGGCAAAGGTGAATATATGTCAGTCTAACCCTGATTCTGTCATTCAAATACCTTCCCATCACTACCTGCCTCTGGTCTGCTGAACAGCTCTACTGATGCTTGGACAGCCTCTGAAAGCCACCTTTGCTTCTAGAACATCAAGAAGTTCTGGAGGAAAGCTGACACTGGGAAACTCTAATTCCCCTTCCCACTGTCGGAGGCAGCATGGTACATTGATTAAGTCCTCAGAGTTAAACTATCTGGCTCTAGAATGACCATGTGACCCCTCCATAACCATATGACCCTGGGCGAGTTACTTGACTTCTCTGAGTCTTTTATCTCATCTATTCAACAAGGATGACAGTAATAATACCTTATTCATAGTGCAGTTGGTAGCTAAAATGAATGAACACATAGAAAGAATGGAGAAAAGTGATTGGCACATAGTAAGGGCCCAATACATGTTAGCTATTATTATTGCTGTCACTGTGCCCTCTCTAATTCTAGATGACTCTTTTCTTCCTCTCCACTCTGGCTCAGGTTCCTGTCTTCTGACATGAAAATTTCTGCCATGATTTGGGACTACGAATGCACAGTTAACATCAGGGAAGTCTATAGCCATGCTACCCTAAACAAGCCTGATCTCATCTGATCTCAGAAGCTAAGCAGGGTTAGCACTTGGATGGGAGACCACCTAGGAAGACCAGTTGCTGTAGGTGTAAAGAATAAAAAAGATAAGGAACCGTAAGCAGACAAGATCCTTGTGATCTGTGAGGTCAACCAAGAGTTGCGTCACCTAAAACAGTAAATGAAATAAACAAATATTTTTTTAAAAAAACATTAGGGAAGATTTCACAAAGGCAATGAACATTAAAGCTGGACCATAAAAATTTCTTCCTTCCTATTTGCTTATCAGAAAATTAGACAAGAAGAAATTAAGGAACTGAATAATACCTAATCAGATTATGCAATTCTTTATAGGCTGATCAGGGCCCTCTCAACTTATTTCTAAATATTCTCAGACTGGTATATTTAGTTTAGCTCTTTCTCTCTCTCTCCCTCTCCTTCTATGTAACATCTTCCTAACCTTGTTGTTATTCCTCTTATCCTTCAGAGCTTTTTCCCTAATTTTGTCTTTTCCAAGCCCAAAGGCATGCCATTTGCCAGCTGCAGTAACATCGGGACTTAGCAGAACAGGATAACACATCCCTATTTTCCTTGAATACTCTATTCCTAAGAATATGATTAACTTTGAAGAAACGACACACGAGGGGAGCACTCCTAACCACTTCTGTCGCTCTTGATTCAAATAGATTTTTGTTCAAATAAACTCTTAAAAATTAAAAAAGAAGAAACCACCCACAAGACTTTAGTCAGGCAAAAATAAAATGAAATAGCTATTGAACCCAAATTGCTTTTTATTTGTGCCATTTCTGTCAGTGTCACACATAAATTTTAATTGAGCTAAAAGAAGAATTATGGGCTAACTGTCAAGAGTGCAGACTCTGAAATCGAAATTGATAGGGCTGCTGCAGGTTATGAATGTTGTTCAGTGCACAGAGGAAACCAGTTGAGAGATTAGTGAAACCTGAAATCTAGATTCTCACTTAAAAAGACATGTATCCTTGATGAATTTACTCAGAAAAGGCATTATTTTTCCTATTTCATACAAAGAAGCCATTTATGCTAGTATTGGTTACATGCAAGGGAACTGATTAAATAAGTAAATTTATTGGAGATAATGAATCCTAGATTTCTCATTGTCTGAGAAAGGAGTTTCAAATATGGAAAGAGTTGTTGCATATATCAATGTTTATTCATGGTTTTTAAAGTAGGTAGATATAATTTATGTAGAGGTGTGGAGGTGTGTACCTGGATATGTTTCGTAGCTCTTTCCACCAAGGGGTCCTAGAATCCATGATACAGCAGTGGCACTGATCAAACTAGTGCTCAGATATTGGTTTCTAAAATGCTATCTTGCACTAAAAGAAATCAGAGCCCATTAGAAAAATGAATAATTCCAAGCCTGGGACAATGAAATGGTGAGATGAACTGGAAAGATCTTGTGGTTCTAAAAAGTAAGAAAGTACTTAAAAGTCTTGGGAACACATCAAAAGTGCACAAGGTCAGCTTGAAAGGGCTTCCTCTTTCTGGTCTCCCAAACACCCATACTCATGCTGGCCAAATCAGGGACAATCTAAGCATCAAAATAGGCAATGACAGTCAACAGTCATAGATTATAACCCATTGAATAAAATTATCATCTATAAATCTATATCAACACAAATGAATAAAAATATAAAGTAAATGTGAGAGAAGAGAAAGCCATACCTTAAAACAGAATACCAAATAATAAATGTAAAATAAATGATAACATTAGAAAATTGTCATTTGGTAACCATCACAGTAATAACTGACTCAAGAAAGATCAATGGATGCTAAAAATAAATGGGTGAAAGTTTGATGGAGAATAGGATATGTACATAGTCCCAAAGTATCATTCCATAAAATACTTGTTAATTAGTAAGTACAAAGTACTTATTCATTTGATAAGTAGAAAACAGTTATTCATTAATCTTAGAATGTATAGCTTAGCAGAAACCATCTTAACCGAGTGACAAAAGTTAACATCACCAGAAATGGGACAAATCAACATTACATGCCACTTGATAGGATGTACTGAGAAGAGCACATCATCACTTCTATGGTTTTTCTGATAAATATATATAACCTGTATTTAACCATTAGAAAACATTAGAGAAATTCAAAATGAAGAGACATTCTACAAAGTAATGGGACTATACCCTTCAAAAATGTCAATGTCATGAAAGATAAGAAAAGAGTAAAGAACTATTTCAGACTAAAGTGGCACAATGACTAAACTCAACACATGGCCCTGTATTCGAATATCTGTAAAACACATACCTGATTTCTCTGAATATATCTTACCTCTGCTGCCAAAAAAAAAAAAAAAAATCATTAAATTCCTTAGCATTGTCCCAATCCAGGCTACCCACCCCCAGGCAGAGTCAGAAGTATCCTCTAAAAGAAATCAGGCTCTTACACATCAGCACCAACCCACTGGCCACCTTTCCCAGCTCTGTCACTCCCTTTGACTGTCCCAAGGCAGGTCTAGTCCTGCCTCACTGCCTGACCCTTTGAAGGGTGGAACTCTTCACGCTGTAGCTCTGGGCCTGGTCCTGCATTCACATTCTGGGAGCACTCTGTGAATCCCTCCCTCTTCACTCCACATCTGAGGGCAGTCCCTCATGCAGCCCGTACTGCCAGGACCTGATACCAGGCCCAGTTTCCAGGTAATACTTGCCTAGGAGGAGAATGTGGGTAAGAATTGTATATTAGACTGAAAATAATCTGGCCCTGTTCAGCCTCCTGCATCGGCCCTCAGCCTTCATGAACATTTTCTGAGGTAAATGTTCAGCCACCTGAGAACATTTACCATTCCCTCAATGCACTACATTCTGCAGCAGTCAAGCCCGGGTCTCTCGGACTCTGGACCCTTGGCCCTTAACTATACAATTTCATCATCTTGTCACATATTCTATGGTAGGTTGGGGCTATGGTAAAGATGCATATGCTCTTCCTGCTGCCTTAAATGCTTCATCTCCTCTTCCTCTCACACAACCACTTTTCACTCGCCTCATCTGCCTGCAGAACTCCTCATTCATCAAGGCCCAGCTCAGACTTCATCACAATTACATATGGTTTCAGTGGTTATGCTTTTGCTCTAACATCAATCTCATCTTAGTCCTACAGGGGTATCTGTCTGCCTCTGCTTTCAGATCAGGAGCTCCAGGAAGATGGGGACCTTGTCCTATATACAGTGTTGTATACCTAAAGACTAGTTCTGTGAATAAAAGCAGGAATTATGCCATCATTGAATCAATGAAGTTGGTAGGCATTATCAAATTACTTTAATAAATGAATAAGTGTTTTAGAGGTAGCTTCTATTCATTACACACTTGAACGCCAATACTCCCTATCCCCACCATTGTCAGCATGAAGGTGTACATTGTATTCATTGCTTCATGCATTTACTAAATCTCTGATATTGCAACACAAGGTGCTAGATGCTGGGGATACAGAGGTAAATAAAATATAGACCCTGCCTTCAAGAAGCTCAGATTCTCCTAGAATCAACTGAAAAACAATCTCAAAGTGTATAAATAGACATATGCTTAGGGCTAATACATTATAAAGAAACATATTATTCTTTTAAAATAATATGAAGTTCACATGTTTGTGACAAATGTTATTTAGTGGCTGGTAACAGCGTAGAAATTTGAAAACACTTTTATTACCAGCCATTTCATTCTCGAGGTGACTTTAGTTGACAAGATCATCAAGCAAGCTTTTCAATAATACTTATTTAAAGCTGAAAACGTGAATGAGTTTCCACCTGAAAGAAATGATGAATCCTTTTCCAAAAACAGAGATAATTGTTAGCAATTGCAGAAGGTGAACTAGTAAAGGATTCATTCTTACATCGTTCTCATCTGTCTGATGAAGATGGAAGGTTTATATAGGCTTGACTAGTCCCCATGGCAACAGCCTTTCTCCTAGGTTACCATAGGAATTGTAAAGGCCTTTATAAACCTCCATTAGCAGAGCCTAGGCTGGCAGCAGTCAGAAACATCTGCCGAGGAAGACACTGCAAAGTGTCAGCAAGGGCATCTGGGAATTAATTTTACCCAAGAGTAGCTGTGCAGGCCTATTTAGCCCCCACCTCCACAGCTATGAACACTAGATAACACTAGAATCAGTACAATGCCTTGAACATTTCATACAAAGGGGTTTTAAAAATCTAGCCACAAAGATATGACCAGATTTCAAAAGATTTTGAGACACTAAAAAGGAGTCTATTCCGACAAAGCCTCACACAAGGGAGAGATAAATTAATGCTCCTCCCTCAGGACAGGGCATTTATTTAAGCCATATTAATAATGAATATAGTGATGGATGGTGATTACATAACAATGCAAATGTTCTTAAGACCACAGAACTGGACACTTAAAAATTGTTAAGATGGTAAATTTTATGTTATGTGTATTTTACCACAGTTAAAAATTAAAACAGCTGTAATTATGATACTACCATTATTGAATATCTACTGTATCCCAAGCACTAATAATGCTAAGAGCTTCAGATGTTCTATGTCACATCAACCCACAAGCCTGTGAGTAATTATCCCTACATTGAAGATGAGGACACTGAGGCTTAGAGAAATAAAGTTAAGTTGCTCCATAGTAAGTGGAGATAGAAGTAAAGCCCAGGTCTCTCTGAATCTGGAATCTTGGCCCTTAACCTTAAAACTTCATCATCAATGTCACATATTCTATAGCAGCTCATGGATATGGTAAAGACATATTCTGTTGAACTGATACATGAAAGCTCTTAATAAATTCTGTTTAAATGTTTGTTGTTTCCTTTTTTTTTCAGATATAAAGAATAATCTTGTAAGATGTGAATGCAGGACGACTTTCATTTTTATTCTAACCCTGGAATTAAAAAAAAAATAATAATCATGTATCTTCAGAAAATATAAAGATATTTCTACTTTTAAAAAGTTGTACAGTGTAAAGATTAATAACTGCTGGAACTTTCAAATAGCAATCTTTATTTTTTAAAAACCACTAAAATCTACAGAAGAGTTATATATATGAAGAAATTGTTTAGTACATGAACTGGAGAATTACAGGTGATTTTTAGACACTAGAAAGCCATTTCTCATCAGGGCAAAGAAAAGCACCATGTTTCATGCTAAAACAGGTGGAATACATGTGGTATTTATCTCTTTGGTCTTTGGTTAGGTCATATGGAAGAAATATGAAAAAAAGAGAATTCTGGGGAGAAGGAATTTTAAAACCCTAGGGAATTCTTCAGTAGCAAGAAGGAAGACAACAATAGGAATTGTTTAATACATAAGCCTGTGGGGCATGTCACCAGAGGAGAAACATGCCTATAAAGGACACTAACTGTGATCCTTCTACCAAGAGCCAAAAATCTGGGTTCCGGCCCTTGAAGCTCTCAATGTTCAAGTAGGTAAATGGGACAAGAAATTACATTTTTTTCCCTTCAAAGACATAAGTGGAAAAGAGAATAATAATTAGCAAGTTACAAAAATATACCAAATTGCGTCTATTTTTCTTTTTCTTTCTTTCTTCCTTTCTTTCTTCTTTCCTTTCTTTCTTTTCTTTTTTTTTTCTTTTGCTTCTGATGTCAGTTTCTCAAATATCTGGTAGTGTTTTTCTTTAGCTACTTTGAAAATTTTTGTTTTGTTTTAAACAGTAAAATCGAGAGGGAATGGAGAGTCGTTTAATGAGTGAAGAATTCCAGTTTTGAAAGGTTAAAAAGGTCTGGAGATCTGTTGCATAGCAATGTGAATACTACTACTAAACTGTACATTTTAAAATCAGTAAGAAGTTGAATTTTGTCATGTGTTTTTTACCACAATTTTTTTAAAAGGTAAAGTTGATGACATCTGTTAGCTCAGCCTTCTATAACAAAATACCATAGCCTGGGTGGCTTTAGCAACAGACATTTATTTCTCATAGTTCTGGAGGCTAGGAAGTCCAAGAGCAAGGTGCCAGCAGGTTCTGTTCCTTGTGAGGGCCCACTTCCCGGTTTGCAGATGGTCACCTTCTCACTGTGTCCTCAAAAGACAGAGAGAGTAAGCTCTGGTCTCTTCCTCTTCTTATAAAGATACTAATTCTATCTTGAGAGCCCTACCCTCATGAACTCATCTAAACCTAATTACCCGCTGTAGTAGGTATCTAGGAAAACAGAGCTCTGGGAGCCCTGCTCCCCAAACAGACAAAATTCAGAACTCTCTTACTTTACTTCTATGTTGACTTCACTTCCAGTCCCACTTCTGCATTCATTAACCCTCTGATCTCTTGCTCTGCCTTTGTCTATCACAATTATGATGAACATGACTACTTCCTCGACCCTTAATTTCTCTTAGGTCCTCATGTTGAACTTGCCCTCCAGTTAGATCTATTTCTGACCCACTCTGAGCTGCCATTTGGGCCCAGGCCTCTGAATCTTACCCCACCTTGAGGGCCCACCCTGGCCCACCTCAAAAGTGGGATGCATTGGACATGAAAACAAAGGCGTTCTCAACACACTGGACAAAAAATTATAAAACAACAACTTAATGAACAAAAGTTTAACAGTTGACTAAATCAATTGTTTCAATCCAGGGTCCAGATGTAACTTGATAGTAATTCATATACTATACACTCTAGGCTTTTATTGACCAATACTGGCAAATTCAATATTAACCAACAGTGTAATAAGGTCACTAAGATGACTAAAATGTTTAGCTGCATCAGAAAGTGGCACATTCCCCCATTTTTCACAGCTCCCTCTGAGATAACCAAAAGAGGCTCAATAAGCTCATTTGCAAGGTCTCACAGTTCCTTAGAATATAATGTTTCTAAGCAGGAGGCCTGAAGCTTTGTGCTCACTCATAGTCTCTACCAATTCGGTCTTCGTTGATCTTTTTTATATTCCTGTTTGTTCTACCTTTTCCATTCATAAGGTCATTTTCCTTGGTACAGCAAATAAAGGCTAAAGGTTTTTGAACAGTTTTGAAAGCATTTACCCAAGGCATTTGCTTTTGCCTTTTTTCTTCCTCATCGTCCTCCAAACAGATTTTTGTGCCTTTCATGATGTCCTGAGCATTGTCCCCAAGTCACAGTTTATCCTGCGCTTTCACTTTTCTGACGTCATTTGTACAAATTTTCATCATCCTTTATATTCATTCTTTGGTTTCTGGTCATGTCCTTTGAAGATCTCAGCTCACATACAGTGGAGGATTTTTTTTCTCTTTAGAAACCACTCTATTTCTTCTTCATCAGGACTGTATGTCATTTCATAGACAAAATGTCCTTATGGGGACTTTCCCAACACTTTGAGACATCTACCACTTTAGAATTTCAAGCTAGCTGAAACTCTTCTCTGGATTTCCTTTTTTACCATAGCTAAAATAAGCTCTTTCAGGTTTCTCTCCTTTTTGATCAAAATTAAGTATAGGAGAGGGTCTCTCACTTCATCTACTTGCTGAGAGAAAGAAAAAAAAAAGGTGGGGCAAGAATTTATTAGAACCTGGGTGGAATCTGAGAATTACTTAGGTCAGACACCGTGTGGTTTCTAGTGTGGTCCTTTGAATTATATGGGAGTTGAGGAGCTTCCTGAAAAAAAGAACCCAAAAAGATATGCATGGCATATTGGAGTAAGTGAGAAAGGGCACTCAACAGAAAGTAAATTTGCAAGAAGACTTGTAAGTCTCTTGGAGACACTTTACTTCAAAAGAAAGAAGCTTTGCATGACGAGTCAGAGTCTGTAATGAAGTCTGAGGGTCTTTGGGAAAAGAGGTTTCAAGTACCAAGATGGGGAGTTTTTAGTTGAACCCACTCTGATCACTCTTTCCAGGCAGATATATGTGTCCTGGAAAGATGTGAGCAGTGAGTCAACTAAAAGCTTTCTGTCAAAATTGGTTGTGGGCTCATCTAAGAGACTGAGATGTGGAGGAGGCAAAGCACCAGCCCGTCAGAGTAGCAGTGGACATCGAGTGATGGTATAAAAGCAACCTTGGGACAATCAAGATATACCTACACACCCTGCCTCCTTACCAGGCCTGCAATCTGAGTCGGGGATACATGTCAATAACAGCTTCTTTTTTTTTATACTTTTGCCTTTCTCGAGATTTGACTCACAACTCAATGCATCTCTGTTCGAGTACTTGTCTTGTGATATCCATACCTCTTCTGAAAATCTGCTTCTTTTTAACAAGAGGAATGCCTCCACTGCGAATCTCCCCCATCAAGTATCTGAGACTTACTAAAGCTATGTATTCCTTGTATTAAAATATCAAAATTATTCTATTTCATAGTACTAAGAAATCTTCCTAACCCTTGCCTAGTTTTCACTTTTCATTCCCTGAGCTTCTTCTCCTCAGTCTTATGCTTCTGGATAAGTAGTAACCAACTCTACAATTTTATCTGAATAGTCTCTGAAAACACTATGAGTTTGCCAGTCCTCATGTGCTTGTAGTTACTAATAATGATGATTACTGAGTAGCTACTATGTGCTATTTACATATACGATACTATCTCTTATCTTTGCATGCTATATTTTCATCCTCACTTTATAGATAAAAAACTAACACTCAGGAGATTTAAAAACTTGCTCAAAGTTCCACAGTTATTAGGTGAATGGGCTGGTCTACCAGGGTCCAGATGACATCCTTGAAAGGGATGATTGAAGAAAGGATAGCGAAGAGACCAATTTAAGGTGTGAGCAGCATTATAGAAGACCTGCAAGGAATGATAAAGCCACCCATGGATAGAAATAGCAGATAGTTCTTATTATCCTTGGGCATGAAGGGGCAAGAAGGGCCAGTAGTTACTAAAGCCCAGGGAGAAAACTGTAGGAGAGGGACATCTGTCAGGAGCAGCAATGGCCAAACTGTAGCCCAGGAGAGAGGAAGCTGGGAAAATAAATATCCTGACCTCCCTTCCCACCCGCTGTTTACCTGTCAATAACTCCCATTGGCTAATCCCAATAAGAAGCAAGAGAGCTAACCTTAGTTCGGCCTCCCAGCATGCAGAGCAAGGTGAAGAAAGGTAGAATGTGGAACTGGAGGAAAATGGAAAAGATCCCTCGGAGCTGAGATCTGAAACTTGGTTTGCCTAATTTCAATGCTCTTGCTCTCTTCAAAATGCCATGAACCAATATCTCAAACCAGGAGCTCATACTTTCAGTTTCTAATCCAAATTCCACACTCAGATATATGCCTTAGACAGTGACTACTTCCCAGAAAACCCTATCTCTTCTAAGTTATCCTTCCAAATAATGACCTCAAGAAGTAGGAAAGAAAGCTGTACCAGTATCCATGAGTTCTTAGTGTCCTGGTCAGCACAGAATTATTCCTGAAGATATTGATAATGTTTGCCCACACAGATAATTCATTAAGGGAGGCATATCTTAGCAGACTCTGCCACAGGCCAGACACTTCAAAAAGCACAGAGTTGGAGAACTTAGCCCACCTGACTTCAAGGCTTCCCATAAAAATGTAGTAATCAAGACAGTGTGATATTGGTATAATGACAGACAAATGGACCAATGAAAGATGAGGGAGTTCGCACATGCCTATTTTCAACACAAATGCCAAGGTAATTCAATGGGAAAAGGGCAGGAATGACTGGATATCTATATGGGGAAAGATGAACCCCAAACTTTACCGCACATCACACACAAAAATTAATTTGAAATAGATCACAGAACAAAACATTTAACGATAAAATTCCTAGAAGGAAACAGAAGAGAAAATCTTTGAGACCTTGAAATAGGCAAAGATTTTTTACTCAGGACACAAAGGCATGAGACATAAAATTTAAAAAGTGATAAATTTAACAGCAATAGTCCTGAGTCCACTGCCCAGGCAATTCATGGCAGCTTGGCGCCCAGATGAGTCTCTTTCTCTCTGCTTACTTTTGTCCTTGTGTTAACAAGTATGTTGAATTGACCACTGGCTAAAATTTTTGAGTTCTACATTGCTTGAGGAAAAGGGCTCCAGCTCAGCCTGCTGAAGTTCTCTGAATCGAATGGGGTCTCAGTCTCAGCTAGCAATAAAATGTGAATTTGCCTTTGTTCTTTGTATACATGTATCTATGTAAATACATAAGAAAAAGAAGATGCTGAGCCAGGACAATATTTATATTTTCCTGGGACCTAGGCCAAAATAGTATCTAACACTGTCATGTTTTATGACTAGCACAGGGTTCATGTACTGTTGCCATGCTTTGTCTCATTCCACAGTTTAAGAACCAGTGTCACCTATGTGTTAAATTAAAATTCTTAAATTAAATTAATTCAATGCCACATTTTCTGACCTTCTCCTGGAGAAGAAAAATTCTTCCCAGAGGAATTCATTGAACCCTGCCTCTGGCTTCGTCTCTTGCTAGCCCTGGACCTATAGACTTGAGTATTCACTCTTCTGCATGAACCCAGAAATTTCTGAATTTTCAATCATGCTGAAACCTTCCTCAGCATCTCAGGATTTTGATGACATCTCCATTTCCTTTGGATGTAGTCCTGGTTGACCCACTTTCCCCAAACATTGGTCACTATTCTGTTCTTTAGTAAGAGCACAGAGCTGAGGGAGGCTTTTGAGGTTTTGTTCCAGCTATGTCTCAGATTCTTTAGTTCAGTTCTTTCCTGGCCTGTGGACAAACAAAATGGTCTTGGCTTCCAGAAAATTACTCTCTGGTGAAGGAAAATCTGGGGCGAGTCCCATCATTTTGAGCCATGATCTGCCCTGTTTACATGCGCATTAACTTCACATACATTCCACACACGAGGAACGTTACATAAAATGTGCCCTCCATTAAAGGCTGTGTTAATGAGATCCTCATTCTGAAAACAATCAAAGTACAGCAAATTAACTAATTAGCAGAAACCTTACTTGAATTCTAGGTCTAAACCCCAAACATAACTGCTTAAATAATGTGCTATCTTGATCTCCTTTATATATCATTAAAGATGATATTTCAGTTACTTTTTTGTCTGTTCTGTTTTCACTTTAACAAAGTGACCCCTTCAACCAGATCTCTAGGTCAATCTTGTAGCCAAAAAGGATGCTGTATACTTAACAGGCCTCAGAGATAGCTTTGGTATGCGCCCATTGCCTGTCCCCAGAGCCTTTCTGCAGAGAAAGGGCTTACAAGTACACTATTCTCGATATAAAATTAAAGTCTTGTAGCTGTTAAGTTGCAGATTAGACTCATGCTTAGCTTTCCACACTCTTCCTCCTCATGCCAACCCCTACTCAACCTCACTTATCTCATTTGTGTACATGTCCACCACCCCACTGGATACTAACCTCATTTGAAAACAAAAACTGTGTCTCTCTCTTCCTTATTAAGGAGGCTTTCAGCACTATCTAGCTCAATGCTTTGCACACAATAAATTTAAATACACATTTGAAAATAAACTGATTAATACACTAAAGCCTCTCTCTCAAAAAAAAAAAATGTCTTTGGGAGCTAGATATAACCACCAAGGACAGTGGGACTCTTCTCCCCTGTCTAGGGTTTGGATGAATGTGAATTGTGAAATGGTCAACAGAGAAATGGGGTTACAAAAGGCACTGTTGCCAAAAATTGGAAAGTTGCTACTATGGACCCAGTTTTTCTCAGAGGCACCACTGGGAACTTGGGAATTACAGACCATTAAGCCTCACCTCAGTATCAGGACAACAGACAGATTTAGAGAAGGACAGACTAGTACAACACAGATAAGACAAATGTGGCACGAGGTCTCAGCGTGACTTTCCCTGGGGAGGCTGAGCCTCTACGGCCAGAGAGAGAGCTCTTTGATAAGGAGAATGAAGGAAAAGACCTTTCAACATGCTTGTACTAGGATTAGATTGGCTCGTGTTTTTGGCCAGTTTGGGTGGGAGAAGAACACAGATATTCTAAGAAGACGAGATAGAGAGATTTGTACTGGATCTTGCCTGGATTCAAAACTCGTCCTAGCAGCAACCAAATGTGATTAATCTGGGTAGCAGTGGGCTGGGAATTCCTAAGGAGTCACTTAATAGAAGAGATGCATTCTTGTCAAATTTGCTATAAAGGCAGTTTCTGTTGATGAATCCTATATTCCTACTGATTGTGTTTTAAAAACATTGGACAGAGATTCTTTTGAAATAGAGACCAATAGTACAACAACATATACCATAATATTGATCATAGGCAGGGTGCTAGACTCAAATGGCTTTTTTGGCTCTTTTTAACGTGTGAGCTGACCAGCATCTGAAACACCTGAATCCCACACTAAATCATAAACCCTCCTGAACCCAAGTCCCTATCTATGCTTCCTGTTTTTGAAATAAAAAGTACCATTGTCCTCCCAGTCACAAAGGTTTAGGAAAGACATGAGCCATCTTTCAAACTCCCTCTTGCCAGTTCTCTCCCAATAACATCCTTCTTCTTCTTTCCTGTTACCTCTGCCCCAAGTCAGACTTCATCACGTCTCACTGGACTAACATGACAACTTCCTAGTTGGTTCTTCTGCCTCCTGATATTTCCCTTCAAGATCATTCCATACAGTGCTTCTCGATCAGTCTTCAAAAGCAACTATCATTGAGTCACACTCCTGCTCAAAACCTTCAAAGGCTCCCCATTATGTAAACAAAATCTAAACTTCATAACAGGGAATCCAAGAGCTGCATAATCTGGCCCAACATATCTTTCAATTTTACCTTATTCCCCTGCATTTTTATTTTTCTTCAAACAAATTTAATTAAAATAATACCTATTATTTATTGAATATAGGCCAGTTTTTCTCTCTCTCTCTCAACCACTCTGAGATATACCCAATGATTGATCTTCACATGACATATGAGGAATCTGGAGTCCAAACAGATAAAATAACCTGCCAAAGGCCATCGGATCAGTAAGTGGCAGGATCAGGTCACTACCTCTAAAGCCCAAGTTTTGGCCTCTGCCTCTCTCGCACATAAATTCCCATGTCCTGGGGGCACATGCACTATCCCTCTTTCTCCATTAAGGAGAAATGTTTATGTTGCTCCTCTCAGATGCTTTTAGTTCCTTGAAGTTTTTTGTACAACCTAGAACTAGGATTTTTTCCAGTTTCAATTGTCTATAAAGATTTGACTCATTAGATTTGACCACTTCCAGTGATGGCTTGGACGTTTATTCCCAACTCTGAATCGTGAGTTGTTCACACACAGTGGAACTGTTTTTCCTCCTATCTTGCCAAGTAACAGAGAAAGAATTGGATAAGTGACATGTATTCACTTAAGGTAAATCAGGTCGGCTTGTGAAAGTTCACCTGAATTGTCCCTTCTCCATGGCATGGTTTTCACACAGAATTGAGAAGTGTATAAAATGTACTAGTCGGAACAGTCAGGCAGAAAGGGCAGTGAGAAGGCACATAGGAAAGAAGATGGAATGCCAAATGCCATAAATCCTTTAAAATTCTCTGAAGATTCATGTCCTTCTAGTTGCAAAGCTAACATAGTGGTCTTCTCATAGCCATTAAGAAATATTGCTGATTATTTTCATAAGTCCAATTCTAGTGCCTCTCGGGCACATCAACTAGGTTTTTAAAACAAAGAGATAATCCTCTTGCTGCACTTTGCAGACTATCACACTGATATAGAAATGCTTATGTAGATTTTTGAATGAATATGAAGTCTCATTAAAATTTCGTACAGGATCCATGTTGTGATAGATCTTTTTTTCTTGCGTGTTTCTGCATATCCTATATAATAAAACATTTTCATTGTACTTTGCAGTTTACAAGGAATATTTATGTTATCTCAGTTGATCTTCAATTTTCCTTGAAAGGTAAATAGAATTATAACAGATCAGGAAGCATGGCTCTGACAGGGATAATGCTTAAAACAGAAGGAATTTGAACCCTGGTTCTTAATTCCAAATCCCAAGTTTTTTCTATGTACCGTCTAGATACCCAGCATTGCACTGGGTAAGAGGGGCAGATCATTGAATGAGACCTCAAGAAGCTTACAACATAGTAGAAGATTAGACAGTGAGGACAGTATAAAGCAATTTGATGGAGGTACAAAGGGTGTTATGGAAACTCTGCAGAAAGGCTCATCCGTCAGAATGACTGAGATTCAACTATGCAAAGAATAGGTGGAAAATGGTGAGGAATTCCAGGCAAAGGGAGATCACGAACAAAAGCACAGAGGCCTATATGGTTGGGGTGGTGTCAGGTGTGGCCTCTGTGCTATTAATTATTGCTGAAGCAGAAAGAATCAGGCGTGGAGGGCTGATTGGTGAGGCTAAAGATACCGCAGATGTTAGATCACGGAAGACCTTGTACAGGAAGAACCTGGACATGTTCCTATAGATACCAGAAAATTATTTAAATGCTTTAAGTATGGGCTTGGCCTGGTCAGATTCATATTTCATTATATTGTACCAAGGATATACCAGAAATAAACAGGGATGGGAGCAAGGAGCCCCATATGAAGGTCACTGGAGTAATCCAGGAGACAGAGAGAGGTGACGTTTAACTTTATTTGGCAGGATTTCACAATTGATATGATGTGGATAGCAAAGAAAAAAAAGAAGTTGAGGGTGGCTTCTAAGTTTTAGCCTGGTGCCTAGGCAAGGATGGTTTAGCTGAAAAATTGAAGAGGAGAAGCTGGTTTGGGGAAAAGGCCAGTTGGGGGACATGTTATGTTTGAGAGATTGGCTAGAGCCATCTAGAAGGTAGTTGACTTCCTGACTTAAGGGAGATATGAATGAAAGAGAGGTACTTTGCGGTTAGCAACTTGTAAGTGTTAACAGAGTTATGGGGATGAAAGAGCTCACTCAGGGACAGTGTGGAACAGTAGGCAATTCTGTTGAATTCCAATATGTAAAAGAAAGAGAAGCCTACAAAAAAAACAGAGACAGAATTGCCAGCTACTATGAAAATCAGAAGAATGAGTGTCCCAGATGCAAGGAAATCCAGAGTACCAAGAAGAAAAAGAATGATTAACAATATCAAATACTAGACAGTGGTTCGGTACAATAAGGACTGAAAAATATCCATTGGATTTGAAGATTAGAAAGTTACTGTTAATTTTAGTGAACAGTTGCTTCAGTAGAATGCCTGGGGCAAGAAGCCAGATTGCAGCAAGTTGGAGAGTGAATGGGAGGTAGGAAACTGGAAGCATTAAATGTAGGCAACTTTTTTGAGATAGTTAGATAAGATGCTACCCAGTTAGAAGTGAACATGGGATAAAATCATGTTTGGTTTTTTGTCTGCTTTTGTTGTTGTTGTTGTTGTTGTTGTTTAAAAAAATGGGGAAAACTTGACTGTTTCCATATACTGAGGGAAAAGATTTCATAGAAGGAAATAGGTTTCATGGAGAGGTGATGACTGATAGAACAAGGTGCAGCAGGAGAAAGGAGAGCATTGTATCAAGGATGCATATCCTCTGAGGTAGAGGAAAGAAGAGGCAATGAATTATCGGCTGCTGGAAGTTCAGAGCAAGCAGTTGATACCAGAGGGATCAATCTTCTTAGCTGAGTGCAAGACATGATATTCTGCTATGGATTCAGGGTGTGGGGTGTGGAATTGTGTATGGAACTCACAAGGAATGGTAAATGTTGAGAGCCGCTGAGAAGGAAAGGGTGATCAATCATGGACTCCAAAGAGGGAAAAGAAGAAATAAAGGCTGGGAGAGGAACAACTGATGAAGAGAAAATGGAAGGGCCAAGAGCCTAGAGAAAGCAAAGGCATGAGGCCACTAGGAGGGAATTAAAGAGTTCAATAGGGAAACTCCTGGATGTGGTTCCATAGTGTAGCAGTTAGCACATCTGCTTTACATATACAAGGTCCTGGGTTCGCACCCCAGTGGAGCCACAGTCCATGCTCTACGAACATGCCTCCTTGAACGGACCCAAAGTCTGATCTCGGAAGCTAAGCAGGGTCAGGCCTGGTTAGTACTTGAATGGGAGACCACCTAGGAAGACTAGGTGCTGTAGGCATAAATAATAATAATAATAATAATAATAATAATAATAATAATAATAATAATGAAAACTCTTGTAAGAGATGGCCCTAGAGTATGTGACTGAAATTGAGGCAAAATGATGGTCTCCAGAAATAAAAAATACCAGAATCATGAGAGTTGGATGGTTCAATTGTCAGTGAAACCTCCCAGAATGATGACGGCAGGAGTTGAAATGAAGAGAAAGGTCATAAATCAGATGCCGAAGTCTGCAATAAATGAACAGCAGTGACTGGGAAGATAGGAGAAGACAGTGATATAGAAGAGCTAGTGGAGATTGTGGGTTTTATAGCCAAATAGAATGAAACTTAAATAAACAGCAATTTTTAATAAGGGCGAAAGTGTAATGTCTGTAAACAGAAGAGAAGATCTGGGAGAATGTGTATGTATATTCTTTTCCTACCTCCGTGTTGTAAGAAAAGTGGAAGAATCAGTAGCCTCCACTGGGGAGTTCCACATAGGACAATCCAGACCTCGGCAAATGAAGGAGGTGAGTGGAGAGTGGTTCACCATGGAACAGGGACCCAGGGGCACAGTGGAGAGGGGCAGGGAAATCAGTAGTGACCAGAAGCTCAGATCAGTCAAGAAATGAGCAGAAGAACAACTGTAGAAAAAGAGGTGTGGCCCTTCATGATATAACAGAGAATTGCTGAGACGAGAAGCTTGGTTAGAAAATACCCTTGTCCTTCCTCTCCCTTCCCCCAATCAAATATTCTAATGAGGTCCGTGTGCCTGTGCTGCCAGAATGGGCCAGGGTCCAAGTCAGTGTCTGCCTGGTCTTAGGGAGACCATAAGGGCTGCTGAAGTTTGCACACAGATCTTGAGAGCCTTCCTCTTGTATCCCAATACTCTAAAAAAAAGTATTCTTAGCTCGTCCCAAATTAATTTTTTATCCAAAATAAATCTTCCAATTAAAAAAGTCAATGCTCAATCTTTTTAAATATGCTAAATTAAAATGTGAAAAACGACTATTATCTTCTTCCTTTACAGAGAAACAGAGAAGCCTTTACATCTGCTTTTTCATATTTTGTAGGAGAAAAAAAAATGAAGCAAATGATGTGATTGGAGCCAAGGTTGTCTATAAAGTGTGAAAGCACTTCCTTTCCTTTCCCAGGAGCCAGGGCTAACAGTAGGAGGGAGAGGAAATTAGCATGAACGTTTTACTTAAATTACAAGATGGGTGAAGACCTTGCCCAAAGATGATATCTCTGTGTCTCCTGTGACAGACAAAGAATGGCTTTCAAGACCAAGGTCGTCCTCTTTGTTATGTAAATACTTCCCAAGAAGCTCACAGGCTGCTCTATTGGAAAGTATGAGGGTGCTGAAAGCATGCTGACCCAAGAGTTTAGAGTCTGCCAGGCTGGATCCTCACTCTGCTACCTAACACCTTGTGACTTTCAGTTCGATCCTGTCTCCTCGTTTGCAATAAAAATCAGAACTTATGCCACAGCGTTGCTATGAGAATAAATTAGATGATGATGATGGGAAAATGGTTTTATAAATTACAAAGCATAAAGTGCATGTTTATCGATACCAGGGTGACTTGGAATTGACGTTCTGGAACCGTGTCTAACTCTCAGCTGAAAAAGTAACAGTAAAGAGTGTCTTCAGGGAGCAGAATGCAGTGAGACAGACACTTTGGGCAGGTGGGGGTCCTAAATGCTTCTCAAAAGACACTGGGTGGAGACCAGTGTCTGACTATAACTGCTCCCCATTTACTTGAAAAATTTTCACAACAAGAGTAAGAAAACATACATACTGTTGTTACAATTTTCTTTACAATCCAATCAAGAAACAAGAGAATACTTTTCTTAATAACATTAAAGACTTATATATGTATATAATCGATAGGTCATCAAATCAGTTTCTTTCAAAAATGCATTCATATATACTATATATGTAATGTAATCATGTATATGCATACATATACAAATATGTATACATATGTATACATGTAGGTATGTATGTACATGTATTTTATATACATATTATATACATATTGAATTCCTGCTATACATCTCCGACTGTATGCCTACCAGTTCCTTAAACTTAAAGCTCAAAGTGGAGAAAGAAACTTAGTGGTTTGAAACAATTTATTGTTTCTTGCAACCCTGTGGCTTGGCTGGATGGTTCTGCTCGCCTGAGATTACTCATGTGGTTCAGCGGGCAGATCTGCTGGGGGCTGGGCTCAGCTAGGGCCATTGACTGAAAGGCTCTATTTCCTTCCATAAGGTCTTGGTCTTTCTCACGGCATGATGGTCCCAAGACACTATTCTCTGAAGAAGTACTGCAAGAGTGTGAAAACAGAAGCCACAAGGCTTCTTAATCCCTAGATTCTTAAGCCATGTGTCACTTCAGCTATATTCTACAGGTCAAAGCAAGTCCCAGGGCCAGCCTAGATTCAAGAGAGAGAAAACAGACTCTACCTGCTGGGAGGAGCAGCTGTTCTCATCACAAAAGGCATGCAAGACGGGAGATACTATTGCAGCCATCTTTGGAAATAATCTGTCATATGTGATTCCAGTCTCCTTCTTTCCTTCCTTCCTGTTCATTAAACATATAATAACTAAGCATCTGCTATGAGCCAAGCCCTATTCTAGGTGCCAGGAACACACTCAAACGAGACAGATAAGACCCCTACCCACATGGATCTTAAATTCTAGTGGAAGTAAGCAAATAGTTGAATGAGCTCATTTCAGCTAGAGATTTAAAAATGAGGTGAATAAAGACCTGAGGTGGGAGGTGAGCAGGACAGCAAGACTGCTTTAGACTGAATAATCAAAGTAGCTTCTTGAAAGAGGTGACATTTGAGCCAAAATTGGGCACCAAGATCCAAAAGTGCAAAAGCCTTGAGGTGGGAGCAGATCTGGGCATGGCTGCAGCATCATGAACTATGGAAGAATGGCAGGGAATGTGTTTTCTGTATTAGCCAAAGACAAAAATGCGTCAACCTTTCATGGTATACATGTCCGGGTCATTCTCAACTCTTTCCTCTCTCTCATCCCCAGATTCACTGCAGCCCAAGTCCAGCTGATTCTTCCAAAACCTCTCAGACAAGTCACTTACTTTTTACCTCTAATGTCACTCTTCTTGGTCTCTCTCACCTAGATCCTGGATTCACTCTCCTGCCTGCTTCTGCCTTCTTCCCACTTTAATCCTATCTTCAAAAGGCTGCATGAATGATTTCTTAAAGATACAACTCTGCTACAGCTCAAAACACTCAGTGGCTCCCTGTGGCCACTGGATAAAGTTCAAACCTTTCGGCTTTTCTTCAGAAACCTCCATAATTTGGCCCCCATGTACTTTTTAAACCCATCTCCCCAATCTGTGTCTAAACTCTATTACTAGTGGGCCATTCTTTTGAGGCTGAAGTCTTGCTCCTTGCCTAAAACACCAGTGAAATGAGAACTCAAGCCATAAATCTGCTATTAACCTTTTGGCATGCTTTAGAAAATTGGACCAGAAAGGAATCAATGTGAAGAGGGAGGAGGGAAGAGACAGACTAAGAGCTAAGGGTAAGAATCAAGTGTTAGTCTGAACCTGAAGTAAGCAGCTTTTGGGGACATGTACCTGAAGGGCAGAGGAGAAAGAAAGATTGAGAATCATTGACAGAAAATGGGATGGTAATCCGTAAATAATTCATAATTCACAGAAGGCCAGAGCTGGAGATGACCTTGGAGGTCACTGAATCCCACCTTTTACCCTGAGGAGGGTGACCAACCCAGAGAGGAAAAGTGCCTTGCTCTTGGTCACATAGTGAGTCCACAGGAGATCCAGTTTGGCCTTCAGCCTCCAGACCCCCGGGCCAAGCTGCCTCAGGTCTCTTTCCACTAATCCATATTCCAACCTCTCCAGGACAGAATGACTTCATGCAGTCAAGCCCAGAAACACGAAACCTGATGTTGCTTTAGAATGGAGCAAAAATCCAAGGGGAGGAGAGTTTTCTCCTGCATACATCCTTCCTCTGGCATACAAGGGAGGCACCCAGGTCTAAGCATTTGGGTCAGAGATAGAGGCTCCTCATCTTTAGCTGTGCTGATGTGATATATCAAGAAGCTGACAGGAAAACAACAAAGTCCATTTATTTGACTGCTATGATAAGTGAATTGGATCAGCTATACAGTCAGGCCAAGGAATTGCTTAGAAAGATGTTATTAGGGTGGCCAGAAGAAAAGAATCAAGCCTTGGCAGCCAACCTAGTGGGCTCTTATTGCTAAAAATAGCTATAGCATCATAATATTCCAAAAGAGGTTTCACATCCATTATATCAAATTCTCCACCCAGCAAGTCTATGAGGTAGGTACTATTTTCACTATTTAAGGATGAGGAAATGAGAAGCAGAGGGTACATTCAAGGTCACATGAGCCCATAAGTAGAACAGTTGGAATTAGGGCACAGTCTTGTGATTTCAAATCCACATTACAAATACTAGTTAGCCTTATAAAGAAATAAAATTCTGACATCCATCTACAACGTGGATGAACCTTAAAGACATGATGCTACATGAAATCAATGAGTCACAAAAGGACAAATACTATATGATTGCACTTATAGAAGGTACTTAGAGGAGTCACATTTACAGAGACAGAAAGTAAAATAGTGATTTCCAGGTGCTTGGCGGTGGAGGGTAGTAATTATTATCTAATGGATACAGAATTTCAGTTGGGAAGATGAAAAAGTGCTGGAGATGGATAGTGGTTAATATAATAAAATGCATGTTATGTACACTTCACCACAATAAAAAACAAAATTTTAAAATGTGTATTTTTAAATCCACATGAATGCAATGATACATGTTTTCTAACAATTCCTTTCTAAATCATAGTTTGCTGAGCGCTAGAACTAAAAGGAGACCTTAGTGTATGGAAAAGGAATCTGGGCCCCCAAGAGGGGCATGGATGAATATAGGTCAGTCAGAAGTTAAGTACAGAGCGTGTCCTTCTAGCTCCCCTAGTGTCTTCTATCCTAAGTTATCTCTACATTTTGTCAAACTTCCATGGCTAAGGTCTTAGTCAGTTCAGGCTGCCATAACAGAGTACCATAGACTGGGTGGCCTACACCTGAATAGTTCTGGAGGTTGGAAGTCCAACATTAAGGTGCCAGCAAATTCAGTTCCTGGCTTACTGATGGTTGCCACTGGACCTGGAGCTCCTAGAGGTCAGAGACTATAGCTTTGTCTGTTTTTAACCCCAAAGCTCAGCTCACGACTGGGCAAATAGCAACAACAGCAACAATAACAGTGGGAATTTAGTGAACACGTGACATGTTCCCAGCGTTGTTATAAATACTTTACCTGCACCCAAAAATATTTATAGAGTAAAAACTGAATGGATGAAGTCTTCTTTTCTCACCGAATCTCAATAGTCACATTTTTATCACTATCTAATACTCGAGTTCTAAATGTGCAAATTAAGTCATATTAAATTGGAGAGGCTCTAAAATATCATCAAGGGTAGGTTTATTTCTGTCTTCTGTTCTGAATCTAGAATCCAAACTCATCATCAATCAATCTGTCTAATGAATGAACATTTACTGTGAATAGATTTATACATTCTAGATTAAGACTTTGATCTGACAAACTAGGAGATAATGACTAAGATACACAGAGGTCTTCCCAGTTTCCTAAGCACTCTCACATATACATTTAATTCTCAGAATAGCCTTGTACAAAGGGAAAGGATGTAATATTACTCTCAGTTCATGACAGGAAAGCCTCTACTCAGAAAACCTAAATAGCTTGCCCAAGGTCATCCAAACGGTGGGGACTACTGTCCAGATATCCTGTCTTCTAACTCCATACTACAGTGTACTGCCAAGTAGAACATCATATGCCTTTTAGAAAGGGGACCATCCATGCAGTCTGGCAAAGCTCAGCTTCCATGCAGATCTGTGGGGACTCTGCCAGCTCCTCGAGTCAAGTCTGGTTTGCCCACTCTTTCAGATTGCCCAGCTCTCTTGATTACGAGGTTTACAATTTCTCAATCTGCACAATGAAAGAGAGGCCCTAAGAATTAAAATTACTCCATAAAGTCGAGAGAGAGAGAGAGAGAGAGAGAGAGAGAGAGAGAGAGAGAGAGAGAGAAAGAGAGAGAGAGAGAAGAGAGAGAGAGAGAAGGAATAATTGCAATTGGGGTGATTTTTTTATTTGTCCTGGAAAAAGAATATTTTCAGGTGACTATAAATTCTGCATGAAATGGATTTCAGGAAAAGACTTTGGCAAGTTTAGGAGAGTTCTATTTTGTTTTCTTTTTATCCACTTTTTCTAAGCATTCTTTCTTTTTCTACTGTGCTTTGAAAAGAATGCAAGAGAACTGAGGCTCTGGGATAAAGAAAGAAAGAAGAATCCTAGAGTTACGAAGCCTGTCTAACCCCTTTTCTGTGAAGATCTGTATACTCTTTTGTGCAGTAATGAAGGGATGGAAAGAAAAGAATTGTCCCCACATTATCCACCACGAGGCCAGCCAAAGAGACCTCTTACTCGAGGAGCTAAGTGCACCCCACTGCCGGCTCATTCCCCCTCCCTTCCTCATTGCCAGACGACACTCTCAGAGAACCACTGTCCTCACATCAATTGTCCATGATTTTTGGGTCAGGAGCTGCCACGGGAAAAGTATCTCATTCCACTTTCACACACCTGTGGTGTCAGCAACCCAAATGCAGAAATCTGTTTTGGCTACAGCACAGGAAAAGAAGCCCACCTTTCAGAATTAATGAAGAAATCCCCTAAATCATTTCTAGGCTACAGTCATACAAAATTTACCCCACCAAACATCCTACAAGGTTTGGTGTTCTCAGAGACTGTGGAATTTTTAAGTTCAATCCACATTGCACATTCAAGCCAAAGAGAACTTTCTAAAACACAGCAGATTTCTTTCTTTCAAGTCTATTTTCCAAATTGTCACCAGAGCGATTTTTCTCATACATACACTCATTTATTCCATAAATATGTTCAGTTGCTATTAGGTGCCAAGCACTTTTCTAGGTATGTTAAGTGATCAAAGAAGACAAGTATCTAATGTTTGTGTAGAGAGAAGAGACGTTACTTAAGTAAACAAATAAACTAGATTACTTCAGTTAACTGATTAGTAATAGAAAGTAATCAAAATGGGTCTGGGGGTGGGGAATACTTTGTGTGGTAAGTCACGTTTGATCCAAGGTCTTAGAGACAAGAAGAAAATCAACCATGCCAAAATCTGAGAGAATAGCATTCTAGACAAAGGAAAGAAGAGAACCAATAGTTAGAAATAAGCATGGCTATTTTAGAAACACAAAGAAGGCCCAGAAGGTCAGAAGATGGTGAGTAGACAGAAAGTGGTGGGAGGCAAGGCAAGAGAAGTGAGGTGGAAGCTAGGATGGTAGTGGGAGAAAAGAAAATAAATAGGTGGGCTCAAGACATATTTGGGGGGCTCACAGCACTTTCTGATAGATTTGACATAGGGAGATGGGAAAAAGTAATCAAGGATGATTCCAGATGTTTGGCTTGAGCAACTGAATGGACAGCAGTGCCATTTGGGGGCCAGTGAATGGATATAAGTTGGGAGAAAAACAAGTGTTTCGTTTTGAACATGTTATATGTTAAGTATCCATTAGACAGGTGAACGTGTCAAGCCTATAGCTGAATATACAAATCCAGAGGTAAACAGAAAGTGTGGGACGAATATATAATTTTAAGTGTCATTGGCATACACACTTGTTACTTGAAGCCATGGAATTCCTAGGGAGAGGGATAAATAAGGAAAAGAAGAGCCCCAGGGCACTCCAATATCCACAGGTTTAGCGGTAGAGGAGGGACCAGCAAAGGATAGAAAGAGAGAGTAGTAGGAGGAAAACAGGGAGAGTGTCACATAATGAGCCAGGAGAAGAAGAAAGTGATCAAGGATTATCAAATGTCGATAAGCTATTTAGTTAATAATAAAATAAAAGAAAAAGAAGTGACCAGTGGATTTGGTAAAATGGAAGTCACTGGTAACCTTGAGAGGGGCAGTATCAATGAACTGGAGGGTTAAAAAGGGGAATAAGATTCTGTCTTATCATTATCACTTTCCCATTGAAAACCCATCAAAGGTTCTTTTCTTTTTTTCCATCAAACGTTTTTGTCCTTTACATAGAAAGATAAAAGTGACTTTTTTTTTTTTAGCACAAATGTAATTTACCACCATCTCACTCTATAGAGGAAAGGAATTGTCATAGTTCTAAGTTGCAAACAAAATCTACTTTAACTTATATAAGCAGAAATTGATTTATAAAATGATATTAGATGTCTCACGGAATCTCCAGGAGGACCCAAGATTCGGACTTGCATGCTAAAATATAGTCAGAAACAACAAATCCAGGAGTGACACTGTCAGGAGAAACTCCCAACCATTCCACGGGACAGTTCTAGAATTTTGAACCTAGAATCTCAACCCCAGTTGCCCCAGGAGAAGCAGATGCCTCCAATATCATGCCTGTCAGAAGAGCCAGTCTGTCCACACAGTCAGCACTTCTCATTGCGCATCCTCCAGGGAAGTGAGCTACATGTGATCTTTGGTCACATGTAGATCCCTTAACTGCTAAGGAGTCTGTGGAATTCTTAACTATCGCACCTATCCTGATCTATCGCAACATCTATCATGTACTTTCTGATAGATCTCTCCCAATATCTATTTCCCCTTTTCTTGGTACTATTCTGATTTAGGCAGAGTGTGTTTCCTAATTCACTGCTTGATCTATAACAGCAGGTTGTCCCTTTCTTGCTGTCCCTGAGAGTCGAGGGTAAGCAGGACTGACCATCCTCCCTGGACTTCTTTGGTGTCTGTGCTGTGCCCCTTTGCCACCCCCACCTTTCAGGAGCCCTTCTGCTCTCTGCCCCCCTCAGAGGGACAGATGGGAACTACATACAGAGCAGATGATTGTCTCTCCCAAATTACCTTTGATGGGGAGGAAAAAAGCTTACTCTTCTTCTTAAAGGAATTTTCCCCTCTGCTTTACTGAAGTATAATTGGCAAATAAAAATTGTATATATTTAAGGGGTGCAACATGATGATTTGATATATCAAATGTACACATTGTGAAATGATTACTACGATCAAGTAAATTAACACATCTGCCATCTCACATAGCTATCTTTTTTTACGTGTGGTAAGAACACTTAAGATTTATCCTCTTAGCAAAATTCAAGTATACAATACATAATTATTAGCTATAGTCACCATGCTGTACATTAAGTCTCTGGAACCTATTCATCTTATAATGGAAAGTTTGTACCCTTTGACTGCTAAAAGAGGTCATTGAGAAGATATGACTGACAATTGACCCATGAGCTGGACCCAGGCAATCAGAGGCTCTTTACCCCACCCCAGTCCTTGGAATGTACATTCTGCCCACTGTTCTCACACTAGGAGTCATTTTCAAGGACACGCCCTTGAGTGAGTAATGTGGTGTAGAGACTATCTGGATGGTATACGTGACTGAACTCCAATAAGGCTCCTATATAAACTTTTAAGATTCTTCCAGGAATGGGGCGCAGAGCTCCATTTCTCTTGCAGCTACCCAAGACAAGCCTCGTATGTAAGTTCTCTTGCTTACTGAAACTGCTACCTACCAACCTGGAGAAGTCTTGCCCTATCTTTAGTCTCTCCTTGCCCTTCGTGTACTGGGGCCAGTTTCAGATTTTACCTGGGGAACTCCCAAGGTTGTGAGCCAAAACTGATTGACATCTCCCCATGTCCCCCAGGTTCCAGCCCCTGGCATTCACCATTCTACTTTGTGCCTCTGTGCATTCAACAGGTTTAGATTTTGCATATAAGCAAGATCATACATTATTTGTCTCTCTGTGTCTGGTTTATTTCACTTAACATAATGTCCTCTCAGTTCATCCCTGTTGTCCTAAATAGTAGGATTTCTTTCTTTTTTATGGATGAATAAAATTCCATTGTATGTGTATTTATGTATATGTACGTGATATATATATACATATATATGTACGTGATATATATATACATATATATATGTATATATATATACACACACACACATATGTAATATGTATGATATACATATATCATATTTTCTTTTTCCAGTCATCCATTGGTAGGCATTGAATTGTTTCCATGTCAGGTATTTCTGTATGAAAAAGAGGACAGATTTAGAGAAGGTAGGAGGATTTTCTCATCATCTCTGCAACTTCATCCGCCTCTTCCCTCTCTCGTACATTCTATCGCTTTGAGACACCACCACTGACTGAAGTTAGAAATGTGGGGTGGGGGTGAGGATATCTGTAGGGTAAGTTCCTTGGCCACCCTTTGTGCCTTCCCTCACATTCTGCCTTTCTCCTCCCTGGCACTGTGCATTCGCCTCTCTGAGGGGCCTCATTTCTCAGACTCCGGTTGTGGCAACTGCTTTCCAGGCAAGTGAGCAAGGTGCTGCAGGAGCCTAGAGAAGGGAACATGTGGCAGCGCCTCCAGAAGTCAGGAAAGGTTTTACACACAAGGCGATGTTTGAGCTCATACTTTAAGGATAAAGGGAGTTTGCTAAGTGAGGAAAACATGATGATGATGGACAGGGGGGAAGATTTTGAAGGACATCAAAAGTAAAAGAAGGGAACCTATGCCAGGTCACAATTGTGAAAGAAGTTGATATGTCTTGGGAGGGTGTGGTGGCTGAAAGGTGGCCCCCAAATGATATGTCCATGTCCTAACACCTGGAATATATGAATGTGACCTTACTTTGAAAAAGGGTCTTTGTTGATATAATAAAGTTAAGAATCTCAAGATGAATTAATTCTGGATTGTCCCAGATTACGATGACAGGTCTCCCTATGAAAGGCAAAGGGAGATTCAAGACAGAAGAGAAGAAAAATATGGACCAAGGAGAAGGCCATGCAAAGATAGAGGCAGAGATCGAAGATGTGCTGCCACAGCCAAGGAATGCCTGGAGCCACCAGAAGCTGGGAGAGATAGAAAGATTCTCTCTAAGAACCTTCAGAGGGAGCGTGGCCCTGCCAACCTTTTCAGACTTCTGGCTTGCAAAACTGTGAGAGAATACATTTCTGTTCTTTTAAGCCACCAAGTGTGTGATTATTTGTCACATCAGCACTAGGAAATTAATATAGATGGCCAGAGGTTCATTGTGGCAGGAATTCAGGGTGTTTTACTGGATACACCAGCGACTCCACTATTATGCCTTCCTATCAGATGTGGACCTGAGCCATACTTTCCTTTACTGGGTAGCAAAGAAAGCAGCCACTTACAACTAGCCTGGCTTCTTTACAGGGAAAGTCTGACTTGTTAGTCAAAACCAAACACAATAGTGAGGACACCTAGGTTTCTAAATGGAGCAGGGCCAAAATATGTTAATGGGAGAGAAAATCCTTTCCTCACTAGGACTTGAGAGGGGGTTGACTCGTTTTAAAAACAGACTGAAATCTCGCTGCTCTCTGGGTGAGGCACACCTGCCTCTTAAGTAACCATGTAAAGAAATCAGCCGCTGCTCTCATGTAGGGAATCTGAACTGGAACTGTGGACTGAGTCACCCAGGTGACGAGTGCACCCTCACTTCTCACTCCGGGACCTGCTGAAAACTGAGGTGTCACTCATGTTTGCAAGATCAGAGAGAGGTAAGACTGCCTCTTGGACAAAGATGTGTAGTGAGGACACCACACTGAGGAATTGAAGAGGAAACAGTGTGGGGAAAGGGGCTCGATGGAGAGAGGGATCCGTAGGCAGAAAGGCAGACATTTTTAAGAGAACCTAAGGCCCTTACTTGTAAAATCACAATGAGTAACTATCCGGATTTTGTATCTTGATACTATTATTTACCTTCCTAGATTTGGGAAAGAACCTCATACAATGACACCACTGTTCTGCCTGGTGAATGGGTCTGGTGTGGAGGGGTAGGGAAGGGGGAGGCAGACACTGAGAAGGGGTTGGCCTTGGTTGCCTCTTATTCCCTGAGACTGGAGGGGTGCTGTCCTCCATGGGCATTCCTGTGTAAGAGAAGTCACTGTGGACTATGACGGCGACAAAGACCCTCCCACCCCAACTAAGCAGGGAGTAAAACCAATGTACTGAAATTTTTCAGCCAAAGAGGGGCATGGCTAGATTTGCTTTTTATAGAGATCATTCTAAGAGCAGTGTGGAAGATGGAGTGCATGGAAAGAAACTGGTAACAGAAGGATCACATTCCAGAATGTTTAAATAACAGTCCAAGAGAAAGATGAAGAAGACCAGATGAAGGCATCGGCAGTGTGGGCAGAAGCACTGACTAGAGAGGGGGTTCTAACTTGGGAGACTGAGCCGAGAGCTGTTCTGCTAACCAAAATCTGAACGGGAGACAAGTAGCAGAATCCTCCATTCGATTCCTGTACCCAGAATACTGAGGTGCTGGGACACCAGGGCTCCCCAGGGGTCAAGAGAAATCTTGGGCCTGTGCATGTCTGAGGATTTGGTATTTAAATAAAAAATAAATAAGTGCAAAATTGGGACCAAAAAGAATGCAGTTTCTCTGATGTATTTGCTTTTTAAAAATTATGGCTTTAAACCACACGCACAATGCAATGTTCACTCTTCAAAGACAATCGTAGAAATGATCTATTTATTATCCCATGAAGGCTCTAGTTTTGTAATGAGACTCAGTTTTCAGTTACATGATGAGGGTCATCTCTCAGGCTTGGCAGTGCCTTGTTGAGACTGTGTGTATAATCCCAACTAGAGATGAGGTTACCAAGAGACATGGGTGCTCATCACAAATGTGAGGTCTGGGCATGCAGGCCTCTGGATAGACACTGAAGCCTGGTTTTGAATGCTCTGAAAATAAAATCCTAAAAAACTGTCCCAAAACATCATTAATCCAAAGGTACTGACTGGAAAGATCTAGAAGCCAGAGACTAGGCTGACGGTAAAAACTAGAAGCAAAGAGGGTGGAGCCCAGAAGCATTATAAGTCCACCAGCTGGCAGCCACATGGGTGGAGACATGTTCTGAGAGTTGAAGGAGGTAGCCTGGAGCTGAAGCACTCTTGGTCCCTCTGGCCAACTTGGCAAGAATAAATGCACATTCCGTGGGAGCCAAGAGGTTTCAATCAAGTGGAGATCTGTCTCCTTCCTATAGCACTTTTTTGATCGCTAAGTCCACTATAGTGGCTTTTCCAGATTAGCTTTCCAACCTATATTTTCTTATTCTCTTACTTTTCTATTTCTAATATCAACATGTACTACGGGGTAATATAGAGGAGTAAGAAAAGCACCGGCATCCAGGTGTCACAGATCTAGCTTCAAATTTTGGGGTACAGCAGTGCATTTTGAGACTCAGTTTCTCTACCTGTAAAATGGTGGTGACAGTACTAACCTCATAAGATTTCTTGTAAAGATGAACAGATAATGGCTGTGAACGTGCCTTGTGGTCTCAGCACCACAGGCACTAGCCCACAGTGAGGTCATCCGTATTAACTGACGTGGGGAACTCCTCCACGGCCCAGAGTCAGGGCTGCTAGCCAGTGTTATGACTTGAAACCTAAGGTTCCACACAGCTGCAGCCCCCGCCCCATGACTCAGTGCCATGGGATACCTTCCACCTCAACTTCTCTTTCTCTCCTGCCTGTAACTACCTGTCTCACTCCAGCTGGCACTTGCATGACCTAATTTGGATCTGTCTTTCCTCCATAGGCCTTGAGTACCATCCTAAGCTCTGGCCTTCAGGGGCCCTCTACCAACACATCTGTCCTATAAGGGCTCTCGCTTGGGCACTGACAGCCAACTTACCAAGTCTCAGTTGGTTGGAGGAGCAGAATGAAAAGGGGAAACACGATAACACTGACTTTCCAATAAGCATGCCTTCCCCAGCCCATTGAACAAGGCTTCATGTTTTATTCAGGTTGCTCTCTGAAGCCCAGCTGATATGTAACCTCCTCTAGGAAGTTCCTCGATGTTCCAGATGTTTTGAATTCTGAATCCTGTCTGCCTCCTCTAATGGCCTGAGCACTCTAGGTCTTGTGTGATAGTTATGTGCTTTCACACAGATACTTCCTCCACCATACCATGGGTTCCTTGACTTAGCTACGTACACCCTTTCAATATTGGATATATAGTAGATGTTCAGTAATATTTCTCGAGTTTATAATAAACCCCTCATTAAGGTTTTCTATTTAATAAAAGTATCTTATCCCCTCCCCACAACAATCTCAGTGCTTTATGGCAGAAGTCAGAATACTATGGCCCACTATCTGTTTTTGTAAAGAAAGTTATATTCGAACATAGCTATGTCCATTTGTTTATTCAGTGTCTATGTTTTTGAGCTACAGTGACAGAGTTGAGAGTCACAACAGAGACCCTAAAGCCCGCAAATCCTAACATATTTACTATTTGACCCTCTACAAAAATTTTGGTCAATGCTATTTTACAGCAAGAAAATTTAAGTATTTTTCATGCAACACAAGCATTATAACAAACATCATAGAACTGTTGTCAAGATCAAAAAGGATAGTGGATATAAATCGTTCTGTAGATAGTATCAACTCTGCCCACCACATGGGGTCAAGTGATGATGCGGGAAGCGTGAAGGTTCACTTGGGGGACAGCCTGTCCTATTAAAGCTGACACATGGTAAACATACAGTAGAACACAAATATAGAACTCAAATATCTGGCCACAAGAAATCAAATTCCCCTTGCCCTTCAGGGTAGACTCTCCCCACACAGCATTAATTCAGATGGGGCTATAGCTCCTGGAGAGAATGAAATAGGCCCCTAAGTGTTCCTGTTCCTCATTTGTGATAAATGCTCTGAGAAGTAAGAAAGTCCTTTAATTAATGCCATTGGCAGATTTGCATAACTACTAGTTATAGTAGATAAGAATGATTTTTTACTAGATATGACAGAGCTAATATACAAACCCCAAAATATTTTCAATTAGCCTCCTAGCTAGTTATCAACATGGATCTCACACTTCCTAAGGTGGGCCTCCGAGTCTTGAGGAAGTAGCATATTTTAAGACGCAAGGGAAGTGTGGGTGATGGGATGGGCAGGCGGGGGCACAGCCCCAGGTTTATTTGGAAGAAGGAGACATTTCATTGTGACTGAGCTGGAAGTATTTGTCATGAAGGCAGAGCTGGGTGAGATCTGAAGGCCGTGCTGCCCCTGGCTGCGAGCTGCCCGTGGTCTGGGATGGTGGGATGGGACCTGTTTTCCTACTTATGGACATGAAGCTCAGCTGCCTTTGTCAGGCTGAGTTGTGTCATCCACCTTAATGAGATATGAAGTCTTACCCCAGAAAGGGAAAGTTGTCTACCCCGCTCCCTGAGTGAGTCCGTCATGTGAAGAAGCTTGTCCCCAGGCTCCTTATCCCCACTTGGATAACCTCCCCCCACCTCAGGTTGCATCAGTACTTCAGTTTACTGCCCATCAGACACCTTTACTGCCATCATCACACTGGGAACCTGGGAAGGAGACAAAGGGGATGTTAACACCTTGATTGTGCAGAGGAGGAAACTGAGGTCCAGAAACAAACTACTGCGTGTGGCCTCCCACCAGTGGCACACACAGATGGGGACCTGACTCCACCTTTGTGGTATTCTTCACCACTGCACTGCTTACTGTGGGAATGGCCTCCTGGCTCTTTGAGCCTGACTGTAACACTCTGAGCTGGTCCTTGTGGTCTCATCACCAGCAGTGAGGTTGGCCCTCCTCTTGGATCAGAGTTTACCTCTGAGAATCCACTCCTCCCACCAGCTGTCCCCAAAGCCTGCTCCATATGTCATCGACACACAAGTCCCGCTAGGGCTGGGACTACGGTGAGCAGAGTGAGGCACCAGAGCACAAACTTTGAGAAGGTGATCGCTCTCAGAATCATGCAAGTGCTATCACCTCATTGTGAGGATTAAATGAGATAATAAAGTACTCAGAAATAGAACCTGGGACATAGGAAGTGCTGTAAAAATATACGATATTGTTATTATCAGCAGCAGTAATAGTGCTGGTAGCAGTAGTACTGAAACTGTTTTCTTCTGCTAACTGGACATGCGATTAATTAATTTTTAGTGCATAGATTGTGAATATTGTAAAGTTATATAAATATGAGCTATTGTTCCAGAAGACCTTACACCGTGTTGGGGGTTCAACTGTTCCTGAATGAGGGACAGTTAGCTCTGCCCTATTCCACAGCTACAGGTGACCCCCCACCCTGGCCTGCTCATCTTGCACGCTAAGAAGCTTAGATTCTGCACTGGAACTAATAGAAGCCACTGAAGGATTTCAAGCTGGAAGTAAAATGGCAAATCTGTGCTTGACAAAGATCCGTCTTGGACCGGAGAGGACCAGAGCTGAGGCAGGGAGGCTACTTAGAGGCAAGTGAACAGTCTTGGCAAGAGACAATGAAGTCTGAAGTAGGGCAGTGGTAGTGGGGACAAGAAAGGACCAAGTGAGAGAGTGGATAAGGAAGTGAAATCTGTTCCTCACTCCTGGAAAAACAACTGTGAATCAGTGATACCATCTTTATCCCCCAAAGCAAACAGATCCTTCATTAGTGCTAGCAATTGAGAGCTGTGTGAGGTTCAGTACTCACTAGCTGCTAAACATGCATATAAAAGGAAGCACACCATATGCTGTGATGAGTTAATGCCAATTGGCCCCACTCAGATATATACTACTTTAATTTTAACACTTTATTTGAACAAAAGTCTACTTCTAATGAAGCTCAGGATTCCTAGTGTTTCTTCCTGCTGGCCAACTTGACTTGATTACTTTTCTTAAAAAAAAAAAATGTTGCTTTTCAGTAAGTATGGCCAGGATTCAGATGTCAACTCCATAGAATAAGGAAAGTCATGAACATATAAAATGTTCACTTTCATCTGTTTCATCCGTTTTGACTGGATTAGTCAAGAAAGTTTTAGATGGCCACTTGATGGAGTTGTTGCAGAGAAGATTCAAACATCAGAAGGTGAACACAATGAGCATATTAGACTTAATAACCTTTCAATTCTTTAAGAACCATGAAATTCTAAGAGGTTGAATCAAAAACGTAGTTCTTGGCTGATAGGGGAACCCCATAATCACAGCAGAGTCAGAATGAGGATCTAGAATTTTCAGGCAAATTCAGAAGTTATAACCACCTTAGGGAAGAAATCTGGACAACTCATCAGCTAAGATGGCCCCAGGGTATAAGAATAAAAATCATCAGAAGAGAAAGTTTGCTTTCAATGTCATCCTGAAGAGCCTGGCACAAATGCAAAACTTTTAGGACTAATAATTAGGAAAACACTTTAACCTTCTCTTTTATAAAACTGATCATGTGTCTTTTCACTTTGGCCATTAGGAAGCTCAGAACTTGATTTACACATGAAAATAACAACTAAACAGACCCTGTGTTCTGTTTGTCATCAGTGCTCTTTCTTAATCTACCTTAGAAGCATTCTGGCCCTTTATTTTAATGTATACCTTTCCTAGTCCTAGTTTTGTTCTTAATCTATAGCTTCCTATAAACTCTGAGAAAGGAGGAAAATAAACAAGAAAATAAATAATAAACCACTAGTTACTGGCTCTCACTCATAAATTATGAAGAAACAGCAGGGAGAACATCAGACTAGGGGTCACTTGAGTTGTCCGCATTCCTCTGTCATGGTGGGAGCCTGGACTCAGTCTCCTTTTCTGTAAGATGACAGGCTAGAGCATTGGCTGGGACTGGGCTTTGGCTCCCAAGAACCCCATGCCTGCAATTGTACCACCTAGGTTCCCAAGTACATCTCCAGATGCTTCCATTCTACAAAGTTCAGGCCTCCCTCGGACTTTGAGGTCTCCTGCCTATAGATGACATCCTAGACTTTTTATTTATTTTCTTAAACATGTGTATATACCATTCATTATGTTCCTTGCACTGTTCTGAATGATTAATGTAAATTTCATGAAGATTTTATGAGTTACTCTTATTACGTACATTTTACAGATAAGAACACCAAGGCCTTTAGGGGTTAAGTAAATCACTAACAATTGACAGAGCCAAATTCAAAATCCAGGCAGCCAGTCTCTGAGTTTATACTCTTATCTATATGGTCTTTGAAATCCAACCATGACTTTGGCTCAGCAACCTGACCTTATTATAATCCCTGACCTAGATTATTCGCGCTCCTGGATTACCACCCTCCTGCCATCAAGTTAAGCAAAGACTTTTCTGAGTGTCTATTCTGGATCGAGCTCTATGCTGAACTGGGGACAAGCATGACTCCAGTATGTACTTACCTATTGGGAGGTGTCTATTTGAGGACAGGAGTCAAACATATACCCCACTCACCAGACTCCAAAGAGAAATTAAATAAATGCTATGTGGCAGGTCAAGCAATGGGATACATGAATAAGACTTCCATTGCAAAGATGGTGATAGGAAGGAGCATTGCAGGAAGAAGGAGAAGCATGAGCTAAATCCAGAAGCATGAAAGAAAATACATGGTATCTGTCTCAGGGTCTGTCTCTTGGCTTTCTCTCCAGTCTGGTGTTGTTTTACTCTTCCCATTCAAGTGTTATTAATACATCTTTGTTGAGAGCCAACTGTGAGTCAGGCACTGTTCTAGGGGCTGAGGATACAGCAATCAAGATGGTAGCTTTATTCATGGCCCTTACAAGGTCATGAAGAAACACAGTTCATTAACCAATAAAAGTGACATGCCAGGTGGTAGTAAATGTGGAGAAGAAACAATATGTAGAGTAATGGGACAGAGAGTGGGGGAGAGTCACAATTATAGGAAGAGTGATCACAAAAGGCTCCATTGATAAGATAACATTTTAGCACAAACCCAGATGGACTGAGGGAGTGATCTATGATCTGGTATGAGGGTATTGTAGGCAGAAAGGAAAAAAATGCCATGCTCAGAAAATGAACTGTTTACTATTTTTTGAGGAATAGCAAAATGAGGCCAGCAGGAGGGGGAAGGGTGAAAAAATGAGATATAAGTTAGAGTAGGTCTTGTTTGCTAGAACGAGGACTTTAGATTTTGCTCTCAATGCAATAGGAAGCCATTGCAAGGCTGTTGCTGAGCCAAGCATTACAGCCACAGGAGCTTTTCTAAATCTCCTTGGGAAAGCCAAGTTCTATTCTACCTCAGGGCCTTTACCTATGCTATGCCTTCTGCCAGGAATGCCTTCCCTTATCTCTTTACTGAGACATTTTCTATTTCCTTAAACACACTCAGGAAGCTGGTCCTGACTCTTCTAAACAAGTTAGATTTCCCTGCTAAACAATCTTAGCACCGGATACTTCCCCTTTGCGGCATTTATCAAAATTACCATTACTTAAAATAAACCATTACATAATATAACTTTCAGTTTTTACTGCTTCTTCCACTAGATAGTGAGCTCAATGAGGTGAAATTGTGTGTCTTTCCTCTTTACCCCTGTATCTTTAGTACCCAGCACAGGTTTGAGTCTTAGGTGATCAATAAATATTTGTTGAATGAATGCAAGAACAAGTAAAATGAAATATAAGGGTGAGAAGGCAGGTAGGAGCCTCTAAGCCTGGACTAGGGAAGCAATTTAGGCCCATAAACTGTAAAAAGGCCACATGGAAAGCATATTAGGGGGCGGTTCAAGGTACACTTAGGCCAAGCTCCTGATGACTGGGCAGGAGAGATTGAAAGGTATTGAGGCAAAAAGAATGAAAAGATATTGGAGGCAGAAAGAATGGAAAGCAATTAAAAACTGTTTGGTAGATTCCCTGTCCTATGTAAAATTTTCTGATTAAAAAAAAATTTGTTACAAATGCTTTCATGAATTTGTGGATTCACAAAGTCCCTTGGGATGTTGCTATGGGTACTGATAATAATCAGTGGTCACTAGTAGTATGACCAAACAACAACAATAGCAAGTGCACAGTAGGTGAATTCATACTTATGGGAGTGAGGAGAACTGAGTTCATTCATTCATTCGTTCATTCATTCATTCATTCATTCATTGTTCATGCAGCAAATATTGGTTATTAACCACAAACTAGGGGCTAGGCCTTATGATAGCCATTGGGTTTAGGTTCTCTTTGTCACCTACTAAGTATACAAACTTGGACAAGTCATTAAACCTCTCTGTATGAGAAAAAGAACCCTCATTTATAAGAAGATGGTCTTCCCTATTAAAGGAAAACACAAACCCACCAGTACTTGAGCTGGATCTCTGCATAGGGAGAGATCATGTGATAAAAGTCCTTAAGTCTGTCCCCTTGAGTTTCCATTCCCCTTTGGAGTTCTCGATTTGTTCTGGGTGGCACACCCAAAAAGTCTGGAATGGTTGTCATCATCGGCTTCAAGGCCTAGCAAAATCTCTTCTGGTTCCTCAAAGCCCTTATCAAAGATCAGAGCTCCTGAGAACTTCCCTGGCTCCCTCCTGCTTGGAGCAAAATGACCCTCTCATTCTGTCCTGCTTCAGACATTCAGCTCAAGCGTTACACAGCTGACCACTCTGCATGACTTGTAGTTGCGTTTGTCTGAGAACTTTGGTTTTTGTTTCTACAGCCTTTGGCTGAGTGTCTGGCCCAGAGCACATTCTCTGTAGCTAAGTGGATAAAAAGTCACCAGGTCAATGGAACAGCTGACAGATAATGTACTGGTAGGAGGAAGTCCAAACAGACTTATTATGACTTAGGAAGAAGAGACTTCTCAACTAAACCAGCAAAGAACATCAATAACTACTCACTGAGGGACATTGTGGGGGATTGAGGTCAATACAAATCACCTGTTGGAGGAGACAGAATGGCAATTAAATATTTTATTTATTAAAATTATATTATAGCCCATACCTTCACAACTTAGCAGCTGATATAAACTTGAGAAAGTAATTTAACCTCTCTGTATAAGGTGGAAAAGATGGTGGCATATTGAGTTGTCTGTGCAGAGATGTTCCCAGGTCTGCAGATGGGAGTTTGAACCTAAAGTGACACACTTTTGATACCTTTCCTGGAATATCTCTGGCTCAGGTTGCCAATACTTTTTCTAATAGAATGTTAATAATTAGGGGACAAATAGAAGACATAAATTCTTAAATAGAGGAATTGTTCTAGATATATATCAAAACTACATACCTCACTACATTGCTTTCACTTTGCCTAAAAAAGGAACTTTAGTTTGTTGAGTATTACTCTGTGCAGGCATTGTGCTAAGGGTATTATATGTATTATACAGTATAAAACTAATGAAGCAAAATTGGGGAAGTTGTCTTTATATTTTTCCTTAGAGGATCTCTCAGGAAGAAAACTTAACTATCATTGCAAGCAATATTTCGATAGACCATTTGAGTGAGAAATGACATGCTGAAGTAACAACAGATGAGTGCTAAAATTTCCTCCTGATAGTCAGATGTTCACTTCATGGCAGGGCTTTGGAACTGATGAGAAGTGAGGTGAATGTGGACTGTGCAATGGTGTGTAAGTGTGAGGCAGAACTGAACTATTTAAAAATAATAGAGAGGCTGAGGACAATGTTCAGGAGGAATCTTGAGGATTGTGAAAATCCCACTGTGGGACATGTGATGAAACCTTCTTCTATATAACCCCTAGGAAATCACCAGAAAGTTCTTCCTTATTCCCCAATGCTCTTGGGACATGAGGATTATTTGGTAAAATATAAAGAAAATCTGAGGTCAGAAAAGGCAGCAGACATAGGAGGACACCCATAAATCTGTATTACATTTAACCCATAAAGTACTAACTTTATTTTATAGATGAGGAAACTGAGGCTCATTCAAGTTAACAAACTTGTCCAACATGCATAGCTTAAAGTGGCTGGGCAATCATTCAAAATAGGTCTACTTGATTCCAAAGCCTATAATTTTCATCCTAGAAGATACTCCCCTCTATGAGTTTATAAATGTTTCCTGATCAAAAATTTGATACATTTGATTATTGCTCTAATTTTATTTTAGTCTATGTTAATAACAGGAGAAGTAGTTGTACACAGAATGGAAGGAAAGGAATGCTTCCAGACATGGAATATATATAGCCTACTGATCTCTCATCTTCTGAAAAGGACCAGAAGTGTAATTTCAGCAGGAGGAGTGATTGCATGTGAGGGAGAAGAGCAGCCTCTTTGCACACATGGGCACACGTTGCTGAAAACGAGATTTGAGTTATCACTGCCATAGTCTCGACAAACACCCACCATGGAATGACATCACTGCCAAAGCCCAATTAGTTCAGAGAAGACCCTGGCACTGGATGATGTTCCTTCAAGATGGCATGAAATTCCAAATATAAATTGGGTCCACACTGGGCGATGATTCAAAAATTGTATTGGCCAGTTCACAGGACAGCTTGGCAACTAGAAATCTTTTAAACAGACTTTTGAAACTCTATCACCCCCTAAAAAGACAGGTATAATTATACCTCGGATGCCTCAGTAAACATCTAGAAAAAGAAATGCAGAGAATCTGTAATGATGTGGTTATCACATTGTAAATTATACTTACAGAAGATAGAGGAAAAGTTTATCATCATCTTCTAGAGTCACTTTGTCTTTTCAGGAAAATAATTGTTAAACATTTAAAATAGCAAAAGTTCTTCACATTTTATAATTCCTTACAATTTACCACAGACTTTCATGAACTTTATCTGATCTTACCTCTCACAAAAGCCCTATGTGATGGATGTAATTATTGTTCTTATTTTCTAGATGAAAGTCTAAAGTTTATATAGGTTTATTTCAAAGATTATTTGAGAGCAGAGATTTTGTGTCACTCTTCTTTGTGCCATAAGCATGTTTCTAAGGCCTGACATATCACAGCGATACTACATATGTGAATGGAATGGATGGAATGTAATGGAATATATTAGAATAGAACGGAGTGACCTGCTTAAATCAGAAAGTAACAGCAACATAACTCACAGCTCAGCACTCATTTTTACTTAATGTGCTGTCACATTACTTGATCAGATGTTGACCATGCACCTGTTGTGTCTGGGCATGTGATAAATACTGAAAGACTAGAAGAGCATGGGGAAAGGCCAGATGTAATAGGATCATAAGATCATGGTCCTTGTGAGAGACTGAATATATAAACAGACAATGGTCAGACCATATAAAGATAAAACGAACCCACAACCTGCAACCATTAGTCTAGGAAGCCAACCCTCTATAATAAACAAGCAAGGAAGCCAAACAACAACTCCTATAGCCATCAGCCCAAAGTGGTGGGCCTTGATTAATAACTGATAGTTCTCTTAATTTTTGTTCTGGCTTCCAACTTAGGCCCAACCAGAGAAAGCCAAATATGTACTCCTAACAAGCCAGATAGTATGTCCCACTACTGGTCTCTCTCCAGATTCCCTGTGCCAACAGCCTCTAATCAAAGCACATCTGAAACTTTCTCTTTTTTCCACTATAAAGCTTTCCCATTCCTCTGCCTGCCTTTGAATCTTTGACAAACCCAAGTGATGGTGGCTGACTTCCTTGCTGTGCCAAAGTCTGAAAAAAATAGCCTTTGCCTTTTCTCATTTGGATGGTCCTTGTTTATTTCTACACTTATATTTAAGAAACTTACACTATAGAGAGGAGAGAAGAAAGGATAAATTATATACATAGGAAAAAATAAATGAGTAATATAAAACAGTGCCAAAATGAGTGGTCAACTGCCTGAAAAATATAAGTGCTAGTAGTGCAAAGAAATCAGTTATAGCTGCCTGAAAGAAACATTCCATGACCAAGGATGACTTGTCTTTGTTAATGGTTGAAGAGGTGCCTGGATGGACATGGTGAGAGAGTTCATGAGATGTCTCAGAGATGAGCAAGCTTCCTAAACTCACCAACTACTACACATGCCTATAGATCTATAAAGCATCCAAAAGATCATGGGCTATCTCTCTTGTCACTTTGAAGTACTGAATAAAAACTGAAAGACTAGAGGGCCCACTTCTTCCATTTGAAAGGTGTAACCTGTAAAGACAAGCAGCCATAGGTTAACATTTGGCTACATGAGAGGGGTGTGAGACTTAGGTGTTCAGGAATGTGGTTGACAGTGGGCTTTTAGAAAGGTACAAGGGAAACCTGTTAGAACCACAAGATTCTCCATTAACCTGATGACACATTAATTCATACAAAACTTACTGAAAGGTGAAGATGTGCCAACCATTCTTCAAGGGGCTGGAGATAAAACAGTGAATAAAATAATCTGTGCCCTCACAGCCCCTACAATCACTTTTTTTCAGTTAATATTTGAAGAAAAATTAAGAAAAATGTCAGGAAAATCCTAAACCAAATCATCATAGAATTTATAGGATGATATCATCTTATGTAGAAGATACAGGAAATATCCAAGAGTGATGAGAATCCATTAGGAAAGGCTATCCATAGATATCTATATACCAATGCCCGGAGAATGGACATAAACAAAATCACCCTAGAACGTTAACATTTACTAGGAAGTATGTAAAACTTCATAGGACTCATGTATCAGTTCTGGTATCAACTGACTTTAAAATTCTTCCAATTCTTTCATAAGACTATCAAAATAATTTCTTAACTCCGACATACTTGTGATCATCTCATTCTCCTGCTCAAAACATTTTAGTGACTCTCTATTATCCAGTGCATGCTTTTCAAGGCCCTCTATTATGACTGAAATAAATATTCTACTGCAATCTTCCAAAACTCCTACCCCAAAAAGATCCCTTTTCTAGTCAATTGTGTACATGTGACTGCTTAAATTGATTAAAATTAAATTAAAAATTCAGTTCTTCATTTGCACTGGCCACATTTAAAGTGCTCAATGGCCACACATGGCTAGTGGCTATCATATTGAACAGTACAGATATAAAACATTTTCATCATCATAGAAGGTTCTATTAGACATGCACTGTTCTAGGCTAATCATCAGTCTCTGAACACATTATTTGATTTCTTGCTTCTGTGCCTTCAGCCATTCTGGTCCTTCTGTCTAAAATGCCATTCCCCATCTCTACCTATTAAAATTCTAGACATCATTAAATTTTCAGTTCAAATGCCATTTCCTCTGGGAAGCTTTCCTAAGTAAAAATTAATCAGCCTTCCTCTGTGTTCCTTTGAGCTACTTGGATCTACTACTTTTTCACTAATCATACTCTGCCTTGTACTAAGGTCTTTTTGTAAGTAGCTATTTCCTCCAACAAAGACCAAGTTCTTTTAGGGCTCTGCATCTAGTAAAGTCTCTTACACATAGTTAAGGACCAAAAAACTTTTGGTTTTCTATTGCATCCTAATGGAATAGACTCCTGACTAAAACAAAGCAATAGGAGATAGAAGGACAATACCCAAAGGAAGGAATGCATGGCAGGCAGAATAATGCCCCCCACCCCAAGATGTCCACATCCTAACCCCAAGAGCCTCTGAATATATTAGGCTACCTGGCAGAAGGGGGATTAAAGGTGCAGATGAAATTATGGTTGCTGATTAACTGATCTTAAGACAGGGAGATTTTTCGGAATTGTCCAGGTGAGCCCAATGCAATTACAGGGTTCCTTAAAAGTGGAAGATGGAGGCAGGAGAGGAAGAGCCAGAGAGATGATAGCGTGAGGACTTGGCCAAACATTGCTGGCTTTGAAAATAGAGGAAGGGGTTCATAAGCCAGGGAATGTGGGCAGCCTCTAGAAATTAGAAAATGTAAGGGAATGGATTCTTCCTAGAGCCTCTGGAAAAAATGCAACCCTCCTGACACTTTGATTTTGACCCAGTGAGAGTCATATTGGACTTCTGACCTCCAAAACTATATGATAATAAATTTGTATTTGTTTAAGCCACTAAATTTGTGGCAATTTGTTGCAGCAGCAACAGGAAACTAATACAGAGTGGCAAAGAAATATTATGAGTGAAGATGCATGATTCTTGCATGGATCAAAAACTGACAATATTTGTTTCCTTCATCTAGAACTTTACCTCCAAACGTTTTCTTAGGGAAATAATCAGAATTCTCACAAAAGTTGATATCACGATATTCACTTACAGCATTATTTATTCCAGTTAAAAAGTCCAATGTGAAGGGATTACTAGCCATCTATACAACACAGTATTATGTGACCATTTAAAAAATTCCTTTTCAAAAAATAATTTAGTGACATGGGAAAAGCAGATGATCAAGTTTAAAAAGCAGGATACATAATATATGATCCAAATTTTGTGAAAGTTGAAGGAAATACACCAAAATGTAAATAATGGATTTAAAAATGTTAATAATTGTTACTTTTGTGGAATAAGATTAGGGGAGATTTTTATTTTCTCTCTGTACGTTTTTGTCTCTTCTAGGTGTTCTATAATGAGCAGGAATTACTTTTATAAACAGAAAAATAATCCTTTTGTTTTATAGAAAGCAAGACCCTCCAGTAACAAGAACCCAAAATTAATCATGCCTTTGACTGAGTAATCTCATTCATGAAAATATATCCCAAGGAAAGAATTCAAAACAAGAAAAAAAATCTTATAAGTAAAAAGGCTTTTATAGCAATGTTGTTTATAAGTTTAAAATTGGAAGCCACATGAATATCCAGCAATTTAATTATGATAAAGCAAATTATAATATATTTGCTTGATAGAATATTGGGAAGTCATAAAAATAATTAAAACAAAGTTTATCTAGAACTACAGAAACTACAGAATGATATAAAGTAAAAGCTCAAACACAAAACACAAAATGTCTATGATTATAAAAATTCCACTTACATGTGAATAACAATGGGAGAAGAAACTATGTTAAATAGTTGCTATGTAAAAGAAAAGGAGTTCTGAGAGTAATTTAAAGTTGTTTTGATCATAAATAAAACTATTTGATAAAGATGCATACCAGCATGTAAATCAAGAAACCTGAGGTTGAAAGACTGGTGAAGAGCATTAGAATTATAACAATGAAAATAAAAGCAATATCTGCAAGAATGGACACTACAGACTACCCACACAAGGACATCTATTTTTATTTACTTAGTAAATATTTATTGACCTGGTTTCCTCACATATGAATAAAACTGTAAAGAAAAAGAAGGGAATGACAAACACAAAATTCAGTTTGGGTTACTCTTGGAGAATTTGAAGGAGAACACAGAGTTTCATAAGGATTGGTAATTTTTTAAACTATTCTTTAAGTTTGGTAATTGGATGTTCTTTTTATTCTCCCTCTGACGTATCAAAAGTGCTTATAACAGTGCTTGGCACATACTAGCTCACACAAGAAGTTATTTGTAGAATGAAACTTTTCAGTGGCTCCACAAATAAAGCTCAAACTCTTTAATATGGCATACGGAGCTCTTCAAGAACTGGCTTGTAGAACCAGCACCTAGGACTTCCCACCTAATCTACAATCACTTTGTTCATTATTTTTCAGACACACAGGACTTTTCAGTGTCACTGAGATTTTGTCTGGCTGTTTCTTCTGCCTGGAATGTTCTTCCTCACCTAGAGAGGCCCTAATCGCAAGGCCAAGTTCACCACAGCTGCTTTGCAAAACCTTGCTGATCTCCCTAATTACTTTCTCCTCTGTGTTCCTGTGGTGTTTTCCTCATTTAGTGCATAAGAACCTGACTTGCATTAATCTATTATAATCTCTCACATTACTGCTTTATTGCTTACGAAGTCCTCTTAGCTTGTTACACTTGCAGTAACACTGTCGGTCTTATCAGCCCACTCAACAGATGCAGAGTCTGACTCTAAAGGTCAAATGACTTACTACCTTCACAAGTGATAAGCAAGGGAGCAGGACTTGAACACTGGTCTTCAGGGACAAGATGCCAGGGCAAGAGAGGGCAAAGGGAGCTGAGGGTATAAAACTGGTCCCTAACAATACAGTCCATATTTATAAGACATGAGAATTGAGATGGGTCATGAAGATCAAATTCGGCATAGTTAAGACACATAAATGATACCTGTAAAAGTAGAAGATAGAGTGGGCTAAAAGGATGAACACAACATTAAAAAAAAAGTCAAATGAATTCAACAGAATGGGTCTAACAATCTTACCAGGAGATTCCAAAATAGCAGACTAGTCTCGTAGAAACCATTTCTTATTTTTCTCTAATTTCAAGTACCTACAATAAAAACTGGCACTGAAAAGAGATTCCATATATGTTGGGTTAATGAATGAATGAAAGGATGTGCTATTTAAAAGCACAATTCGTTTTTAGCTTTCCTACAACTGTTTCTCCTCAGTCACTTGGCCCTTTCATGACACAAGGACTGAACGACAATTTCTTATATGTGTAGTAATTCAGATCCTGAAGAACTTCTCTATTGCTCAAAACCCAAACAAAATATTCATTTGTTTGAACCAGTCAACAAGTATTTAGGTAGTAAGCTAAGTTTAGAATGTGTTACACAAGAAACATCTGCTCTGTCTTTTATACTATCCTTAACATTTAAGATGTGCACAATGCCTGATTCGAAATGCACAAAAAAATCCTCATTTTCAAAAGTCACAGATGCAAAGAAAATCTACAAAGCAAGAAATCTTGACCTGACATAGAGAAATGGTTCTGATGACACTAACAGGAAAATAAAACAAAAAAAAACCATTGAAAAATTCAAGGGCTTCTGAAACCATCCCATGGAACACCAATGGCTACCCACTTTATAAGTGAATCACAGAAAACATTTTTTTGGAAAATTGGTCATTGGACAAACCAGCCTTTAGGAAATTCCTTTTTTGCAAACTGATCTTGAGCTGAGGCTGGATAATGACACTAGGCACTGTGTGGTGTTTCACAGCCAGTCTTATTGAGGCCACCCATAGTTCTTAATTGCCACAGTTCTGGGACACAAACTAGGCAAAGAACAGGTCAAGGTTCAAAAAACTGGTTAAAAGCCCATATTTGCAATAAGAAAAAATTTAAAGGATCTGCCAAGAGGTGCCTATCTTGGAACAGGCTAAGGGTCTTGCCCCAATTGCCACTCTCTGTGCTTCACTGTACTTTATCATTTAACCAGGTAAGGGAGGATGTGACACAAATCCCTCTCAAAGAGCTATGGGTGGATCATTCATTCATTCATATGGCAGCTCATATATATATTTACAGTGATGAGCTCTGTTGTCTCCAGACCCAAACCTCTTTCATTCATTCTCATTTAATAAATACTTATCAAGTGTCTATACCCTGCTCTAGGAGCTGGGAATATGGTAGAGAACAAGACAGGCAAGGTCTCGATTCTCATCAAGCTTACATTCTAGATGGAGGAAATAATAAGAAAATATGAGGGACTGAGAAAATTGAACCACCCCCAAGTCTTTATTAGTGTAATAAACAAGGTGTTTAGTCTTCATTCCATCTCCCAGCAACAATAGACAAACACATGCCATTAAACTGCACACCAAACAGCAAGCCTACTCAGGTGCTCAGCAGTCTCTGGAAGAATTTAATTATGGGAGGTGGACAGGGAAGAAGTTCTATAACTATTTGGTCCAATTTTTAAATGAGAACTCACTGTGTTTGATGAATAATGAATGTGAATAATTAATGCGTTTGAGAAAGGAAAATTTCTTACCTGTCAGTTACTTATCTTGGAGATTACACATCCATCACTCCTCCCCCAAGGGGCTAGACTCATCTCCATAGAAACTGGGGGTGACCCAGAATGTTAATCATGCCTCAGTGTCAGATTTCCTCGCTCAGAATGTGACTCACCAGAAGACCTTCTAGGGTTAACTTGTTCTGAAAGTAGAAAATTTAATTTATCTAACATATTTTTTTAAAGTCCCAAATAATGAAGTATCTTAATAAGCCTAAGAGACCTTCAGAAGGCCGACTCTGCATGCACGCATTTGGGAAAGGATTGCATAAAATGCATTCATCCTCTGGGAAAGAGACTGAATGGAAGAAATGAATCCTTGATCCATTAATGATGTAAGTACCAGCACCTAGAACAATGATAAGCACATAGCAGATGCTCATTGGATATTATTGTTATTGTTGAATGTTGTTGAATAAACTACCAATTCTGTGCTGCAAGGATATAACAATTTTCATTTTATGGTGACATTGTACACCAATGTCTTTTTGATACATGTTATTTCATTTATTTCTTATAACAACCTGAAAAAGTACAGGTACACAATATATAATCCATAATTTTTAAAGCCCCAAAAATCTGAAGTTTTAGGGACATTCATATAATTACAAAGCTTGATTTGAGCTGAAATGAGCCTCTTCACAGTCTTTATTCTATTTACTTAAACAGGAATAGATTTTGCTGCAAAAAAATATTAATGTTTGCTTTTCGATGGCTGTCGAGGTCCTGCTGGGTTTATTTTGCTCTATATACATCATATGTAACATATTACATTTCTAAAATCTGAAAAATTCTGAATTCCAAAACATATCTCACCCCAAGAATTTTGGTTGGAAATATTATGGACTCACATTATCATTCCGATTTTATAACGGGTTCTTCGGCTCAAGAAAGTTAAACAATTTACCCAAGATCATAGAGCAAATAAATAGATACCTAAACCCAAATCTTCTGATGCCAAATCTTTGGGGGCGTTTTTGCCCCTTGCTACATTAAACCATCAAACAATCTGAAATTGAGTATTTAGATAATTGCTTATCCTAATAACATAAAAGAAGTAAATTGATCAAAGACAGCAGAAACTTGGTCATCGCAGTAGAAACTGAAGAAGAACAAATGGCATAGGGTCTGGAGTTGGGCGAGGGCTGTCTCATGCATGTAAAGAAACCTATTCTCCCTCAAGGAAACATACTCTCATTCTCCAGTGCATAAAGTGTACTTAAAACAGGAGCTGTCTGGTGGTTGCCCTGCAGACTCCTTTAAATAAATCAGATGTGACCTAACATGATACTGTAACGCCACATCCATTTTTTTCTAATAATGAGTCTTATATTTGAAGGTAAATGATACCCAGATCTCTCTTGAGGAGAGAGAATAAGAAGACTTAATTATAAGATTGGTACTTGGATCACTCAGGATATTCTAGGTTACTCTGCATTAACAAATGATTCACAAGGCTCTGTGGCTTAAAACAACAAAAGTTTGTTTCTTGTTCATATTACATGTCTATCACAAGAAATCAGGAGAGGCTCCATTCATTGTAATTACTCTGGGATTCAGGATGATGACATAGCTACTCTTTCAAACATTCACTCTGACAGAAGGAAAGAGAAGGCATAGAGCACACACTGTCTCTTAAGCTTCTACAAAAGAGTGATTGCCATTTCCACTTAAACAGTTCATTGGTCAAAATAAGTCATTTAGTCACACCTAATATCAAATGGGCAGAAATATAAAATTCATGACTTCTGATTTTAATAAATTTGCCTATTTGATAAATATTTTCTTGAGTGACTGCTAATGCTAAGAATTATTCTATACACTAAAGATTTTTAAAAATTTTATTGAGTGTTATGAAAAAAAATAAAGCAGGGTAAGGGGTAGTGAATGATAGGGTTGGGGATGGAAAGGTGAAAAGTGAGTCCAAGGAAGGATTCTCTGAATAAGGGACCTAGAAGAATGGAGGAAGGGAGTGCAATAAGGGACATTCTGCCTTTGAGGCCAAAACAAAACACATATAATTCAAATTCCAGGAAAATACAAAATGAATCCTAAAATGGTGACAGAGAGGAGAGACAAACACAGTTCATCTCTGTGGGGCTGAAATAGTTGGGTTGTTTCTCCTATAACACACCTCACTTCCCCTTTTTCTGACTGAAATGATACATGCAACAGAATACTTCCTCTTTCCCCTGGATAAGCAACATGAAAAAACATTTATCTCAGGAGAGAATAGCAATCAGCAAGAGTTCTGTAAACAAATAAAATTATCCACCATTTATTAAGCAAAATCTATACTTCAGAAAGCGTCCTGGGTGTTTTGTTTTATTTATTTATTTATTTATTTATTTATTTATTTATTTATTCATCTATCCATTTATTTGTTTGTTTGTTTGTTTGTTTGCACATGGAAACTAGGGAGCTTTATCTGTTACAGTGTGCTGCTGAGCCAACAGACGGCATTGGAGCCAGAGTGTACACGCAGGCAGGCAGCTTCTACTACACACGAGCACCCAAGGAGCCCTGAGTTACTGTTCATGACTTTGCCCTGGTTTCCAGCAACAGAGGCTGGCCTCCTTGGTCTCATGCTTGGAGCAAGAATGTAGGAGAAGCTGCTGCACCTAGATTCCAAAGGGCAGGGGTGAGACCCAAGCACCTACCTGAGCAAGTAGGTGTGGACCAACAGATACTGATACCCCTTAGCAAAGGGGCCTATAATACAATAACAGTTCATTTGAGGGCTACTTCCCTGGCCCTCTCAATCTTGGAAATAAAAAAAAAAGACTTTATTCTCTCAAAATGTATTCCATTTAGTACATAGTTTAAGCTGTGAAGCAGCAGGAAAACAAAGCTCCTTTCCATACCACCCAGAAGATGCCCAATCTCATCTGTCCTAGGTGTTTTAGATACTTTATTTCACTGAATAGGGTTGTTGTCAAAAGGATAATATATATAGGATTATTATTACCATTTTACATATGAAAAGACTATAGAGAGTGGTAACTGACTTTCTAGAAAGGCATGCAGATTTTTCATGGCAAAGACAGAGTATGACTACCAGCCTGTGCTCTAAATTCCCATGAAACACAGAAAACTTTAGACTTTTTGGAAGGAAAACTTGTGAAAATCCATGTCCACATGAATTCCTATTTGGTTATTTAAAGATGGAATTGCCATGTAACAGAAAAGAGAACATTATCTAGGCCTCTTTACTGAGGCATCTTCTGCAAGGGTATTCAGGTCTCCCTACTGGTGAGACAACCCATAGCTACTTCCTCACGCCTTCAAATATTCACCCAAAGGTCACCTTCACAGTGAAGCTTCTCCTGATTACCCTACTTGGAACTGTGATCCTTCCTCCTCAGCTCTTCCTACACTCTCTGCTCTCGTTTTGTTTTTCCCCATAGTACTTATGGCCTTTTTATAGACCACATGACTTATTTGTTCACTGTTTGTTCTCTAACACTAGAAATTAAGCTCCATGGCTAAAGGGAATTCTTGTCTGCTTTTTAAAAAATACTTTTATTTCCCTCAGAATGTATAAATATTATCTCATACTCAATTAGAAATTGTGAATGAATGGTCATAATGAGTGAGTGAATGAATGAATAAATGAATGAAAGCATTCAGAGAATGGTCTCTTAAGCAAGGGTTCTTAATCTGGAGAAAATTAATAGGCTTAGGGTTATCTGCTTATGCCTTCCAGTTACATGCAGTTTTATAAGAAGAGCACATTTGTGTGTATGGTCAGAGTCTCAAAGAAGGCAATAACCCAAAGGTTAAAAACCACTTCAAGTGGAATAGCCATACAATGGAATATTATCCAGTCATAAAAAGAAATGAAGTATTGATTTATGCTACAACATGGGTGAAGTTTAGAAACATTATGCTAAGTGAAAGAAGCCAGAAACAAAGACCACATATTCTATGATTCTATTTATACAAAATATCCAGAATAAACAAACCTATACAGACAGAAAGCAGTTTAGTGGTTTCCAGGGGCTGAAAAGTAAGGGGAGAGCAAAATGAGGAGCAACTGCTTAATGGGTATGGAGTTTTCTTTGGGGGTGCTGAAAACATTCTGGAACTAGATAGTGGTGATAGTTGTAAAACACTGTAAATATATTAAATGCCACTGAATTGTATACTTTGACATGGTTAAAATTGTATGTGAATTTTACCACAGTTAAAAAAAAACACTTTATACATAAGGGAAAGAAACAGATGACAATCATGAGGTAAATCATCTCATATATCTGACAGGATGGACAGTGAAATCCAAGTCCAAAAAAACTGTTGGTTGTGATCAAACATGCATATAATATATGTAATTAAAATAGTAGGAATAACTTACATTTGTATCATATTTTCTGGTTTTGAACAAAGGTCCAAGTGTATTATTTAATTTAACTCCTATAAAAAGTCTTGTGAGGTGGCAGAGTAGACACAATTCATGATTTCTCCATTTTATAAATGAGAATAATGAGATTCAGAAAGGTTAAATAACTTTCTCAAAGTCACATAGCTACCGAATAGAAACATGAGGATCTAAACACAGATCTGTTTATGCTTTTGGCAATTTGGTTCCTCCAGCTCTTTTCAACCTTTCAATATCTTTCCAGAAATCACAAGTTTTCCTATGATAAGGCTCCCCAGGTGAGGTCAAAAGCCAAGTTTCTTCCATGGCATCTGGAATTATATTGTCTCAGTGTGGTCACACATGGTACTTCACTGTGACCAGAAGCTCTGACTACAAATGATATACATCTATAATAAATGAAAGCACTACAAAAAACAGATTATTACTTATGTAAATTTTTAAGAGTGAGAATGTTTATAATATGAGGGCAATGATAAGAAAAAGATAATCAAAGCTAATGAACCCAACTCCTCATTTTACCAATGAGAAAATTCAGGCACTAAGAAGCTAGTAGCTTGTCTAAGATGGCACAGAGTGTCAGGCTGTATTGAAAGGCTTTTAAATGCTCCGCAAAAACACATAAGGGTTTCTAGGGAACTAGCCTTCCAACAGAGTAGCTGGGAAGGGATTACTTAGTTTGTATATTTAGCTGCCAAGAATAAACTAATATTTATTATAAACACAAGGAAAAAAAAGAATTAGGGATTCGGTGGTAATAAATGACCCAAATGCTTAAATTTCACTAGGCTGAAGCATAATGACTTGGTGACTTTTCTGCTTTACCCAGTAGTCAATTACCCAGAATTTACCTGTCATGTTTCGTAAACAAAGTTGATGGCTGAATGAATAATGCAGGCCTGCTGTGTCACTTTCATCCATGGAGACACAGATGGTCAGAGCTGAAGGGGTCTTAAGAGATCTTTCTTTCTAGGGTTTCCCAGCCACAGTCAGCTGACTTCCAAGGAGGAAGGGCATTGGTACAACTCTACCTTCCTTCTCAGAGACAGAGTTTATGTTTGACTCCCCACCCCCTCCTCATCCTATGCTCTTTCATTCTAAAATAGATTGAGAGTTTGCAATAAATGCTCCCAGGAGGGAATCTCAGCCATCTTAAAGAAGACATCGAGGAGAAAATTTAAAAGAGAAGATCCTGCTAGAACAAAGTAAATTTAGCAAAGCTCTTCAATATATGCTTTGAGCTGGAAGACCTTCAAAAGTATTTAAACTAAACCTTCACTCCTTCCATTAAGAAACTCCCCAGAAAATGGATATGACTTTCCAAAGTCACAAAGTCAGGAAGTAGCAGAGTCAAGACTAAAACTCAGATCCTCCAAATTTTAGTCCAGTGCCTTTCCATACTTTTTTCTCAGTCTCCATCATTCTCTTTTAGGTAAAATAACCATGATTCATAAGCCACAAGGGCCATATCAAGCACTGACCATACTACATATTGTTTGCACATTTCACAGGGTATATTTTGACTCATGATATATGAGTGAAGTTTTGTCTTATGTACCTATATCTCTTTATAACTAGTATGAAGCCTGTCTCATAGAAAGTACGCATGATTTGTTTGAGGGAATGAATGCTATGGATGGGACAGGTGAGACAGATGGAGTTCTAACATGGTTATTAGGTTCTCTCATGACACATCATCCTTTCCTCAAGGTGAAAGCCTTCTCTTCATGTTCCCTCTAAGCCCCTTTTTCCTACCTGTTGAAATTTTTGTCAAGCCACAATCAAAGCTGTCTCTATTATCTCTAGCAGAAAGGTCTCTGCCAAGACTCGAGCACCAAACAGCCTTGAAACTGGATGCCACCTTGACTAACGCTAACTCTATGAAATGGGCAAGTTATTTAATCTCTTTGACTTCTAACCTAACCAACTGTCAGAGAGTTAATACTACTGACCTCATTTGATTTTTCTATGGGAGAAATAATATGAAATATGTAAAATTACTAGCATAACAGGTAGCATACAGAGATTCCTCCCTCCTCAATGTCCCAAGATTCTCTGCTTACTCTGCACTGGTTTATTTGCATTGTTTTATAGGTAATTAATGACTGTAGAATACTTCTGTCTTCCCACTAGATCATAAACTTTCTGGAGGGCAGGACTATGCCAGAGAAATATTTGCATTTGCCCTACTGTGACTTTCCACAGCATCTAGAATGATGCTTACCACAAATGTGACACACAGAATTTATTTTTGTAGGGTTGAATTGAAGTGTATGTGTATGGTGGTGATGGTGAAAGCATATAATATAGGATGCCTTTTAGATACTTTGAATAGTAATTGCCCTTATGCTGGTGTCTTATGTATTTATCTTATGTCTGTTTTTCCCCTATGAGCAGGTAACCAGTTGTTGGCAATAACACCCTTCCATTAAAAGTGAGCATCTGAAGAGCTGATGCCCCTTCAGTGAGTGACTGCATTTCTGTGTTGAGTCCTTACGTCCCCATGAAGAGGAAGTGGTATTTCAGGGATGGCAGATGACAACATGATGTCACCCATCTCCGTCAGTGCTCATTTCATTTCTTCAATTTCAACAAAGAAATGGTAGAAAAGGTTGTTCCTTTATCACATGGGTGGCCTCTCTTTATTATTTATTAGTAAAAATAGGGAAGGTTCTCTTCACCCTGCCCTTCACTGGTAGAGCTTCCCATTTCAATTCTTATCTCTTGTCCTAACCTTCTGGAAGAAGTAAAGGCCAGCAACTAAAACTTAAACAGTAAATTCATAGATCACATCTATCCATATCATAATCTAAAGGAATAAAAGAATCAAAAAAATTTTTTAATAATTAGATGTATTGCTGCCTATGTATTCCTAAGATAATAATTAAAATTAACAAATGTCTACAAATTATTTTTACCAGACAACATTTATTGAGCTCTTGTTATGATCATGTCACATATGCTTTATATGTTCAATTACTTTTTCCACTCTTCAATCAGCTTTATATAGAGGGTAGTATTAGCAGAGAGGGTAGGTAACCTGTATAGGATTCTACATACAGCTAGCAAGAGACAGGGCTGAGATGCAAACCTATGTTTGACTGACTTAGGAAGATGCATTCCTAATCATTACCTAACTGCATCTGTGCCTGAGATTGGGTCATGAGTTAGTAATATGCAAGTTAATAATACACAGCTCTCTTCCTCAAGAAGAAGCTAACAATTTGTATATCACACACACACACACACACACACACACACACACACACACACACATATACACATATATTATAAAACGATAGAAAATATATATAATTATGATACAGAGTGATCGGTGTTGTATTACTACTATTAAAAGTTCCCAAGAAGCTAAATTAAATTCTAAGTTGAAGTCTGAACAGCGGAGAGAACTGAACATCTAATCTGCATCAGAGATTGTTCTAGGTGCTTTCACATAGGCAACCTTATACTGTTTTATTTCATTACAAAATACTGCTATATGATAAGTGGGTAATACTATCTCATTTTATGGATGTGAAAACCAGGTCTCATATGATAATGGCAAACACCTATCTAGCACTTACTATGTATTGAGTGCTGTTCTAAGATGAGAATATATACATCCCATAAGTCAATTAAATGGAAACTGATTAAAAGAACACATATTATGTCATATTTCTGGTCACACAGTTTGAGATTGCTATAACACTAGGCAGTCAGTTAAATCATATTGACCTCCCAGTCAGCTGAAATCTCATTTTCATTATTATTATATCTGCCACTAAGTCACAACTTTGTGTTTGTTATGAGCAGAATTGAGTTCAACCCCCACAGATTCATATGAAGTTCTAATTCTTCAGTAGCTCAGAATGCAATAGTATTTGAATACAGAGCCTTTAAAGAAGTAATTAAGGTTAAATGAGGTCATTCAGGTAGGCCTTAATCCAATATGACTGATGTCTTTATAAAAGATGGGGATTAGGAAATAGACATCAAATACAGACCCAGGGGCAACCATGTGAGGACAAAGCAAGAAGGTGGCTGTCTGCAAGCCAAGGAGAGAGGCTTCAGAAGACACTAATCTTGCTGGCACCTTGCTCTCAAACTTTCAGCCTCCAGAAATGTGATAAATACCTGTTCTTTAAGCCACCCAGTCTGTAGCATTTTGTTACGGCAGCCATAGCAAACTAATAGTGCTTATCTCAATGAGTGGCCCATGGTCAGCCCTCAAATATTGATGAAATAAATGAGAGAATAAAGAATGTATATGTCTCCCATCCTGCATTCCTGTGGTTGATTCTTTGGAATCCTTATGGGAGGATCTTTTAAAAAAAAGTTTAATAAGCATAGTTATTTGCCAACACTGAGGTTTTAGGATAAGAGTGGGCCTTTCCTTTCATTGATTTCTATATCTTGATCTTAGGATGAGGAGAGGTGTTCCTATTAAGTTCCTGTTTAGGAAGACGTCAAATGATCAGAGCCAAAATCCCAGCACTATCAGAACAGAGCCAGTCCTCAAGCGCTTCGTCAAAGACTTTAGCTCCCTTGTGCTGGGCACCAACATCTCTTGGGGCTTCGCTGAGGCCCCTGGTGCACACAGATAAGGCTAAGATGTGACAGGACAAGAAAATTGGCACTAAGCCAAGAAGATCTCCCAGGTCTTTGATTGATAGAGGGCATGTAAGGTCATGGGAACCAAGGCTGAACTTTCTCCTTCTCTTCTCCCTAAGGACAAGAATTAAGATACTCAAAGAATCTGACACACCACCTGGATATGCTCTTAGTGACATGAATTCAAAACTGGAATGGTAAATTACCTGGATTGTTTGCATGAGCACAGAATGCCAGTGCCCATCTGAATGTCAGGGTTACGTGGCCCAGCCATCTCATTTTGAAAGAAAGGAAAATGAGGCTCTGGAAGGGGAAAGATCTACCCCTGTTCTTGTCATTGTCATTTCTTAAGCCTTTACCATAGAAACCAAAGACAAAGTAGAACACATCAGTCTTTCACATTGTTACTTTTTAAAGAGAATTTCTTCCCCAGCATTCCTAGTGAATGGCCACTAGACTTTGCTCAAACACTTCTAGAAATGGGGAACTCACTGTTCCATGAGACAGTGAGGCTATCTTTGAACTTATTCAGTTATAAATAATTTCTCTTATTGAGTGCAACTCTGCCTCTCTGCATCTTCTACCCATCGGTTCTCATTATGTCTTCTGAGGTATCATGGATTCAATCTAATTCCTCTCCATGGTGGACTTTAGATATCTGAAGACAAAAAAGACTTTTAATAGAATCTCATAGGTCATGGTTTTGAGCTATCTACTCATCCTCGTTACTATTGCCAACTGCCTTAAATCCTCATAGAGACTAGTCAGTGACATATCAAGCGACAGATATATAACCTTCTCATACATGAGCTCTGGTCCCTTGACCTGGAACGAAATTATTTATGAATCACCCCTAAGTGGGAAAAGTGGAATGGGATTGCTTACCAATAAAGAATAGAATAGCCACTCCCAGTTTCTAGTTGTCTTACCTGAAACCTATAACTTTCCTGCATAACCCCTGGGCCTATGTCAAGAAGCTCAGCCTAAAGTCTTCCCTGGCCTCCTCCCTATACATTGGTCACTGCTCCTCCTGCCCCTGCCATCCTCAGCCCTGTCACTTTTGCCCCCAAAACCTCCCATGGGTCTTGGGCTAGATATATAGAAGGAAAATCCATGAAGCCTCAAGTACCTGCCAAACTCATTCCAAGGGAAGTAGATCCAACCAATTTTCTTGCTTTCTCTTGCTATTCTCCTTCAAACGCACTTATTATAGAAGTGAAACCCAATACTGCTATCCTCATAACAGTGAATTGGAAAGTAGCTAGTGCCCATGCTGAGGATCTTACATAAGCAGGACCCATAAGGACTAATATCCATGAGGTACTTCATACTGAGGGAGTCTTGGCAAGCTGACCCAATCAAATCTTCTTGAGTTGAATAAACAGAGGAGGGCCACCAGACCTTAGCAGTTCTTTTGAACTGCTTAAGATTAGATGAGAAATGTGTACTGAAGAAATGGAAGCCTGGGTGACTGAGTAGCTACTGAAGGGGCATTCCCATATTTCCTTGTAATAAATCTGCATATCTAATATGAAAACTCAAGAGTGGAAGGTTTTCAATTATGTTTGTTCCTGCTTTTATTTCCCCAGAGTTGAAGGGTAAGATGTTTACACAATGGCTTTTCTTTGTCCTCATGGCTTCAGAATCCTTCCTCTGAATTTGGGACACTCTTAACAGGAATTTGATTTTACCTTTTTGGTAAATAAAACCTATGTAGATTGGAATTTTTCATGTTAGACCCTGGATACTATGAGAATATAAAAAAGTTTAAAATTCTTTGGGGTGCCATAGAATCAGAACTTTCACTTTGCCTCTTCCGTTTTGTACATTTGTGACAGGGAGAGATAAGCTTAGAAAGTAGGGAGAAAAGAATAGGTCCCAGCTTATTCCAAACTCTAAAGCTTCTATCTTACCAAAATAAATACTTTGCTTCCTATTTCTACACATAAGATTCATATGAGATGTATTCAGGTGAGATCAGATTTAGACAAAAAAAAGTCATTCAACAAATTAATTCAGCAACTGTTCCAGTTGTTGAAGACGTACACTGGAGAAATAGGGATAAATCGAGCATACATGGTTCTTACCTTCATGGAGTTTATAATGAAATGATCTTTGCTGTTCCTTCAATTGATTTTGCAAATAGAAGTCTTTATAAACTATAATGGTGAGAGAGTAAAACAATCATTCATGCCCTAAATGCCCTTCTATAAACCGAATGTTTATGTTGCCCCAAAGTTCATGTACTGAACTCTACTCTCCAGTGTGATGGTATTTGGAGATGAGGGCTTTGGGAGGCAACTGGGTCATGAGGATAGAGCCCTCATAATGAATTAGTGCCCTTATAGAAGAGACATGAGAAAACTTGCTTCATGTCTCTGAACCATGTGAGATCCAACAAAAAGGCAGCCATGTATTTGCCATAAAAGCCTGAACGACACATATCTACATGTGTATAACTATGAGCACACACCATTGGAGAAGGAATAGTGAAAAAAGATATATAAAATGTGAATTCTGTCCACAATGAGCTCAAAATCTAATTGGGAAGATAGGGTACACATGTGAAACTGCTGGCCAAGAGAGCAGTTCAGAATAAAGTGCTAGATTGAATGATACATATGGTTAATAACTAGAAAATGTACACTAAAATGTTATGTGGTCTTGGCAACAAGTTTTGAGAAAGAAGAGATATCAGAAAAGGCTTTATTGAGAAAGTGGTGCCAGAGTTAAGTCTTAAAGGATGGGCAGGAAGGGGTGGGCATTCTGGGCAGGAGTAGACACAGAGGCAAAAAAGAATCCAACAGTCACTAAGTAGGGATAACAAAGGAGAAGCAATTAAATAACCAGAAATTGTGAAAGTTATAAAACAAAGCCAAACAATTCAGATCACACCTAACAAACAAAATTATAATAGAAATACCATGTCTGCTCCCCAAACACATGCATATTCTAACACGTTCTTAGAAAGAGTGTTGTAACATTGATTTACATCTGACAGTCCAAGTAAAAAATGAAAGAGCTGCCAAATCTGCCTGTATAAATCTAAGTGATTTCACGTGTTTTTATCCTATGAACTGAAAGCAAAAAAAAGAGATTTAAGCCTTGAGACAGCAGACAATAAAAGGGTACCCTAGTGAAGCTTCTCAGAGGAGCCATTAGAATCATATTTATCATTTTCAAGACTGACATTAATTCTAATGTGCAGACACTCTTCAGCATTCAGATGCACAATTTAAAATAACTCTAACAGGTGAATTTAGCAGGTTAGATGGAGGTCCATTGAGCTGTACAGCAAGACCAAATAACTGCAATATTTTGAGGAATTATAGGATCCATGTTAAGCTGCTGACAGGAGCCTCCTCCAAAAACAGAATTAAAACTGCTACCTAAATGAGAAGTCTGGGCCATGCTTTTGGTAATCCTAACTGGTCCATGTAAAGGAGAATGATCCTCTGTCTCAGTGAGATTGCAAATCCATATCCCTGTGAGATGAAAACATCATTGCTGCTATGTCCTTGCTCCTGTAAAGAATGCCTGCCTTCCTGACCCCAAGTATTAGCTAACAAGCTACTTACTGCCCTGATCAAAAGCCCAGCTAAGAGGTAAGAACCCAGAGCACACGGATCTCTGGGGCAGAGCCAAAAATCTGCATTTCTAACAAGCTTCTCAAAGTAGTAGTTCCCTAATTTAGTTGATTACTACAAGTATCTGGGAGCGATTTCAAAATGTGGATCCTCGAAACACACCTAGGCTACTTGAATAGAATCTCCAACAGTTTATAAATTATGATTGAAGTCGTGGATCATTATTATGCTGTTCAGAATTGTTTGTATAAAGATGAAGGTGAGAGATTCCAGTTGGTTCAGGTGTCACTTCTCTATTACTGTTTGCTTCCTGTTGTAAGAAAAGGAGAGTTAGGTAACCCATTACATTTCAATTCTTGCCTTAGACATCAGGAAACTGAAAGCTAATAGTAACTCTTCCTGGCTTAGATTTCTAGGTATAATTGTTTCTCTTTCTACTCTTAGGTTCTTTAAGAATTCTTTTAAAATGTAACGTTGAATTAAGTGACCTAGAAGTAGTCAAAGCAAAAATTATTGCAAAGTAAATAATTTCGATTCAAGCATTACCTTAAATTTCAGAAAGTCACCTTCTCTATTCAGCTTGTAAACGCGGGTGAATCTGGGGTTCTCATCAGCCTGACTCATTGAACATATGACAGAGGATGAAGGTTCCAAAGGAACTGCTCTACTTGACAGACTGGAGGAACCAAGGTCTTCTTCAGTTTCTCCAGAAGCTCAGTTGTTCCCTCCAGACTCAATTATCTGAGCCACCTATGGTACAGTAAAATACGAGGTGTGTACCTACAGTCAGGAACTCAAGTTCCCAACTCTGTCTAGCATTCCCTAAGTCATCACCTCTGTAGGTCTGATTTCCTCATTAGTGAAATGGGATTGACAACCTTGACCTTGACTGTCTCTTGGAAGTATTGTGAAAGTTCTTTGTAAAATGAAACATTTTATATGAGGCAAATTATTTAACTAATGGAAATAGCCCAGAAATGCTAAATACAATATACTCAAATGTGATAACTGACTCTTCATCCAAGAGGGCTTTCTTGTTCCTAGGAAAGGTTGGTAAGCTTAAATCAAGTCTAGAGTATTCTAATGTGCTCCTTAAACAGATGGAAGCTTGCAAGAGAACAGTAGGCAGAATAGGGTCCTCACCTGGGAGGATGGCCTTTGAGTATCAGGGTGTTTAGGTTTATATCGACTTTGCACTGATCAGGTAAATGCTTGGAGCATTATATTCAATCCTACAGCTCACTGTAGGAGGACTTTGCCACCTATAGTGTGTCTGAGGGAAACAGACCAAAGTAATAATAGGCCTGGAAACCATGTCCCATTAAAAGTAGTTAAAGAAACTTGGCATATATAGACTGGAGCAGACTCAGGGGACATGACCTGTCTCCAGATGTCTATATTGAAATAGGATTGTCATGTAAAAGAGGGAATAGTTTCTTTCAGTGTAGATGCCCCTAAGTATGAAAGTTGCTGGAGACAAGATGTCCATCCGGGGGAAGACAAATTTCAGAACAGAGTACATTAACAAGTGAAATGATGACTCCTGTAACATCAGTTTTCAGATTTTCAAAAAGAGTTTTTGCCCTTGGTGAAAAGTTGCAGTAGATAATCTTGGATAGGTTCTTACCATAAGATGCTCTAAGCCAGTCCCTTCATTGGCAGACACAAAGTTCCTCAATCTTGAAAACACACAAAATCCTTCTGCTAAAGAACCTAAACTTGACTTTAGATTGTAGAGGTTGGAGTTATTATCGATAAAGCCTTGACTTTGGTACTCTAAGCTCATCCCCAGCCAAACTTGATGCATGTTAACATCTTCTCTACTTACTACTTCACTTCTATTGCTAGGCTTCTCAGATCAAAGCTGGATGCAGCACCATTCCCCAACACCGCCTCCGTTGGCACCAAGCCAGAAATCCATTGCTGCCATTTGTGTTTTCATTTAGTAAATAAAGATCAGAAATGGCTGCTGTTTTAATAGATTGAAAACTCTGGTCTGCAAATAAATATCTTGGGGGAATTAGAGAAGATTTGGGGAACAACAGTCAATCTCAATATAATTAAAAATAAGCTCTCACCTGCTACTAATTTCCTTCTTGTTTCTTTGCTAACAGAAATCTTTGTTTGAACAAAGAGGTAAAAGGCACAGTTAGAAGCTGTTTACATAGTGCAAATGAGAGTGCTAATTGTAGGGAGCCTGCATGTTAATGAGAAAGAGGTTATTTATCAGCATGAAATTCTGAGTGCAATAAATTGCAGGTGATATTTCAGGAAACATTCATTTTCTAATGATTTCTTTTCATCTCCAGCAGTGGCCCAAACCAAAGTATAGTATGTTGTAATGAAATAAGAATTGATCTGGAAGTCAGGAGATCTGGTTGTGTGCCCTGGAAGAAGCCGCTCTCCCTTTCTGAGTTTCAAGCTCTCTATCTGTGGAAATTAGAAAGCTCTATGTTTCCTTCCAGCTCTGACCATCATGGTATGAAAAGCATCAGGAGGGTACCTGGTGCTTCTACTGAGAAGTAAGTTTCTCTTTCTTGGGATAACCCCCTTGTTGTTCTGAAACTGACTTTCAAAAATACATTCTTGGAAAGGGGCTGGCTTCCAAGCTGCCAGGGTTTCCCCTACTCTGGCTGTTATGGTTCTGCCCAGCTCTTTTTGAGGAACTCATTGAAGATCCCTGGAACCGAGTCTCCTGGCAGCAGCACGATATCACATGCCTCCCGGCTGCCCACTTAATCCCTCTCAGAGATCTCTGAAGAGGCTCCTGGCCCCTGACTTCCCCATGATTCATTCTTTTGGCAAGTACTCTTTGAACATCCACCATGTATAAGGCACCATGCTAATGGAGAAGTCAGATATGAAACGAATAATTATCCAAAGTAAAATTTGTTATGTGCTTAAGAGTTGTTGCCTTCTGGGCCACACCAGACAGAACTGGCCCTCCTTTCTTTGTGCCTCACTCATCCTCCACAGCCTACTGTCCACTGTAGGACTTGGGACATGTTATTGCACTTAGTAAGTGTCTACTGGTTCCACTTGCTAGACTGAGAGTACAGCCTCTGAAGAAGCAGCCCCTCAGATTCTCCACCCCCACACAGAATGGCAATAGAAATCCACCCCAGTGTGCCAAGGCATGACCCTCTGGGCAGTCTTCTCCTTTGGGACTTGACCCAGTGATTTTTCACAAAATTTTTGGTAAAAGAAATTGAAAATTCTTGCTTCTGATCAACAAGCCTCCCCTGCCACACAAGTAAAAACATGTCTGTAAAGAAAATTGACACATGGAGGATTCTCATGTGTCAGCCCTGCTTCTGAGACTCTGCTTCTGAGACTCTGCTGTCCCTCGTTGTGACACCTCTGAACTGCAAGCCCACCAAGTGAGCCAAGCACATGCACAGGGGTAGGAAATTGAGCAGAGCCCAGCCTACCACCAGGCCAAGCTTAATTCTGGAGGATAAAGGATGGGCACTTAATAAAGTATCGATGACTGAATGAATGAATGAATGAATGAACGAATGGATGGAGTGAGTAAATGAATGTCCGAGCCCTCCAAAAAGAGGGCCCTTTTATTTCAAAAATTCTAGAAGCACAATTTCACACTCATCACAATCTGCTCTGGATGTACAGATACACAAGAGCAGTAGTTACAGTAAATGCCGAGGTGGTGCCCTGCCCACGGATAAGAGCGTCACATACTCCTCAGGAATCTCTGCAACAATCCTTGGGGACAGGACTGGCCTTGGCCCGACACACTCTTCCCTGCTCCTACCTGCCTCCCTGTGCTGCTTTCCTCACTCCAGCCCCTTTGCCTCCTCAATTCAACCTTCAGATCTGATCTGAAAGGTCAGTTCCCCTAGAAAGCCTTTTGGAAGACAGATCTGAGGCAGTAGGATGTCCATGTTCTGCCTACGACAGCACGGCTGCCTGTCCCCTCACTGCAAAGGTCTATAGTGGAGAAAGAGAGACTGAGATGTCAGGCTTACACCCAGGGCCATGTTTGCTAAAGGTGGGAGAGTAAGATCCCTGTTGGACTCATTAGAATTAATTACCAGCAAACCATCAGGTTAACAGGAATAACAGTAAAGAAAGGGGAGTCACTAGGCAGGGTAAAACTGGCTCTTCTGCAAGACAAAGAACTGAACTGATAACCAGTTTTCTGTAACAACGCGTAGGGAAATTTCTAAGGGGGCACAGAAGTCAGCTCGCTCACTATGCATACAGAAGAGAGGGTTTCTGTTGTGGTCCTGTTTCTCTTACTACTGGAGGTAGAGATCGATGCATACCACAAGTGGTCTCCCTGCCAGAAGTGAAAGAAATAACTTTCCACATATTTTGCCTGAGAGGGGAACCATACTCAAGAATGAATCTGAGTATGAAACAAATAAGAAAATTATTCTAAAGAGGCAGGGACTTAAAACCTATTTCAATAGCCTAGGAGGTGGTGAAGAAAGGAATCAAACACTCCCACCAGTTTTCACTAGGATGAGAAAGTCCCTTTTTAAAAAAGGTTTTGTGAAAAGCAACAACTTATATTCCTTGTAACAAATTCAGTGAGACTCAGGCACCAGGTGGGAAGAATTCTGTTACCACCCCCTCTATAGACACCTCCCAGAAGAAAGCGAAGTGCTTCCTATATGGTAACTGATGCTGCAAACTTGGGGGCGCTTTCTTCCAAAAAGAGAGCATCCAGCAAGACTCAAACTCTCAGTCTCAGCATCCTATGGCTGGCTGGCTAGTTCTGGAAGGAAATCACTTTCAAGACACGCAATCAGAAGCAAATTACCTAACCTTACTGAGCCTCAGTTACTTCATCTGTGAAGTGGGACAAAAGTATCTCTCCCGCAGAGTTGTTATGGGACTCAAAATACAGGACTTATGTAAAACAGTTGGCACAGTACCTCGTAAAATGTTCTGAGTCCTTCCTTTATATCTGTAGATGTACTCAAGAACAAAGAAGTCAGGAGAAATCTGCAGGGCTTCTTTATCAGGTAAAGGAAACTAAAAAATAGGGGAAGTCATTTCTTCTTCTAATTAAAGGTTATAAGTATTGAGTATCTTCTTTGACCCACCAAAAGCAGGTTAGGGTTTCTCCTAGATGCCCCTACAGCACCTTCATAGCATCTCCAATCACAGCCTCTAGTTGAAATATTGATCACCTGCTTACTTGTCTCCATCACCTACTAGATTATAAAGTTTAGAATATGATCATGGATAGTATATATCTTCTTCATAGATGTTTATCCAGTCCTTGGTACAGGGTCTAAATATGTATTTATTTAATCAATAAACATTTTAAAATTGCACTATTATTATTATTATTTAGGAGAAATAGGTAGTGTAAAAATATCCTACAATAAAAATTTGGATAACAATCTGAAATAATGTCAATAATAAGATTAGAGAATAGAAGACAAGAATAAAAGATGAGTTTAAGAAGTGTGAAATCCTTGACTTCAGGAGAGGAGGCTCAAAAGAAGATATTGTTTCACTTCCTTCTTTAAAATTAGACAAAAAAATTTAGAAAATACTTTTCAATTACAAAAGTAATAATTTGTAGAATTTCTAATAGACTATATATACTTCCCAAAACAATGGAGAAATTAAAGGAAAGAAATCATGTACCACTTAAAGAATATGACTCTGTCAAAGGTAAGAAGGAAGTATAGAAAAGAAAGTTGATGCAACAAGATGACCAAAAACTATGTGAAATACATGTTTTAAAAAACATGTAAATGGCTTTCAACACTTTTATTCAAAGATTGTCAGATTGGGTCAAATAACAAAATATTATTGTCTACCAAATACACCTTAAAACAAATCAGCACAAAGAATAGGTGAAAAAATATTATGTAAATGTACAGAAGCATGACTACAATATTACTATCAGGTAATGTTGAATACCAGGCAAATGCAAAAGAGATCACCATTTTATATAGGTAAAGGGTTCAATTTACAATAAAAATATAATTGTCAAGAACATTTATATATCAAATAAATATTGCATTAACACATGTAAAGCAAAAATTATTAGAAATAAAGACAGAAATGACAGAAATGTGATCAAATTCAGAAATTTTAACACATCTGTCTGACAGCTAAAATAAATGAAAACATAAGCAAGGATATAAAGATGTTAATTAATCTATTAATTAAAATTTATTTAATATACACATTTATAAAATTGTACATTTTGACACTGTACAAACAGAAAAGATATTCTCTTTTTAAAGACCTATCGGCTATTTATAATAATTTATCAGATTAGGATATAAGAAAATTTCAAAGTCCTGTAACAAAAGTTTCATAAGCTGTATCTCTGACCACAATTTAACAAAATTATAAATTAATAAGAAAAGTTTAAAGAGAAGCCCATCTCCTTAAAAATTAAAAAAGACATTCTACTAACCACTTATTAAAGAGGAAATATAAATTATAATTGCAGATAATTTTAAAAATAAAGATGGAAAACTATATATATAAATTTATATAAAATAAACCAACATTTCTCGGAAAAAAAAGGCTGTAATCTTAAATATTTTAATATTAGACAAGAAATATAGAAAAATGACCTAATATTTTGTTCAAAATTTAGAAAAAGAACAACAGAATAACTTTTAAAATAAGAGAAAGGAATAAATAAACATAAAAGAGCATAATAAAGGTAAAGGAATAAAAACGGTAAATACAATAGCCAGTTCTCAGAATTAGTAAACACACACACACACACACACACACACACACACACACACACACACACACCAGGAACTAGTCTTTGAACATTGTAATAGTGTAAATAAGCTTCTGACAAATATTTAAGATAGAAAGAAAGGATTCTGGGAGGGTGAAGATGACAGCAGGGTGATGGTTTTCAGATAGTCTCAAATCTCCACATAAAAACAGAGTAAATAGAAAGCAAACCCCACAATCACATTTCTGTCACGTGGTTGTATTCAGAAATGTTAACAACAAAGCTGCTGGCTTTGAAAAGGCCACAAAGCCAAGGAACACAACAGCCACCAGAAAGGTGGAAAAGGCGAGGACATGGTTTCTGTCCTAGAGCTTCCAGAGAGAGTGTGGCCTTGCTAACACCTCAATTTCAGCGCAGTAACTGATTTTTAGACTTCTGACACCAGAATCGTAAGAAAATAAATATATGTTGTTCTAAGTCACCAAGTTTGTGGTAACTTGTTTCAGCAGGAATAGGAAATGAATACACTAATGAAATCATCTTTGATTTTAAAAAAAAAGTGAGTTAGGAACAATATTGTAAAATTAGAATTGATATTAGACATTTAAAAAGCAAAGTGCAAAACATTCCTAAAAAAATGCAAAATGATCATTCAACCAATAGATTACTTTTTTACAACTTTTGTCCTCTGTTTTTCTGCTCTATGTGTATACACACACACACACACACACACATATGTATATATATACATATATATGTATATATGTATATGTATATGTATGTATATATATACACATATATGTGTGTGTATATATACATACATATATATAGACATATATATATATAATTTTCTAGTAGCCATATATTTAAAAGCAAAGAAAAGAAACAAAGTTAATTTTAATAACATTTTTATTTAACCAACGCTATTGACCAAATATTTGTGCCCCCTCAAAATCCATGTATTGGAACACAATCCTCAATATTTTGGTATTTGGAGGTGGAGCCTTTAGGAAATAATCAGGTCACCAGGACAGAGCCCTCATGAATGAGATTAGTGCTCTAATAAAAGAGACTTAAGAGAGTTCCCTTACCTCTTCTGACATGTGAGGTTATAGCAAAAAGATAGCCATCTATGAATGAAGTGGTTATTGAATCTTCCAGTGACTTGATCTTGGACTTCCCAGCTTGCAGAACTAACTGCAAGAAATAAACTTCTGTTGTTTACAAGACACCCAGTCTATGGTATTTTGTTATAGCAGCCTGAATGAACTAAAACACTCAATATGTCTGAAATATCTTTTCAATATTAATCAATATAAAAAACTATTAATGAAAAAAATCTTTTTTTTTACTAAGTCTTCAAAATACATTGTGTATATTTCATTAACAGCACATCTCAATTTAGACCAGGCACACTTCAAATACTCAGTAGCCACCTGCAACTAGAGGTGTCCATATTGAACAGGAGACTTCTAAACAGTAACTTACTTTTACACTCTAGAAAACTCTAGAAGGCAAATGTAACAAGATCTTGAAACAAAGACAGGAAATGGCTTCTTCAAAGCAGCATATGGAAGGTCTGGTTCATAGAAAAACACAGTTCTTCTAACCAAAACAAAGAAAGACTTGTGTTAGGTGGTGTGATTTCCAGCAATGCCATAAGACTGTACTGTGCCAGCAGGTTGTACTGATGTGGTAAAGCCATACAACTGTGCAGTCCTGGCTTCAGGGGTGAGAAGACCATCTGCCCTGAACAAAAAGCCACTCCTATGCGGAGTGACGTGGTGTAAACAAAACTCCATGTTACTCACTTCTTTCAGGGTTTGCAAGTGGCAGTCACAAAGCAAATTTTACCCAGTTTATATATTAAACCATTATTGGCTAATAAGGCATTTATTTAAATTTCTTCTTCAAATTGTACATTCAACTCAACAGAACAGAATAACATTGTATGGCAATGTAGAGTCTGCAGTATTCTTCTGTCATTATCTTATTTAATCCTGACATAATCATGTGGTGTTGTACTAAGAGTAAGGGACAAGAAATAAGTAAGTTTTGATGGGAGCACCAGAAGACTTGACATCATCTCATTCTAATTGAATCATCATTAATATAAACCTTTTGTGTATATATATATACATATATATACACACATACACACACATATGTGTGTGTGTGTGTATGTATATACATATACAGAAAGAGAAAGGGGTAGAGGGAGAGAGAGAGAGAAAGAGGTTTCCAAATTTTAGAGGGAAGAAATATTTCTTAGCTCATTAGCATAAGCTAACATAGAATAGTCTTTAATAGTTTGGTTTTTATTTCCCTGCCAGTGTTCAAACAAAAGCCTTGATAACCAAAGAGAAGGTTAAAAATAGGTGAAATCACATTTTTAATAATATTAAAGGTAAAATTTTCCTTCAGAGAAGTAGAAATTATCTGCAATTGTTCTTACTCTCCTCAAGACTTTAGTTGTAAAGCACTTACTCTGGTGGAGCAGGTAAGAGTGGAACTCTCCCTGGATGTATATCGGTGAGCTAAATCACCTGTTTCCTGTCTGTCACCATTTCTCCATCATCTATTGTTGGAGTGCTTAGACATTTTGACAAGGGTGTTATTTTGCTCTGAAAACTTACAAAAGAGAGAAAGAATATTTCACAAAATATGATGAAAATATCTAAGGTCATTATGTTCCTCACTTCTTTACACTGAAGTTATTTCCTTTTAGTATTTTGCTGTGCACACAAAAAATTTCAATGTAGAAGACATTCAAAAGCTCTCCTCTCCCCTAAAGATAAAATCTTTTAAAATTATATCTTTCCCCCAGTGACCTGATTTATTTTAAGAAAAAATAGAATCAAATGTTAACAATTCAGTGTAGGAGCATCAGTAATGTAAGTCCTCTTTAATAAAAATTATGTATGACAAATGTAGCACTTAAGAAGAAAGTCTAGTCAGTAAAGGATAGCCACCATCTCTTAAAACACATTTCTACCATCGGAGGTTGTCTTACTAATATCTCTGTACTTTGGGAGGAGGCGTATATCTAGCTGCATTTGCACTACACACACACACACACACACACACACACACACACACACACACACACAAATAATTCTTAATAGATTTCTTTTGAAAGGTCCTGTTAACTAAAGCCCAAGCAAAGAAGTAGTGAGGGGGTACCTATTGAAAGTACTACATGATAATATGATAATAGACGTCAGGGGTTCAGAATTAGTAATCTTCAGGAAAATCAGGCCAGAAGGGGAAATGCTTATTGTTAAACATGAAGCAAAGCAGATGGGCCAGGCACCTCAAAAGTTAAATTTGAGTGGGTACCAAAACAGTGTAAATGAGCAGGTATCAGAAGAGAATAAAATAAGATCAAGAACCACGTGAGTTAATAACAGCCAGTATGGAAACTAATGGGGTAAGCACAGCCAAACTGCCATTGTGTCTTTCAGGCATGTTTTATTACTGGGCTGGACTGAAGACATGTCTTCTGGAGCAGCGTTTTCTAACCTTTACTGTGCATAGATTTTTCTGGGAATCCTGCTAAAATGCAGAATCTGATAATTCTGATTCAATAGGCCTAGGGTCAGGTGGAGATTCTGCATTTCTAACAAGCTCCTGGGTGATACTGATGCTGCTGGCCTAAGGGCGACACTTTCAGTAGCAAAGAAGACAAAATCTTGTCATAAGTCAATAATGATTGCAATAGTGGCACCTTTTGCTGACATCTTTGTTCTACCTAAACTTACTACTAAAACACACACACACACACACACACACACACACACACACACACACACACACACACATTTTTCAATCAATGCTCTTTAAGAATCATGCATAGGTAAAGAATGGGCCAGGACTTGAACAAGTGGCAGGATCTCTGTTAGGCAATACTCTGTGTCCTCAAGGAGAGTATGATCTATGAAAAAAAGTACAAGGACATCTTTGAACTATTTCCTGTTTCAGGAGTGACCTAGAGTATAGGTAGCGATATAAAAGTAGCCAAAGAAAAAGCCTACATGAATCATGAAAATGCCATGAGAGATTCAACTCTTTAAAGTGGCTTGGCTCTGAGTTTCTCCTTAACAGCAACTCCAGGAGGAAAGTAGAACAGAAATTGAAAGCTTTTATTGCCAATGTTTAAACAAACAAACAAAAACCTCTGATGCTAAAGTTGCCTTGCAACCTAAAAGACTTTAGAAAAGAATATGGAGGCTCTGGTCCCCTCTTGTCAATAAGTCATCAAATAATAATAGCTTTTTGATTTTAGCATTTCTGTGATCCAGGCACAATAAGTGCTCTATAAGCATTATCTTATTTAATCCCCACAGCAAACCCATAAATTAGGTACTGCTGTTAACCCCATTTTACAGATGAGGGATCAAGTTTCAGAGAGATTAAGTGACCCATTACAGGTCATTTAGATAGTAAGAAATAAACTAGGATTCCAGACCTCAGCTGGTTAGAATGTTTTCATAATAAAAAGATTTTATAAAATTAAAAGACGATTTAATTCTAGAGCCGAAAAACAATTTTAAATTGTCATAACCATATCTACCCAGTTTCTTCACAAGGTGTTTATGAAGTTCCAATGAAATTATTAGAAATCAGAAAGTGAATCAAAAATATCTGTTGCAAAACAAGAAATACAGAAAGACAGAAAGAAGCTGGCAAACAATGGTACTTTGTAAACTATAGAGGTTAAGTTTATTTGTTGATGTAATTTATCATTATTAGGTCCCAAGATTGTGGAGCCAAGTCAAGGCTACAAACATTAATCAATGCTCCTCTTAGCTTCAGGAGATAAAAGGACCTCTTTGAACTCTAAATTTCAACTTCTCTTAGCCTTGGTATCACCCTTGGTAATGTATATAAATGAAACCTAATTGTGAGGAAGATTATTTCTTTCCCCAAGGGAATACCAATAGAATTCATTCTCACTCGCTTGCTTGCATGCACGTGCATGCATGCACGCACACACATTCACGCGTGCACACCCACACACACACACACGATTATATCTAAGATTTAACTTCTTATGAAAGCAAAGACTGAGATCCAGAGAGCGAAGATAAGCTTAAAGTCTAAGCAGACAAAAGAAGAGTCAACATTTTAACTACACTTTGACTCCATGATGCCTATTCTTTGAAGAGAAACAGGAAGCAGGATGGACTATATCTTCCTTCATGGAAAAACATTGTTTTTCATTCATTTAAAATTCAATGCATGTTTATGAGAGCTAGGCATTTTTTGGGTGCTAGGCTCAGTCTATACCCTCATGAAGCCAGAGTCTAGGGCTTTGTGCTAGGTAGTGTCATTTTTGGAATACAAAAAATAATTCAGATTTAGTTCTTACCTTCAAGGAGCTACTAACTAATGAAGGAAACAGACATGTGAACAACTAAATTTAAATTGACATAGAGATGTAGGATCCTGAAGAATGAATAAAATTTTGATAGGAAAGAACAAGAGCAAAGGGACGGATTGTAGAGTGTTTTGCATGCTATTCTAATGAGCTTAGAATGCAATAATGACATAGGGCTTAAAAATGATCCTTTGGAGAAAGAAGAGAGAGGACAGAGAGAAACCAGTTAGGGAAGAGATAAATATAGTGTCCAGGTGTGCAGTCTTGGCATCTAGGGTCTCACGGCTACAGAAAATAGTGACAAAATGGGATCTGGACCTGGAAATGCTTGGTTGGGATGCAAGTATGAGGAAAACTCAAAGAAAATCAAGATTTTGGCTGTCTGTTGGGAAACACAGCAATTTTACTAACACAATAGACTTGAGGAAAAAGACAATGGGCTTGGTGGAAGATGTAACTGTGGTAGAGACTTCTGAAAAATAGAGTACAGATGATGGGGAGAGACGTCCAAAGTTGAGCATCCTCCTTGATTTTTCAAGGCATATTCTGAGAGGTTTCAGAGGCTGGGGTCTTAAACATTATACTATAACTGGATTGTTATTCTAGTGTTATTGACAATTTTTATTATTCATTATTTTCAACATTTAAGAGAAAACACAGGCAGTTATCTCTTCAAAGTAGAATCAAGCTACCCATTCATTCTTGGACGCCCTCTAGGACATTGTGGGCCATGATTTTTGATTTGTGGAAATCCCTGCTGTGAAATGGACTGCTTTATAAATTTAGAAGAGAGTTCTTCTAAATACCCCACCCCTGCTTGTCTACCCACATCCATAGCTCCAAAGATACCTACCTTAAAAATTTTAACAAAGGAAATTCTAAGCCTCTCTGACTGATGGGGTTCCAGAGCTTAAATGTTATTGACACAGGTTTTCTTCCCCATGGTTTAAGTTCGTTCTCTTTTTGCAAGGCTTCCATGAAGACAGCAGATCCTAATCCATCTCTTAATGATTAAGCAAACCCAATGCTATGTTCCAGGGTAGGTCGAACCTCCTGTTTTTATTCATATTTCTTCAGCATTCAAAATTTCTGAGCATTTCCTGGGTGTCAGAATTTGTGTCAGAGACTGGGGCAGACACAAATACAATCAGACATGGTTCCTATTCAAGTATCGTAGCTTCTAATTTGGAAACCACACAGTAAAATAACTATGGGAAAAGGGAGAAAATGCTCAGAAGCATAAGAAAGAAGTATAAAGTGCTAAAGAATTTGAAGAGGAAGAGTTTACTTTCATATAGGAGACAAGAGGGCTCCTGAGAGGCTTTGTGGACTTAGCTAGGCATGGGAAGATAAGAACATTGTGGACATGTAGACTTGAAGACAAGCAAAAACGGCGAACCACTTAAGCCAAAATACAGGACACTAGACTAGTTTGGGTGAGGGATTTTGAGGGCAAAATGTAATATATTCTTGAAATCAGTAAAAGGGAGAGGAAATTGTTTCTAGTCATACTCAGCATAGGTTCTGTGCTAACTCATGAGTCTTTTTCTGTCCATACTCAGTCAAAAGAACCTGGATTCAAAAAGAAAATATATAAGGTTCTTGATTTTAGTCTCAGAAGAGAAAATCATTACCAGACTGAAAAAAAAAGAAGGCTTAACGTGATAAGGTAGGACAAGGAAGGGTAGGAGGCTTGCTCTTAAATCAAGAGTGGTTCCACAGCAGAAACCCTAAGGTTTTATTTACATAACTACACACCAAGGGGGTGTTTAGATGAAATATCATCTTTTAGAATGAAGTCTTTCTTAAATGTTAGACTATGTAGCAACACATAGGGAGAATGTCAGTGCAGTCGATCAACCAAAGAAACAAGCGAATCTCCTTAAAAAGAGAATGTCAGGAAATAGTCATTTTTCCCCCTAGTCGCACCAGGCTGAGGTGAGTAATGGGCCGGTGCATTTTAACCAGTAGTGTCTTCAACATGAGAAAAAGACAGAACAATGAAATTAAGAAAGGGTCTGACAACCAGATTAAAGACTCACAGAGCGGGGAAAAGGTCCCCAAAATAAATGTGTTGGAAAATCCATTTTGCTAAACATGCCAAGAGCTAAGCCCCACTTGAACTATTAGGGATGTCTGAACCCTCCTTAATGCCATTTTCAGGAGAGGGCACCTAACAAATACAAGTTTCCCTGGGAGAATCACAATTGTGCAGTGGCATTTTTGTCTGTTTGGTTAAAATGTCTTTTTTGCATGTCCTTTATTTGCCTTATGCTTCATTTTGTCAAGATACTGCTAGGTCCTTTCTCTACCTCCTGCAACTGTAGGCACAAAGCAAAAAGAAAACATTTATTTTGGGACAGAATTAAGAATAAAAAGCTAATATCTTGAATTTGGGTAAATTTGACAGTGAAAACTTTAAAACACAGTACAGCCTATTAAGAAATATGAATCAACAGTACTTAAAAAAGTAAATGAACTTCAGGAAACTAGACATGATTGCTCTGAAAACAGATTGCATTTTCATTCAGCAAACAGACCATTTGTGACAAAATAATCTTATCTGGGAAATACTGGTGATCCCCAATGAAACCCACACTGCTAAAGAGGGGTAATCTGAGTTATATTTCCCCAGTGGCAGCCAGGTAGGTGGAGCTAGTAGGAGTTTTCTTGGGCCTATTTCCCACTAATTCAACCTTTCTAATGAAAAAGAATAGTCAAGACTTATTTGGAGGAAGGCACTGAACAAGGCTATACAAGCCATACAAGTTTATGAACATTGGCATCTACCTTTCTATAAGAAAAAGGAAATAGAAAATAAAGACTTTCATCATTAGCTAAAACTAAAAAAGAGAAGAGAAATGGAGTAAAGGTAACTAGCTCCCACAAAGGATCACAACATGTGTTTTTGTTTGAAGTACTAGAAAAGGAAGGTCTGATCACCAGAAATCAGTATGAATTTTAAGAGTTGAGATAGTCATGCTTAAAAGGTGAGTACATACATACATATCTACCTCATCACCACCACCACACATGGCAATCTGGCATTTTAAATGCCTATGATGACATGTCCACTCTACCCTCTTCCCTAGCAAATTGGCCTATGTAAACAGGGAAGCCATCAATCTCAATCTAAAAATATAATTAGATGAAGAAGGAGTTTCAGAAAAAAAAATGAAAGGTCATCCTTATTCCTTAAACCTTTCATTCACAGACAATCTTAACCACCTTTCACTTTCTGAACCCACTTATGACTTCAATGAATGTTGCATTGGCAGTGGTGAGTGGCCACTGCTCCCCTCTCTGCATTTTGAATAATTGGAGGAGCCATTGTATTTCAAGCCACTTAAAACAACCACCCTTCAGTTCTGAAGAAACTATAAAACTAACTCACACAAATAAAGGTGCTGACTTTTCTGGCTCTAGGGAAGATAGATACAGATACATTAACTACTTCATCAACGAAGTATGGTACAATCCCTGGTGTCATTTTCTTGACAGCATTCTGGATATCAGGCCGGCTTTGGTGGTATATGAAAAAGGAAGATGAAGTACCCAAGAACCTATGCATCCACTGAGACATTGCTAAGACTTTATCTTTACTTTATATAGCATTTCTCAAATCTATAACAAGTGTCCTTAAAAGGACTACATTTGGAAATTTTTTGGAAAATTATAACTATTTTGGAAATTTTTATTTTGATCTTGTGAACCCCAAAAGAGCAGAAGTCAGCCTAAGTGATCTTGGGGAAGAATAAATTGGTCAAATACTATGCTAGGACTTACTCTCTTAACAGCCAGGAAAGAGTTAAAGGATAGCAACTGTACTTTGAACAGAGTGTCCTCTATGGAAAACAAGCATGCATAAGTTAACCAAGAACAAGACAGAACAAATCTCATCTACCTTTCTGATACAAGAGAAGACCACAGACATAAAGTACTATATTCGCTCAGTATTATATCTGACTATGTGTCTCATAATATACTCATGTACCAGAATGAGAAATATGGATTGAATAATGGCATAATTGCTCAATAAGACTTGTTTGATGTACCAAGGTCAACCAGAAGAAATATTTCCATTGGTGTAAATGATTGTTTAATGAGCTTCAACTCCTAACAGCTCTCTCAGACCCTGAAAATGTGGTATGAACTTGGAAGGAAATGAACCTCTGTTTACAGAATCACAATGTATTGTCTTTCAAGGTTACTGTATTAGTTATACATTTTCTTTGCATTGGTATGGAAATATTTGAGCACCTATCTGACAAGTTTTTTACTCTGAAAATTTCTGAATACTGTCTCCTAATGGCCTCCTATAAGTCCCATCTACTGAAATCCATGTTACTCTTACATTTAGCCTTTTAATTCTCCTCTCCAATATTCAGTTAAAATATCTCTTAGTAGGTTCAGTCTCCTATGAAAAAAAACTATTTCTTCCCAATCTTTGAGATATTCTGAAATATTTGTTTAAACCACTTTTGCAAATCAAAAGAACTGGTCAAATAAACAATTTCATATAAGGAATTCTATATAGAAAACCAAATCCAAATGTATTCTGCTAGTAGTTTACCAGAAATCATCACAATCTGGGGGGGAAATTTTAGTTTATAATAGTTTATAAAAATGATAAAGGAAAGTATTCAAAAAAGTAGGTATTACCATTAATGTTCTTGCAGAACAAAACATTAACTGTTCAAAGAGTTTGGGGCATGTTTCCCTCCTCTTTACAGCTCTATTTCTGCAGATAAAGATTTTTCTCCTTCTGCTTAACACGAGGTCACTACCTCCAGCGAACTTAAGGATTTACTATGCTGTACTCGAACGTTGGTAATTTCCTCTGTTCTTGATTTGTTTAAGGCTTCCTATCAGCAGGCTAAAACAAAGAAATACTCTCTTTCTTAGAATTCAACAGCTGGAAATTCCATTTAGAGTACAATCAAAACATGTAAAAGTAAATTTAATCATTCCACTTGAAATTACTAAGAAATGTTTTATATGAAATACATCACATATTATTATAAACAAAATTATGCATAAAATATTTCATATTTTTAACCAAAAATCTTTGTAATCTGCAAAGTATTATATTTATATAGCTCATTTTCTAAAATATAACTTATTTTCAAAAAGTGTTTTTGTAATTTAAAAAAACTATGTCTTGTCTAGATTCAAGGTGTTATAAATATTCCATCTTACAAGTCTGAATTATAATTTATAACAACCAATCCAACAATGAGCTCCCAAAAGATAGACCTAAATTATTATAGAATGTGCTCTTACCGTTAAATACATCAAATATAATTTGTCTTCAACTTTTAAAAAAGAATTATGACCAGATGAAACAAAATGTAAATATACAAAATGTTAACCTATTTATAATTAGAAAGATGAGAAGGGGAACTGAAAATATGTTACCAAAAAGAAAAATGACTAAAGGGAAATTTTGATAATTTTTACTAAGTTTCTTAATTTGATAATTTTCATTATTTCTGGATATTGAAAAAAATATTTAAAAAAAAAACAATTTAATGGATCATAGAAAACTTAGAAGTGAAGAGATGGGAGGGAGGTAAATGGATATCTATTTTATTCCTAGTGTCCTATTTTCATAGTTTTTAAAATAGCAAAATATATCAGACTCACAAGGCTTTAAAAACTTGAATATAAATACCAAAAAGAATTTCTCCAGGCCGAATTATTTTTCTGCTTTCTTTTCTCATCTTTATAGCTAAGAATCTATGGCTTAAGCAGAGTAGTTCATTGTGAAACAAAAAATGAATGTAAAAATAGTTGAAATTATTACATTGCTAACCTCCAACTGTATTTTAGGCAGGTATTATTTCATCTTGCTTAGTTCTGTAAAATTCTCTCATAAAAGTCCCTGACTCTCACCAAAACAGCCAAGACATGATGGAAGAACTACTTATTTGAGTTTGTGACTCATATGGTTAAAACTTTACTCGCAGTATCAGAATTTCAGTTTAAGTTCCCTTTATTATTCCCTCTGAGGATGCAGAATGTTAGAAGTTATCCAAACATTTCTTGTAGAAGAAATAGATACTGAATAGAATAATCAGCATTAGCTGGGGGTAGAAATAGAAATTACCAAATAAATTGTTTATCTGCCTTGCTGAATTTGTGTGCACTTAACTAAATAAGCCAACTATGAGCAAGACACAATGCTAGATGATTGTGAGAATTTGAAAAACAGGCATTGATCTATTTATTTAATTCTCACCTCATTTCACAATGCACACACACACACACACGCACACACACAATAAAGTTGAAAAATATAACTTAAAAATAAAACAACAGGACAAAGTAAAATATAAATAAGAGGTATAGGCCAGAAAAAACAAGCTCACCTAGGCAGCCCGATTATCTCCCACAGTTATGGATTATAGAGTTCACTCTGATCTAATGGCAAAGGGGAACCATTATTTTTATTATTCATGATGCTGCATTGAAGCTATCCCTCAAGAGAAGGAAAACTGTTTTTTAATCACTTACCTCTAACATAAACATCTCTCAGTTGGATTGAAAAATGTAATGTGATGCCCTTAACCACGGAGCTAATTATTTTCCATTTGACCCTCTACCCCAAATTCACTCTCTGCCTTTCTCTCTGTGGCTCATCCCACAGTCTGTCTTTCCCAGGATCATTGCTGGCTGGCTTCAGGTTGGGTTCAGCTGGAGACCGGTGGTCAGGAATAAAAAAAGTGGTTGGAGAATTCCTTGTCTGCTCCTCTCTGCTTTGGCCACATTTAGAGGCTGCATTCCTTCAGGACCACAACTACATCGGGTGGCTCTTCCCATGACTCCAATAGCCCTTCAGCCCGAAATGATAACAGTTTCCCATTCTGCAAAACTCTCGGTGCCTCAATATTTTTAGTTAGTTCTGTTAACTCTACCCATACTTGTCCTGAAAGACTATTCCTTTTAAGGAATGGTGTGGCTTTCCTACCAAGACCCTGATTGATAGAGACAAATTCTTACAGCAGTGCTTATTTCAAAATCTCCTCAAAACAAAAGTCAGAGCACAACAATAGCCTTCAAATACATCTCAATAAAAACACCTCTGCAAGAACCAAGAAATTATTGTTCCAGTATACAAAACTGACAGTCTAGAACAGTGCTATCCAATATAACTTTCAAAGATGATGGAAATGTTTTATGTCTGTGATGCTCAATATATTAGCCATTAACTATATGTAGATATTAAACTCCTGAAATGTGGCTAGTGAGACTAAGAAACTGAATTTAATTTAATTTAATTTTAATTACTTTGCATTTAAATAGCCACATGTGGTAGTGCTACACTACTGTACAGCACATTTCTTTATTAATCCAAGGACAAAGTCCTATAGACTATAATATATGGCACAAAAATAAGTATAGTTCCTGTTGATCAAGAGCCTATACTTAGGAAAGAGTTAAGAAAAGGGCACTAATTACTAAAATATAACAAAAAATTAAGGTTTTTTGTTAAAAAGTAAAAGGTTTACAGTCTGAAAGTGGAAAAGTTCATAACAAATTACAGGACTTAAAGAAATCTTCACAGAGGATTTTGAGTTTAAGACAAGCATGGACAATTGAACAGATTTTGTATTAGTTTTCTACTTTTACTAACAAACTATCACACACATTTATTATCTTGCAATTATGTAGGTTAGAAGTCCAAAGCATGGGTCTCCCTGGGCTAAAATCAAGGTGTTAGTAGGACTACATTCATTTCTGGGAGCTGTAGGGAAAAGTCCATTGCTTTATCAGCTTCTAGAGACCATTAGCATTCCTTGGCTCATGGCCTTCTTCATTTATCTCCAAAGCTAGCAGTACTGCATCTTTTCATGCCTTTTTTCCATAGATGCATGTCCCTCTGACCACAACCAGGAAATATTCTCTCATTACATTGGGCCCATCCAGTTAATCTAGGACAATTTCCCTGTGTCGAGAATTTTAATTTAATCACATCTGCAATGTCCCTTTTGCTATGTAAGGTAACATAATCACGGGTCCCAAAGATTAAAATATGGACATTTTTGGGGGCCACTAGTCTGCCTACCAAAGATATGCTACAGCAAGAGTTGAAGATGAAAAGAAAGGGATTTTAGGAGGAGGTAAAGACTAAGAGCAAGGCAGACCAACAGGAGTTGATAGGATAATCACAAGAATCTGTTAACCAGCTCATCCAATTAACCAGCATTCTCCATTCCCTTTGTAAGATCTTTGGTAATGCTATGTTTCTTGCCAAATCTATTTAGGTCAGTTGCATTTTTCATTGTAATTTAATTAAATGAACATAAACCAATATGAGTGTGAAAAGAAAGTTGTTGTTTCCACACAAATTAAGTTAAATGCTTTGGAAAGACTCCCTAAAAGTAAGGTATTAAAAAGTTTTGCTAACAATTTAGATGTGCCAAGACAAATACAAAGATTTTGGAGAAAAGAGTAAACATCTAAAAGGATCTAAAATCAGATTGTCTTTTAAATATGTTTAATGTATAGTATGTATTATGAGTTAGGTTTACACAAGAAACATTATGAAAAACTTCAGTCAGGTTACCGCAATTAAAGAAGTATCCTTATCCCTTCCTCATATAACGGTACCATATATCTTTTAGATTTAAGCATGTTTAAGGTGTGTATGTGTATGAGTTTTATACATTTTATGCTTTCCTTCCTTTTTAGTGACTAAATGGTTAACTAAATATGTTTTAAAAGAAGGTTTCTACTGTATTTTTTTAAAAAAGAGATGGTACAATTACAGTTGGGGGAGAGTCGAAAGAGAATACACCACCGATTAGGTTAGGCTGACAGAGAAGGTCCTCCAAAGTCAGTGAGGAATTTGGACATTGCAATAGGAAATAAAGAAATAGTAAAAGGTTATTGTTGTTTTAATAGAAAAGGTCTTTGAGCATATCAAAGGACATGCTAAGATCTGGCCTTTATGAAATTAATCTGGCAGCTAGCAGGCTTATTGCTTCTAGTCTCCATAGTAATCACTCCCTCCAACCCACAGCAAAGGCTGCTGGGACCCCACACACAGGCTGAGTCTTGCCCCTGAGGCCCTAGACCTGCTCCGTCTACTGTAGCAACCGCTAAGCTACATGTAACTATTGAGCACTTAAATAGACCTAGTCTTAACTGAGATTGGCCATAATTGTAAAATAAACCCAGATTCAGAGACAATAAAATAACTCATTAATAATGTTTTGTAGGTTAGAAGTTGAAAGAATTACATTTGGTTCATATTGGGTTAAACAAAATATAGTATTAAAATTTATTTCACTTGCTGCTTTTTTACTTTTTTTAATTGTGGCTACCAGAAAAATTTAAACTATAAATGTTATGTAGCTCGCATCTGAGGCTCACATTCTACTTTTCTTCTGGACAGCAATGCTCTAGTGTAGATCAATCCTGATATAAAACAGAAGGGTTAAGCCTTCCCACCTCTTAACCCAACACTAGGACTCATATTCCTCTTACTATCTAATTTTAAATAAGGTGTCTTTGTCACACTCTTCTTTCTCCACCTTGGGACAGGGTCATTGCTAGCTCCTTAAAGATTTGCCCTTCTTCATCATTTGTAAACCCATGTTTCCTCCTTATAGTGATTGCTTGCTTCCTCTGGAGAAGCAGAGACTTTCAAGAGGTTGGAGATCAAGAATAAAAAATCATATCTGGGGATTAACAAATCATTGCTGACCTTCAAGAGAATGACCATATGAACTGTTTGAGTGGACAGCTAAGCAGGGTCAGGATTGCCACATCTATGATCTCATGAGCATAAAGACTAGAAGAAGAAAACAATGGCATCTAATCTGTTGGTGGAACAATGATGACAAAAGCACTTGCACATCCCTGACCCAGGCTTCCTCTACTGGTGTAACTAAACTTCAAGAATGCAGGGCCTCCTCCCTGTCATTTGTTATTCTGAAGTAGAGTGTTAACTAAGCGTACACTTTAGAAAAAAAAAAACACCCAGCTAGACCGTTAGGGATCACAATAAGGTTGAAAAGAAATAACTTTGCAACAGTAGGACTGTATTCAGAAGTGAGAAATACACCCCCTCAAATCACCTCGCCCTCATGCAAAGAAAGCTAAACACACCCTGATTTATTTGCCCATCCAAAGAACTGGCCAGATTTTTTTCTAAAACTCTGGAGGGTAGTCTTTGTGCTCATGTTGCCTATGGACATGGCCTGGGAGACAAGCATCTGATTCTGTTTTAGAGGCAGTTCTAATTCTCTTGTGCTGCTGGGGAATCTCATCAGAAAATGTTTTAGTCACATAAGCACATGCACATCTGAGTATATGCACATATGTAAATGTACATACACACATCTATCTTATGCTTATATGTATTTATGCATGTGAGCATATTAGCTGATGTAATGCAATAGATACCTAAAAACATGACACAAAAAAATCAAAACAGACTATTCACTATCCAAATAATGCCAATAAAGTCAGATAAATAAATGTGTTTTCTTTTTAAGTCCCTGCACTGAACTAAATAACCTCTTACATTTTCATTCTAAAGTATTATATAACATCTTGTAAAAAAATAATGCTTCTTCTGTTCTTCAGTCTTGCAAAATGTTCAGTGTCTTTGCTGTTGCAGAGTATAACAATTTAAACCTTTAGCATTGCAGTTCTCAAAGAGATATCTCCCTACTGACCAAACCGAAGGCGGTATGGCATGGTCATACCAAGGGTCCTAAACAGTGAGCCAAAGGATACAGGATTAAGCCAGAACTCTACCCATTGTGAATTTAGGCAGGCCTTTTCACACCCCTAAGACCCCTAAGTCTATTTCTTCATTTCTAAAATAAGGCTAATAACCCTTGACCTGTCTTTCTCACAAGAGTTTTTTTAGGGTATCTGGGAATAGGTTTTGTAAACTCTGAAGTACTAAGTAGAGGAACAAATAGGTATTATTATTGCTACAATTGTTAAAGTATGTCTCATGACTAAGAAGAAACTCCAGGGATAAGTTCTTCCATACAGTGAGACAGGAAGGAAGTACAGGATTCCAGCACACACCTGTCTTGTGACTTCATTCATGAAATTCAGGGTGGAAATTTAAAATACTTCCTTGGAATTTCATTGGCTTCAAAGAAGGTAGAAGTCAAGATGTAACAGAAATTTTTATTCTAATTTGTTCTGAAACACGGGTTTTTGATCATCATGATTCCTTAAATTAGAATGGATCTGCAAAAATAGATACATGAAAGCATTTTTTTTCTAAAATTTTTTCATATAAGAGTATGCAGCCTGCTATGTAATGTCACACATTAAAATAACATTGGCATAGAATGGGAGTAAAATCCTTTCTCTGGAAATAAGCATATGTTATTAAAATTATATATCATTTGTAGCCAACTACTAGAAAAGAATCCACACTGCAGTGTCTAAGTTTAAGGTTGACTTGAAGTACTGTGACATTGTACAATAAGCACAGGACTACAAAGCAAGAGAATTGGGTTATACTTCCAGATATTCCAGTAAATAACCTGATTACTTGAGTAACGCATTGACTTCTACTGGCCTTCATTTCCTTGTGTGTATAATGGATTAATGCCACATGCTTACTTGCCTGTTTCGTAGAATTCTTATGAACATGAAGTAAAAGTATCTATAAAAATGGCTCTGTATACCATAAAATCGTGAAGAAAAATCAAGAATTAAGAAAATGAGCTTTATATGAAAGTTCTTATAGCATAATACAGCTATTTACTAGTTTTTTTTATCATATATATAACCCACAAAGATGTTTGTAATTCTGTTTTTTATACATTAATATTAATAATTTTATAATAACCTTGACCTTAGTAAACCAGCCAAATGAAAGCTAAATATGCTCTTTATCCATCATTCCTTGCCAGAGATTTAGAAGACAGCTTACCATCTCTCAGATCATACAAACTTTAGAAGCTCCAACAAAGTTGTATATAGAAGCTACAAAAATTGTTATTATGAAAATAATAACAAGAATATAAACAAGATCTTTAAATATTAAAAATTCCTATAAACACACTATATTTATAGAGCAATAATTAAGAATACAATGGCAGATAGAAAATAATGTCCTTGAAAACGCAATGTGTCTACTGAATGAAGCAAAAGTAACTCTTAGAGAAAAAAGTCATGATGTTATTCATCTCATTTTTTAAAAATTAAAAAAAATCAGATGAATATTTTAAAGGACGAAAAGAAAACCCAAACAAAAATGAGAAAAGAGAAAAATAAAATTAATAAGTATATTGGAAAACTGAACAGAAGTATAAGTGAAAAGTAAAACCATGTTCTGACTTGCTAAAAACAGAAAGACCAACAGCAAAAATTTAACCAAGAGTAAATGCAAATAAATTAAAAAGAAGTTAGAAAGACTACATAATCAAAATACAAAACAAAACTAGTGAATATGCAGTTGTGTGAAAATAAATTTCATCTAATGAATAATTTGTTTTTACAAAGTATGATAAACAAAAACTGAAAAAAAAATTGGAGATAATATCACAGAAAGCAGAAGGATTATATGAGTTTATAAAAAATTATCTAAAATGATCAGTGAATAATATTAAGGTATTATAAACCATTTTTGAACATAGCAAAAATAGTAAAACTATAAGTAAACTATGACCTTAGAACTAAAACTTGAAAAAGATAATACAAAAAAACTACGGGCCAATTTTATTTATTAATATACAAGCAAAAAATGTTAAACAAAATATTAGCGGACAGAATTCAGCCATTTACTAAAAAATAATATACCATGAACAAGTGGGATTTGTCACAGGAATTCAAGAAATATTCAACATAAGAAAAATTATCAAAACAATATAACACATTAATAGTATAAATAATAAAAATGACATTTAAATATATGCTCAAAGAGTTTTTAAGAAACATCGAAACTTATTTATAACTTTTAAAGAGAAATTGCAAGAATAGGAAGATAGTTCATTTTAACTTCACAAAAATGTTAATGCCTTACTATATGGAAAGATACTCACTACAAAGGGAGATTTACTTAAAACCATGAACTAGCATTCTACATAACTGAGGAAAACATTAGATATATTCTCATTTACAACATAAACAAAATTTAAATGCCCACTATCACTGTTTACTAATTAACTTTGCATCAGATTTTTACAAATTCAATGACAAAAATAATTTTAGATATTAGAGAGAAAAAAGAAAATATTAATTTCAGATACTAACATTACATTCAAAATTTTTCCAAATCAGCTGTAAAGTTATCAAAGACATTAAAAGAGTTCAACAAAGTAGTTGGTGATAAGACAGAGCTATAAATCCATGGTATTCCTCATACCACTTCCATATCATTAACATTCAAATTTCTGACCACTTTTAATGATATGGAAGTGGTATGAGGAAGACTATGTGAAGGGGAGAAGGTAAATAAGGGTAAAGGTAATTAAGTATATGGTGACAGAAGGAGATTCGACTTTGGCTGATGAACACAATGCAATATACATATGCTGTATTATTGAATTGTACACTTGAAACCTACATCATTTTATTAATAAATGTCAGCAATAAATCTAATTTTTAAAAAGTAGTCAGAAAATAAAATTTAAAAAATATATATTTATATCAAAAAATATTATAAAAGAATGCAAAATTTATGTTAAATTATGAATAAAAGTTCTGGAAAGGAAAGTATAAATATTATAAAAATAAACCTCCTTCACAGGTTAATCTATAAATTAAAATAACTCAAAAGTGAACCTCAAATATTCTTAATATAACTTGAAAAATTATTTTTAAATTCATTTGCAATGAAATTTCATTTTTAAATAGAATCAAATTAGCAATCCCTGATGCTGTTACTTCCAGCAGCCCAGTAAAATTACCAAGAAAGAGAAGTCCAAAATTAAAAACAACTCTGAAGACTGAAACATGCAGAAAAGCTGGCTGCCAGAATCTGGGAGGAATTTTCACTTTCTACAAGATGTATGGAGATGGATTGAGCAAAACAACTGAGGGCTTCCTTCTACATCCCAACAACAATAATAATAAATAAAACATCTGAACAACATGAAATAAAATGTGAAGACACTTATCTCTCACTCACAATCTCTTCCCTGGCTCAGAAAACAATAACCATATTGTTGAGCATTCATCTCTCCGATATTATGATATTCTTTTTTAATCACTTTTTTTCAACCTTCTCTTCTTTCTACATTTGTTCAGAGAAGGTACTTCTGAAAAAAAAAAAAGACTGTTTAGAAAGTACTTCTAAAAAGATTATTAGAAGGTACTTCTAAAAAAGCAAAACTAACAGGGATTAGAACTGGAATGGAAATTCTTTTCAAGAAAAGGACCCTAGGAAGGTGCAAAAACCAAAGAGCCTTCGTACGTATAGTTCATTTGGGAGAATGTAGTTTGTCATTTATTCTACTGTTTCAGAGCATCTTTTTCAAAATTAGAGAAAACAGAAGATAGGAACTCTGGTGAACAGAGCCACACTAAATTAATGCTGGACAAATACTTAGAATTGGGCCCAGGGTTGCATGTAACCAACTGTATATCTAAGGGGTATTTAGAGTAGAAGACAGTGAGAAGAGAAAGAAGTCATGCAATTTCTCTTTGGTAAAAACCTTTGTATGAATAATTCACTAGGAAATTCCTAAATAACACACTGGCACACACCTACGTATGCACACACACTCACAAAGAACACAGGCCTATAATAGATAATGCATTATAGAACCATGAAAGCGCATAAATAACCACGACAATTTAGAGAAAGAAGAACCAAGTTGGAGATATCACACTACCTGATATGAAACTACACTACAAGGTTATTATGATCAAAACAGCATGGTACTGGCATAAAAACAGACACATAGATCAGCAGAACAGAATAGAGAACCTGGAAATAAATCCATGCCTATATGGTCATTTAATCTATGACAGAGGAGGCAAGAATATATAATGGGGTAAAGATAATCTCTTCAATAAATGCAAATACATGCAAAAAAAAGTGAAACTAGACCACATATACAATAGACAATATACAAAATTAATTAAAGACTTAAATGTAAGACTCAAAACCATAAAACTTCAAGAAGAAAATATAGGCATTAAACTCTCTAATATTGATATATATATATATGTATATAAATATACATATATATATGTGTGTGTGTATATATATATGTGTGTGTGTGTGTGTGTGTGTGTGTATATATGTGTGTATATATATATATATATATATATATATATATATCCTCAGACAAGGGAAATTAAAGAAAAAATAAACAAATGGGACTACATATAACTAAAAAGTTTTTGCCTAGCAAAGGAAACCATCAACAAAATGAAAAGACAACCTGCTGAATGGGAGAATTTATTTGCCTGTGATACATCTGACAAGGGGTTAATATCTAAAATTTATAAAGAATTCACTCAATGATGACAACAAGTACAAAATTCAATTAAAAAATGGGCAGAAGACCTGAACAGATATTTCTCCCAAGAGGAAATACTGGTGGCCAATAGATGCTCAGGGTCACTAATCATCAGAGAAATGCAAATTAAAACCACAATATGCTATCACTTCACTCTTGTCAGATTGGCTATCATCAATAAATCAAAAACAACAAATGTTGGTGAGGATGTGGAGAAAAGGAAACCTTCATACACTGTTGGGATTGTAAATTGGTATACCCACTCTGGAAAACAGTTTGGAGGTTCCTCAAAAAAATTAAAAATAGAACTATCTTCTGACTCAGCAATTGCATTTCGAGGCATTTATCCAAAGAAAACCAAAACACTACTTTGTAAAGATCTAAGTACCCTTATGTCCATGGCAGCACTATTCGTAATAGCCAAGATATGGAAGCAATATAAGTGCTGTCAACAGATGATTGGATAAAGATGTTATGGTTCATATATACAATAGAATATTGCTCAGCTATTTTTAAAAAATGAAATCTTACCATTTGCAATGATATGGATAGACCTAGAGGGTATTATGTTGAGTAAAATAAATCAGCCAGAGAAAGACAAATACCATATAATTTCACTTATATGTGGAATCTAAGGAACAAAAGACATGAATAAACTAAATGAAAACAGACTAACAAGTACAGAGAACAAACTTGTGATTGCCAGAGAGGGGAGGGGTTAGGGGACTGGCTGAAAAGGTAAAGGGATGAAGAAGTACAAATTAGTAGTTACAAAACCATCACAGGAATTTAGATATATAAGATATATAGTTAATATTATTGTAATGTTGTGTGTAGTGACAAATGGGTGCTAGAGTAACTGGGGGGATCACTTCATGGATTCTATAAATGTTTCTAAATTTAAAATAAAATTTAAAAAATAATAATGGAAAAAAAGAGGAAAAGCCCAACATTCTAAAGATTAAAAGCAATTTTCTACAAATAATCTTTTTCAGGAAGCAGAAGATGTCATTGAAACCTTCTGTGATATTTTGTAATATCTGCAAATCTAAGTTTTCATTAAAGAAAATTAGAGGACAAAAAAGAGGGGGAAAGTAAAATATGACAAACAATAAGAAATCAATTTAAATCTCACCAAAGCTATAAAGAATATTGATATATCCCCCCAATATTGCCCAGCCCAGATGATTTTATAGATATATTTTGCCAAACTTTCATAATCAAACTTTCAAAACGGGATAAGATTAGAACAACAACATAAAACAACAACATGAAAATATGGCCTGGTACTTCTACAAATATAGATGCAAAAATTCTAAAATCCAAAAAGCCACATGCAGGTACAGAGCAATGCACATGTCCAGGAAAACTTAAGAAGGCCATAATTTATCACTTTTGAACTTGAGACTCTATGCAAACAGGAGGTAAAAGTTCAGGCAGAGGCTGTTAGCTGCCTAGCTGAGTATTGAAGGTATGCCCAACACATAAAGAGGGTCTCTCAGAAAAGGCTTGAAAAATTATTGGCAAAGCATTTAAGAAAATATCTGTACAAACATTAACTGATCATTAAGCTAACTAAGCAGAGACTTTGGTGGCCACACATAACAAAGAATATAGACTTTACAGAATTAGTTCAGAAGAGTCACTAAGCAAGCAAACAGCAACAATAACAATCACTTGGATGAGAAAGGTTTTGATTTCCAGAGGTGTGACATTATATTATTTTAAATGTCCAGTTTCTAATAAAAAAAATTATACCTGCAAAGAAAGTATGATTCATACACACACACACAAACACACACACACAAACACACACACACACACACACACACACACACACACACACACATACACACACAAAGCAGTCAATAGAAACTGTCATGAGGAAGCCAGTGTTGGTCTTTCTAGACAAAGATTTTGGTGACCTACCAAGCATATGTTCAGAGACCTAAAGGACTCCATGTCTAAAGAAGTAAAGTGTGAGAAAATGTCTCACTAAGTAGAGAATATAAGTAAATACAAATTATTTTTTAAAATAAAGAGATATTTGAGCATTAAATAGTAAAATAACTGAAATGAAAAATTCAGTAAAGGATTTTCGACCACCATATTTGAACTAGCAGAAGAAATAATCAGTGGACTGAAGTTATGTTGACTGAAATTTTCTGGTCTGAAGAGGTGACTAAAAAAGAATGAAGAAAATAAGAGACCTATGGGACATCATCAAGAATATCAACATACACATGATGAGAGCCCCAGAAAGAGAGGAGAGAGAAAAAAGAGCAGAAAGAATATTTGAAGAAATAACAAAAAACAATAATCTGCATACCCAAGAAGCTCAATGAACTCCAAGTGAGATGAAGAGATCCATGCAAGACACATTATAATCAAACTGCCAAAAAAAAGTCAAAAACAAAAAGAAAATTTTGAAAGCAGCAAAAGAGAAAAGACCTATCACATTCAAGTTATCCTAAATAAGACTAACAGCTACTTTCTTATAAGAAACGAGGGAGGACAGAAGGCACTAGGATGACATATTCAAGTGCTGAAAGACTGTCAAGAATGTCATATTCAGCAAAATTATTCTTCAAAAATGAAGGAGAAATTAAAACACTTCCAGATAAGCAAAAACAGAGAATTGGTCACTAGCAGACCTATCTAACAAGAAATGCTAAAAAGAGTCAGTCATTCAGACTGAAATTAAAGAACACAAGACTGTAACCTGAATCTATAAAAAGAAATAAAGTAAAGGTAACTACATAGGTAAATATAAAACAGGTAAAGATAACTATATAGGTAAATATAAAAGACACTATAAATGTATTGTTTGTAATATTTTCTTCCCCTATATGATTTAAAAGACAATTGCATAAAGTAGTAATTTTAAAACTGCATTGATAGGCTTAGAGTGTATAAAGTAATTTGTAATTTGTATAACAATAATAGCACAATGAGGGATGAGGAATAAAACTATTTAGGAGATAAATTTATACATGATTGAAATCAGGTTGGTATTAATCCAAAGTGGATTGTTATAAAATGTTGATCCCAAGGGCAACTCCTAAGAAAATAACTAAAAAATATATTTACTAAAATAAATGCCAAAATAATTAAAATAGTACACTAGAAAATATCTATTTAACACAAAATAAAGCAGTAATAGAACAATAAAGGAAAAAGAGATTTAAGTCATGTAGAAAACAAATAGCAGACATAAAATAGTAGACATGAATCATATCTTAAAGTAATTTCACTAACTAGAAATAGATTAAATACTCCAATCAAAAGGCAGAGATTGGTAGAATGGTTAAAAAGAAAAATGTAAGCCTACTATACATGCTGTCTATAAGACATCCTCAGAGATTCAAAGATAAATAAATTAAAAGGACAATCATAGAAAGTAATATGCCATGTGAACAAAATATAGCCAGAGTGGCTATACTGAAACAAAAACAAAAAACTCAAAACAACTAAACCTTAAGTTAAAAATAGTTAATAAAAACAAAGAAAATCATTTTAAAAAGGAAAAAGTGTCTATTCATCAGGAAGACATAACAATATAAACATACATGAACCTAATAATAATATACATGAAGCAATAACTGAAAAAATTAAAGAAAGAGACAATTCAACAATATTAATTAGAGAATTCAGCACCTCGATTTCAATAATAGATAAAATGACCAGTCAGAAGATCAAAAAGGAAAGACAAAGACATGAACAACACTGTCAATCAACCAGGCCTAACAGACATAACAGAATGTTCTACCCAACAACAGCAGAATATATATTCTTCTTAAGAGCATATTGACAATTCTCCAGGATAAATCATATGTGAGAGCACAGAAGAAGTCTCAACAAATGTAAATGATTGAAATAATACAAAGTATGTCCTTTGACCACAGTGGAATGAAATAAATAGAACTTAAAAGGGAACTCAGGAAGGCTTTCAAAAATAAGACCATTCTATAAAAATCAATAGCATTCTAATACCATTGAGAAGCTGTATTAGAAAACAATATAGTTGCAACAAAAAAAGCCAAGAGGTATTTAACAGTTAACCTAACAAAAAAAAAAAAAAACAAAGGAAAATCTCAATAAAAAACATCAAAGAAAATTTGAGTACATAGAGTGGTATACCAGGTTCATGGAAAGAGGATTAATTTAACCAATTCTTCCCACTTAACATACAAATTCTATGCAATCACAAAGAAAATTTTGACTTTTTAAAAACATTTAAACAAATTACCCAAATCTTATATGGAGTTATAAAAGTTCCCAAATAGCTTGTAAAACTTTGAAGAAAAAAAGAGAGAATGATTTCCTCTAACCAGATATTACAACACACTAAAAAGCTACCACAGTTAAAATAGTATGGTACCAGTGGTCAAATAGGTCAATGGAACCAAATAAACCCACCTACATGTAAAAGTTTGATATATGACAAAGGTGCATTTTAAAACAAAGGGTAATTAATTGTCTAGATGGTATTGAAAAAATTGGCTCACTCTATGAATAGAAATTAAATTGGATCTCTACCTTATACCATATACAAAAGTGAACTTAAGATGGATTAAAGAACAAGTGTTGGTGAGGATGTTGAGAAAAGGGGACTCTCATACACTGTTGGTGGGATTGCAAGTTGGTACAGCCACTATGGAAAACAGTCTGAAGGTTTCTCAAAAATTTAAAAATGAATATACCTTTTGCACTTCTGGGTATTTATCCAAAGAAAACCAAAACAATAATTTGTAAAGATCTATGCACCCCTATGTTCATGGTAGCACAATTCACAACAGCCAAGATATGAAAGCAACCTAAATGCCCATCAACAGACAATTGGCTAGAGAAGTTATGGTTCATATATACAATGGAAGATTACTAAGTCATTAAAAAAAATGAAATCTTACTATTTGCAATGTCATGGATGGACCTAGAGGTTATTATGCTGAGTGAAATAAGTCAGACAGAGAAAGATAAATACCATATGATTTCACTTACATGTGGAATCCAAGGAACAAAAAGAACAAACTAATCAAAAACAGACTCACAAATATAGAGAAAAATCTGATGACGGCCAGAGGGAAAGGGTTGGGGGATTTGGAGAATGGGTGAAGGGTTAAAGAAGTACATGTTAATAGTTCATAGATGGTCACGGGGATGGAGAGCACAGCACAGAGATTGCAGCTAGCACTAAAGCAATTGCTAGGTGGAGAGCCAGAGAAGAGAAAGAGTAATTAGGGAGATCATTTTATAAACTATTGAAAAGTCTAAACAATGTACTGTATACTCAAAACTAATAAAATAAAATTTTTAAAAAATGATGGATTAAAGACCTTTATGTATAAAGTAAAACTATAAAGCTAGTAAAATAAAATATGAGACTATTTTTGTGACCTAGGGATATAAAAAGCTTTATTAAATAAGATCCAAAATGCACAACACATAAGGTAAGTGTATATATTAATGGATTTTACTATATCAAAATAAAAAAAGTCTTACTTAGGTATAAATCTGAAAAGAAATATGAGCAATACTTAAATAAAACATTGCTAAAAGGAATTAAGGAAAACCTAAATAAATGGAGAGGTATACTATGTTCATAGGTTGGAAGACTCAATGTGGTTAAAATGTCAGTTTTTCCTAAATTGATGTATAGATTTCACATAATCCCAATAAAAATTCTAGCATGTTTTTTTCTAGACATTGACAGATCAATTCTAAAATTCATATAAAAATGCAAAGGACCTAAAACAACCAAAACAAATGTGAAAAAAAAAAGTTTGAGGATTAACGCAGCCTGATTTAACAATTTATTAAAGCTATAGCAATCATTATTGATGTGTTATTGTGTTATTGATGAAAAGATAGAGAACCAGATCAATAGAACAGAACAGAAAGTCCAGAAATGAACCTATACATATAAAGACAACTAATTTTTAACAAATCAGATGCATAGGCAATTTACTGGAGAAGGATAACTTTTCAAACAATGGTGCTAAAACAACTAGATATCTATATTTTTCAAATTATCTAAAATGGATCATAAACATAAATATAAAATCTAAAATTATTAAACTTAGAGAAGAAAAGATTGGAGAAAATCTTTGTGACTTTTTATTAGGCAAAATTTCTTATGTAGGACAATAAAAGCACAATGCAAAAAGAAAAATTATGACTTAGACTTTATCAAAATTTAAAAATTCTGCACTTTGTACATTATTAAAGAATGGAAAGATAAATCACAGACTAGAAAAAATATACTTGCCAAGTACTTGTATTTAGAACAGAAATAAAAGTATACAGAGATACAAGCACATAAATACAAATATATATAGGGCTTATAAATATAAGTATTTATACAGATACAATATATGATAAAGGACTTAAACCTAGAATACAAAAAATATTCAAAATTCAATTATAAGATGATAAATTCAATTTTAAAATGTGCAATAGATTTGAATAATTAAAGAAGATATATAAAGTGAAAATAAGCACATAAAAAGATGTTTGATATAATTAATTAGTTATTAGAGAAATGCTAATCAAAACCACAATGAAATACCATTTCTTAACTGTTAGATTGTGTAAAATCAAATAAAGTGACCATATCAAGTGTTGGAGAGGATGTGGAGGAACTGGAACTCTCATATATTCAGTTGATTGGAATGTAAAATGATACAACCACTTTGAAAAACAGTTTGGCAGCTTCTTATTTAACACTATGTATAGCATGTGTTTGTGTGTGTTTGTGTGTGTGTGTGTGTGTGTGTGTGTGTGTGCGCACGCGCATGCGTCTGTGTGTGTAAAATCTATATCTGTGTTACATATATTCATGTTTATTGATTTTTTATTACCAAATAGTATTCCATAACAACCATTCAGTATATCTCATGTATCCATTCTCTTCAGAAAGCAAGCCAAATTTACCTTCAATTTTCTACCACATACTTGTACATCATCCCTTTTTATCTTTGTAGTAATTTATATGCCGAAGTGAGATTGCTGGGTCGTAGAACATATGCACACTAAGCAACATTATATTGCTTTCCAGAGCGGTCAACAAGGATAAATTTCAACCAGTAGTGTACAAGAGTTTTCATTTCTCTTCTTTTAGTTAATTGCCAAATGGTGATCTTTTAATTACATAATTCTTTCTGCATTTATTACTTGGCATATAAGGGAGAGCTTTTCAATCTCCCCCTGTTCATTAATTTATTCATTTCTTTCATCAGTATGGGCTCATGGATGTCTATTCTGTTCAAGAGTTTATAATCAATCAAAATCATTATTTTGATGTTTAAATTGTCCCAGAATGGGAGTCCCTTTGACCTGATACTTGTGTCTTTTTGATAAATCCCCATCATTTTTTAATGGACTTTTTCAGTGCAGTTTTAGATTTACTAAAAAATTACACAGGAAGCACAGAGAGTTTCCACATATACCTCTCCACACAGTTTCTCCCTTGAGGTCAGGTAATGAATTAAATTCACTCTTGAACCCGAGCACGTAGCACAGTGGTTGGCACATAGTAAGCACTCACCATATATTTGAAATATTAAAAAATAATTAATTAATAAATATAATCTGAGATAAGCTACCACCCATCAAGTTTTCAGGGATTCTGAATATCCTAATAAATAATAAAGGTATTGAGTGTGTTCTCAGAAATAGAATATGTCCAGTCTTTTGCAGCCAAAATGTTGCCTTATATGGGCTTTACATCTAAATGACAAACTTCATATTCTATCTATGCTTGGAAATATCTTCACAGCCTGACAACCTTCCCATAACTCACAGAGAAAAACAAAATGTTTGGAGCCATTTCCCTATTTCCTGAAAATATGCCCATGTGTGTCATCCTTGATTGCTGTATATCACAAAATCAATTGAACATAGAGCCACAGATTTAGAACTATCAGAAATCTTTTGCACTTATCATTATATGGATAAAACAACAGAGGCCTAAAGAAGTGACATTACTTCATCCTAAAGAACATTAGTAGCAGTGCTAATCCAAGTCTGTTGATTCCTAGTCATCTTACCAAATATTTTTACAGTGATAAAAATTAATTCTCCCACCCACACATAAGCTTTGCAACCACTGGTTTACTTACAAATTGTTCCAGAATCATTATTGATAATTATTATTAAACCTGAATGATGGGTTTGGGTACCATGCTGTAAAATAACAGACAATTCCCTGCACACAATTTTCACTACCGATGAAAAATAAGTGACATGGTTGACCAGTGTTCTATCTAATCAATAGGTTACTTTGGTTTCTTTTTGTTGTGTATTTATGTGTGCGCCTGTGTGCTTGATTTTTTTTTCTCCAATTTCTATTAGCCTTACTCAAAAAGGGAAGTTGGAAATGTGAAGGTTCTTGTTGCACAGACATGTGATTTATCTAAATGGCATTAAAATTGTTCAGACATTGAAATGAAAGCAAATGTGCGTGTACCTATCATATTACGTAGGGAAACCAATGTAGGCTGAGTGAGTTGCATGTCACCAAATGTCCCACATGTGACATACAGGGAAAATGACATAATCCAAGTATTCGGCAAAAGCAGCCCACAATAATGAATGCATCATTTCTGAAGAGGAAGAGCGAGCAGATGGCTCAGCAAGCAATTGTAGAAGAGCCAGCTTCCCCCTCCGCACCTCCAAAACCAAATTGCCTCCCAGTGTCTCATCTTAGGGCCTGTGGAAAGTCAGAAGCAAAACATTCAAGTACCACATTAGCAGCAGCCATAGCAGAAGGACTCCTAGGTCATGGTGCCCTGGGCTTGGACCCAAAGGACCTGAGTTCACAGCCAGATTCTGCTTCTTACTTTTCATGCTTAAACAAGTTACTTAGTTTCTTTAAATTTTATTTCTTCATCTATAATGAAGGACTAGTACACCTCTATGGTCTTAATGGAAATATTGAAATGAAAGAGCTTCATGAACTACACAGTACTCAACAAATGTTAAAGTTCTTAATTTAAAAGTGCAGATTAATTGAAGCTAATAGTTAAAAGCCAACCTGAAACCTAACAGCATATATTGTTACACAGTGTTCCAGCCTTAGAGCCCTAACCCCAGTTGATCATAGCCTTACAGTTCCTTTTCAAGAATGCTCAGTGAATATTGGTTGTCTCTGTGTTAAAAAGTCATCATGACTTTATTTCTATCACAAAAGTAGGATAAATCTATTTCGTTCATTACTCATTGAATAAACATTTGTTGAGCATCCACTTTAAGCCATGCACTAGCTAAGTAGCAGGCGATATAGTAGCTGAGGCTCTTTGACTGCTGGTTTTTTAAAAAGATAAGTACCTCTTTTTCTTTGTTGTTATTGCTTAAAGGGAAAGCATAGTAGAAAAGAAAATAAATATTTAACTACATCAAGAAATCTAGAGAGAGACAGTTCTGGATGATTTGTGGATTGGTCTAAGAAATGATAATAACTTAAGTTCCTACCATTTTCTTAAAAAATGATTTCATAAACGCTAACTGATTTAATCTTCACATAAACCCTACAAAGTAGGAATTATTTCCCATTCTTCAGATCCTGAATGCAAATCCAGCTATTCTGATTTCAAATCCAAAACACTCTCTACTATATCGATTATTTCTCACTTTAATGCCAAGGGACATCAGAATAAGAAAAGATAAATCAAGGTAAAGCATAATTATTTTCAATGCTCTAGTGTGTATTATTGAAGCAGAGTCCCAGGATTCTTACCATCCATAAACCTCATCAATGGTAGAAAGGTAGCTAAAATAGGCATTAGGAAACCATAAAAATGAGACTAAGTAATTTCAGTAATACCTTTTGCTATCCCACACAATACATTTATTTTATTTTTTTCCTCACTGACATTCTGTTAACTCCCCAAAGAAGAACTCCCAAACGCTGAGACTAGACCAAAACAGTAGAACACTACTAATTGGTGGATCACTAAAGTATTCCATTTTGTTTGCATTAAAAGACATTTTGATGGCAATCCTTTGCTTTGATGGCAACCAAAATAGATTAACTGGATCTTTAATAGAGGTATATAATAAGAACTTCAGACAATATGCTCTGAAGATAGTCGTTCTTGTATTCAAGCAAATGGTAGAAATGGAAAAAAGATGGGGAGGGGGACGGGGGGAGGGGGGAAGAACATTCCTGGAGCAGCTGTTGCATATGGGCACCATCCTGGACACTTTACATATTTTAACTCTTTGAAACTTCATAGTAAGCCTGGGCGCAATTTTACAAATGAGGAAACAGAGGATCAGATAAGTTAAGACCTAGTCCCATCTCTTTGCCCCACCCCCACACATTATCTTTGAAAATGTTCTGACATGGAAGGGCCAAGACACATGTGTGTTATAGAGGAGTCCCTTGGCTCCTGATATTCCTTAGAGGGACCAGGACTCAAGTGTCATGATTCAGGAATTGGACGTGCTGCCAAGGTCACTTGAGATCCTTTAGCCTATGAACAGAGTGTTCCCAAGGAGAGGTAAGGGCTAAGGACAGAGCTTTAGAAACACAATCTTGGGGGCTAGGAAGGCAAAGAGAGAAATGCAAGATATGAAAGAACTAGGAAAGTACAAAGGCATAGACAGCAAGTGTATGTTAAGAAAGAATAGATGGTCAAAAGCTATCACAATAAAAAATAAATAAAGGCTAAGAAATAACCTCAGGACTTGGGATAAATCTTTATTTATTATCTAGCATGACAAGAATGTCATTAAATGGGTGGAATTAACTTTATTTTTTAAATGTCTGTAAAACATGATGATGTATTTTACAATAGAAAATTTTTAAGTACATAACAGTATAGAGAAGTTGGGCCCTGGTGGGGTGGGGGTCACCATAATTCTATCCTAATGTGATCAACATATTAATTAACATTTTGAAATATTTTGTTTTAATCTTCAGGGAACTTTACACAGTGGAAATCATACTGAATATGTAATTTTGTGTGCCATTTATTTAGTTTAACATTATCATGAACAGTTGCCCAAATCTTTAAAAATTCTTATAACTGTTTAATCTTGCATTCCACTAAACCATAGGTAGCAAGGGTAAGATCAATGTTTTATTCTTTTTGTATATTTCCACACAACACAACACAGTCATCTGCAGAGTAGAAATTAAAAAAATATTTATTGAGTGAAATATGAACACTAATTCTTATCATCCCTTAATTCACCAATCTTCTGAAGCCCTGTGTCTATGGTTCCTTTTATGGTACATTGTGTCTGCTCTCGGGATGTTTTATTTTACCTGCTTCAGGTGTATATGTTAGCCCTAACTAGACAATGAGTTTTATGAAATATAAGTCTATATCTTCAATTCTTTTTACATCCTTTGCTTTCCAACTAAAACAATAGTACCCACCACAGTGTTCCTTCCAAAGAAGACAATTTAATCTCATTAAATTAAGATAAACTATAGCTATAAAAACTCAAAGAAACAAAAATTATTTTATTTATGTTAGTGATACTTCTCTTACCACCAAGAGAACCTGTATTTTTTACTAAGTTTTAGTCCCTAGTATCAAATCCTCTTTAAGCTTTTTTCCCCCTATTTTCCCCTTACAGTAGACTGAAATTACATATAGTCATGCTTGTGTATGTGCATGTGTGTGTGTGTGTGTGTGTGAGAGAGAGAGAGAGAGAGAGAGAGAGAGAGAGAGAGAGAGAGAGAGAGAGCGGAGAGACAGAGACAGAGACAGAGACAGAGAGAAACTAGAAAATTCTTGTAGCCATAAACAAAGTATAAATCAAAAACTAGAACATGATCTTTCTTTCTTTGCACTCTTGACAAGTCACTAAGCAGAATAATTCAAGCTTAGGCTGAATTGAAAGAAGTAAAGTTTCCAGAAAAAGGAAGAAAACACAATGCTCTACTCTGTAATGTTCAGTAATACCAGGAACACTGTGTTCAGTTCAAAAGACAAACACTATAAAAGAAAATTAAAAGAAGAATAATGTCTAAAGTAAAACACCCAAGAAGGTGATAAGTTTCAAAAAACATAAGTAATTATTATAGGAGCTGGTTTTCATGTAAGAGATGGATTAAATGACATAGGGCCTGTAAGTCATGGAAGATTTTTTACTTTTCTCTGAAAGAGCTGGAAAGTGAGTTTTGAGCCGAATAGTGACATAATATGACTTGGGTTTTTGGAGCATCATTTTGTTGAGAAAGATTATAAAGAGACTAGAGTGGGAGTAGGAAGACCAAGTAGGAAGCTATTGCAAAAACTCAGAAACTATGAACCCAAAGAGCAAAACCTCCATCGTGTGGGTGTATGGTATGGGTTCACTTAATAGACAGTGAGCTCTCTATTATCAAAGGTATACAAGTAGAAAAATCACTTGGCAAAGATATTGAACAGGTTAACTTCATAATGTAAAAGTCATATCCAATTTTGAGACTCTATGATCATTGCCTACAACCTACCCATACACTCAGACAGCCTAATAACTCCACAACCATGTTCATAATTTGTGTTTTATGATAAAAGCATGATATATTCACTGTAGAAAAATAGAAATTAAAGATATAGTTAAACAAAAAGAAATGAAATAAAAATAAAATTCTAACATCCAACAATACTTATTGATAAGACCCTTGGTATATATCCTTCCATTACATTTTCTTGGCACATAAATCATTAGATAGATATATGATAAAAAGTATAGGGGTTTTTCTAACTAAATAAGGTTGTTATCTTTATGATAATTTGTAATCTTCTTTTAAAATTCAATATATGCTGAATATATTTCCCTGTCAATTTATATTATCTTCCAGAATCAGAAATCTCCTATAATAGCCCCTATCACAGCTGTGAAGTAATGGGTAATGTAAATAACACAGAAACTGACAGGATACACATAGTCTTAAGAGATTTAAATGATGAGATAATGTCTTCCTCATGAGCATCTCCCACTTAGCTTTAAGAGGAATATTTTCAACCATTTCCTATTATAACATCTTACAATCCTCTCCCAGTTTCAGTACCCTTCCCTCCATCATTATAACAAGCTATACCCCAAGTCAAGTGACAGGAAAATAATCAGAAGAGAGCAAAGGAACACTCGTCATCCTAATTGAGCCTCAAAGGTCTCATCTTACTTTTCCCTTGTTACTTCTGGGGATTTGATGATATTACAGCAGTCATTCATCCCATGAGCACTTAAAAGTTGTCAAATGACTCTGAGCTTTATTCATCACCTTAGCACCAAACATAACACCTTGGTATTTCCACAGATAAAGTATCTGTAGATTTATCCAACAACAAATATTTATTGAGTATTTACTATATACCAGGCACCATTCTCAACATTTGGGGAAAAGTGAACACAATGAAAATCTCTGTCCTGGTAGAATTTATATTCTTGTTGGAGAGATCAGACAATAAAAATAATTAAGCATATTTAATGGTGATAACTGTTATGGGGGGCAGGGAGCAAGAGGCATAAGCAGTGACATGAAGGAGGGAGGGCATTGTAATTTTAAATGGCATAGTCGGGAAAGTCCTCAACACAAAAGGTGGCTTTACAGCAAATACTAAAGCAGGAGAGGGAGTGAACCATGAGGGTAGGCGAGGAAGAGAATTCCAGGCAGTAGCCCTGAGGTGGGAAAGTATTTGGTCATGTTGGGCATGTTTGAGGAATAGTATGGAGGTCAATGTGGGTGGAATAGACAGAGGAGAAAAGTAATAGAAGATGAAGTCAGCAAAGGTAGCCAGAGGCAATATCACAGAGTGCCTTGTATATCATGGAAAATCTTGAACTTTTCTCTGAGGAGGATGGAAACCAATGGTGTTAGGCAGAGAAGAGGGACATGACATGACTTGGGTTTTTGGAGGACTACCTTGTTGAGAATGGGTTGTAGAGGGCAAGTGGAAGCAGGAAGGCCAAGGGGAAAGCTGAAACAATGCAGAAGATAGTTGCTTAGAGCAGAGAGCAGCAGTGTGGGTGGGAAGAGGCATTCAGATTCTCCATAGATTTTTGAAGATGCAGCCTCAGGATATGGTGACTATTTTGATATGAGATGTGAGAAGAAGAGGAGAGTCAAGGAAGCCACTGAAGTTTTTGTCCCTGGAAACTGAAAGAATAGAGTTATTGTTTCCTTAAAAGGGGAGCACTGTAGAAAGAGCAGATGTTCAGTGGGGGTAATTAGAAATCGAGCTTTGGACATTTGTGTTGATTAGCCATCAAAGTAGAAATATAAACTAAATAGCTGGACATATTAGTCTGAATCTTGGGGAGAGGTTCAGGTTAAAAATTTGAAAGTTATCAGCAAGGCTAGAAGTGATTACCAAGGTAGTAAGTATACATAGAAAATAAATAGGTCCAACAATAGCCACGAAATAAAAGTAACCTAAGTGCTCATTAATAGACAATTGGATAAAGAAGTTGTGGTTCATATGCACAATGAAATATTACTTGGCCATAATAAAGAACAAAATCTTATCATTTGCAACAACATAGATGAACCTAGAAGGTATTTTGAAAAAGGAAATAAGTCAGACAAAGAAAGACAAATACCACATAATCTCACTTATATGTGGAGTCTAAAGAACAAAATAAACAAACAAATAAAACCAAAATGGACTCATAGATGTAGGAACAAGCTAATGGTTGCCAGATTGCCGAGGGCTTGGGAGGCTGGGTGAAAAAGGCGAAGAGATTGAGAAGTACAAATTGGAACTTATGAAATTGTCACAGGGATGTAAAGTACAGCATATGGAATAAAGTAAATAATATGATAAAAACTAGAGTGCGAGGTGCATACTAAACTAATCAGGAAGAATTTACTTTATAAGTTATATAAATTTCTAACCACAATGCTGTACCCCTGAAACTAATACAAAATAATATCGAATGACAACTGTAATTGAAAAATCAAAAAAAGACAGGGGAAGGTGAAGGGGAATAAGAGTTTCGAACTTCCAAGTATAAAACAAGGACATGATGTACATCATAAGAAATAGAGTCAATAATATTGTTATAACATTGTACAGTGTCAGATAGTTGCTGGATTTATCATGGTGATCACTTCTTTAGGTATATAAATGTTGAATAACTATGGCGTATACCTAAAACTAATACAATATCATACATTAACTATATTTTAATAAACACCTTCTAAAAAGAAAAGAAATAGGTTCAAAACTGAACATGGGAACATGCCAATATTTTAAGGCAAAGCCTGTGTGGTGGAACCAGCAAGGGAGAGAAATCAGCACACAAATATTAACATGAATAAAATCTTTATGAAAACTCCAGGAAAGGCATAAGTGAAAAGTCTTAAGTAAAAAGAAATTATTCATTATCAGCTTGGCGATGCTGAGATATATCAGATGACACAGGACTGTAACAGTGTCTGATTCCAAAGAATAAAAGAAATATTGACTAGAGAAGATTTGATCCCTACCACTTAACAGTGACTTCAGAACAACTCCATTCATTTTGATCAAAGTCACTTCCAACAATGTTCAACTACAATGTGATTTTAATAATCATGTAATACTATAGTAGTATAAAATAATTTATTTATTTAAACCATTTCTCATTTCTGGACTTGCACGGGTTTTTAAATTTTGTTTGTTTTTGAACTCACATTTACTTTAAAATAGTATAGATAGTTACAAGGACTTTTATGCTTTTACATTTTTTGGTTATTTTAAATAATGCTTTAATGGACATCCTTGTAACCATATCTTTGTAAATATGTTTTCTTAAAATACATTTCTGTAAGCATAATTACTAGAGTAAAGGTGGTACACATTTTTAAAGCCTTCTAATATATATTTCCCAGATTGACCTCCACAAAGCTTATATCAATTTATGCTCCAACTAACAGGGTATAAGGTCCTATGAGTGAGACAAAATAAAGCTAGCTGGTCAAGTTAACAATCCTTTCAGCAGAATCTGTGTGGACAGACTACACTTGGTTTTTTTCTAATTTTTAATATGTAGACACCCCATTGCCTCTTATTCTGGCTTTAGACCTTGGACTTGGGCTTTCGGGGTCTCTTCCCACTACCACCCCTGATTAAAGTGCTCAAGTCACATCTAGTCCCTGACCCTGAGCACCTTTGGTGACCCAATCTCCATTGACTTGGTACAATCATATTCTTGTTACCAATGCAGCACACCTCAAAGTTTTGTCTCATTCAAGTCCCAAGAGCACCAAGAAAGAAAATCCACCCATTTAAGGCCCCTCACACTGGGAAAAGGGAAAGGTAGTTTGGGGGGCCATCTGTCCTGCTTGCTCATCTTCCACGAACTCTTTCTGAATGTTTGTCCACCTATTAAAAGTTTCCTTTATTCTGGCCCAAGAAGAAGGGACTGTTTTTCCTCACTCTCATGACCCTGCCCAACCTAAGTGATTCTGGGTGAAGAATAAGAGAAAGTGGAATCTCAATAATTATCTCACCTGAGACAGTGACCCTGTGAAGTACATATACGTATATCTGTATACATATATACACATAATCATATCATGTGCACTTGAGAACTAAGAAAAGCTTCCACTTTTAAATGAAATGTCTTACTCCCCCTAAAAGAACAGTGCTTATTGAGATAAATGAAAAGAGGGTGGTTGTTTTAAATCAGTATGACTAATGTTAAAAAACAGCTGGTAAGAAATACTAGGTAATCACATACACACAAGCTACCAACTGAGAACATTACAGTGCTATACCTACCATAATTTAGTTCTCCCTCCCCACGTAGTCACTCAGAGTGGCAGCTGCGATCTTGGGCTTTGCACATTAGAGACCATTAGGAAAAGCAGCATGATTCATCATCTTCTGCTTGTGTTATTTTAACTTAGTCATCTGGGGGCAGATCTTCTGAGGCACTAACAATAGTCTGAGACTAGATTGATTTTACTTCCTTAAATAACTTGCGAATTTTTTTTAACTGTTGAATTTTCTGCCATTTCAGATAAAGATGCTTAAAATCTCAGAGCTAAAAGGGAACTTAAAGGTTACCTGGAACAATCTCTCACCTTCATCAGACTACCCTCTATAACATTTCTGGCAATTATCCAGACCTTCCTTGGGTTCTTACAGTGACAGGAAGCTCACTACTCATAAGAAAGACCATTTGGTTTTTCAAAGAGCTCTCAATTTCAGAATGTTTTCTTTAATGTATTCCTGCATAATTAATCAATGGTTTCCCATATTTCCTACTAATTAATCCAGAAAGAAATTATTTTCTTATCCACATAACACCTCTTCAACTAAGCAGATTTTATTTTGTTTTGTCTTCTCATCTCCAGGAAAAGTACCTGCAGTTTCTCTAAATTTTCCTATAGAATTCTCAGTATCCCAAACACTCTCCTTTGAATAGATCTCTCTCTTGAAAAAATTGTATAAAACTTTGACGCAAGGTTCTAGATGTGATCTGGCCAGGGCAGAGTATGACAGGACTCTGTGGGCACAACGCTTCTTCAGATGAAAATTTATCTTTCCTAAAAGTCATGTCACAGTATCGGCTCATTTGAGTTTGCAACTACAAAAGTTCCTGGGGTCCTTTTCAAATAGTCTGCTTTGCTTTCGGGGTGTCCTTGGATCTATAATGCAAGGATTTGCTTCTTAACCTACTTCCACTATTTTATATATTTATAGCTACCAAATCTTAACTTGTAGGCTTTGACCCAACATTTCAGGTATAAAGACAACTTAACTATATCCACTGTCCTTCTCAAATTCTCGTTCTCCAAAAATGTGAGGTGTGTCTTCAACAGCTTTATCTTTGATGATAGTTCTGGGTATCGAAACATAGAGCAGAGCTGTAGAGACATCAGTCTTTTAATCAATGACCTTTGGAGAGGTTTTAGTAAATAATTTGTCAAACTAGAGCTTTTTGGTTAAAGCAGACTACCAAAGAGCTGCTTGTCTTGATGGCATTCTCAAGACCCACTAATCCTCAGTTGCCCATAGATTGTTTTTAACAAGATAGCGCTTTTGCCTACATGAAGTTACTTCAGAAGAAGCAGCTCTTGAAACTCACCATTGCATTTCATGTAAAGATGTACTGAGCAGATGGTTTACTATATGACATATGTCCTCTTTACGAGAACCCACAGAAGTTTCTCTCTGCTCTCAGTACTGTTTTTCTTTCTTATAGACACTTTTATTTATGATGTTTCCTTTTTGCTTGGACTGTTAGAAAGCCCACAGCAAAAATTTTAAACCACCCCTACAAAGTGTACAAAGTATGGAATAACAGAAACTCTTGGCCTAAGTTTTATGGACCAACGATATACTTGTGGTTTCATCTTATTCTCCTAACCACTTTGTTTTTCCTATACCTTAATTTTCTCACTTTTTTTTGCCTCATCTTATTGAATTTTATGTGTTTTTAGAACAATGATTAAGATAAAAATAAGTTAGATAATCTGGACTACATTTCTCTAAGTATTTTACCCACGAGCATATCATGAGAACTTTGTTAAATGCTTTGCTCATCAGAACACACTATATTTATAGCATTAATATGTTCCACAGGACTTACAATCATATAAAAGAAAAAAAAAAACATAATGTCCTAGTCCTAGTGAATCCACACTAGCTTCTAACAATTGCTGCTTTCTTTTCTAAATGTGTACAAATCATAAGCATAGTTGCATTTTTAGAATTTTTCCAGGGATTGTCATCAAGCTGACTACTCTGTAATTTGATGGGGTGGGGGTATATATTTTTTCTCCCTTTAGAAATCTGGAAAATTTGTTTATCTCAAGTTTTCTGGAATCCCTCCTATCCTTCACGTCTTTTCATAGATCACTGGTAATAGCTGTGAATTCTTAACTGCCAATTCTCTCAGTATTCTGGGGTGAATAATAAGTGCAGTGAACTTTATACTTAAGTCTGATGAAAATTATGCATCATCTTTTGAGAATAAGGTTTAGAGCATGTTACAAGCTATTAGAGTGGTGAAATGATAATAATTAGCATTTTGTACAAATAATTTTACCCCAATTATAAACTTCAAAAGAGAGGAGTAAGAGATATTAAGGGATGAAAATGTATTGAGAACTCACTATGCACAAGTACCATGTGAGGTGGTTTACATATTATTTCACATTCATAATAATGCTATGATTTTAGTTATTGTCAGTTTTACAGATGAGAAAACAGAGTTTCAGAGAAGGTAAGTATGGCCCAAGATGACAAAAATTAATTGCAAAGCTGGGTCTTAAACTCAAAGCTCATGACTTTCCTCCCATTTCAGACATATGAAATCGGGAGAAGTAACATAAAAGTGGTTAGGCAATTATAACTTTTATCTGATTGGAAAATGACAGTCATGAGGTTTGTGCCATCCTTGGTAATCTTGTTCCCTCAGCACAAAAGTCATGCTTGGAGCTGAAAAAACCTACATGAAATAAAAATTTCATGTCCTTAGAAAAAGTAAATTTCAAAGAAAATATTCTTTCACCAAGGTACTAAGATCGCCAAGGTGACCATACCAAAAGCTGAGAGAGAAACTCTCTTAATAAAGAGTTAAACCGACATGCTAAAGTATGAGGAAAATTAGACAATGTCATTAGAACAGAGTGAAGAAAAGAAAGAAAGCTATTAAAGTTAGATCAGACAATGAAAGATTACAGTTAAAGCTAAGTTAAGCAAAAGGTATCTATAATTAGCCACTTACATCTCTTTAAACTTGTTTTAAATTGCAGCTGAAGCCACAACAGTAGGGTGTATAGAAGGAGAGACTGATCTAGGAGGCACCTTTCATAATTCTCTCTAATTCTGGTGCCCAACTACAGGTAAAACATCTGGGCCATTGATTTTGTACAGTATGTTGTCCCAATATCTAGGAATAAAGCATAGAATTGATGTCTTCTAAAATTATTAATAAATAATTAGTATATAATAGATTATTATATAACCTTCTGTAGAAGTAACCCATCTTGAGAAAAAGTTTACAAATGTGTTTGTAAGAACAGTGTGGTTCCCAAGTCTCTATCAGACAACAGAGTATTTCCCAAATTCATTCAAAGTGACTAAAATTCATTTCTAGGAAGGCAACGGAGTCAAGATAGTGATATATCCCATTCGATTTTTACTTACCTTGCTCAAGGTTACTTCTGATAAATAATGAAAGAGTGAACTGGATAGCAAACATTTATCAGTTTTACCCAGCAGTATACAAAGAAGAGTGTGTTTTCATTATAGATGAGCAACACTGATTCCTTACATAGAACCATACCCACAATAAAAAGGATAATCCAACCACATAATTCTGCCTAACAGAAATAGCTCTTTAAAGAATATGAGTTTCATTTTTTTGTCCCTCTTTCCTATTCCAGCTATTGATAATAATATCTGCATCCAATCAGATCCAAACCTGGCATGACTTCAGGAGCCCCATCCCATTGGCTATAGTCCTTATCAAACTCTATTTCATGTCATTCCATTCCTAACCCTAGAACCTGGTACCTTTCATCACCATTTATCTGGTAGTGGCTACCACTACAAAAGCAATAGCCCTCATAATTAGAGTACAATGTACCAGCAGGCAGTGGGCTCTGACAGATTCATAATTGATCTCAATTAAACTTCATCATAATCCTGCAAGTTTTATTAATACTCTCAATTTAAAGATGAGTAAACAAGGTCAGAGAGGCAGCATGTGGCAGAACTAGAATTGAAATCCAGATATGTCCAACTCTAAAGCCCATACTCTTTCCAATATGTCACACTGCCCCTCTAACTATGAGCAATGCCCACTCCTTTCTCTGATCTTCTCTGAGTCAGAAGCACCATGAATTTGCCATAACATATCTCCTCAATCGGTTAGGATGTTTTTACTGTTACACTGCAACTCCAAGTAGTAGTAAACCTAACTCAAAGTGGCTTAAACATTCAAGGATGTTTATTTGGTTCATGTAACTAGTCCAGAAGTAGGAAAGCATCAAGCATGTTCTGCTTAGGGCTCCAGCCACATTTCTCTGCCATTCTGTTTGGCTGTTTGACTCTATGAATTGGTTTTGCAAGACAGTTACAAGCAACCGTTTCATTGCTTACATTTAAGGAAAAGAAAGTGCCACTTCAGAGAGCCATCAAATGAAAGTATGAAGGTTCCTCTGATGACCATTCCCTCACACTTAAAAAATTTCAATGACCAGGGACAATGATTCACTATGGCTGCCTGCGTCCTTCATGCCCAGAACATTTCTTGAACAGAGCCTTCAAGCAAAAACAGTTAAGAGTACCCAGCCTGGTTAGACCAGTAATTCTCAGCCCTGGCTGCACATCAGCATCACCTGCTGAGCCATGTACAAACTACCAATTCTCAGGCCCCACCTCAGATCGATTAATCTCTGAGGGTGGCACTCTTGTGTCTATAATTTTGTTAAATTCCCTCCAAGTAATTGGAATGGGCATCAGAGTTAGAAACAACTGGCTTACATAAATGAGACCCCACTCCTGGAGTTAAGAGTAAAGTCAATCCTACCCACACCACTATCTCCCCTAGGATGAAAGAGAATAGGTTAAGATAAATGGAAAAGAGGCAGTCTCTATGTCTTCTGCAGCATTCACCATGCTTTTTTTGTAGTCATTTATTTTAACTGTCTTTTCCCTTCTAGACCATAAACTCCATAAAGACATAAACTGTGTCGATATTACTCATCATCATATCTTCTGCATCTAGTAAATACCCAGCATCAAGTAGTAAATGCCCATTGAAACTTTTTAATGAATGAATGAAACTCAGCCACTATAGAGCTGGCCTTGTAAAGGAGCCCTATTGTCTTTTAAATGAGTTCAGCATCTCCCGCAGATTAATCTCTCAGTGTTCACGCCCCAGCTCAAAACACTCAGTTCTCCTCTGCCTTATCATAACCTTCAGCCACTTTGCCTTGTGTTAAAGGTCATCTATAGTTTATCCTTCATCAACCTCTCTAGTCTTGTCTCAGATTACCTGTACTTAGAAGACCTCATCTTTACTGAATTCCTCTCAAGTGTTCCCTACCTACAAGAGGTTCTCTTTCTTTTTTGCCAACATGGCTATAAAACTATTTTCATTTAAAACTTGAACTGGTGTTCTGTAGAAAACAGTGTCTTGACTAGTATAAAGGGTAATAATAACAACAATAAAAATAATAATACAAATAACACTTTTGCAGCACCTGTTTAAGCAAGGTACTACTCTTAGCACTTTATATGTTATATATTAACTCACTTAACCATTCCAATGACCTTAAGAGATGGGTATGAGTGTGATCTCTAGTTTCTCAGATGGGAAAACTGAGGCACAGGGAGACTATGTGACTTACCCAAAGCCACATAGCTAATAAGCAGCAGACTCAGGATTTAAATCCAAGTCATCCAGCTCTAGAATCCAATAAAGTTGTAACCGCTACAACTTTAACAGTCATTAAGAGAGCAAGCAAGGTGTTATGAGAGTCTAAACTAAGATGATGGTAATAGAAGTAATGAGAAAGGGTTGCCTGTGTGTTCATGGAGAGATATTATAAAGGAAAGAAGAACAGTAAAACCCAAAAATACCATCCATGGCTTATAGAAGTATAATGAAAACGAACCCAAAATGCCACATTATAGGACAAGAGAGGAATCTTGGCAGAGAAATAAGTACTCTTAAAAGATGAACTTTTAAATGAAAATTTTATATGACCTGAAGACTAATAATATACAGGGGGCTACCTGGAAAGGGTTTGAATGTGAGAATAGCCAAGGTCAGAATCATGTGAGAATCCAAGGATCGGGGTCCCAGATCCATTGTCTCATACCTGAGTAAGACTGAGACTCAAAAATAAAAAGTTCAACAACAGAATCAAGATCTCAGAGACCCAGCCCATGTGGCATGCATCCTCTTGAGAGAGGCCCCTGGATTTCAGAAGTCTAGAAATGTGTATAGAGAAATAAGGCAAAACACAGCAGGTAATGCCAGCTGGAACCTTCTCTGTTTTATTCATGCCTCACTGGCAGACGGCTCATTCCCAGGAGGTGGCTGAATCTCACAAGGTTCAGATGTTAGAGGAAACAAATAACTAATTGTGCTAAACCTCAGCTTGGAATCATTCTGGGGTATGGACAAGTGTTTGTGTCTCCAGAGTTTGCAGTGAAGTGGAAAGCAAGTATTAGCCAGCTTGGTGTTCTGAATTGAACAGACTAATTGAACTATTGCCAAATCTGTGGGTGACTAGATGTCCTGTGTGAGCCTGGACAGTCCTGAAAAATCGTGGTAATTGTTAACCATGGCATATACTTAAAAGGTAAAGCATGTCCCTCTTTTTCCCTAGTGACACAATATACTTCTCTCTAAACTTACTTTTAAGTTTGGTTAAATTCTTATAAAACCTATGTATATTTTCTTCTTATATATTCTTCTACCTAAATGAGTAACAAGTTATGCCCTGATGTGTAATATAACACTTCCTTTGTATTTGCTATAAATCTGTCTATTTGATACTTCAAGTCCTGCCCTCCTATTCTAGTTCGATTCAAAATCATAACAGTTTCTGAGTGCTCCCCATCTGCAAGATCTTGTGCCCAGAGTTGAACAGGTGAAGGGAAAAGGATGAAAAGATTAGCCTTTGCCTTCAAGTAACTCCCAAATCATTGGTGATGTAGACACAATTTTTTATAATAGAAATCTATGACTGTGGTACAATTAAAACAAAATATGATCTCAAGTAATGATTCAAACTTACTATATTGTAGGATGTTGGAAGGCTTTCTAGTGGAGGTAACTCTCAATTTAATCCTGAAGATAGCGTGAGATTTCAACAGGGAGTGAAAATAGTAATTTGAATCCTTGGGGCTGTCTTTAGAAATAAGGTGTGATAGGAACACAAAATAAAATAAACATTCATATTGTCATATTTGCAGGTTTGTAAGATTGTAAGTACAGACATCAAAGATTTGCAAGATTGTAAGTACAGACATGAAAGCCAAATACCTCTGTAGATAAGCATACCTATGGAGCTATGTATGGCATGACAAGAATGAAGAGTTGGAAGAGAAAACTGAGCATGGGGAATACCTGAGTCCGAAGCAGAGACAAAAGTGGAGCCAGTAACATGGGCGGAAGAGCAGTAGTCAGAAGGGACAAAAGTTATCAGCATATCGATTGACATGGCTTCTGAAAAAAAAAAATGTCACATAGGATCAAGTCTGAAAAGAGGGCATAAGATTTGACATTTAGAAACCATTGTCAACATTTGCAAGAGTAGTTTCAGTAGAGTGTGCAAACCTGACTGAAATGCACCAAGAAATGAAAGGGAAGTAAGCAAGTGTTGGGAGCGCTTTTTTTTTTTAGTAGGTGGGATGAGGGGGAATGACATCTGGAATAGGAAACTAGGTTAGAAAAAGGATTTTGCTCATAAAAATGATTAGGCACTATGTAAATTAGTTAAATCAAATGATTAGGGTTTATAGTCTAAGAAATGGGTAGTTATATAATGCATAAGTTATTTATGGATATTATGTGTGAGTTATAGGTTTATCATTTTAGTAAGGGTTGTTTATCATTTTAGTAAGGGTTGTTTCCTTTGAAACGAGTTCTTTAATTTATTGAAGAAGTCAACAATTTTTCCATTTTACAGTTCAAATAGAACTGTACTATTAATATTATTTTCAAATTTTAACTTTCCTAAAATTTAAATGTATCTTTCAATAGATATCAAAGACATTTGACAGTGGTCACGTAGAGGAGTAAGTTGAGCCATGGTTGTGGTTGGTACATGTATATGATCTTAGCCATGTATGGAAGATATGTTCATCCAATTGTCACCTTGGATGAGTTATTTTCATGATAGCCCAGCATGGGTCAAACTTTACCTTAAAAATGCTTTCTTCATTTTCACTTTAAATGCAATCTGAAATATCATACCATGTAGCAGCACTAAAAAGAAAATTTTGTGTATGTAGATTGTTTTCTGTCTCATACAAGGCAACACAATTAATGGCAGTAGAAAATACCACATTTCTCACACAGATAATAGAACTTCCACAGGTAGGAATGAAAGTGTGACCAATTCTGGCTGACTTTCTAGAGATGCTAATTGTCATCCAACTATTGGTACATCAATTAAAGAAAAAAATATTAGTTTAACTCAGTAGAAAAAGCAAGTGAATCCCTCTCAGAATACTTTAAAATTAAACTGTCAACTCTAAAGGTGAATAGTGGTTACATTCAGAAGAACAGGAACGAAAAGCAGTGTGTCACCATGATGTTAGAAAAAATTGATTATTGCAAAAAGAAATGCAGAAAGGACTTCAGATTTTGAGTGTGAAGAAAGCTCAAACTAAAAATTTGTTTGTATATTGTAAAAGAAGAAAGTAGTACATAATTGTATTAATTTATAGTATACCATTTTTACTTAGAGATGACATGATTGGATATTACAAAATTCTAAAAAATCTACCAAAAAAACCTACTGGAACTAAATAAAAATACACAAATCGATAGCACTTCCATATAGTAGCAATTGGGAAATATGTTATAAAAATAAAATACAAGAAAAATATGCAAAATCAGTTATATTTCTACATACTAACAATTAGAAATGAATTTAAAGCAATAACTTTTACAACAGTATCAAAAACATATAATGTTAACAAAAAATGTGTGAGACCTCTTCTAAATACTGAATACTAAATATATATATATATATGAGAAATTAAAGAAGAACTAAAAGTGTAGAGAGATAGATAAATCATGTCTACAGTTTGGAAGGTTCAATATTGTTAAGATATCAATTCTCACCAAATTGATAACTATTTTTAATGCAACTCCCATGAAAATTCAGCAGGCATTTTGTTTGTCTGTCTGTTTTTAAAGAAATTGACAAGCCGATTCTAAAGTTTATATGGAATTGCAATAAATCTGGAACAGTAAAAATGATCTTAAAAAAGTAAAACAATCAGAAAAATCATAATATCTGATATCAAGATTTACTATAAAACTACCATGAGACTGTGTACTCGTATAAAGGCAGATAAAAGGATCAATGAAACAGAAAAGAATCCATAAACAGACCCACATATGTGTAGTCAACTGATTTTAAACAAAGGTTCCAAGGCAAATCACTGGGGAAAGAAAAATCTTTTCAATTAGTGGTACCAAAACAACTAGATATCTGTAGTGAAAAAAATTGAATACTCAATGCCACACTAAATATAAAAATTTATATGAAATAGATAATACACCTAAATGTAGAAGGAAATATAGAATATCTTCATATCTTTGGCATAGACAAACACAGGACACAAAAAGTACTAACCATATAATATTTATAAGTGGGACTTTATCAGAATAAAATTTCTACTTATCAAAAGATATCATTAAATGAAAATGTAAGCCATAGACTGAGAGAAAATATTTATAATATATGTAACTGGAAAAAGATTTATATCTAAAGTATGTACATATATATAAATACATATATATATATATAAATACATATATATATATAAATACATATATATATGTATATATATAAAGCTCCTATAAAACAGTAATAAAGTTAAATATACAGCACAGGTACATAAATTGTCAATGCACATCAAATTATACTTGATTTCCACAAACTTAATTACATGGATAGTATACCTCAATAAAAAAACATTTTAAGTAAAACTTGTCTAAATCTTTATAACTGAAGAGGCCTAAGTTTAAAAATTTCAGAAACTTGTTCTAAGCAGCTTGCTGTCTGAAGTTACACTAATTATCTCCTATTTGCCACAGGTATTATTTAGGAGATTATGTTATTATTTAGAAGATTATATTATTTAGTTGTTCTCAAATGGTTGAATTTTTATTATTTAAATATGATTGTTAACTTCTACATTTAGTATAATATTGTGGTCAAGAATGTAATTTTATAATTCTACTATTGATATTTATAAAAAATTTTTTTCTTTCAGAGCTAACAGATGATGATTTTATTAAGATTTTATTAATAATTTTAAAGGAAGCCTGAAATATCCAAATAGATATAAAAGATACAGAGAATTTAGAAATATCTAAATAGATAAAAGATATAGAAAATCATAAAAAGAATAGAAATGAAAATAGAAAAGATTCTATTTTTCATATTTTTCAACATAATCTGCCAACGATTAATTTTTCTTTATATTTTAAACAAATTTTGTGCTACAGTCCTGAAGGGAATGTTATCAGTCTGCTTAAATATATTTTTATTCATAATTGTGCCCTTTATTAATTTTTTTCATTTTAAATTTCTTTTTTCACATTGCTTTTGATATATTTCCTGCAAAAAAAATTATTTGAATTTCATATAAATTTTTAAACCAATCTGAGAATTTAAATCTTTTAATGTTATTTTTCTCAATTATTTATAGCTTTGACTGATACATTAAGATCTTCATTCTTTCATCTTATTTTCTGTTTTCCTCACTGTTTTGTACGGTACTCTTTTAAAATGAACAATGTTATTTTTTTATTATTCTATTAATTGCTTTAGCTTTTCAAAAACCTCTATTCCCTAATTGTCGGAGTCAAGTAAAAAATGGTATTTTTTACCTTTCTCTTCTCTGTATACATCCTCAGAATTACACTCAGTACAGCTATCAGTTTATAAATTCCTCTACTATTAAGTAGAGTTCTATCTCCAGGTTACTAACAAATCAATTTATCCACTGTAAATCTCTCTCTTTTTTTTTTAATCTCATCTTTTTTAAATCAAATTTATTGGAGTGATAATGACCAATAAAATTATACAAATTTCAAGTATACAGTTCAACAATACGTCATCTGCATTGTGTGCCCAAAACTCAAAGTCAAATTTCCCTCTGTCACCATATAGTTGACCCCCTTTACCCTTATCTATCTCCTTCCCTACCCTCTGGTAACCACTACACTGCTGTCTGTGTCCATGAGTCTGTTTGTTTGTCTTGCTCATTTGTTGCTTTCAGTTTTCTATCTGATAACATATATGTTTAATAACAGCCATTCTTACAGGTGTGAGGTGGTAAATCTCTTTTGATAATCATTTCTGATATTACATTCTGTTCTATAGAAAGATGTACAATAATTATTTTTGAGCAGTGGTTTGCAGACTTTGTTCCATGGAGTCCTCCGTTTTGAAGAGGTACTTCACAGGCTGCCTATGGGTGTCTTTCGGTTATGCATACCCTTGTTATTTTAGCATACTAACTGCTAAAGCAAGCATATCTTCATACCCTTTTTAGAGATAATAACAATTGTAACTCTTTTATATTTTTAGTTTTCAAGAAAGATTTTCTCTAGATAAAGAGTTTAGTGACTAAAAATATTTCATAAACACTGATTTGAACATAATCCTATTTTAGTTGGGTTCAGACCCAAGATAATCATTTTGTACCCTAAGTTCTCTATTCTTAGGCTTTTCCTTCAAGTAATTGTTCTCAAGGAAAGTCATATTTTTGGACCTTGCATATCTAAAATGTCTTTTTGTTATTTCACAAATTAAAGATAACTAGGCTGGGTATAAAAGTAGTAAATTACAAACTTTGTTTCTCAAAACTCTGTATATGATACTCCTTTTTTTTCTAAATCTATTCTTTCAGAGTAAAAGCCAGAGAACAGCCAGATTTTTGTCATTTTTTAGGTAGTCTGATTCTTCTGCTTATATACTTGCAAAAATTGTTTCTCCTCCTTATGAATTAAAATTGTTGCCAAAGACACATACATCTTTATGTGTGTCTTTGTCCATTGACTTATCTGAAACACAATTTTTTTTTTCAATATAGGTCTTACTTCTGCTCATGATTTTTTCCTGTTACATCTTTAATTATTACTTTTTTCCATTAGTTTAAATATCATCTTCAAAAGTACCAATTATCTATATTTTTTTTACTCTCTGCTCTTTAACATCCATATATTTTGTATAATGGCAGAAGTCAAACAGATCCTTGAAATATTACAGTTTCTTGACTCACCAGTAATTCATTTCAGAGAGGTAATCTTCTTCTGGGTATTCTAGATACTCTTTATTCCCTTGCAGTAGTCTTTTTCATACACTTCATGTGCCCCCCCCCATATACCTCCTTATTTATCTTTGAGTTTGTTGAAATCTATTCATATTTGATGTTTGTCAAAAACCAGGAAAGTTGAAGTATCCTGAGTTCCACACTACTTATTAGATATTCACAACATTTGGCTCAAGCCCTGGTTTCCATCATGACTTCCTCTAATGCACCCCTCTTTTACTGAGATTTCACTTTGCTCCACCAGCACTGCCTGATTTTTTGGTACTGTGAACCTGAAGTGTACTTAAAATTTATAATTCCCAACATGTACTATACCAGGGTTTTGTTGGTAGTGGTGGTTTGTTTTTTTGTTTTGTTTCGCTTGTTCATTTGTTTGTTTCTTACTCAACCTAAACTTAAGGAGCTTTACCTGCAAGAAGTCTCTCCTTGAAAATGCAGTATACCTCCACCAGTCCTCCAACTCAAAGCTGACCTTGTTTTCTTAGAATCCAAGTTGTTTCCTGAGAATTTAATTTCTCTGGATATCGAATGATATGGCAATGCTCTCAACCCCATGTATCAATTGAGCAAAATGCCTACTTGCACAATTTTCCTGATAATGGACAGACAGTAAAGAGGATGCAGTACCTTCCCTCATTTTAAAGGGTTTCTGTGCCATGTAGTAAAGCTGACTTGATATACCATAGAAAACGACTTAAAGAGATTTGCCTCAATCTTGCTTCATAGTTAGTTTAAATTCTTCCCCAATTTTGAGATTATGCTGTCCATTATTTTTATTTTTGTGTTTAAAGTATTATATTTTTTCTTTGTCTTTATAGGTATTTTAGTAGGAGAGTTGGGAAAGACTTCACCAGGGGCTTCTAGCCAGACTCATTTTTAGCTGGAACTCCTATGGCTTCTTAGTGAATAATTAAAATATGTCTGGGGAAGATATTCAGCAACTAAATCAATGTTAGAGAGTACTCACTAAAGATGTGAAATCTGGGTATCTCGATGTGAAGAGCAAGAAAATGCTATTTTTCAAGGGCAAAATAAAATTCCTAACAACTGATGTAAGATTCCTTATAGAAATGAGGACAAAGAATGATCTTCCCAAAATAAAAGGCTTATGCTGACAGCTAAAGTTGCTCTCCATCCAAGCAGAATTAAGAGTACCATTCTGCAGATTTGGGATTAATGTCACCACATTGAGTCCGAGCTATAATACAGGCAATAACGTTTTGTAAAAAAGAACACCATGTGGCAGCCTTGCTAATCTTCTGGATGAGAATCAGTTGGAAGTTGGCAACACATAGTGACAGGCCTTGGACTAAAAGAAGTTCTTAATATGACGTTGCAGTTTTTAGAGCTATTTAGAATTAATAAGAAATATATGGTTAAATATAGTATGGAAAATGGGCAACTATAAGACAGTTGAATACTAAGCATTTAAATCAAATGAAATGTTTAAAATGTGAGATCGTTCAAACAAAAGCCTAGAGGTAACTGGAGACTACAGTTAGTAGTTGATACCTATTGGAGTGGGATGTGAGGAAAATGCTGCTAGATGAGTGTCCACTTAAAATTGAATCTTTTTAAAGAATTTAATTTAAACTCTTTAGTTAAAAAAAAAAAACTTAAAAAAGAAATGGGTAGATGGCTCACTGGGAGATGAAACCGCTTCTCCAAGAATAAAATGTTCCCCCATGAGAAATATGAGCTCTCTGTATCCAGTACTCTAAATAAAGGAGGCCCAATCACATTTCGGAGATCAATGTTAATATCTTCAGCCTTCCAAGAGTTGAACAGCTCCAAGTTCTTCACCAGCCAAATGAGCAGAATTTAACAGGAAAGAGCTTGCCTTCACCATACTACAGAAAGGCTAAAATTGCAGCCTGTTTAAAACCTAATTTCCCAAGTAAGAAGGACCATAAAGCAAGATAGGAACAGGGATACAGAAAGGGAATGGGAACTGAGTAGCTAAGACTGGGATGGAAGCAGGAGGTGGGCAACATATTTTTCAAAGCCGAATCTCAGTACCCTGGCCACACATAACATGGAAACATCCTGTTTGAACTGGTCTGTCATGGTCTTTAAATAAGAGGGGCCTTGCTAATCCTTGGATAAAATTATTTTAGAGCTGAAAGAGAATTTAGAGATTATCTAGTCCAGTCCCCACTCTTGAAGACACTTAGGCCCTTAGAGATTAAAAGACTTACCGGACTCATGTGGCAAATTAGTTGCAGAAGTGGAATTATAACCCAAAACCTCCTGATGCTCATTATGATGTTTTCACTACAGCACCCATATCTTCATGGCAATTCTAGTGTCAGAAAGTCTAAGGGAGGCAGATACCGAAAGAGAATGATATTTCAGTGATACCAAAAGAGAATGATATTGACCGTAAATTCTGCATTCTAATGTTTGCTCTCCTACTTTGAATGACAGAATCCTAGAAGTTGATATATTGAGTTCAACTTGCCACCCAAAGTGAGAAGCACTTATATGATATCTATGAGCAATGGGATGGGAGGCCAGGCTCTTTTGAACTCATCTCAGGAGTGGATAACTCACTGTTTTGGAGGGAGTTGAGACAACTCATTGACCTGAAATCTCTTCTCTGAAACTTCTAGGTCAATCTCCCAGAAGGAGCTTTCATCTCTTCTATATGATAACACTGCTTATTTAGCTTAACAAACATTCTCTCAAAGCCCATACTTGCTAGATTCTGGAGCTATAAACTTGGAATTATAAACTTTACACTGAGGAACACATAATCTACTCAGGAATATGATTTTTAATCACTATTAAGTATGATAATGCATGATGATAATGCATGCCTACAAGTGCCAAGCACATCTAAACACTCAATAAATATTAGACACTATCCTTATTAACTATTACATAATTCTTTCATCTTTTGTTCAGATGAATTTTCCACTTCCTTCAAGCATGTAGGATAAAATGTGGCTTGCAGATCAGGGTTATCAAACTTTTTTTCTGTAAAGGGCCAGACAGTAAATATTTTAGGTTTTGCAAGCCATATATCTCTGTCACAACTACTCAACTGCACATCTATCATGAAAGCAGCCTTAGAAAATATGTAAATAAAATGTGGCTGTGTTCCAGTAAAACGTGACTTATAAAACCAAATGACTGGCTGGATTTGACCCATAGGTCATGGTTTGCCAACTTCTGCACTAGATGCTTCACTATCCTCACCATCCTCCTTTAGTTTGTCAATGTCCCTTTTAAAAAGTATCACTGAAATCTAAACTCTCTGCTCTAAAGATGGCAGGAACAGTATAAACTACAAGATAGTTATTTAAAACCATGAATAAGATACTTTAAGTCAATTGCTGTGGTTCAAAATAGTCACTTTTTAAAATAAGCAAAGTACTTATTTTATTTCATTTTTATATTAATTTATTTTTAATTTACATTGTGCTTTCAGAAATATTCTCATTTAATTTTACTTCTTTCATTACAAAGGTGGCTTATACTAGTTTTGAGGTCAACTAAAAATTTTGGACTAAAGATGAGGTGCCTTATTAAAATGAGGGGAGTAAGTGAAAGTCAACATTCTGAACAATGTCCCCTTTCCCCTAATCATTTCTCAAAATTCTGAGTGGGAGACTTAAATCTCCTAGCCTCACCAGGGCAAGGGATCAAGGATTCCACTCTAGGGAAACAGGCCTAAAAAAAAAGATACTGGTATCTGAGAATCTTCAACTAATGAAGATGACTCCAGACTTTTCAAGATCTACCCATGAATATACAGTTTTCAATCAGCTTTTTAGTGTTTCACTCTTAAATATGAACAGACATCCAAGGATGTTACTTCAGAAAAATCTCTAATTGATATTTAAGACAGAGATCAATGTAAACATGCAAAAAAAAAGTCCAAAGAACTAGAAATAATACAAGGAATTTAAAAAGAAACCCTTCCCACCAAAAATCTGTAATATCTTCAGAGAGATTTTAAAAATATCTATTAGATTCACTAAACAAAAATATGATGCCATAAAAGAATATGCATTTATCCAGAGAATAAGAAAAAGCTTTTAGTATTTAAAAATATGACACAAGAAAAAAGTAAATAGAAAATGGGAAGATAAAATTGAGGAAATCATCCCAAAAACAGAACAAACAGAAAAAAAGAGAGTATCAATACAGAAGATCTAACATTTAACTAATAGAAATACCAAAAAGAATAAATAGAGGTAACAGAGGAGAGGACAGACACTATCTAATAAATAATACAGGCAAATTTCCTAGACCTGAAGGAAATTAAAACTCCTGGTTGAAATGGTCCCTGAGAACTCAGCACAATGTAGCAAGTTATACCACTCAATTGTTAGAAGTTACTCAGACAACTAATCTTTACTGACCTGGGCTAACTAGACACTGGTGGTCCAGCAACAAACAGGAAAGACATAACCCCTGACTTTGGAAGCATATTGGCTAATGGAAGGTCAGTCCTCTTTATGTATCTCCCAAAGACACATCTTCCCCCAGCCTAGAAGTATTTGTTGGCTCTTAGTAAATCATAACCCTGGTCTATATGATCATCCTGCCCCATCATAACTAACAGATCCACTCATAGCCTTGGGTTGCTAGTAGAATCATAACTTTCCTACCCAATGAGGTTCCCCCTTCTCCTAATTCTCTAAAACAGGTTGTGTGTGAATATTTATGCTTTCTTGCTGTAGTACATCCTAACAATTGACCATCCAACAGAGTTGACATAATAGTAGAAATCATGTCAGCAACAACAAATGTGATATATATTTGTGCTTTCTCAAATCCTTTTTGGAAAAAAATTATATTTAAACAAGCAAAAGAGGATAAATAGATATATAAAATTCAGTTTAGCATATTACTGGGCTTATTCGTACATTAATTCTCTTCACAACCCCATTTAATCTTCTTTACAACCTTACAAAATATTCTTGACCATTTATGTGCAAAGTTCAGAAAGGTTTCATAACCTACCCAGGGGCTCATAGCTAGGGAATGGTATTGCTGGAGTCACACCCAGGTCCACAAGTTCTTCCTTCCATTGTACAGACTTAAATTATATAATGAATGTCCCTCTACTCTCCTCTCACATGCACACACAAAAGTATAAAGCAGCATCTATCATAAAATTATGTCTAAAATAAATTATTAGTAATTATGAATCACAAATCAATCTCTGAACTGATAAAACAGAACACTTGATATTGCCAGGAAGCATATATGAGGTACCAAGACCCTAATATGAGAAAGACAGCAAATTATAACAGAAAGCTCAACGGCCTGGGAGTCAGAAACCAGCCACAATTCTGTCTTACATTTTATCAAGTCATATCTCTGGATTTACTGATCCTTGTTATAAAATAAGAGATTGAGACTAGAAGTTGCTGAATTCTCTTCCAGGTGTAACAGCACTTTTGAAAATGCAGGACTTTAATGTAGTCTCTATTTAACTACACTTTATTAAGTAATTAATAAACATGAAAAAATGTTTGAACTCACTAGTAATCGAAAACATAAATTAAATCAAGAGGCCAATTTGCTTAGCAAATTAGCAAATATTTTTAACTTTTAATATTTCTTTAAGATCCAAATTATACTTCTTTATTGGGGGAAAATAGAAATAGAAATATGGAAAAGATCACTACCCATAATTTTACCAGTTAAAAGTATCTACCATTAATATTTTAATGTATGTCCTTCAAAAACAACTTCATGTTACCCTTCGGTTTCATAATCAGTTTACTCCGCAAAACATATTGTGAATATCTTTCCATTTCAATGTAGAGCTTTGCCATTCTTTTATGTGGTTGTATCACCATTTATTTAACCAATTCCCTAGTACTAGACATTATTTGTTGGTATTTTGCTATTATAAACAGTGCTGAGGTGAACATCCTTATGTAAACAGCTTGTCTGATTATTTCCTCAGGCCAGATTCCTATAAGTGGAATCTCTGCTATGCACATATTTAAGGCTTGTGGCAACTTTGCCAGACTGTCTCCAGAAGTACATTTCATTCTTCACCAACCCCAGATGAGACTGCCCATGTCTCATAGCCTCACCAACATTGGGTGTAATAATCTTATCTTTTGCCAAACTGATAGGAAACCTGCTTAATTTGGAGTCCTTTGTTTACTAGTGAATTAAAACTTTTCATACATAGCTAGTGAACACTTTTAATTATTTATTTTTATGACGGTAATTTTATGATGGTAATATGTTGGGATGTTCATGGCTGGTGAGATGGAAGTATCATGTTCCCTTGGAATTCTTCACATAAGGAATATATGAAGGAAAAGAAATTTGTTTAACCTGAGAAAAAGAAGACTCAGGTGAGATATGATTATATAAATGATAGACATTTGCAGAACTGCTCTTGATACAACAGCCTATATAGGATGAAGAATGCACATGTCATATATTAGGTGTTAAAATAGGCCAACTGGGATTTGTGCAGACCAAATAGCCTCAGACAGGTCTCCAGCTCGTCTGAGTGTCATTTGAAGGTGGTCTCCCAATCATCCCCCCTTGTATATGAGTAGACATCTATATGAATATTCACCTATCCCCCGTGTATATGAATCTATCCATCCCACTCTAACTCGAAGTAAGGTTCCAATGTCTAGGCTCATTAATACACCAGCTCTTCATAGCTAGTCCATAAAATCAGGGTTGACTGGAAGTGAATTCTCGTCTTGAATGAGAACTGCATTCAAGAGATGTTAGTCATGGAAAAATTGTGTTCATCCCACTGCTTATCGTAGAACTCCTGCAGATAATACAGAACAAAGAAATCTTAACCACAAATTTTTGTCAATGTGTTTTCAGAGGCCTTGAACTCTAGTTTGAAGAGGAAGTATACACCATTAGGTTGTAATTCAATTATAAGTACAATGGCAATTTCACACTCAGATAATGGAAGGCAACTTCATGCCTATCTTCTTGCTCTGGCAATACCTCCCAAAAGTCCACCTACTTGGAAGGCAAGATATGTGGTAGCCTTCAAGACCTACTATTAGTTGTGGAAGCAGAATAATCACTCCCAGCAAAAGGTCCTCAAGCCTGGACCCAATACCCAAGGTAACACAGGAAGTTGGAAGTCCAAATATGAACATCTCTGTGTGACCTTCTGCCTGAATATCCAAGGGTAAGGACATCTACATGGCAAGCTCCCCCAGCAGTTGCTTCCCACTGATGTGTCACTTACCCAAGTGGGATTTCAGTCATGTTAGAAGCTACACTGGTAAGAACAGAGTGTAATCTTTTAAATCTGTCCTGTACTCTACAGTCCATCATAGCCATGGTCAGCAGGCAATTTTCAGAGTCTCATCATTCTAAAGTGAGGGCACAGAGCAGACTTGGTCATTTCCTCCCTTAGAGGCCAGTTTAGAAATTACTCAGAATCTACAGGTAGGTTGTTAGGAGTTGAGAATTGCTGCAGTATAGACAGAGTTCTAGTTGCACATAATTAAGCATGTAAGCAAAAAAAGACTCATCACACTGCTTGGTTTCTTATTCATACATGGGCACAAACTTTGTCAGGGACTCAGCAGTTCTGATGAGCTGGTATGGGTAGTGGTCATTCTATCTTCTTACTAAGAACCATACACAAGGAGTCAAACTTGGACATACATGCTAGGTTATTTAAGAAGGGTCTGACAAAGCTCTCCAAGAACTGGATACCTAAAGTAATTAGATATAGCTCTCTCTCATCTTTTTACTTTCCCCAGTCAGAGTTGGCAGATCCATCCATGCTAACATGCTAAACATTCACTGCTGCACTCCTAAAACACAAAAAATTCCCATACACAAGGAATTTCTTTGGCCTGCAAGTTAGAATAACATTTATCCACCTTCTCTTTTAAGAAACACTAACAGATTTGACTATTTAATATTTTTTTTAATTCCATAAATAAAATCATAGCCCAAATAAAAATGCAAACAACCAATGGGGAAAATATTTACAGTAAAAATGAAAAATGGCTCATCTTTGTTGTTTGAAAAACTAATTAATGAAAAGTCATTAAAAAACGATTAAGCAAAGAGAAAATACAACTATTATACAATAAACACACATTGGTCATCAGAAATGTTTATTCAAACAAGGCACAGAAGTTTATTTATTACTTGGTCTCTCAACAAAATGTTTCTAATGATATTTCACAAAACTTCAAAACTATAATTTCAATGGTCCTGAGCATTATCATGGGAGCTTCTAAAGACCTCACAGAATACCCAGGATTTAGAGGCCGAGTGTGTGCCCTTAGAACAGATTAGTGACTTAGCAGCAACTGGAGACCCTTGGAAAATCCCTACCACATCCCCCTGCCCTAGACCACTATCTCCTTTGCTTTGTCCTCCTGGACCACCAGCCCTTCCACCACCCTCGGGATGAGCTGGCATGAACCCCTCAGCCCAGAGGTTTCAATGTGACACATTAGGCTTATCAGCTTTATTTCATCACTGAATGCCTCTTGTCTCTTTCTCTGGAATTCTTTCATAACCAGAGCAAGGGGAAAACAAGTCTGGAGATCAGGTACCTCATACCTGAAAACATGGGCCCTTTCATTAAGAAAGTAATTCTAACTCTATAGCAGAAAGCAAGTGTATAAGAGATTGTAACTGTGTGAACTGGTTTACTAAGGATACAACTTAATTTAAGTTAATAATTCACACAGTGTAAGAGACAATCATTGAGGAGTGTAGAAAGTATACTGCTGACCTAGGAACTAACCTGACTTTCACAATTTCATCATTTTCAGAACACAGGAATTGCTTACTAAATATTGACAGGAATTCTTAGCTTAGAACAGAAGGTCCATTAGAAAAGACAAATTTGCCCCTGCCCTTTACTTGGTCTGTAGGCTGACCAATGGATTCCTAGCTAAGAAGAACTAGGGGGGTGATCTGTACCCCAGAAACAAGAAGAGAGCCCTGGAGACTAGAATGTGTTCCAAGAAGGGATTTCAACTCTAGATAGAATAAGTAATCTGGAATGACAAAGAAGTGCTCACCCTAGGTAGGAATCAGAATTTTAGACTGGAAAAGACCTAGGAAGCTATCTTAACATTTAAGTACCTACACAATGCATGAGCGGCCTCCATAGCATTTGGGATGGGTGAATGAATATTCAGTTCTCCTGAGAGTGCATTAACTTACAACCAAATAGAGTTTCCTTTCATATCTTAAGCAAAAATCTCCCTCCTTGTAAGTTTAAATTTAGGCTCAGGTGGTGTTGCACACATTTGGAAATCAGTCTTGGCTGCTTCCATCTAATATGAGACCTGAGAAGGCAAAATGTTACTAATCTGAGACAGTGCAGGAAGTGAATGGAAGCCAGTGAGTGAGACTCAATTCATGCACCCCACCCATCCATCTTTCCTTCTCTTTGCCTCGGAGGAAAAGGGTCTTTTCTCCAATGAAAAGTTAGTCTTTTTACCTGCCTTCTATCCTAGTGGTTCTAAATCTAGGGTGCATCAAAATCTCTTGGAGATATAGCTGAAACTTATTGGATTTTGTTAACCAATGTTACCATAACATAATTAATTAATTAATTTTTTAAAAATTACCTGGAGAGCTTAATAAAAGACAGATTGTTTGTTACCACCCAACGTTTCTGATTCAATAGGTGTGGCCCAAGAATTTGCATATTTTTTATTCGCAGGTAATGCTGATGCTACTGGTCCAAGAACCATACTTTAAGAACCAATGCTCTAGATCAGGGTCAAAAACCTTTTTCAAGGGCCAGATAGTGAGTAGTTTAGGTGTTGCCATATGGTCTCTGTTGCAGCTATTCAACTCTGCTGGTGTTGTGTCAAAGCAGTTAAAGACAATACATAGGTAAATGGGTATGGTTGTGTTCAAATAAAACTTTTTTTAAAAAAAGGCCATGGACCAGACTGCAGGCTGTCATTTACCAACCCCTGCTCTAGACTCTTACTGCTCAGAGTTCTACTTTCATTCTTTCCTTTTATAGATAAGTTTCTTAAACAAGTCAATACTCATTGTTTCCACTTCCTCAGGCCCCATTTATTCTACAAGCCTTGTAAACTGGATTCTATGGCCTCCATTCCACTGAAACTGATCTCAGCAAAGTTATCAGCACTGTTATGCGGGAGTTTTTAGCCCTTTTCTTTTGCAATGATTCTGTTGAATTTTCTATCTTTCTTGGAACATACTCCTCAATCGGCTTCTTTATCACCACTCTCTTATAGATTCTATCAAATATCTATTTCTGATGCTCCTGAGTTTTCCATTTCTCTGGCCAGGACTGACCTCATGAAAGTGAGACTGGTGCAGCTGTACAAGACCGAGTGTTCAGAAGTGTCTCTCTTTAGAGTTTAATGTACTGTAGTCACTAGAATGAATCCTTAATCATTTTCTCTTTAAATTTCTCTTTGTATTTTGCAAGTGAAGTCCAGTTGGGCAATGAAACATGCACTGGGTGTGGAGGTTAAGCTTGTGTTCATCCTCCTCCTGCCACCTGCCAGAGATGGGTTCTCACTGCCCACTGCCATGCCCCCTTGCATCCTAGGTCCTGCCTGGCCTACCACACTCTACCTCTACTCCATGACTGTTGCCACTCTCTTTCCCTGGAAAAGGTCTAGGCATGATACTAAAAGGATCGGGGTTGGGTACACATTCCATTCCTGTGCCATACTAGCAGCGCTATGGCATGTGCAGACGTTGAGTCTTTGTTCACAAACTTCTTGTCCACTCCCACCCAGGAACTCAGAGTGTTGTGGCACAAAGGTTTAAAGATCCTTGGAGAACACCTGTCTACCATGAGTTGGAGCAACAGACCATGGATAGAGGAAATGATTGGCTCAACTTCCCCAAACCCACTTTTAATCAGGGCCTCATGTGGAAATTTCACTTTGATAGAAGGAAAAAACTAGAAGTCTTTATGCTCAAACAAATGAGTACCCCATGGTGTGGGGGCAGGCCTGCACTTGCCCCACAAGCATTCCCTTGCCTGGAGGTACTTCAGCTAGCTGTATGAGAGGGTGGAGTGGGGGAGGAGAATCCTCGCTTTTCCTTCTCCCAAGTGTCCTGAGTTTGGCTTAAATTTCTCTCTTCTGTCCAGCTCAAAGCACCCTCCAAAAATGATCTATGAAATGATAAATGTGTTATTTCACAAATTCCACATGCAAGTTACATGTTCTGATATTTACATTTAGAATTGGCATTGCTGAAAGAAGCAAGTCACAAAAACAAAACACCTATTATATGATTTCTTTTATATTAAATGTCCGGAATAAACAAGACTATAGAGACCGAAAATAGATTAGTGATACATAGGGCTGGGGAAGGGAGTAATTGAGACTGTTAATGGGTGTGGGGGATTTCTTTTGGAGGATGATGAAATTTTCTAAAATTAGATTTTGGTGATGATTGTATAATTCTGTGAATGTTCTAAAAAGCACTGAACTACACACTTTAAATGGGGGAATTTATTGTGTGCAAATTATATCTCAAAGCTGTTTAAAAAACTGGCATTATACAATATAAAGATGAATGATAAAATTCATGCTAATGATTTAAAGTTTTAATTTTTCTTTATAAGAATGGCATTAAATAGCAAATAAAAGCTATTATGATATCAAGAAAGAGACCACAGAAGGAAAAAGTTTTGTAATATAATTTTAATAGCACTTTTTCCTCATTTTGAAAAATAGTTTCTGTATTTTCATTGGCTGTGCTTCTAACCTCTTAAATATTGGTGTTTCCCATGGTTCTACTCAAAGCCTTTTTCTCACAATCTCACCAAGCAGTCTCATTCAAGATCCAAATTTCAGCTACTATATATTCCTTCATGACTCCCAAATCTTTATCTCTAGGACAGACCACTCCAGTTATAAATATCCAAAGGCCCAGTGAATATCTCCACAGGCACTTAAAATTCAACATAGATACACATGTACCCATAATTTGTGCTCCTTCTCTGTATTTCTTATTTTTGTGAAGGACATTACCATCTACTAAATAGTTCAAATCAGAAATGCTAGCATCCTGTCATTATATCTGGGCTCGTTCATATCCTTATCAAATCTTACCTAGACCATTCAAATGTCCTTCTATGAATCTCTTTGTTTCAAATCTTAACCACCCGCTATTCACTATTTCACTCTTTCTAAAATGAAAATCTGACCACTTCACTCAAAATAGGTATATGTGACACCATAATCTATAAGGTAAAATGAAAATTTGTCATGGCATACAAGCCTGTAGATGCAAAAATATTTTTTACCGTCATCATAATATTTTTATAGTAGAGAAACACCAGAAACAGGCAAATGCCCAGTAAAAGAGAAGTGGTTAAGTAAGTTGTGGTACATCAACTTGATGAATGAGTTAATTTAAAATGTTAAAATATTAACTATAAGATAAATGATAATATATTCACATGGTATTTCATTATATTTTGCAGTCGGTCATTTAAAGTCAAATAAAAAATAATTTTTAGTAGTATGGTAGACTAAGTACCAAAATTGACAATCAGTTAAAAAAAAAAACTAAAACTGAAAGGTAAACACTTTATATATTCTTAAATTAATTTATAAGAAAAGATACTCAATCCGAAAACTAAATGAAGCCAAAAACTGAGAAAAGAAAAGAAAGCACTGAAGCTGGCTCTCATCATGAGAATATTTGCTAAATCAGTTCAATTTGAGTTTAAGTTTTCACAATATCTTGAAGATTGTGCAAGACAGAAAATCCAATGGGTTACTCTTCTTATAAAATTGAGATCTCAAAGGGCTATACCCTCAGAGTTAGGATGAACTAGAAGTAAACTGACTTCCACTTTCAAAAACTATAAAGATATTTTCTTGTGTGGTACTTTCATTACAAGTAGAAGTAACAACATTTAAATCTCCCTTAAAAACTGGTAATAACATCACTTATTTAGGTTTACCTCTAAAACTTACATCAAGTTACACAGGTTCCAAAGAAATAAATTTTTAAATCTCAAGTTGAGAATTTAGCTTAAAATGTCTCAGTCACACATTGACATTATCCTGTGTGATGTTATCCCAAGGCACCTGACAGAAACAAATGCAAACTCCCTCTGAAATAAACCACCTTCGTCCCAGTTGCATAGATTTACCCAAAGTTCTAAGACATAAATCACAAAATGAAAAATAAAATAAAACAACAGACATCAGAATTAGAGGTGCAAATACTTAAATATTGGAACAGACACAAACTAAGAACTAAGAACATCTAATATTTTTAGGAAACAACAAATGAACTTGAAAATATGATGAAATAGCAATAAAATTTCAGAGTAAAAATAACATCTAAAAATTAAAAATATAATCTTGGAAATTAAAATCTCAATAAATAGGTTTAACAACAGACCAGATGCAGCAGAAAAGAGAATCAATGAATTAGAAGATAGATCTAAAGAAATCATCCTGAATTCAGTGCAGAGAGAGAAGAGAGAAAGTGTGAAAGAAAGTTAAAAATATAGAATGTATGTAAAAGTTTGGAATATGTCTATTTGGAGTCCCAGAATAGTTTTATAATCTTTTAAAATTGGAATAGTCTTATAACCATTAAAGCAATTGAATCAGAGATATAAATTTCCACAGCTGGAGAAAACTCTAGATCCAGATGGCTTCACTAGCAAGTTCTATCAAACATTCAAGAAAAATATAATTTTTAGTAGTTGGTAGGTGGTCATGGGAATGGGAAGCACAGCACAGGGAATGCAGTCAGCATTAATTTAATGGCTAGGTGTAGAGCCAAAAGAGAAAAAGAACAATCAGGAGGATCATTTAATAAACTATATAAATGTCTAACCAATGTACTGTATGCTTGAAACTAATATTAAAATGAAATTAAAAATATATATAATTTTAAACTTATGAAAACTCTTCCAGAGAATAAAAAATAAGAGAATACATTGCAATTCATTTTTTCATTTTATGAGTCTACCATAGCCTTTATTCTAAAACCTAAAAAGGACTTATGATAAAAGAAAAGCACAAGCCAATCTCAATCAGGAACATGAATGCAATAATCCTAAATAATATATTAAAAATTAACAATATATAACAACTATCATTATATACAAAGGATGATCTAGAAATATCAAGTTAGATTTATGCCAGAAATATAATATTAGTTAAACACCATAAAATCATTGCATTTACCCCATTAATAAGAAAGAAAATGTCATCACTTTATAAATAAAGAAAAAAATTAATTAAATATCCTTTCATGATTTTTAAAAATACTCATAGTGACCTAAAAATAGAAGCTTCTTTAAATGTAAAAAAGAAATTAACAACAAATATAAACCCACAGAAATCATCACAATTAATAGGGAAATTCTGAAAGCTTTCCTTTTGCCATAGGAAAGAAGACCTACTATCCCTACTCTTATAAATTTCAAACCAGTATAGTAAGGGAAGAAAAGAAACAAGTGATACAACAACTGGAAAAAAAATTGATTTTTGCACATGATAAAATTCAAAACAATTTACAGATAAGTGATTAGAACTGAAAAGAAAATACAGATATTTTTCCAGGTAAAGTCAATTTACAAAAATCAATTACATTTCAATTACAGAAGAAACAGATAATTAGAATATGTATTTTTAAATGTAAGGTGCCATTTTCAATGGCATTAAAAAGATATTTAATAAAAGTTATACAAGACCTCCATAAAAAGTTATTTTAAAAAATTTAAAAAGCATTCAAGAAAACCTAATAAAACAATATTTCACATTCACTGGACTAGAAGACTCAGTATTGTAGAGTTGTACATTTCCCCTAATTTAATCTGTAAATTCAATGAAATTCCAAATAAAATCCCAAAAGGTTTTTTTTCATTGACTCTGCAAGCTGTTTTTAAAATTTATATGACAAAATAAAGGGCCAAGATGAGTCAATACATTCTGGAAGAAAAACAAAAAAAATTTTGTTTTATCAGATATCAAAATTTCATATAAAACTAACATAATTAAGAAAATGTGATATTGACATAGCGATAAATTAACCAAAGGAATATATCATAGAGCCCAGAAATTGATCCACACATATATGAAAACTTGGTTTATGACAGGGCTAGTATTACAAATCAGTGGGAAAAGAATGAATTTTTAATAAATTGTGCTGAGACAACTGGTTATTCTTATTTTAAAAATTTTTTTAAAGGAAAGAAAATATATTTTTACCTCACATCACACACAAATTCACTTCCAGGTGTGTTAAAAACATAACTGTGGAAGACAGAACTATGACATTTTCAGAAGACAATGTAGGAGAATATTCCTAATACCTCAAGGGGGAATTTTTACTTAACAAGACACAAAAGGCACAAATCTTAAAAGAAACTTTGAAAAATTTGACTACATTAAAGTAATATTATCTGTTTACCACTAGATATCATAAAGAAAGTGAAAAACAGAATGAGAGAAGATATTTGAACCCATATAACCCCAAAAGTTAACATCTGTAATATATAAAGACCTTCTACAAAACAATAAGAAAAAGAAAACCAAAGAGAAATATAAGCAAATAATTTGAATAAGCACTTCACTAGAAGATAAACCATATGAAAAGATGTTTTCCCTCATTACCTTTGCAAAAAAATTTTTATTTAAACCCAATGAGAAAGCATTTCATACTGCCAAAATCATACAGTCTGATAATATTGAATGTTGACGATTGTGTAAAACAACCAGAAATAGTATACTTTGCTGGTGGGAGTGTAATTTGGTAAAACCGGTTTGGAAAACAATTAGGAACTACCTATATATCTAAAGAGGTACATACCCTACGACCCAGCAGAGTTACTCATAGATATATATCGTAAAGAAATTCTTGAACAATTGTAATAGGAATTGTGTTTTACAGTGTCCTCTACATTATCATTTATAATGGGAAAAAAAACTGTAATAAATCCAAATATTCATCAGGGATGATAAGTTGTGGTTACATTCATAAAATGGAATGCTTTACAGCCAGGCAAATGAATACAATGTAATACACAATGACATGAAAAAAATTGGTGCTTAATAGTAGATGAAAAAAATCACACACAAAAAAAATGCATCCGGTATGAGTTCATTTAAATATATTTTTTAAATATTCATGAATCTATATGTTATTTAAGGATACAATCAAATATATGGTAAAATTATAAAGAAAATCAAGGGTACAATAGACACAAGTTTTAGGATGATTTTATGACCTCTATGAGGTAAGAAAAAAGATGAGATAGAAAAGAGGCAGAGAGGAACCTTCAAAGTTAAAGGTAAAGTTCTTTATCTTAAACTGAATGATAGTCATGTGGATGTTGATTATGTGTTAATTTTTTATAACACATGTAATTTACAAATTTTGTATATATTTGACATTGAATAAACAATTTCAAAAGAATACTAATAAGAAAGTTCATATCTGTTGAAACGATCATTACAAATTATATTACAAAGCAACCTAGAAACGGGCATAGAAACACACCTTTGATGAATAGAATAGAAATTGTATATTAAAAAGTTGTGATTACAACTACATTCAAATGGATATGAACTAAATATAGGGAAAAAAAGACACTTGATTTTTAGTTTAATTTTTCTTCTTTATATTTATTTCCATTAATGTAATCATAATTCGGTGTCAATAATAAAATGATACAATTAAAACAGAAAATTGAGGCTCTGAGCAGGTCGCCCAATTAAAGCTATTTGGACCATATGCCAGATAACCAAGATATCATCATTCACCTGGTGGCAACTTATCTCAATTGCAAAGTATGCAAGGAAAATAATCAGTCTCTTGGTTGCGGCACTTGTGAACCTTGTTTTATACAGCAACCAAAACATGCCTCATCAGCCTTCTTCATTCATGTTATCTTTGACCATAATCCTGACAGCCACAGAAACACAGTATGCAGACAGCTGAGAAAGGACACTGCCACAAAATCTTCCCTAAGGCCATCTCTGCAACCCAACAACCTCATTTGTAAAAGCCAGGAGAGAAAGATTATGACCAACTTATTCCTCATTACTAGGGGACTAAGAAGATAGAATATGATTTAAGGAAATATGATTTAAGGAAACTGCGCCAGGTTCTATTTGATTTGTAATCAAAACTGTTCTTACTACTCTGCATTTAAGTATCATGAATAACCCAAGGTCATCAGAAACATTGCAACTCAGTCTTAAGAAATAATTGAAATATTTCTCAAGGAGATATAAAAAGGAAACTTGAGGAATATTAGTACTTACTTTTGTACCTGTCCAAATATCTAAAGTTTGCAAAAGAATAGAAAACAAAGTACAAATTAGTAATGGTGTTAAAATGACTTTAAATCACAACTAAAGTGTTCATACCATCAAACTTAGAAGAAAAAAATCAATACTGCTATATTGAAGTTAAGAATAAATTAGAGGAATGTAAAAGTCTGGAATAACAATATGCTATAAAAATTACTGATATAAAAATATGCCATTTAACAAATCTGATACTACAGAGGCATAAAATTCTACATAGAGTCTGGAAGCAACCATGTGAACATAAGGAGGTAGCTGGGGCAATGCCAACATGGTTAATTCAGAAAGAAACTCAAATTTATAACTGGTTAGGTTTAATTTCTGTTTTGAAGAAAAATTACATGCCAGAAATCTATGTGCTTCAGAATTTTTTCTACTGATATTTAAAGGTAAAAACTGGACAATATAAAAAATATATATTTTCAGTAAATATCTTCCCTTTGTTCTCTCCCAAATCCCACAAACACCTCAGTTCATGGACACGTATGCATGCACTCACACATATTCATACCTACACATCCTAAACAAGATTTTCAGGAATTGAACAATTCTGGGTTACCAACTACAATGTAACATATAGCTATAAAACACTGTAATTGTTTAAAAACTCGTTGTATAATTTTGATGTTCAAAGATTTTTTTAAAGAAATTGATTTAGGGAAAGTTGGAAGAGAAGCCCAAGTTGATTGACAGTTTGGAGTTTGTGTTTCCACCATCTGATCATCTAGCCAAAATGCAAATGTGATTAAGTTCTGAGAGACAGGAATCTGCGATGTGTCTGTAGCTTACTAGAATCTTCCCCCTAGGTACCATCCAGCAAGGGCATCAAGGGTGATATCACAGCTTGTTGCCTCAGTAACCCCTTGGATTAGGAAAAAGAAAATAATCTTTATTCCATGCACCAAATCTGATCCATTGGTGGAGTTGTTATTGGAAAGTAGGGTGTCGAGTTTATGTCTGGGATCAAGAGGAAAAAAGAAATAAAATGATTTGTTAGCCAGGGACATACACACAAAAAAGTGGTGTCAGAGGTGCCATGTGGTTACCATCTTTGCCCTAAGCAAATTCTATAATTGCCTATACATTATTAGGGGTAAAACATATTTGCACACATATATACATCCTATATGTGCATTTCTTTATGCTATCAATTGTATAAGTAATAGTTGTATACATCTAAACCTACTTTGCATAATCATTTAACAAAGCCATTTAACAGTTCATTTAGAAAACGCATTTTTATATATCCATTTATAAAGTGAGTCATAATTATATGTACCACACATTGTTTTAGGTACCTGAAATATAGAGTAAGAACTGGTTCATGCTCCCAACAAACTCACAATCTAGACTGAAAGATGTCTAAATCAGCATCATGCACAATGCCAGTGGAGGAATGTACAAAGGAGACACAGAGGAGCAACTAACTTTTCCTAAGGAAATTCATAGACTTTTCTCAGAGGAGGTGACATTGCTTTTGTTCTTGAAGATAGGCATTTGTTAAGTGAGATTGGTCAAGGTATTTCATTCATCAGTTAATCAACAAACAGGGTTTTTTAGTTATGTCAGGATCTGTGCAAGCTACGAGGAATAAAAATAACTGCCAAGTCATACCCTCTGGGAGCTGTGGCCTAGAGGTTAAGAGGAAGATGAGTAAGATCCAATAAACAGATTGTAGTGGTAACAGGAGTTGAAATGGTAATCAGAATTGCAGTTCAAAGGAATATTACAGAAAGTTATTTTACAAAGTGAAGAATACCTTTACAAAGCACCTCTTGGTTTCTACCTAGGATATAAAAAGCTGATAAGAGCTCAGTTTAACCCTAACAACCACAAAAAGCATGATAGACTACAAATTATACTTCTGAACAATCAGAGAGTTGCAGTTGCAGGACAATCAAATAGCCTAAATTCTAAGAAAAGACAGGACAGGAGCTCTGGCTCACCTGAGCCAGGACGATGGATGAAGGGACACTGGGTGCCCGATCAGCAGCTAAGAAGAATTCAGCTAAAACTTACAACTAATTGCAAAAGGTCAGGTGCAGGCTAACTTTTACCGCTCTCGATTCATGGCAGCTACACTATAACTATTTGAACTAACGAGCTTGAGAAGAAAGGCAATAGCTGAATTGGGTTCAGGAATAATTGTTTTTTCCAACCCTGCCAAGCCTTACATTTCTAGACTCTCTCTATTCCCTCTGTTTCTGCTCTCAAACTAGCTGATCTTTGCCTAAGCTCTTCTCATTCTTGAAAGATGTTGCTGTAAGCAGCAAGTAAAAGCCAAAATACATCAGTACTCTGGCTCTTTATAACCAGCTTCCCTTGAGTACTCACATGAGAATCAAATAAGTGATCTTATGTTCACTGAACACACACACAGAAGTCTTCAAGTGATAAAAGATCCTTACTCCTACACTAATCCATAGATTTCTGTATACCTGCAAGTCTTAATCCATTTCTATTTCAAAATCATTACTAATATTTAGAAGAGAAAACAGGACTAGAAACAGAATTGAATCCAGAAATAGATCCATATACATATAGATAAATGACTTTTGAACAGGCACCAAAGCAATTCAGTGGAGAAAGAAAACCTCAACAACTGGGTTGTGGGGAGAGAGAGAAGGAGAGAGAAAGCGTGAGAGAGAGGGAGAAAATGGGAGGGAGAGAGAGAGAGAGACAAAGAGATAGAGAGAGAGAGAGAGCAAGAGAATAAATATTGACTCCTACCTAATGTCATACACACACAAAAAAAATCACTTTGAAAACCTTAATGTAAAAGTAAAACAATAAAGCAATAAAGTTAGGGAAGAAAACAGAAAATCTTTATAACCTTGCAGTAGGCAAAAACTTTTCAAGGACAGAGAAAGCATAAATAACAAGAGTAAAACTTTGATAAATTGTACTACATTAAACTATAAAATGTCTTCTCATCTAAAGACATCATCAAGAAAGTAAATAGGCAAGCCACTGACTAAAAAAATATTCACACTACATATATCTAACAAATATGTCAAGACTGTACAAAGTAATCCTATAAAGCAAAAATAAGAAGACAATTCAGTTTTTTAAATTGGCATAGGACTTGAATACACAGCTCACAAAAGAATAAATACAAATGGTCAATAAATACATGTAAAAGTATTCAACATCATTAGTCATCAGGTTAATGCAAAATACAATAAGACACACAGTGTCTGCACATTCACACGTGTGCACACACACCACAGCTGTAATAAAAAATATCAACACCATCAAATGTTGGAAAAGATATGGAATAACTCAAATTTTCATTTTTTCTGGTGGGAGTATAAAATGGTATGACTACTTTGAAAAAATATTTAGTAGTTTCTTACAAATATACATCTAACGTAGGACCCAGAAATTCTACTCATATATTTCCAAAAGAAATGAAAATATATGTTTATATAAAGCTTTATATAAAAACATTCATAGCAATTTTATTCATAATAGCCAAAATCTGGAAACAATCCAAACGTGCATCAACAGAGAAAGGAGGTTCTTAAAAACTGTGGTACATTCAAAGAATGGAATACTACTCAGCCATAAAAAGGAATGAACTACTAACACACAACATAAATGAATCTCAAATTATTATGCTCAATGAAAGAAAGAAACCATAAAATAGCATAATCTGTATGATTCCACTTCTTAGATTCTGGACTAGACAAAACTAACTTATGATGATACAAAATCGATCAGTCAACTAGGGGTGAGTATGGGAAATGCCAGAGAAAGGGCCTGTAGGAACCTTATGGACCAGCAAAAATATTTTATGACTTAATATGCAGTTGCCAAAACTGATCAAACTTAAAGATCTGAGCATTTCACTGTACAGCAGTCCTTCTTATCCAGTTATCTTTCCACGGTTTCAATTACCTGTAGTCAGTCACGGTCTGAAAATATTAAATGGAAAATTCCAGAAATAAACAATTCATAAGTTTTCAATTGTGTGCTGTTTTGAGTAGAAAGATGAAATCTCTCACCGCCCCAGTGCGTCCTGCCTGGCACATGATTGATCTCTTTTCCAGTGTATCCACACTGTATAGGCTACCTGACCTTTAGTCACTTAGTAGCCATCTGGGTTATCAGATTGGCTGCCATAGTATCACAGTGCTTGTGTTCGAGTTACCTTTGTTTCACTTAATAATGGCCCCAAAGTGCAACCGTAGTGATTCTGGCAATTCAGCCATGCCAAAGAGAAGCTTTAAGCAAAAAACTATATGTGTATAGGAAAAAACATAAGTCAGGTTGGTACTACCAGTTTCAAGTATCCACTGGAGGTCTTGGAACATATCCTCACGGAAATAAATATAAATTGTATTTAATTGTATCTAAATTATTTACTGTATAGAAACTATACCTTAATTTTTTAAAGAGTTAATAAATGTTGCTAAAGGCTTAGATTTCAGGCAATACTTCCAGAGATGGAATTTATAAAAATGTAAACGTGTCCTAAAGTCCTGGCCCCGCACTGACTTCTGACCCACATAGAGCTCGACTCTCCCTACATTTCCACAAACGTCTTGTTCCCAGGCGGGATTGTGCTCACCCCTTACCACCTGAAATGCTGGCCTTAGATCCTGGAGGAGGAGGGGTTACGTAGCATTTCTGAATAAACCCTGAGAAGGGGGTGGGACAAATCTGAGGAACACAACAAGAACAGGAGCTTTGCCATCCTGCTATGGGACAGTGATCCAGAACTGACTTGCCAGGCACAAAACTGCATAGGGTGGGTTATCCAAGAGTGATTTTTCACACTAACCCCTTCTATGCGTAGATGCAGAGGGCCACGGAGGATGTCTTGTCTTATGTTTTCAACTAACCATAAACTGAACAAATTACCCAATTCATTGACTTGAATTTTTCCATTTTGTCTTTTAAGTACTCAACTTTGTATTTATTCTTGGCTAGATGAAGCCGCCTGAAATTTGCTTTTACAAAAGACTCTCCAAAGAGAGCACAATTGACTTTAACTTAAGTGCTTTGTCTTACAAGTGCATTAAGTCGACTATTGGTGCCAGCCTCAAGTTGGTTTCACAACCAAAAATAACGAATTTCACCCATAATTCCTGACAACAGCTGGCACAATTAAGCATGCCACCATCCCTCAGAGCTGAAGTCTTTGGGGATACCTGCAGGTGGGTGGAAATATTTCAGCAGAGGAATTTGATAACTTCATTTTTAACGTGCTTGTTCAATGCTGAGACAAGTGTTACTGGATTTTAGAGATATTTGGAATAATAATGGAAGTTTGGTATACTTTGTCATGGGAACACACTACAACTTCTCAAATATTGAAGTAGGTTACTTATTAATATTTTAGAACAACAACAAAAAAAAGCCTCTTGTTGATTTTACGTCCTTGACCTATTTCTTTACAAATGGATGGGTCCTGCAGAATCTGACTGGACCATGATATTCACTAGCGACAGCTACAATGTAAATGTAGTTTCTCTGCCTGGGACCAATAAATGCAGGAATGGGAGCACGTAGCCTTAAGCTTTATTTGTGTTCAGCCCTAAACAAATATACTCCTTGAAATGGTGACAACAGCATGTTGTCACCATAGAGTAATTGCTTCCCAGTAGATGTTTACTGTTATTTAATTCAGGGACATGTATAAGAGGTTGTAATAGAAAAGAACAGTTTAGTGGTTAAATTTCTGATTTTTTTATAATAATACCCTTCCATCTCTGTGACCACTTCTGAATCCTCTGTGATTTTTCTTTATTATCTCCCAACTTGTCAAATCCTCCATTCGCATCTTAACTACCACAATTTTATCAATAGGTCTCAGTCTTACAAATTCGATCCTTTGACTTTTTTAAGCTTTCAATCGTATAGCTTACTTTTCACTTGACTAACCTTTCGTACTCCTTTACTTCATACTCCTTTACTTTGCACCCTTCGTGCCCCCTTACTCTGCATGTTAAACCAGTACCACCCTCCACTTTGATAATATCCTTTAACAGTACCACTGGGTTGCAAGACTCCCATATTCAAAACCTTGTCTGCTGATTAACTTTTATCCTTTCTTCAGCTGCACCCAATCTGTCATCTAGTCCTGGTAAGTCCTCTTTCATAATGCTGTCTTTCTACTGCCATCTCTGTTGTCTAATCCACCAAGATCTTTCTCTTGGGGTACTGCGGTAAATTCTTGCCAGTTTCTTTAAGCATCTACCTCCCATCTAGTCTCCACATAGTAGTAAGAATATCCGCTTCAAAATGCAAAATTGAACATGTTACCTCCAGGTTAAAATGTTTAATTGCCTTCTTGTTGTTTCTGATATAAAAACAAACAACCCATTGTTATCTGGCCCCTGCCTTTCTTTGCAGTCTCTCATCAGCACTCTCTACTTTGCTTGCTATAGACTAACCCTAGTAGTCACTTTTCACATTTTTTAATGCATGCTTTCTGCCACCACAGGGCCTTTGCTCATGCTGTACCCATTGTTTAGAATGCTTTTCTCCCTTTCCTCACCTTCCTTTGCATATTTCACTCCTATTCACCCTCAGATCAAACCTCTTTTTTCATTTTTTTTCAGAGAAAACATCCCTGGTTTCTATCTGCCCAAACTAGGTCAGATTCCATCCTGTTACATCATCTTGTCCTTTTTCTTCATAGCATTATCATAGTTTATAATTAATTTCTATGTGATTATTTGATAACTGTCTGACTCCCTTCCTGGTCTATAAACTCTAGAATGGCAAGACTTGTGCCTATTTGGATTACAAGTAAATCACTGGCATGCAGCACATTGCCTTACACTTACTAAAAACTCAAAGAACATTTATGGAATTAATGAAAGAAGGTCTTCCATGTTTATTCCTTTCTTTGATTTCCTATTGCCACCACCACTATTCAGATCCTTTTTAACCTCATGTTTAGGTGGCAAAAATATTATCTGGTCTTTTGTCCCCATCTTCTCCCCCTTCAAATTTAATCTGCTCATCTGCAGAACAAACACCCCAAGACATTGCTTTCACTGTGACTCTATTCTGGTTAAGAAGCATTCAATGCTTACAGGTTAAAATGGAAAATCTTTATCTTAACCTTCCCATTTCTCCTTGATCAGTCCCTTGCTCATCTTTCCAGATTTCTATCTCACTTCTCTACTAAACTCTCCAAGTTCTACTGATGTATACTTTCAGGGCTGCACCTATATACTACTGTGCAGGTTGTGCACTCGATGATCCCCAGGATGTCATTTATATCAGAGTCTATGTGAATGATACCCCTGGAGTTAGGCAGGCACAAATGATGCAACCCAACATAACAGCCCCATGAACATCTCCTTAAAGCCCTGCTCTCTCACTTCCCAGATATTTAATAAAATTTCTGCTTTCTCTGGAATGCCCTCCCTTGGTCTCTAACTATTAAACTGTAGCCCATCTGTGTAGTCCTACCTCCCTTCTCTACCCAGCCACAATGATCTTCTTTCCTGAATTCCTACAATACATCTTACCTGTGCAATTCGCTTGATAATGTACTACAGACTATACACTGGTTTTTAAGTTTTCTTAGTAGTGTGATGTATTGGAAAGAGCACTGGAATTGGAGTCAGAGATGTGCCTAGGTCTACCTCAGCAACAGCAAGGGCGTTTCAGGTGACATAAATGGGCGATCTCAGGTTAAGCTGCTTAACTTTCAAAGCCACAGTTTCCTGTCTGAAAAGGGGGAATAGCAGTACCTCACAGGTTGTCTGGAGGGTACTTGAAGGGTTTCAACCCAGAGGCTGTTAAGAGGAGAATGATTTGCCTGAAGGTGCTTTGCAAACAATAAAAAACTATACAAAATGTTTGCTGCTAGCTGGTAACTGTCATTCAACCAGACTCGAAACTCCTTGCCAGAAAGGGGCAGTGTGTCACACTCCTGTGTGTCTCTCAGGATGCCTAGTAGTGTGTCCTCCACATGATAAATGGTCGATAAATATTTGCTATATGGAGAATGAAGTCAGCATGGCAGCTGCAGGCAACAGATGACAGTGTCCCACAGTTCTGCCACTCATGGCTGCCATCCAGTCTGCCATTGCTGTGTTCAGGCCCTCTCTCTCCTGCTGTACCCTCCCCTCAAGCCTGCATATCCCACCCTCCAAAAGAAGCAAGTTCTCAATGCACATCAATGAACGTAGGGGCTGTACGATTTGGTGTCAGTGGCTTACGGGTACTTTTTACTTTTTCCACTTTCAAGACAAAGAATGAAAGCAATGAAACCATCCTAGCACTAGAAATTCTGCTGTGACATTTTAGGTACCAAGGGAATTAGTACAAAGAGCTCTTTCCTGAGGTCATTCGATTCTCTTGTTTAGTTTAATGCCCCAGGGAATGTGAATGGAGTGGAAACCACACCTCAGTCTAATTAATAGACAATGTAATGAGTTCTTACAAAATCATTTAAGATTCTATATCTCTATGAGAAAGCAGAGCTAAGGTGTAGGGATGAAGGATGGATAGGTCATCTAAATATACAAAAAAAAATCCTAGAATCTTAGAATTGAAATAGATCTTTGATGTCATTTAGATTAGATTCCAATCCAATAATGTCTACTCTAATATGTCTCATGGCCTCAATTTAAACATTTTCAGTGATAAAAAAACGATCATCTAGGAAGAGAGCCTATTGATGGACCAACAATAATTTCTACTACAGAACACATACAATCTAAACCCTGATTTCACAGATTATGAAAAAGAGGGCTGTAGAGTGGAGAGACCTGACATCATACAATAACTTAGAGACAGAGATAGATCAGGCTTCTGTCCTCTTTCTGCAAATAACAGAAAGTTAAAGCACCTCTGTACCCCACTCTGTCCCCTTTTATTCCTACTCTTTGCTCCTGGTTCTGTCTCTAGAACAACAGAGACTCTGTCTAAATCCTTTTTCACAGCCCTTAAACATTTTTTTTTGTCTTTTTAAAATTTTCTTTTTCTATGAATTTATTTTTACTGCATTGTACAAAAGTATTGGTTTAGAACACATTAGAAATAAAAAAGCGGGCGAAGGACCACAGATGATTTGGGAAGCACTGTTGGGCAAGAGCCCCACATTTCACAAAGACTTGATATAGGTCTAGGGTCATATTTAGCTTTTCTTTTTTAAAATAACTTTTTTACTTTTCAATTATAGTTGGCATACAATATTATATTAGTTTCAGGTACACAATACATTGCTTAGACATTTATATTACTTAAGGAGCGATCACCCTGATAAATCTAGTACATCATACATAGTTATTACAATATTATTAGCTATATTCCATATGCTATACTTTACATCTCCATGACAAATTTTTCAAAAAAGCCTTATTTCAGCTCCTGGGTCTTTCTCCAAAAGAAGAAGTCATTCTCTCTATCCCAATCTTTTCCATTTTTCTTCACTTGGCATGATTCTATACCCTTCATCATCTTCAGCACTCAATCTCCCATAGGTTAGACATTTTTTTAAATTAGGGACACCCAGAAATGAACAAAATCCCTGCAGTAAAGAGGACAAGGGACCATGAGCATCCCTTGATCTTGACACCTCACTCCTATAATTGTACCCAGAGGTTGCCTTACCTTATTAGCAACCAGGTCACACTGCTGAACCTGTTATAATAATTAACTATTGAGTACTTACTATATCTCAAGCATTGTTCTAAGTACTTTACATGTGTTTAATGCTTGCAGAACATTCCAACATTAGTTGGAACTAATATTATCATCCTCATCTTCCAGGTAAGGAAAATAAAACACAGATTTTAAGAAACATACCCTAGATCATACAGTTAGGAAGTGGCAGAGCCAGGATTCTAACCCAGGCAGATGGCTCCAAAGCCTGCACTCTTAACTTCATGCCACAAACAACTTGATGAAAAATAAACCTCTTTATAAAAAAAAAATCATTAATACTGTTCATTGCTGTGAAGGGAAATCTCTTACAACCCGTGAAATGGAGTATTTTGCTTTATTTTGCATCCATCCCTATTAAATTTCATATTGTACATTAGGTTTCTCCTTTTTCTGAATGCTCATTTTATAAATCAAGATATTAGCTATTGTTCCCCAGGTTGTGTCATCTTCAAGTATGATAATAAGCTTTCTTGCTTTTCCTTTCTGTAGTTGAATAATATATATGACTAATTAAGGGGCTAGCAATGTAAAAACTTAATGACAGAAAAAAATAACCTAAGGGTTCATCCTTCTTTGCTCTTCTTGCTTAGCCAGCTAGGAAGCTACATAACTATCTATTTTTCTGGCCTGCATTTCTTCATTTTGTCAAAGGATATGATAAAGATATTTAACAAACACTGTATAAAAATTGGTATACATTAAGAGTGAATTTCCCAAAGCTCTGTGCTTAGAATACCCTTCAAAAATTGAAATGAAGCTGGTATGGTCTGATTTGTTCCCTGGGAAATTGTGTTACACCTCTAAATTATTATAACTTTTAGCAAATTACTCAAAAATCATTTGTTTAATGGTCTATTTTAGACTATGATGCTGGAAGTTGTCATCAAGTTTACTGACCTATGGTGTCCAAATTCATCTTTTGCCCTTTTTGATGTTAACTAGAACTAATTTTGATCTTCTCACCCCATATCCACTCTCAGAACCCCAATAAAAGTACTATGTCAAAAATATATGCACATTCCTTCAGTAATATGGGCAGATGGTTATCTGAACCCAGGAACTGAAATATGTTTTCACAATTTCATACTCTTACATCCAACTGCATCCTTAACATCTTCATTTAGATATCTAAGAGTCATTTCAATTTAATACATTTCAAATGGAGCTTCTAATTGCTACCTCATTCCAAAACCTGCTCCTCCCAGTCTTCCCCATCTCAATAAATGGTTAGGTAACAAACTCTAGAGTCATCCTTGATTCTTCTCTTTCTCTCATATTCTATAAGCAATCCATTAGCAAATCCTGTGGGCCCTGACTTTCAAATTTTTCCAGAATCCAACCACTCCTCAATCCCTTCACTGCTACATTCTAGTCCAGGCCACCTTCATCTTTCTTCTGGACTATCACATTTGCCTCCTAATTGGTATCTCTACTTCCACCCTTATTCCATATAGAAGATGCTACTGACACACTCATTCAGACCCTCTGAACTCCCATTTATGAATTGGTTGGTCAGCCTTTCCCCCAGCCGCTGTGAGTATATCAGTGAGAATTGCACTTGGACAACAGAAGCCACTGCACCTGGAGATATCTGGGACTTATATCATCCATCCCTTTCCCCAGAGTCTTTACCCAATAACTGCAGTGAGGGTAAAAAGCCTCTCTCCTTTGTTTCAAATAGGAACAACTCTACAGCATAAATTATGCTCCAGAGCTTCCCAGATCAGGCTGAAGCTTACCCCAAACCACATTTTTGCCATTCTCCTTTTCCCCTTCTATGCTGCTTCCTTTTACCCACTACCAGTTTGTTCATAAGCCACACACACGTCCCCATCTCAGACTCTGCTTCTGGGGACTCATCCTAACACTCTCCCCTTACAGCAGCCACAGTGATCCTGTTAAAACGTTCCCATCATTCCTTTGTTCATATCCCTCCATTGGCTTCCCATCTCACCAAGGGAAAAATAATCCAGAGACTTTACCATAGCCACTCCACTCTCACTAGTCTACTTGTTATTCCTCCAAATCCTATGCAACCTCCTCTCTCAAGGCCTTTGTACTCAAGTTTCCTTCACCAAGAGAGCTCTCCCCCAGATATCTGCTAAGCTTGCTCACTCCTTTCAAGTCTCTGTTCAAGTGTCACTTATTATAGTGGCCTTCTCTAAATAGTACGCATACCTCATTTCCCATCACTCCTTTTATTATCTATCTCCTATCACAAGAATGCAAGTTCCCTAAAAATGAAAGAATTGATTTGTATATATTCTTATATCCCCAGCAAGTAAGTAGTGCCCGGCATATATTAGGTACTTAAAAAAAAATGTTGAATTATTCAAGTAGACTATCTTTTGATTTCCTACACACAAACCACACAAACACACATACACATCCAACAACTTTGATTTCAAAGCCCTAGCAACACTATTTGTTCTATTTTCATAGCTTAGAAACCATTACCTGTGATGGCCACAATAGAAGCAAAATAGAAGTTGAGTTGTTAGGACTTTTTGCTCTAATCTATTAATGTTGTTCTACTAGAAAAAAATGGATAATATGTGGAAGTCAAGAAACAATAGAGCTTTGCAATCCAGAAAGCTTGAGAATTGTACTGTTAGCTCAAATGGCTCTTAGTCAAGTTGCTAAGCAGATAACTCCAAAATATGGAGCACAGTTGCTATCATTAGTATTAAAGAAGTGAAATTTAAAGTTAATAAAAAGTTATGTAACAGAGGTTATTAATAATTAAAACCAAAGAAAGCCCAATAATTATTCAGTCATATAAAGAGTAGATATATTTCTCCTATTATCAATAAGGTTTTTGTGGTAGGTTCTTGGAATAAACAAAAAGTAATATAAAAGAATTTTGGATTTATAGCCCTGAGTTATAAGTGGACCATAGAAATGAAACTGATGGGTTTAAAACACAATTTTTAAATGTATAGCATTGATCCTATAGCAGAAGTACTGATGATATGAGAGGTACAGGATAATCTATGAAGGAATGTCATGATTCCCTTAGCTCAATCCATAACTCAAAAATCTAGGAAAATACTCTGTCCCACAGCTTAGGACATCTTTCTCCCCTATCTCAACTATTCTTAATACTCCCTTATTTAAACAAAGATATGAATTCATCAGAAATGTCATAAGAAGTCCATCTTCACTTGCATGTATTAGCCAAGCAGTCTGTAAGGAGTATTCTAGCTCGTTCACAGTTATTGGAGGGAGCAGTCAGTTATGAGCTGCTTCCCATGCCAGACCCCAAAGAGCCTCTCCTTCCTCAGCTCCATGCTCAGGTTTCTGACTCTCTGGGACATCCCCACTCTACCCTGAGGGCTTCTTGCCACAGCCCTCCAATGAGGTCCTTCAGAAGCTGCCTACATCCAATGTCCCTTCAACATAACCATCCATCCCCACAGTCTGCTTATTCAAACATTTCCTCAGTTACTCCCAGCTCTCTGCAGCCAGGCAGAATATCTCAGCTACCAGGTCCCCTGCTCTGTTTCTTTATTGATCCTAATGGGAACCTCTCTCCACAACTGTCTTCACTGTTCCCAGAGGGAATCATTATTTATCTCCCAAAGGAGACCTCTTTTACTCTTCAAGCTTCCCCTAAAAGTTCCCTCTACAATCTGTTGCAGGGCCTTTCAAAGAGTAGTCCCTGAGTCAAGACCTTGGGTGTGGGCCAGAAATCCTCAGTGCATCATATGTCATCTAATAAGTTTTCTAGGAGATTTTATTGTGTGTGTGTGTGTGTGTGTGTGTGTGTGTGTGTGTGTGTGTTTAAGGACCACTGCATTCATCCATCATGAGGGAATAGCTCTGTAAAGCCCTCCAGAACAATCAGTCTTCCTCCTTCTCTCAGAGGAGCCAATCACTCCCCATGGGCAGCATCGAGGCTGGAGAAGGTCTATGGTCAGGGCTTCTCAGAGGCCAGACCATGCCCAGTTTTTAAGAATAGCAGTACTTTAGGAAACTTAAAAAATGTCAAAACAGCATTACAAAAGTTGCGATATATTCTAAATGTTTACACTCAATAAATATATATATATAATGCTTTACAATTGTAGTAGTCACAGGTTTACAGATATAAAATTGATAGCATCCCATAGCTAATGTGATCTGGTCACAGAACACAAGTTTAAAGTCATGTGCAATGTCCTCCCCCCCCACACATTAGTTCAATATGTCCTGGCATCAGTGTAGCAGACTATATGTTTAACCCCATTTGGAAACATCACCAAAAGCCCACATTTGAGGCTGTTCTTAAATGTGAGACCTTGGTAATGTGGCCTTCCTGACACCACTGTGACCGGCCATCATTTTGAACATGGCAAGAACCCCCTTCCTGAGGTATATTCCTAGGCTTGTTGTATATGAGAGAAAAAAAAAGTAAAACAAATCAAAACAAAGATTGCTCTCTTGGAGGAGAAAGTTTCTCCAACATGGAACTAGGCACACTTGGGAATGCTCTCCTTGTAAATGTCCCCTCCCTGCCCCTGTTCACCACACACCAAAACCCAAGCACACTCTTTTGTTCAGTGTAAACCCTGCAGATGCTACTGACCCAGCCTGGGGAAAGAACTCTGCCCAACCAAGTGTGTACTTGTCACTCTAAGCGATGGACACTCCTTTATCTTTCCCATTCTCTTCCCTACCCCAATTATGTAGTCAAGTCTTGATTAAACCTTCCAGCCTGGACTCTACGTTGATATAGAAAGTTAAGGAAAGATGTCATTGATGCCTGTTTCAGCCAGGGTGACTCTACTGGTGGCTATGGTAACAACTAGTAAGAGATTCCCTATGAGGAGATAGATGGTGAGTTCACAGCTCCCCTCACAACACTGAGTGACACACTGGAGGGCTACAATTTGGTTTCAGAAAGCAATTTGATGAGGTTCATTCTAGTTATGTAAATTAAAATTTTCCTCCATGCTCATTTTTAAAAGCAGTGACAGTCACTAGAGAAAAGGAACTGTGTAAGGAGGGGGTTGAGCCTCTAACTTTGGGCATCATCCCCACTTCACTCCGAAAATCCAGGACTGAAATTTACAATGTCTGGCAGACATTTAGAGTTGAGGTTGTTCTGTTCAGTCATTTTCACCTGACGGCTTTCTGCTTTCCTGCCGCTGCACCAAAGTAAAGCAATATCTCCTTGGCAACTTGTGCCCAGAGTAAAATAATACCAAACCCAGGGCAAATGCATCCATCCAGCTGCCCGTCTATGAGGAGAGGGGTCTCCAAATTCACTGTTTCCTCCTCCAGCACAGACGTTCTGGTGTTACATGCTACCATATAGCTATGTGGATTTATTTAGCTGCAATGTTATCATCTCCATTAAACCACAAGTAAGAGACAATTCTCTGCTTTTATTTATAACCTGAAGGGATTATTTTTGAGTTAAGGCTTTAGGAATTCAGATCTATCAGGAAAGAACAGCTTGTGTAATGAACTTCCTGTTTTCATCATATTTAGACACCGAACCTCCTTGTTGCCTATTATTATTACCCAAGTTAATATGAACTGGCTGGGGTTTATTTTTAGCTGCGTTGACTCTATTGTAAGGACTGCATAACTGCTTTCAAAATGGGAAAATGTAATTAAGGGATCTAACACTAAGTTAGGGATATTCTTAGGTCCTTTCACAAGGCGATGGCTTAAAAAAATGAAAATAGACCATTTTAAATGGCTAACGAGAACATAGTTATTTGATCCAAAATAGCCCATTGATCCTCTCACAAACGAAACACTTACTTCACAGAATAAAGTCTCATTTTTGTGTAAGTGACCTAAACCTATGAATTTATTTCCAAGTTTAGAGTAGGGGGAGTAGAGTGAGTAAAAGAACTGGTGAAGAATAGAGGTAGGAAGGGTGTAAGCATCGTTTAGCAAAAGAGCGAAATATTAAAACTATACTGAAAGGACCAAAACACCTAACTGGAGTTTATCAGTTGAGGGCTGGGGGATGTAGATCTCAGCGCATTCTGTGTCCTTCTACTATATGCACCAAATGCCTCCTTTGTGGCCGTGAAGGGAGTCAGTGCTCAGTGGGCTACAAGGGACAACCCCTTCACATCTGGTGACCTTGAGGCGGTCACTCACATAGGCCACTGCCTCAATGCTCACATCTTCCCTGACTTCAGATCCTTTCTTACTCCATTATTCATTTGTTCAACAGAAATGTGTTGAGCATTAAAAAGATGCTAGACTCCAGGAATGAAATGGTAAATAAAACATCATCTTTGCTCTAAGTGTGACAAATGCGTTGATAGAGAGAAATTCAGGGAATTTTAGACGTATAAAAGAAGGGGATGCCTAACAGCTTGGGTGATGGGGAAAGCTTCCTGAAGGAGATGACGCCTTGAACTGCGTTCTGAAGTACAAGCTGAGGTTATCCTGAAAAAATGGCTTTGTAAGCCAAGGAAGAAGCCAGGGCAGAGACCCCTGATGTGGAAAAGGCTGCAGCAAGGTAATGTGGCCTGACTGAAGTAGACAGCGTAAGGGGACATAAATAGAATAAAGGCTGAGCATTAGGTGGGGGCCCTGCCGACCACAGTGAAGACTGTTAGCTTTATCCTGAGAATGATGAGAACAAGTTGCTATAAGTTTCTAAGAGTGATGAGATTCAGTAAATATCACTGCGGTTCCACTGATAAATGGGTAAACAAAATGCAATATATACACGTAATGGAATGTTATTCAGCCTAAAGAAGGACAAAAATGCTGACACATGCTACAACATGGATGAACCCTGAAGACATTATGCTGAGTGAAATAAGCCAGACACATCCACTATGTGGCAACTTCATACTTTGCATTCATTCCTTGAAGCACTTGCTCAGACCAAAAAGTTACCTTTCTTTCATAACTCCTATGCTATTAGTCAGCAATCCTAGTGGCTTTACCTTCAAGATATATCCAGAATCTGACCACTCCTACCCACTTTCACCATGACAACCTGAATTCAAATGGCCATCATCTCCTAACTAGGTTTCTTAAACCCACTTTTCCCACATCTCTTCACTGCAGCCCATTCTCCACAAAGCAACCAAATGATGCTTTTAAAACATGTCAGATCATGTTACTCTTCTGCTCAAAACCCTCCAGTTTTTTCCCATGTCATTTTTAAAGCTCTTTAAAATGGCCTGCATGATCTCGCTCCCTACTCCCTTTATGGCGTCCCACCACTCTGCTCCTGTACTCCTGTCTCCTTACTTTCCTCAAACACAGCAAGCACACACTTGCTTTGGGGTTTTTGCACAAAATGTTCTCTCTGTATGGAAACTCTTTCCAGAGAGGCTCACATATCAATCTCCTTCCGATCTCTGATCAGATGCCAACCTGGTTATACTATTTAAAATAGCAAATTCCACTCCCACACCCAATACACCTAACTTTCCCTTACCCACTGACTTTTCTCCATAGCACTTAACACCAACTTTCACAGCATATATTTTTTATTTGTTTATTATTGACCATCTTTTCCCACTCCTCCTCCCTACTAGAATACAAATCTTGTAAAGACAGGGAGTTCTGTCCCTTTTGTTCATGCAAAATGGTCCCTGGAACATATTAGACACGTGTTGAATGACTGAAAGAATAAATGAGCAATGAATGAATATGTTCCTAACTAGATAAACTGGTATAAAATCTACAAAAACAATACTATTCAATTTTATACACTTTTCCTAATAAGACACCATACTTTTACCCACCGATTTTAACTAACTTCTTCTTAGGATTTGGGAAAGGTATTGGCTTAATTCAAGTATGAACCTTATGTCATAATTTCCTTAAATAGTAGAGCTGTAGATGCTATAATAAAATAGATTTCTTCAAGGCTTAAAAAAATTCATGAAGAACATCCTCATCTAATTTTAAAATTTTATGAATAGTTATAACGATGAGTAATTAATTTTGATATTTATAGAAAATGAAATACATTTCTTCCTTTATGAAAATCTAGCACTTTCAGGAACAACAAATTCTTGGAGGAAAAAATCCAATGGGATCATTAAAATTGGAAGCGTTGTACTTACCTAAGACATAACAGGCAGAGCAACTGAATGAGCACCAAATGGTACCCTCCATGTAGTGGCCACCAAATGGTATCTGCTTTCTGAGCTTGTCACTTCCTTTGATCTGTACAAAATGGTCAGTGGATGAGTACTAGAGATAAACCATGAGTTTCCTGTTACCTAAGGCACAAAGAGAAACACCCCGTTTCTAACCTGTGTTACAAACAAAGAAAAGCTAATGCCCTAAATCCAGAAGAAATTTATTATGTATTTTTAATGATAGATTTTAGGTAACCTAAGGCATAACATTTTTTAGCAAAGATATTTGAGAAAAAAATGCAAACAATGTTCTAATGGTTAATTCTTATATTGAACCTCATAAAGGCTCAGAATATAATACAAAGTTTTTAACTCAGTGAGAGTATTTCTATCAGGAACAGAGGTAATTCAGCCCAGATATGTTGCTTCCTGATACTACAAAAAAAAATCACAAGAACAGAGATTAGGGTTCCTAAAAGAGAAATAGAGAGATCACCCATCCATTAAATTGTCTCTTTCCAATATTATGTATCTTAGGGGAGCCTTTGGCAAGTGCACAGTTACAAGTCACTTCAGGACTGAATTCACTGACAAGTGCCTGAAGTGTCAATAGTCTATGATGTTGATTATCCATATGCTTTAAACACCAGATGTGCAGGAAGTGAGGCTGACATTCTGTTGTAAAATTTTTAAAAACCTGACTTGTATTCTTGTCATTCCATTTCTGCACAAAGATAATCTGCAGGGGTTCCTGCAGGTGACACCAATATTTTCCTCAAAATGGAGTTTGAATCTACTCACACACAGACAAACATTCTTTCAAGGACCCTGAGTTTTTTACTAGGTTGCAGACTATGATTTGGTCCAGGGCCTTTCTTAGGGCAGGTGTAATCAATTAACCATTTCAACGATTTTTAAAAAATAAAATAAAAACAATAAAATAAAACATGCTCCCACGGTCCCAGTAGAACTAATACATGGTATGCCTGCCAGAATGAGTTAGCTAGGGAGGAAAAAAAATGCTGCTATAGACCAGAAAAAGTTGACTTCTTGGTTGAGGTTATCCAATATTATCAACTTAAATGTTGGAGAGCATCTGCTAAAAGCAGCAATTTTAGCTCTGATAGAGTTGATGCTAAGCTGCTCTTTCTAACAATAATTAGTCAGCAGGTTCAGCTGCTTTTTTATAGTATTGTTTATTACAAAACATTACAAAAACATTGACAAAACTCAAAATAAAGGAACGAAAAATCCACCCAAAATTCTGCCATCCTACAAACCAAACTGTTTACATTTTTTCATGCTCCCTTTCAGTCCCTGTCCATATGCAGACATAATTTTTACAGTTGTAATCATAGAGCAGATACAATTGTGCAGTCAGGTTTATCTCAACTGGAGTTTTTAAGGCATTTTTCCAGTTTACTACATCGTCTTCATTTCTATTGGGAACACTTCACCCCTGCCATTCTTAGTGACCTCCCGTGGGATCCTAAGTAGTGAGAAAGGCTTAAAAAGAACAATAATCAACAAAATTAGGGGAAAGGACCCTCTTAAGTTCCCTATTTAAAGGATTGAGTCTCTAGAAATAAATTTATAAGGAAAGGATTTATTCCACCCTTTGTTTCCTATTGCTGGAAACCTTTCTGAAAATAGCTGCATTTTCCCACCATCAGGCATGTTTTTATCTCAAAAAAAGAGTCCTTGCAGGTATTTCTTTTACCTGGATTGTTTTTAGGGCCTGCTTAGTATTTAGGACATAGGCACATAGAGACATCTTTTCTTCCATCTGCTATAAAGATCTATATAATTTGAATTTTTTTAAGTGTGGCTACTACATGCTGAATCCACATGAATGTGAAACAGCAAACTCAGCTGTCAAAACATTGGGAACCTGAATGCATTTTGCTAACTGGTAGCTCTTTAGTCACTGGATTCCACACCAGGCTGCACGTTAGACTCATCTGGGGTGGCTGGGGACAGGGAGCTGGTGAAAAAATGCAGACTCCAGGATTCACCCTTGATCTTATGAAGCAGAATCTCTGGGTTCGTCTATGGACCGACCAATCATACATCACAAATTGTCAAAAGGCTCTCTTTCCTGATAACAGCTTTGATCATATGGTTTGTGGATTTTTATGGGGATGTCAAGGGAAAGAACTGTAAAGGATTTGGAGAAGAGATGGACGAAGGACATAGCCTATAGAAGCTTTGCTGAAACTTCTTTCTTTAAGTTAGGTAGACCTGCTCCAATAACCCTAGCAAGCATCCTGAAATGAACAGTTTCCTGTCTTTCGGTGAGCCAACCTAGCCTCATTCTATACACATATCTATATGCCCAAGGGAACACAGCCACAAAGGGAAAGAATGTCTAGTGGTGATAATTTTGGCACAGCATGTATCAGATCTTTTTTTAAATTAGAATACTTAGACCTGAGAGAGTTTTTACTTTTAATTCTATTTTCTATGTTATAAGCATGGATTCATGTATTAGTTGATTAATTTTTAAAAATTTGAAGTATACGGGTTATACTCATATGTAGTCCTTTCGAAGAAATTATCTCACCCATGGTCCAGTCAGTGTCCTGGCACTTAACCAATCAGATCACCAGTCTCTCCTCTTCAGTGAAAACAAAGAAGGGAGAGGACAGAAAAACAGAATCTCTTTATCTCTCCCTACATTAGGCAAAGAAGGAGAAAGGCTTTCCAAAAACAAATAACAACAAAAGCAAAGGAGTAGAGGTACTATATAGTTTAGTGTGTATGAAGATTTTGTCATTCACTCCCCAACTCCTATTTACCAACCAGAGGCGATTTTGTCCTAAGGGACATTTAGCAATATCTGGAATTATTTTTGGTTGTCATAACTGAGCTAAAGGGAGTACTACTGGCATCTCGTGGGTAGGGCCCAGGGATATTACTAAACATCCTACAGCGGCACAGGGCAGCCCTCTCCCCAACAAAGAGTTATAGAGCCCAAAATGTCAATAGTGCCAAGGCTGAGAGACCCATTGCAGCTTGAAGTGTTAGGCAGTGAGCAGCAGGTAGAAAATAAACCTAAGAGACTCATTTAAGCCAAATTGCAGAAGGCCTTAGATTTTTATGATGAGAAATTTAGATTTTTTTTAAACCGTAGATGATGGAGCTCCACTAAAAGAAGATTAGCTGATCAAATTTGGATTTTCAACATATCACACTAAAGGGTAAATCAGAGGAGGTCATTACTGGTGGCAGAGAAAACCCTTAGGATGTTAGTGTAACAGCCCAGAGAAAAATGTGAGGCCCTGGGGCAAGGGTGGTGTCAGAAGGGGTCGAAGGAGAAAGCAGAGTCAACACACATCTAGGACGTAAAAGTCAGCAGGTATTGGAAACTGAATGGACATGGGGAGGGCAGGGAGGATTCCAGGATAACTCCCAGGTTTCTCTTTCAGATGGATGATGGTTAGATACAGGGAGAGAAGGTTTATGGGGAGAAATAATGTATCTAGACAAAAGTTTCACAAAGGTCTCAGTCATTCTTTGGAGGAGATAAAATAAATAATAGAGTCCTCTCATTCGACAAATATTTTAATAGCCATTTTCTGTAGAAAATAGCCTCTACCTGGAGCTGGTTGGCTCCTCATGCAAGCAAGCAATTAGATCAAGGCTTAGTCTTTCGATTTAAGGAGAAATGTGATGTTATTTTGAGGAAATCTCTGAGAGCTTTAATGGTTCTGTCATTTCAGGAGATGGAGAGTTTCCCTTTTTGAATCTAGAGTCAACTACACTTAGAGTTCATCTTGAGGGAACCGTACCTGCAGAGTTAATTAAGGTAAATAGGTTGGCAAGGACTTCAGCCAACTACTCAAGCAAGATCAAAATAATTCTGAACAGCAGAGATTTTCTTCTAGAGCTCTTTTCAGCCTTAAAAGACTGGATTTTTTTTTTTAAGCATTGATCAAAATAATGTATTCTGGCTATAGAGAATACTGGAGACAACAAAACACAAAGGCAGAATGGAAACTGAGACAATTTGTTTAGAAATCCCTTCATGCGTGTGATTTAAATTTCCTCAAACTGAAGTGATACCAAAGGAGATAAAGTCCCCAAATCTGCATTGTTGGTGTCCCCGCAGTTGAGCCAAAAATATTCCTGCATACTTTTATGTGATTTAATTTTTGGAAAGGATCAGATGTTTTTAGGAGAATTATAACTTAATGAGTCTCTGGATGATTTGATCTTAGTTATAGTTAAGATAATATCTTGATAATATGGCCTGGAATTTTTTTTCTTTCTGATCTCTTTTATGAAGCAAGAGATAAAAGTACTTATTCTTGCACAGTTCAGCAACATAGCAATATAACCACAATTTGTGAATATTATAGTTATTCATAAAGACTTCCAGAATAAAATAGTACTATAAATTCTTTGTTGTTCTAAATTTGTTTGCTTTAGTTCAACCTTATCCCTAAAAATCTTACTGATTGAGTTATGTGTAAGAACAGATGCAAGGACAGCTTTGAAAGTTCAGATTAAGTTTAAGAGAAAAATATTTACTTTCAACCAGTCTAAAATATCCAACTCAAGGTTGCAGATAAGCCCTAAAGAGCTATTTCTTCAATCATCAATAATGCTGCCTCTGATTAGACATGTAAGTGAAAATCCACAGATTTATCCCACAGCCTGCCATTTTCCATTATTGGACTATGATTATAAATGAGTTTGACCAGATATTTTCCTCTTTGATTCAGACAGTTATTCCTGGAGAAGTGCCTTAAAAGGAAGAATCTGACAATTGCAGGTTTCTGATGGATGTAGCTCTGGTGGAACCGCTGCCAATCCTGGCATTCAAGTCCCCTGAAATTATGTCAGCTAATGAATACTTAGAAAACATAAAGTTCAGAAGGCTGTCAAATTACTGTACAATTTGAAGTATCAGTATGCACATTGTAGGAAAAATGTATATGTTAAAACCTAGATCAGGCTTGCCAGCTGGATTTGTTCACAAATTCCATAAAGTGTACAAAGTTAATTTTTATTCAGTAAGTGCTACCTACATGCTGACTGCTGTGTGAGAAGTTTTTACAACAATGCTTCTCCATTCATCTATACAACAGTCCTTTGAAGGAGTCATTGTCATCTCCCATTTAGAGACGAAGAAGAGCTACAGTCCAAAGTCCTTTCTAATAATTGGTGGATCCAGAATTTGATCCAGGTCTTCTGACAATAAATCTACCCTATTGGCATTACCCCATTCTACCTCCTAAAACTCCAATTTCAGGAAACCAAGCTCAATGTGTTAATCTGAGTTCACAGTTTTCCATCCCAATTTAGCTCCTTTTGTTGAAAACATCATCCCTGTCTCCCCACCCTCCATCCCACGGCAAATCAATTGTCAACTTCTCTATTTTGAGGGCTCCTATCCTGCCCTTAAAACCCTTGTTTTTCAGTGTGATTGTGAACTAGCATCATTGGCATCCATGGGGTTCCTGTTACAAATGCAGGATTGCCGACCCCACCTAGACCTACTGAAACCAGAACCTGCATTTTTACAAGATCCCTAGTTGATTCATGTGCACATTGAAGTCTGAAAAGCACATCTCCAGCCTAAGTGACTGGCCCCTCTCCATTCCTGCTGCCATCATTACTTATCAGGTTTCAGAGTCTCTGACCCAGAGTATTTACCTCATCTTCCCCATTTTTAGTCTCTCTCCAATCCTTCACTCAGTTCCTATTCATAGTCCACCAATACACTGTTGTTTCCAAAGAAAAGATCGAAAAAAGAGAGAAAGAGAGCAGTGGGAAAAGAAAAAAGAAAAAAGTCTGAGTCACTGTCTTCTACCCTCTTGACTCAAAAACTTCCACTTGCTCCTTAGGACCTATGATAATAATAAGTACATACTTGTACCACATATTGTATAAGTCCTGCATATGAATTAACGTGGTTAGTCCTCACATCAACCTTACATTTTAGATATGAGAACACTGAGACTGAGCAAGGTTAAATAAATTCCCCAAGGTCATGCAGCTGGTCAGTGGTAGGACCTGGAGTAAGGCTCCAGCAGTCTCCTTAGCCTGGCCCTGAAAGTCCTCCACATTTACATGAAAAAGAAGGGAAAAAGCACCCACTTTTTGCAGGAATTTTGGTAGGAATTTCCACTCTATTTAAACCTCACAATTCTGGTAGCAAGTTTTTGATTATTCCAATTATTAGAGATGAAACTAGGAATTAGAGAAAATTGAACCAAAATTTAATTACCCCCAATATACTTTCTACTATACCTGTATTCCCTCCACCTGGACAGTGCTCCGTACCACTCTGAATGCCCTAATTTTACTATCTTTTAAAGCCAGTATAAATCCTAAGCACAAATTTTTCTCTTTTCTTTCAATTCAGAAGTGTTTGTTCCCTTATTGGTAATATTAATAGCTCTTTACCTCCAATTTTCCTTTGGCACTACTTTGTACTCTCTTTTATGGTTATTTTTGTATATGTAAAAACATGTAGATGCATAAACATTTTCAGGATACTGGACCCTACTTCCTTTTAGGAATTGTGATTATTTTTCCTGAATTTTTAGAAAATTAAGGAGACAAATAAAATTAGAGCCATGATATTAAGAAAATTTAATTTCTGAATGTGAATTCACAAACAGGAAAAAAAATACAAGTGTGATAATCAAGAATTGAAACAAGAATTATCCTGGATAATACAGAGTTTGAGAAACAGAAAATTACCATTTATTCTTTAATTTCTTCCATAAAATCAAGCAAAACCTTTTTGTGTGTTGATTTTCATGCAAGGTATTTTCTAGAATTTTCACCAGCTCATCCATTATTTTCTGTCACTTTGCTTACATCTTTTATTTTTCCTGACAGTCATTATCTGTTATAAACAATTGTTTCAGATGGCTCCATTCTGATAATACTTTTCAATTTACCTCAGTATAATTCCAACCTTTTCTTATTACCTGATGTATATCACTCCCACAAACAGCCCATTTCAAACTACATGGGATATGAAAAGAAAGGAGGAGAAGACTTGGCTTAAATATTCTTTTAAGGATTCCTTTGTAATAGTTTCTGTAACACTAATAACCCACTGGCAGGTAAGTTTAAAAGTTTATCAGTCCATTCTTTTTCCAAGGCATATGTCATATACTATATTGTTGACCAATAATAAAATTTACATTTTGTACCAGTTATTATTATTTATCATTACTTTACTAATCCCTAGTAAAGAGCTATATAGTCTACAACTAAAAGTAATTTAGTTGTAGACAACAACCAAGAAAATTTTAATTCCCTCAGTCACTGATACTGACTCCTACATTTAAATAAAGGTCAGTGGTAATTATTCCAGTAATCTTTTTTTTTTAACGTGCTTCCTAAAGCAGATATCTGAAGTGTATTTCCAAAAGTGTTTTAGGTTGACTTTAAGAGGGGGATAGATATAGTATGTAGCTTTTGACCTAAATCCTTTCTAGATAGAGCATCTCCCTCACTGGTTTCCTTGGAACGCTCTACAAGACAAACTGTAACGTATTTATTTTAAGTTGAAGGAATCCCCAAAAGCCAAAAACAAACTTCACACATATTACATTTTTTCTATCTGTTCAAAAGAGTTTTGGAGCTCAGTGGAAGTATCATTATACACAGAGTGCTATAAACGCAAAGGGCCTTGGAGTTTACATAATTTAACAACTCTAGAATATATGTTCCATGAGAGAAGGCATCTTGACTTTTGTTCACTACAGATTTTCCAGCACCTGTCACAGTGCCTAATATATAATACGTGCCTAATAAATACTTGTTGAATAAATGAATAAATTCTCTTAATTTCACAGATGAGAAAATGGGAGACCACAGTAGTCAAATGACCTAACCAAAGTCACACAGTAACTTGGAAGCAGTCCTGGCACTAGAACTTCAGTCTACAATTCCTCATTTGGTATTATTTCCACAGATTTGACATAAGCAAATGCAAGTGTCAGGGTGGGGAGAGAAGCCTGGAGACTATTTTCAAACACTTCATTAGAAGCCAAAAATAAAGTTGTATATAGATTGGGAAGGGAGTATTCCAGAAAAAAAATTTTTTAATTAAGAACTCTTCCTAGAATAAACAAACAAACAAAAACCACAACTGTCTAATTGATGGCCAAAACAATTATAGGGGTAAAAAAAATTAGTTTTAAATAATAGAAAATTAGCCCATATAAAGAAAACAAAGAAGCCCACAAAACATAGCAGGTTAGCTATAAACTGAAAAGGAGACCAAATATAACTTGAGAAATGCTTTGAAAAGGACTCCAAAGACAGTAAAATATTTTTATAACATTTTTGTCAGAAAAAATAGTGGGCTGAAGAATCTGAATAACTATTTAATGATTAGGGTCTGAAAGAGGTACACTCAGGGAAAAGATCAGATAGCAAATTAGCTAAACGAATCATTTTTCTTAGTCTTCATGGGGTAAAAATGCTAGAGGAGAGATTCATGTATCATCCATGTCTTTTGAAATATACAAGTCAGACCTACTGTATTAAACACTGGCAAATGCCCACCAGTGAGCAGAAAGGGGGCAAAGAGGTTTTAATATGTGTAAACTACATATTTATGCAACTGAGGAGAAAAAAAATACTGTCGAGCCTATATCAGACAGCACTCCAAACCGGATATAAGACAGATATTCCCTGAAGACCACTACCTAGACGTGATGCTGCAGCCAAAAAGATCCTATTTAAAAAGCTGTTAAACAGCATCAAGTAGAAAATAAAACAAGCAGAAAATGTTGCCTACTTCTTTTTAAAACTGTGGTTTTTCCATGCTGGGAGATAAAATACATTTCTGACTACTGGTGTTAAGAATAATATAATAGAACTGGACTAGAAAAGGAAAAAATAAATAAAAAGGACTAAATAATAGTCAAGGAGATTATGGAGCTAATATAGACTATCAAAGCAAAGTTTATGCTCTTGAGAGTTGTACTTAAACTAGGGATTACACAGTCCCTCTGGACAGTCTATTCCAGTACGTGAATGTGGCTGCCAGTTTGCTAAGCGCTTACTCACGTACCAGGCATTGTGCTGATCCCTTTATATTCATTATCTCATGTAAACTTCAAAATAATATGAGGATGTAGGTATCTTAATCCCCGCTTTATAAACAAGTTGACTGAAGTTTAAATAGGTTAAAAATTTTGTCCTATTTCACACAGCATATAAGAGCCTTAATGTGAACCAAGGCAGGTCAGACTTCTATATCGAGATTTTTAACCACCTTGTTATGCTGCCTTCCCCACCCTTACTCCCACCCACTCATTGGGCTGTCTTTTTCTCCTCTTTCTGTGTGGCTGAATTGGTTTGCCCCATATCACTGTGATATAACAAATTAAACAGTTATACTTTTAAATATGTGCAGGCCACCCCATGTCTTGACTTTATGTCTCCAGAGCCTGACCATTGCCTAGCACAAGGCAAATGTTCAGTAGGTATTTGGCAAACTGAAATGAGTTGGATAAATAAAATGCTTATTATAGGAACACAGTAAATTTATGACAAGAAACCCAGTTAACTATGTCTAGTTACACAATAGCCTATACTTTAAAAATTGAGATTTTTACCTTTGCCTGCAACAGACAACAGTTAGACATTCCTACAATCAATACATTTGCTCTGGCATAAAAAAAATGGCCATTGTAGGAGTAGGTATAGAACAGGATCAGTAGGTTACGGAAAATCCGAGCATTAGAAACAGTTTGGGGTTGCAAACAGTAAGACCAGCCTTGGCTAATCACTGAGAAAAATGAATTCATGAAAGCTACTGGATAATCCACAGAACTAACATAAAGACTATAGAGTTGGGCTTTAAATATCAGCAGAAACCAGGAAAATATAGGTAACCAGAACCACTGCCAAGGCCACATACCAGCAATAGCCGGGTCAATGCTAAACCATGGTACAGAGGGACTGCCACCACCTGCCCCTTAAAGAACTCTGCTAAAACTGCAGACACAACAACCAACGGATGCTGAGTGCTACAGCAGCCACCACCACTACCACCACCAGAAATTCTAAACTGCCCCTGCTTCTTTAGGTAACTCACCAGAGACTCAAATTCTGGGACAGGAGACTCTGTGGCTGAAGTTAGCAAGCCTAAACTCAAGCTGTGAGGGAGAAAATATACATCTGGCTTTTGGGGCCTCCGCCGTAGGTTGGGCCCTGCTTCTCCCCAAGTCTCACATAAGAGTTGACAAACAGAGAAAGTGAATTTGAATAATGCATGACCGCAATAAAAAAGATGTGTATTTACTACAAAATTACAATCTGAGAAAAGGATCTAGAACTAGATTAGGACTGACCTTCTAGCAAAGTGAGGTCTCCAAAATCTAGTAAGGGGGAATTATACCTCAAGCTTAAGCCTGTTCAGCAAGTAAGGTGCATTCCTGGAAAAGAAAGTACAAACTGTATCAGCACCATAAAGGGACATTACCACAGGGATCCCATGAAGACACATTTCCTACGTCACAGATTGGCAATTATGATTTCATCCCCTTCAAAGTTCCTGAAGTTATGATATGCCTGTGGTTATAATTTCTCAGCACACCTATTCAGACATTTGTTGATTACTTCCTTCTAGGCTGCAATAACGGTTCAGATGCCTTCATGATAAGATGGTGATGGTTACCTTTACTGAGTTCTCACTAAGCACCCAGAGCTGTGCTAAGGACTTTCCATGGACAGAGTCATTTTATTCTCACAATAACCCTATGAAGTAGGTTAGTGTGATTATACTCATTTTATGGATGAGAAAAGTGAGGCAGAGAGGTTGCTTAACTTGCCACGGACACACAGCAGGTAAGCAGCAGTGCCAAGTGGACTGCTGGTTTTTACCTTTTACTTCCTTGATCAGATTACCAGCTATAGAAAAGTAGCATTTTAAACACCTCCAACACTTCCACTCACACACTGTTATTGGCCATTATGAGTTAAACCTATTTATCAGAATGAAACAACGTTGAAAAAAGAAATCACAGTAGAAAGAACAAGCAAACCCAATGTTGAGCCCCACTCACTATCTCTGACTATGAGCTTTTGATGGATTTCGATCTGTTTCACTTGCTGACAGACTGTGAGGAGGGTCCAAGTTGTAATGTTCAGTTCTGTTAATATACATATTTCTAATATAAAAGTATTTCTGAGATAGTACTATTTCAAATCAGCACTGTTTGGAGCAACCCTCAATAAGGTAGGCCTATGCATTATTGTAACTCATTATGTGGTGGCAATATATTTATGTTTAAGTTGGCTATAGAAGTAGGTATAGAACAGGATCAGTGGGTTACAGAAAATCCGTGCATTAGAAATAGTAACACACAGATTTCAGTAATATATAATCAGTTCTCATTAACTAATATATTTTTCCACTTTGCTATTTATTTTTTTCAATACCTTATAATGAAAATTTTCAGAGAAAAATTGAAACATCCATACACCTGCCAACTGAATTTTTATAATTAACATTTTGCTATATCTTCAATACATATCTATCCAACCATGTATCCTTCTACTCATCCATCAATCCATCTTATTTTTAATATATTTCAAAGTAACTTGCAAAATAATAACACTTTCCCCAAAAACACTTGGTGAACATATCATTAACTAGATTTTAATATTTACTTACAGTTCTTTTGAGATGAAACATAAGTACAGTGAAATGAAAAAATCTTAAGTGTAATAATTGATGAGTTCAACAAATACATACTTGTGTAACCCAACCCCTATAAAATTATAGAACATGAGTATTAATCCAGAAAGTTCCCTCTTGTTCTTTCTCCATCAATCCCAGCCCACACTCCCCAGAGGCAGCCACTGTACTGATATTTTTCACCATAGATTGATTTTACTTGTTCTAGAACTTCATATAAATGGAATCATAAAATATTTACTTTTTTATATTTCTTTCACTTGGTACAATTTTAGAGTGTTTTTTTTTTAGATTTGTTCATATTGCAATGTATATAAGTAGTTTTCCATATTATTACTGAGTAGTATTCATTGCTTGAAAATACCATATCTTTACCCATTATTTTAGAGATAAACAACTAAGTTATTTCTAGTCTTTCTTTATTATGAAAAACGTTATGAACATTTAAGTACAAGTGTTTTGTGGACATTTTTTTTTTTCGTTTTTCTTGGGTAAATATCCAAAGTGGAATTGCTGGGTCATGAAGAAGTTGCATGCTTAACTATTAATGAAACTTCAAGCCAGTTTTCCAAAGCAGTTAAACTATTTTACACACCCATCACAATGAATGAGTGTTCTGGTTGCTCCATATCCTCTCCAACATTTGGTGATACCAGACTTTTCAATTTTGTCTATGCTAGTGGATATTCAATGTTAGCCCATTGTGGTTTTAAATTGCATTTCACTTATGACTAATGATGTTGAGCACATTGTTGATATCCTTATTATTCATAACCAGAGGCTCAAAATGGCTTATTCAGGTGAAAGAAAAGGAAGAAGCCAAAAGGAAGAGAAAAATTAAGAGAAACAATGTGGGATGATGAGATCAAAAGCCTGATTGTGTGGAAACAGATTTCTTCTCACTGCTTTCTTTTAATTAAGATCTTTTAGATGGATATTTCCATCTAAAATGTCGGAGCTTCTCACTTCCCCCACATAACAAAAACACCACATGTAATACAGAACAAAGCCTAACCCACTTAATCCAACCATCTCCCATCTACTTGTGAGCTATCTCTGCCCAAAATAATAATAAGCCAAAGTACCACACAAAATTTTGTCTAGCCCAATAAACCCAACTTCCCACTATGTGAAAAAATTATACGAAGTAAAAAGATGGAAGTTAGGAACAACTTCAAGATTCATTACCTTTAATGTGGGTTACATTTATTCTTCAATACCACTGATATATCATAAATGATTTAGAGGTAAAATACAGAAATAGTTGAATCAAAGAGGAATTAGGTTGCCCTTAGGTTAAAATTTAGCAATTCATCCCACTCTAAGTGGAAAGGCTAGATTTTTAGCCAAAATAAATTTATTCATGTACTGGATCCAAAAATGGCTTAATATTTAATTTTCTAATGTGCAGTATTTCTCTTGTGTTTTACATCTTCAATAAATGCTTGTTAAATAAGTAAGTCAAGATCCATGGAAGCAGAAAGAAAGAAAAACTTAACTCTTCCTTTAGGGAGGAGGTCAAGAAAAGCTTCATACACTCACTAAAGGGACAGGGTAGGTAAAAGAATTGTAGATAAGGAAAGAATATGTGCAAAAACAGGTCTGAACAAGACTGAGAATGCCAATTAGTTCTCTATAAGAAGAAAGGAGAATACAAAGGGGAGAGAAGGGATAAATGCAGTAAAAAAAAAGTTGTCAGTGGTCAAATCATGAAAAGTTTTATAGGCCATGTTAAATTAGATCTTCATTCTGAAAATTAAGGGAAGACTCTGAAGATTTTTAAGCTGGCAATTGATGAGGGAGAAGGAAAAAAGTCATATTTGAAGTTTTCACATAAAAAATCATGCTGAAAGCATTGAGAAGATAAATTGAAGAGATCTAGGTCAGAAGCTAAGGAGATCAAGTATAGGTGAATACTAACCTATGGGTAAATGACAGAGGTCTAAATTGAGAGACACCAAAAGTATTTAATGAGGAGAAATAATAGAATTTGGATCTTAGGAATGAGGAAAAAGGCAGGGACTAGAAGTATTACCCAGGTGAGTATATATTGGTGCCACAATCCAAGATTAAGAATGTGAAAGAAGACAGTCTATAAGGGGGCAATAATGAGGTCAATTTAGGACGTAATACATTTCCTGTGGTAAGTATAGGAGAAGAAGCCCAGGAGGCAGCTGGAATTGTATGTCTGTCAGCTGGGACAGAGGTCAGAGGTAGATAAAAAAAATATATGAAGCAACAAGCAGAAAGGTGGTTATTCAAGCCATGCAATTGACTGAGATGATCTAGGTGAGGGTGCAGATTTAAAAAGAAGGAGACCCGAGGACAGAAGCCTAGATTGTAACCAAGTTATTTTTACTTTAACCTGTTCCTTCATTATAAAATATACTTGTTTATAAAAATTAAAAATACAAGAAAAATTTCACATCAGTTGAAAAATTGGCATAGGGCACCATAAAGGGACAATTTTTACATGAAAAATACACACGCACAAAAGAAGGTGTGGATGATTCACTTGGAGGGGTGTAATAACACTTGACAGAGCAACCCCCTCAAAAAACCTCAAGTGGAAACATTCTGCTTTCACCTCAAGTGGGAAGTAGGTATAGGAAAAGACAGATGGTATAACCCACACAGATATTCTCCCTGAAGGCTAAGTGCTAACCTGATTACTTCTTATATTAGTTTTTTGATACCTGGAGAGTATCCTGAAGGCCCTCTGAATGGCATATATTTTGCCCAGGTCATAAAAGACATCCATTATATGAGTGATGCATTGAGTTGAAGAGAAGTGAGTGGCAGGCTGCAAACAGCAGCTATGAGACTCAATGACATATAGAGCAGCAAGTGGCATGAGAAGTCTACAGCAGCAAGAAAGGTAGATACCAAAACTTCCTGCAGATTAATATCACAGGCTCTAATGATAGGTAGAATTGTTTACATTATCTTGCTGCTACTCTTGGATATGGATATAAAGCCATCCACCCTTTTACTGACATAATATAGGTCTCTGACTTGGCAAATCTCTGAATGGCAAGATGAGCCCTGCTTTTGGGTTCTCAAAGACATATTTTTCAGAGTTGATCTAGAGATACTTTCCAAAGCAGAAACTTATATGACAGTAAGTCATAGAAGTATATCATGTCATCCAAGAATATTATGATTCCTCTGTCCCAGCAGTCATCCAAGATGTTATTCCATGGGTGTTGGAAGATGGTCAAGGAGTACAGATAGATGTGAAACAGCCTCACAATATATTCAGACTCATCAAAATATTCCTGGAAATATATGGTTTCTTTGCCACTTTTCCAAGAACAAAGGTATAACTGTCCTAGCTGTCAAATTTCATAATGATTTACACCCTATGTTAAAGAATATCAACAATGATGCTAATAGCAACCATTTATTTAGTACCTGTTACATGCCAGGCCCTATGCTAAAAACTGTACATGTATTACTTAATTTAATTCTCACAACTGCCCTACGGTAGATAAACAACACAGAAAATTCTGCCTGGTCAGAATTAGAATGTAGTAGAGCCTGAAGTCAAACTCAGATCTTATTGGTACTAATGCCTGTGGGTTTTGCTTTATGCTATAGTGTCTCTTCTGAGAGCTGGTACAGGTCATATATGATGACATGATGGGGTCACAGGTATCTTACTTAATAAAGAGAACCAAGATAGCCTCTGTAGGAGATGTGGAAAACCGATAAATCTCCACCCTAAGTACTTGAAAAGGACTTCAGCCTTGGGTTGAAGAGAAAGAACAGCTTTGGTTCTATGGCAGTAGAAATACCAGGTTCCAGCTCTATCATGTGCCATCCTGATGATGGGCATAGAATGTGGGGGCAAGGGAAGCTTGTCTGCCTTCCCATTTGAGAATTCTTACCTGTACATGATAGAGTTGTTCAACATTCCTAGCACAGGGTAGCAAAGGGGATGGCATATAGCCAGGTACCAAGGAAATACTGGTGGCAGAAATTTGAAGTAAATTAAAGGTATCTGGAGCAGATTTCAGGGGAAGTTAAAGTAGCTTGAGCATGCAGTGAAGAGTAGCCTGAGGCACTCTTGCCTTACTCCTCAGACACAGTTGTGAAGTGGGGGTGGGGGGATGGGGGGGCATTCTTTTCAGAATGTGGCCTCACAAATAAAATATCCATGGACTATGTCCAAGCTTTTTGAGATAGGAAAACTGCCCTGGCAAAATAAGGCTCCATGCACAGAGCTGCCCAATACTTCATAAAAGCTGTATACTTTGGCTAGGAATATCTCTGAAATGTAGAACACTCCTTCCTAAACTGAGACCTAAGAAATAGTAAGGGTCAGAGGCCAGCTGTCCCCTTGTGAGGTCATGAGTATAGACTGCCAACAGCAGTGGAGACACACACGCACGCGCGCACACACACACACACACACACACACACACACACAAACACACACACTAGTAGAGATAGGTATATCATTAGCATTGCCTGTACCTCAAGGACAAGTTCTACCAATTCAGAAAATTGGTAGAGGTTTCAATAACAGTTCAGTGTGAAGGGCTCTCCCTAGCCTCCTTGGAGTTCAACCAAGAAAACTGAGTCATTCCATTCTATCTCCTGGGCAAAAGACCAGGAAGATCACTGACCCCCACCTCATTCTGAAGCCTATGGACATCACTGATGGCATCCCCATCTGCTGTCACAGCAGGATAAAAGATAACCTACAATCACAACATGCTTTGAAAACACAAAATATCTAATAAAACTATCTTTTTCTGGAATCATTTTCTATTGAATTTCAACAACCAAAAAAAAAGTGTATGAAAAATTTTCTAGCCAGGATTAATAAAATAATAATAATAATAATAATAATACTCTGCCTGTTGCTGTGGCAAGTCTATCTGTTCTGTCTGTAGCTACTAAAATTACATGTGAAAATGACATAAAAGAGTTGTGATTATTTTATTTGGCCCCTGATGGTCACTACTGAAATTTAATACAAAGTTATTATTTGATCCTTTCCACAAATACAAATAAGAATATTACTTCACCACTACCTCTAAGAAAATTCAAGCTTTCTTTTAGCTCTGCTGAAAAATGAGTTCTCAGAAATTCAGTCTCATCTTTAAGATGATTTATAGAAATTGAAGGGACTAAGCCTTGCGATCTGGGAATAAATTAAATACTTTTTTAAAGTTTTAAATAGTTTTCTCATTCCATTGCTAAAAATGATTGATTACTTCTGAATATATAATAATTTCCCAGACTATCTTCTACAACTGTAACTTTCACAATGAAAACAGACCTTTCATTATAGAATGGGCACTGTGACAATTGAATTTCTTTTAGATAATAATTTAATTGGCAGTCATTTTGTATAAATCTAACAAATTTAATATTTGTATGCAAAATCAGGATTGTTTAAAAATTTGAAAAAGTATGCTTATCCAACATATACTATAGTTTAGAGAATATTCCTGAATCATTTCCTGTGACTCACTGACCAGCTATCACAGCTATTCAACATATACAGGCAATGATCTTTTGGTTGGGTCAATTTTATATTTTCCAAAAAGTACATACGTGTGTGTGTGTGTGTGTGTGTGTGTATGTGTGTGTGTGTGTATTTTCAGATTTAGTCAGATTTCAGATTTAACCAATTCCCTAGATTAACCTTATAGTTAGTTGTTACATCTCTTCTCATGCAGAAAGAGGGTAGGGGGTTAGAACTCCAACAGATCCATGAGTAAGTTGCTTAGAACTAGATTATTTGTATAATAGTGTGGATGAGGGAAGAAGGAAATCTATGAAATTCTTTGAGTATACTATTTAAAAGTTTTCATTTTCCTGATTCATCTCTCACCTTCTCATTCATATTTGTCTCTTTATTAGCACTCAAAACCCTTCTCATTCACCTCTTAATAATTCTCTGTTCCATTCCCTCTAGTGGCCTTTCAAAACTTTCTCTTCCTCTATGTTCCTAAAATCCCCAATCACAAGACTCCACTTCTCACTTGCTACTGTTCTGAGAAAATAGAAGCCGTATGAGGTATTTTTCTTTTTACTTCCTTTCTCTTCCCCTCTGAATTCCTCGGTATTTATTGTTAACTGTATTCCTCCTTTCAGTCTTTGGCTTCAGGATGAAATGGTTCTCATTCTGGTGATGTTATCTTCTTCATCTTTACACTTGATCATAAACCCTCCTATCTCCTTACTTCCTTGCTCTTTCAATTCCCTTTCTTAATTTTTTTTTTTTATCTCTCCTGACCCAGCATTTTCCCTCAGCCTATTCAGGTGACACAGTTTTTAAAAAGAAACAAGCAAAAATTTCTTGACCTTGCCCCTTCCCTCAAGTTTCCTCCTCCTACCATTACTTCAACAACCAAATTATTAGAAGAGTGGTCTACATTTGTTCCTCTATTTCTTCACTAACCCTTTACTCAGAATTTTTTCTGAGATCGCTATGACCTCTTATGTGTCAAATGCAACTTCATTCTCTCAAGCTTTCACAGTATTTAACACTGTGGATGACCTTGTATCTTCTGAAACCTTCCCTTCCCTTGGTCTTGTGACCCTGTAACTACCCTGTTTCTCCTAAGTATGTCCTGGCGATGTGTCCCCCTTGTTCTTCCTTCTCTTGCTTTACAACACCGAGTACTCCCCCCTGGTTTTACCCTTGGTCCTCTTGACACCACCTCATTCTACCCTTGATAGTCCAGTGCTTTGGGGCTCTACTAAGATCTTATCTGGATCATCAGTTCAAAAGTTCCGTCTCAGGCTGCTCCACATTTATGTCTCTAACTGACAGACAACATTATCTACAACACTTGGGACTCTTCAAAGGTATAAACCGTCTTTTATTCATCCTTGTACTTCAATACCCCATCTTCAACATCCAGGGACAAGAACAGGGTGATAGAAACTCAGTAAAAGTTATTTAAGCTGAACTAAAGAGTATTTCCCACCAGCACCTGAAACTAAACAGAAACTAAACAGCTGTCCAGCCCCTCCACAACCCAAAGCAATCCAGTCTCCTACTTCCTTATTTCTCTTGATATTTCCAACTTTAAACCTCCAAGCCTTAGACTCTTAGCTCCAACTTGGATGTGTTCATTTTCCTTGTCCCTTATATTTAATAAACTATTATGTTATTGATTTTTCCTTTGTTATTTTTACTCATTTTCTTGCTTTCTGTCATACCTTCAATTCAAGGCCTTCATTACCTCCCACATATCATATTGTAATAGCTCCTTAAAACAGTTTCTTTTTCTCTCCTACATACTATGGTACTCTTCATTTAGCACACTTCTAACGATATTACTTTGAACCTCAAAAATCATTAATATTTGTTATTTGTTTAGCAAATTATAAATGTCTTGTCCTACTACCCAAAGTTCTTCATAATATGGCCCCAAAATATCTATATGCTCGGAAGGACTAGAGATCTACTCAAGTTACCTCAACAAAAGAAAACACTTAAAAGGATACTTATCGACTAACTGATAGCTGTCAAAAAGCAAGAAAGCTCTAAAACTCAACCACTCTATCAGTGTCTCTGCTTCTCTTTTCAGTTTCCCTTCTTGACCTTCTTCCTCTGGTATTCAGTTTCCATTCCCTCATAGTTTCAGCTACTGTACAGCAGAATATGACCACTCCCAATAAACTTCTAAACCTTGGCAACTCTCAACGCTTCCACGAAGTTTTTGCACCCATTGCTAATTACTGCGGTCTCTCAATTTCCAAGTTCCAAATTCTAAAGAGTCCAAATGCATCTACTCTGTCTTTACATGTTACACTACAGAAATGCCACAGAACAGCCTATGGAGTATCTGCACTTGAATCAGATTCAATCACATGGGGGATGAGCAGGATCACAATTTCAGAGAATGGACCCTCTGGAAACAGGGCTATGGGCAGAAAAAATTCCTTTAGAAGGAATCTTTTAGAAGGACAGGCAATGATCAACATCTCTGAGGCATTACCTTTCCCTACCTTATTCTCCCACATGTACATGACAATCTTGTCAAACAGGAATTGCTATCTCAAAAACTCAGTCCACAATTTTATAATGCTATGTCTTTGCTCATGGTGTTCTCTACTGAGAATAATCTCTTCCACCATCTTACTATCTAGAAATCTACCATCCAAAGAACATGAACAGACATCAAAGGAATTTCAAAACAGCCAATACACAGCAAGAAAAGAAAGCTATGAAAAATCATGTGAGCACAATCAAAGAAACAAAACTCAAATTAAGGTGCAATTTTGTCAATTAAATTAGCACAAAATAAATTTAGAATGATTAATGCACCTTATGATGCCAGCTTCTTGTCTTGCTATCAAATATAGCTAATAGGAACTGCATTTAATTCCTGTCAAAATTCCACAAAGATGTCCAAATATAAATAAAAAGAAGAGGAGTACACATAATGTCAAGAATTTAAAAAACAATTTTACCAGACCAACTAATGTTGAGAATACAATAAAACAGTTAATCTAGTAAATAGCTGATGGTATTACAAAATACTAGAACCCTTTTAGAAAGTAATTTACCAACATGATTCATTCTGGAGTATACAGGAAAATCTAAACAAGAAAACAAAATTACTTTTCAATACTATCAACTAGAGAAAAACCACTATTAACATTTTGGTACACTGCCTTCCATATCCTCTTATGTACAATTTTTCCTTTTCTTTTTTTTTTAATTTGGATCAAATTAGGTACACTGTTAACTGGTTTATTAGCATCTTTTTTTTTATTCATTATGTCTTAAACTTTTGTCTATGTTATTTTTAATAGTTCAAAACATTATTTTTAATAGTAGTCTATCATGTGACCAGGTAGTAATATATTCTTAATGAAAAAAGTTCTAATGCTAGACTTCAGATTGTTATATATTTTTTCATAATTATTGATGGACTGTAATGAACATCCTTGTATACAAATCTTTTGTGCATACCTCTTATATTTTCTCAAGATAAATTCCCAGAAGTATACTTGATAAGACAAAGAGTGCAACCATTAAAAAGAATTTTAATAAAAGAACTTCTAAATGTCAATTTAACCAAAACTCTCATGTGACTATATTAAGAGAAAAGGAGAGGGGAAGAAGGAAAAAAGAATGGATGATATAAGAGAACTAAAGCTCTATTATTTATAGCAGAAAGTCATTGGCACATAAATTTTTTTTTAAGTTAGTAGAGGGTGTTATTTAGAAATAAGGCGGTAAAACAGCTAATAATGAAGAATAGTGAACAGGAATCTGGTGTAAGGAAATATGGCAGAGGATACTGGTGTTTTTCATTATGTCTTATTTTATTTGACTTTTTAAACCATGTTTTTATATTGGTTTGATAAAAATACAAATTATATTAAAAATATAAATCCAGCAGTATAATTCAGATATAAAATATAATAGGCACACAAGTTGACTCAAAAGCCCACAATTCTCATAATACTTTAGGTAGAAAAAATTCCTTTTATGTATATATCACTGCCTGTAAAGACCTTAAAATTTATAATTTTGTGAATTCTTACTGTAAACAAAGCACATGACTAGGTGCTGCTGTGAGGAATACTAAGAAATGCTCTATCTTGCTCTTCTCTCCAGAAAAGACAATTACTGTGAACAGTAGAAATATTCTCTCCTCGTGACTCAGCTATGGAATGTTAGAAAACTACCTATATAGAAAATCTTCAAGTTTCCTCTCAAAAAAATTTTTTTTAAAATAGAGAAAAGTTAAGATACTTACTCCTCAAAGTAAAGTTTAAGAAAGAGCAGTAAATTTTTCTTCAGAAAAACTCTCTTATTTTTCCACATACCAGAGTATATGCTATACTTAGTCATCACCAAATATGTCAGAAAATTGGGGGGAGAGGGGAACTTGGAGAGTAGGAATAAATAAATAAACTGCTAGAACCTCAATTCTCGGGCAAATCCCTCATAGATCTTGCTGTGTGTCCTTGATATATGTTTAGTTCTTAGTTCACTTCATTGTAGAGAAAGAAATTTTCTCAAACCTCAGAATATTAGTCCCTTCAGAAGGAATCTTCCTAGTGACACCAGACCTGAATTATTTCCCCCTCTTTATGAAGCTGATTTGCAGGACACTTGTATAGTGAATTACAAGTCAGATGAGTCTTCACTGACAACAGTTGTTAAGTCTCTGCCTACATCATATGATCTCTAGCTAGTACACTAAACGGAACTATTAGACCCAGACTCGTCTCTTGCTCCCTTTTCACAATCTCTTTCTGTCCTCTTCCTCCTCTCCACTCTACATTTCTCCTTTAACCTCTTCCTTTCACTCTCTCCTTCTTCCCTTCCTCAAACCTCATTTCTAAGTTTTTCCTTTTGCTGTCTCCTACCACTCTCCCACCCTTAGCCTATCCACATCAAAGAACTTAGGAAAAGAAGAACATTTTTTTCTTTTGGTTTCAAATATACAGTAAATTGGTTAGACATTTATTATATAGTTTATGAAACAACCCCTTCAATTACTCTCTTAACATCTGGCTCTACACATAGCCATTACGTTACTACTGACTATCTTCCCTATTGCCGTAACATTAATTCGTAAGGAGAACATTCCTTGTTCTTTCTCTACTTCCTTACAGGAAGAAGAACCACAAATTCTCCCTTTAGGTAACAGAACTCTGGTAACAATGACATCTAACAAATGCCAGCTAACATTTTAAATATAATTCAGATTAAACTATTTGTAAGTTTATCAGAATTTCATGAATAATTTTCTCTTTGCATTTGAGTGTCTACCATTTGGATACATTTATTTTGATTCTCAATGGTAAACTAAATGTATACTTTATGTTCTCCATTTCTACAGTTATTACACTCCCATTAAAATGTTTTGTATGACCATTATGTAACATCAGCACTTTCTCCCCCAACCTTTACCAAAATCTACCTCTCTCCCCCAAAATAGTGGGTAACAGGAAGAGAAAGGTGAATGTTTCTTATCCTTATACAAGCCTCTGTACTAATCAGCATGGGTCTCTGTGCCAAAGAGCAAACAATATCATGTTTATTCCTGTGGAGAAGCTACATCCAAATACCCTACTGAGTAACATTTAAGTGTACATAGTACGTGAACCTTTGAACTGGGAAAATGCAGCTTAGAATCCCAACAAATCTGACTTTTGGAATGGACATTCCATATTCCTGTCAGAATGGCGATATTACAAGAAGATCCTGGAAGGAGAGGATGTGATTAGTCTATCTGATGAATATAAAATGGGAGAGGACGCCAGAAATAGTTGGATAAAAAGTAATAAGTCGAGCATTTAGATATTACAAGCAAGTTTTCACAATCTAAATTTCAAAAAAAATGTTCAAAATTATGCTTAAAGTATAACAAATCCCAAAAATACCACCATAAAATAGTCAGATAAATTAGGGTGACACCCATGGGTCCACAGCTAAAGCAAAACCCAACATCCATATTTGTTAGTGCACCAAACTATCAAATAGTTTTTTATACATTCATGTCTTGTCATAGTAAGTCTACAAATTGTAGGTAAGTACATAAGTGCCAGAACAACTAGGTCAAACTGCACCCACTCACACCAAGTTTTCCTAATTCTTTTATAGTATCATGGGCTAATGAATTCATAATTGACCAAAAACAAAAACAAAAACATAAGCCCTAAGTTTTATGGTAGAAAACTTAGGGCACTTCTCTGCTCTACGCAATGGACAAAATATCAAAATTCTAAATGAAGACAGGATTAGTATTGCTTCAGTCTCTAGTGTGGCTTGGCATGGTGCTATTACCAATTCTATTTTTGTTTAAAATTTGACATTTTGTTTATCATGGATTTTTTACAGAAATATTTATTTTTTTAATATTGCATTAAAATGGTATTTAATCTTGATCACTGAGTTTTTCAGTGCCCCTTTAAATTTTGCACATTAGGCCAGTGCCTCATTCTCCTCCTCCTACTCCTGGCACTGCTCAGAGTCTACAATCCATACAAGGGGTTGTAAAACTTCTTCTGAAAAGGGCCAGATAAGTAAATTTTTTAGTTGCTGTGTGCCATGTGGTATAATACTCCACTCTGCTTTTGTAAAGTTAACATAGCATAGACATTACTTAAATGAATGGGTGTGGCTATGTTCCAATAGAATTTTATTTACAAAAACAGGCTACAGATCATCTTTGTCATATAGACTACAGTTTGCCAACCCCTAACCTACATTAAATCCTCATTTAGTTGTCATTGCTAAAGAGTAAAGTCATTCTCATTAATAATTGTCTCTAAATAGCTAAAGCTTACCCTTTAAGAGTCAGTGATTCTAATTTAACCAGTTTTGATCAAAATGTTTCCAAAATGAAATAAACACATCACTGTTTCCCTTTAAAGATTTATTTTTTAATACAGAAAAAAAATTAAAGAAAATTCAAAGCATACAGTCATTCTATCTAAAAATAACAACTTTGTCTTTTCATACATATTTTAATAAAGATAAGTATATTGGCAGGATGAGCCTGATTATGCTATTATAAATTAACCCCTATACCCCAGTGGCCTAATCAATTAAGTCTAAATTCTCATTCGTGTCACCTCTCCATCATGCATCAGCAGGAGCTTCAGTCCATCAAGAACCCTGGCTATTTAGGAAACCCAACAAGCCTGTAGCTGCATCTGGAACACAGTCCCACTGGGAAAGGAAGCAATAGCCAGGGGGTCTCACACCAGCTCTTTTATGCTTTAGCCCAGAAGTGACACACATAACTTTCACCCACAGCCCATTGTCTATAACAAGCTACATCATTATAGGTGGAAAGATGGAAATGTCACAGAGATAAAATGGAATGTTTGGTGACTACTATCCTCCCTGTCACATTAAAAATCACAGTACATGTAATTTTATTCCTCTGCCCTTAAAATTACATCACAAGCATTTCCTCACATCATTAAATCTCTTTGTAAACATAAACATAACCCACTGTTATTGAGTTACTGTTTCACTATTATAAATATTCCTATGTGCCAGACATTGTCCTAAGCACTTTATGTGCATTTCTCATTTAATTCTTACAACTATGAAGAAGATACAAGAGAATACCTATTTTAAAGCTCTGAAAACAGAGGCCCAGTGAGCTTAATTTTCCAAGGCCACACAGCTAGGAAGTGGCAGATTTGGGGCTCAAACACAGGACCGTTAAATTTTAAAGCCAGAGCTCTTAACCAATGAATGTGAACTATTCATTCAAGTAAGAAATGAACAAATACTGCTGCTCTGGGGTATCGACCAGAAAGTGAGCCATCAAAGTGGAAAATGATGCGTCAGAACATGAGGACCTGTTGTTACCAGTAACTTGTGGACCATAAAAAGAATGACACATGAAAAATGGAATCCAACAGAAGACTAATAAAAGTTTTCCGATTCTTTCTCTTTTTCTGGAGGTATGTGGTAAGATGACTGGCCTCTTTGAATTCATTAAGACCCCTGGATTCTTAGTCTATTTTGGAGGGAGACAGAATCCTAAAATTGTAATAAATTCCTGCTACTTTGGAAATTTGGAGTTTAGCAATATTTCGATTAAAAAATATATAATAGTAAACATAAGAATCTACTTTTAAATTTTAACTATATAATCTATCTTTACTTAACATGTGTTCTCTAGTGAAAGTCAGAATTGACATGTAAAGGTTTTAATTGTACAAAATCTTTAATATTTTCAAGTATTTATGTTTTGTCATATTAATTTTACAAATTATAGGGCTCATGTATCATCACATATCTTAAAATTCTTAATAAACTAAGAATTTATAGTAAAAAACACTAACAATATAGTCATTTAAATATTATCATCACAATTATTTTAAGATGGCAAACTAAAATACATATCACATTTAAGCATTCTTAAATTCTCAGTCTACTTGGGCTGCTACAACAAAAATACTATAGATTGGGTGGCTAAAACAGCAAACATTTAGTTCTTACAGTTCTGGAGGCTGAGAAAGTCCAAGATAAAGGTATGCAGGCAGATTGAATGACTGATGGGGGCTGGCTTCCTGATTCATCGACAGTCATCTTCTCATGTATCCTCACATGGTAGAGAGAGGGCAAGAGAGCTCTCCGGGGTCCCTTTATAAGGCCACTAATCCCATTCTCCAGGTGTGGAGAGGCCGGGAGGTGTGGGGGCTTCAGGCAGGATGCCCAGGAATGGCTGGCCCATCACTCAACTCTGTCCTTTCGCTCTCCCCCCAACTTCACAAAGGTCTGGGCAGCGGGCATCACTTCCTTGGTCCCTGCCAGCACCCTTCTTTTTTGCACCGGACAGGAGAAGAGACAGGAGGAGGCCAACAGTGCCCTTCAGTAGCTGAACGCTGGCGACAGAGGCCTAGGTGCTTCCCTCGTGTCTGTGAGCCTTTGCAAAATAAACACTCTCTTCCGGTTTGTTAAAAAAAAAAAAAAAGAAAGAAAGAAAAGACAAAATGACCCAATTGTCTCCTGATAGCCCCACTTCCTAATACCATAACTTTCAGTGAAGTTATGATTTCAACATGTCAATCTTGGGGCGACACAAGGATTCAGTCCATTATAAGACTATTGTCTTACACATACCAAGTATTGCTTTAGCAATAAATTCATTGTCCAATTATCATGGAGCAGATAGACACATGAGTAATTTCTAGTGGTCAAGTTTTGTTTATTTAAAAGGTATATTAGTTTCCTAGGACTGCCATAACAAGTTACCACAAACTTGGATGAATTAAAACAACAGAAACTTTTCTCCCATTGTTCTGGAGGACAGAAGTCTGAAATCTAAGTGTCAGCAGGACCACGCTCCCTCCGAAGGCTCTAGGGAAGACTGTTTGTTTGCCTCCTCTTAGTGTCTGATGGTTACTGGCAATTCTTGGCATTCTGTGGTTCACAGACGCATTACCCCAATACCATGTGCTCCCATTGTCACATTTGGTTTTCTTGCTGTCTGTGTCCAAATTTCTCTCTTCTTCTCAGGATACCAGTCATTGCTACAGCCCATCCTAATCCTATATTACCTCATTTTACATTGATTACATCTGTAAAGACTCTATTTCCAAATGATGTCACGTCCACAGTCAACTGGGATTAGGATTTCAATATATCTTTTGGGGGGACACAATTCAAACCACAGCAAAGAGCATAAATATGTCTGCATGTCTTCTTTGGTGGTGTAGGTGAAAAGAGCAGGAAAAGCATTGTTCTCCACCAATTCTAGTGGAAGGCTCTGTGTTGAAACTTGATAAATTTTTGCCAGTAGACCTACATTCTAACACTCTATCATAGGGTTAAACACATAAAATTTCAACTCTCAAGTGGGTTTTGGGGAGCAAAACTGGGTATATATACTCCATGTATAACATTGTTAACCAATTAATCTATAAAAAGTGTTCAAAAACTACCAGCAAACAGAACTTAGCAACCAACACATTTGAAAGTAAGAAACTGCTTATAATTTTGACCATTACTCATTTCTCTCTCTTTTTTCTAAGGGTAAGCACTCTATTATTTGACATATGCTATTTGTAAATGCTATTGAAACTTATAATAATCCCTGAACCAAATGGTTAGCAACCAATATTCACAGATGATAATAATGATAATTATGATGCTGCAGATAATGACAGCAATAACTCTAAACAGACATTGCTAAGAGTACACTAGCCTTTTGTTTTTCAAAAAAGTAAATTTTCAAAAGCAAATAACTGGATTTAAGTATTTATTATATCTTACATAATAAGTACAGATAGAGATCTAGAGCTTATGTTAAAAATAAAAAATTAACCAAAGCTCAAAATAAATATATTCAGTAAGGAACAATAGTCTTATAACAATGTAGCCTTTCTTAGAGCACCTTGGAGTGATGAATCATTGTACTTGATGATCTTAAACAAGTTTACATATAATTAGAGAGGCCTGGAAGTTAAAGGGTTGGTATTGTTGTTTTACACTGAAATGTAGCACCAGACATCTAATAAACATTCAGAGGTTTGTATTCATATTATGTAAGAATTAGAACAACCCTAACATAAAAAAATCTCTAGTCAAAGTATAAATTGATTTTTCACTTCCGTTTCTGAGTCATTTATTGCAAATAGCAAACCAAAAATAAAAGTACACAATCAGAAAAGAGATCAAGCTAATTCTGTACTATAGATACATGCTAGATGGTAAATAGATCAATAGATCTTGTATCTTAATGCATAATAATACATACATACTTATAATTTCAGAAATTTTTGCAAGGAATATATTCACAAATGTTGTGATATTGTATTTTTTTAGTTTTTAATCTGTATTATTAAAACTTAAAACTTCCGAGATCAAGTATTTCAAATTATGTAGTAAAGAAATCTTTGGGATTATATGTTATTTAACACATACTATCCTTTTCTTCTAAAAATTAAAATCTCAAACAACATCCCTATCTCCCAAAGTTCTGCCTTCTTATTGTGATTACCCTATGCCTGCCTATTAGGCATAACCTTGCTTATGTTATCTGGTTGTTCCTCTTTACTGAATCCTTACTACTTCAAACACTTGATTTACCAGTCTCTAAGCCTGGGTTCCATCCCTGTTTCTCTTTTTGGCATTTGACGCTCTTAAGGTATGATCCTCTCAGCTTTGACTGTTCGCTCTTCCAATGAAATAAAATGCTGAGTAAGCCCTTAGCAAAGGGAAGGGATCTCTCCTTTACTAAATCAAATATAACTGAAGATTTGAACTTACGAAGTGAATCTTCAGCTACCTCCAAGCCCCTTATTACTAGCTTACTAGCCATATCTATTATTGCCTTTTGGCCATATCTTTACCAGGACCTAGGAGCCCAATCAGAGTTACATCTCCAAGGGCTGGGAACCATACTTTCTGTGTTGCTTGGACACCAGTGCTCATCCTCATGTCATTAGGCTGGGCAACAGGTTCTGTTTCCTCCATCCTGTCCTAAACCTATAAAAGAAACCTCTGATATAAAATCCTCTGATATAAGATTATAAACTCTCTCTTCTCTGTAAACCCTAGAAAACAGCTAAAGCTCCAGAAATATGAGCCTATTTCTCCTTAAATCCCTAAACACTCAATCAGCTCTGTCTCAAATACAAATTCTGTATGATTCCTAAATGCCATAAAAATCTACCTGCTTTCCACAGAAACTGTCTTTTGTTTTTCTTGTAACCTCACCAAATCTGCCAGCACTGACTCCAATAAAATATCTTTCTTCCACAGAATCCATGAATCAAGCTTCAGCCAGACTTCCTAATCCACTAGGAAGAGTATTCCTGCTTGTCTGGTATTCTGCTTCTTTCATTAGAATAAAAGAGGAGGTGGAATGATTTAGTCAATTGGTCAAGTCCAAAAACATTAGTGCACACTACACTAGGAATCTAAAGAAGCTCAGAAAAATTTAAGCAGCAATCCATTAAGTATTGAGGCTCTAGTCAGTAGCAATAAATAGAGTGACTATGTTTCTTTGGATCCCCTTGATATGAGAACAAGAATCCAAATAGAGGCAGAAATTGGCTAAAATGGTCCAATCTCAAGAAAAACATGATAGTCCTAGAGTTCCCCTCTATGAGTCTGACTTCCCCCCATGTCCGGCCCAGCCCCTGCATGATCTAACAGTTACAAAATTCAGATGAAGTATCATTGGGCAAGCAGGACCTTTCCCAGAAACGAGCATATTCATATGGACAACAGTACTATCAAATAACATCTAGAGAATAATTCCAACTAAAGTATTCTATAAAATATACACTCTCTGAATACAGTCTTATATGTAGATAGAGATAACATAATGTTAAAGTGAAGAAAAAGAAAAATCCATTAGTGAAATTAAGCAAGAATCTTTACCAGTCTTTACCATGTTCAGTCTCACAGTTCTGGACACTTGCCTTGGTTTGATGAATGAAGCTAAAAATGGAAGAATTATATCTACCACCAGGCATTACATTCATGAGTTTGAGGCAACGGCAACTCATCTCACTTGGAAAATTGAATTTGCTGAATTAATAGCCACCAGCCCAGTTTGGAAAGATAGTTTAGAAAGGTATTATTATAAGAATAAGATGACATAATAACAACTAATGGCTCTACAAATAGTACAGAAGCAAATTTAATTCACCTTCTTTAATTCACCTCTCCCTGCTATTAAAACATGATACGCATTGTTTCTTGTCAACACCAATGGTGTTGAGCTTTGGCCACATGTGGAAAGATTAGTATTTATAAATGAATGAGAATAAGCTATAGCATCACTTGATAATTACTTTCTAAAAACACCGAGTTTATACTAACATGGGATAGCTATGACACCCAAAAGAGATTCCTTAGGTAAATATACAACCAGAAGTTCAGTATCCACATTTCCATACCCCAAAACACTAAAAGGCAAAAAAAAACCTTTGATATTCTTGAAATCAATAACAGAATTTACATACAAATGAGGTTTATTATACATAAGTTTAATATATAATAAAGATCACTAATCAATGCAGAAGAGAAATAATACACAATAAACAATACTATGATAAATTTGTGTCTGTATCTCATAAATTTCAAATGGATAAGTTATAAAAAAAATAAATTTTATAATGCCAAGAGGAAAATATAAAGAAGTACATGTAAAAAATGGACATTGGTCAAAAGTCATGTAAGTCATCTTAAAAGTCATTAGTTTTTAATGTAAAAAAATTGATATGTTTCTCTTTTAAAATTTTTTTTGTGGCAAAATATATATAACATAGAACTTACCATTTTAACCATTTTTGAGTGCATAGTTGGGTGGAATTAAGTACATTCACAATGTCATGTAACCATCACCACTATTTCCAGAACTTTTTCATCATCCCAAACAGAAACTCTATCCAATATGCAATAACTCCTTCTTCTCTCCTCTTATCCCTGATAACTTTCTACATTTTGTCTCTGTGAATTGCCTATTCTATCTATCTTATATCCTGGGGATCATATAATATTTGCCTTTTTGTGTCTGGCTCATTTCACTTAGCATAATGTTTTCAAGGCTCATCCATGTTGTAGCATGTGTCAGAACTTCACTACTTTTATGGCTAAATAATATTCTCCATTGTATGTGTATATCACTTTTTGTTTATTCATCTGTTGATAAATATGGGTTGTTTACATCTTTGGCTATTGTGACTAATGCTGCTATGTACACATACCTGCTTTTGTCTCTGCTCTTGATTATTTCCAGTATATATCTAGGAGTGGAATTGCAGGATCATATGGTAATTCTATGTTTAACTCTTTGAGGAACCATCAATTGTTTTCCATCATAATATTTTATTATTATCTGTTGAATCTCTGCAATATCAAAACATATGTTTATTTTTTCTTATGTCAACATATTTTTTACAATTTTTGTCTTTTTCAATTTTTTTATTGTAGTAAAATATACATAACATAAAATTTATCACCTTAGCCATTTAACTATATAGTTTATTGGTACTAAGTACATTCATATTGTTGTGCAAGCATCATCACCATCTTCAGAACTCTTCATTTTGAAAAACTGAAACTTTGTATTCATAAAACAATAACTCACCAAGACCCCCATCTCCTCTTTCTCCATACCTGGCAACCATCATTTTACTTTACCTTTTATATAATCCTCTCTCTTCCCCAATTATGAGATCAGCTTTGTTTGTTTGTTTGTTTCTTTGTTTGGATTCACAAATAATTGAGAGCATGCAATATTTGTATTTCTGTGTCTGGCTTATTTCACAGCATAGTGGCCTCCAGTTTCATCCATATTGTTGCAAGTGACAGGACTTCCTTCTTTTTAAAGGCTGAATAATATTCCATTATATACATTATATTTTCTTATTCATTCATCAGTCAATGAAAATTCAGGTTGTTTCCATATCTTGTCTATTGTGAATAATGATGCAATGAACCTGGGAGTGTAGATCTCTCTTCCAGATCTGAATGTCATTTCCTTTGGTCATATACCCAGAAGTGGGATTGCTGGATCATATGGTAGTCCTATTTTTTAATTTTTTGAAGAACTGTGTACTGTTTTCCATAATGGCTATACCAATTTACATTCCCACTCACAGTGGACAAGTGTTTCCTTTTCTCTACATCCTTGCCAATACTTGTTATCTTTTGACTTTTTAAAAACAGCCATACTAACAAGTGTGAGGTGATAACTCGTTGTGATTTCAATTTGCTTTTCCTGATGATTAGTGACGTTAAGCATATTTTCATATATATATATATGTATATATATATATATATATATATATATATATATATATATATATATATATATATATCTGTTTGCTATTTGTATGTTTTCTTTGGAAAAATGTCTATTCAAGTCCTTATCACATTTTTTAAACAGGTTATTTGGGATTTCTTTCTATTGAATTATAAGAGCTCCTTATATTTTTTGGACAGTAACCTTTTAGTACATAGATGGTTTGCAAATATTTTCTCCCATTCCATAGACTGCCTTTTCATTTTGTTGACTCCCTATATTCTAAAAGTGTAAAGTCAAAAATTAAAAGGTAAATACAAATGAAGAAAATACAGCAAATGTGACTGACACAGTCAATATATCAAGAGAAGGCACAGATTAATAAGAAAACCCCTAAATTTTCAATAAACAAATTACAAATGGCATGAGTTGATATTTTACAAAAAGGAGACATGCAAAGAGTTAACATATGGGGTTATATGTAAAAACACACTTGCAATCAAAAAGTAAAAATGTGAGTAAGATTGGTTTTTGCCTATCTAATTAGCAATATTTTTTTTTAAGTGCTCAATTCTACTTAGTCCTACCAGAGTTAGTAGAAAAGAAACTAACAGAGGACGTGAGATTTGTCGATCACAGAAAAAGATGTTTAAGGATCCCTCTGGCAAAAGAAGAAATGCCCTAGGGAATTACCTTCTCTCGTACTCCAACCAGCACTGCTGTCAGACGTCCTGGTTTGTTCCAGTCTACAATCCCAGGTAGCCCATCCTCTGAGATGTGTTCTGGACTTTTTCTTTCAAATCCGTAACTGCCAAGTTTTATCCTTGCTGCGCCGCTAGGCCTAATTTTGAGTTATCCACATTCTTTGACCATAATCCCTATCTTGTATCTTCTAGGTTTTTATTCTATTTTTTTATTAAATTTATTGGGATAACATTGGTTAACAAAATTATAGAAGTTTCAAATGTACAATTCAATAATATGTTGAATGTATACTGTATTGTGTGTTACCACACAAAGTAAAATTTCTTTCTGTCTCCCATTCTTTTATAGATAGAGCCCCTAATCTCTGTTGTCTGTTCTCCTGAACTTGACTCCTTTTCCTGCTAATATGATATATACTAGGCCTCCTCGTAATTAGTAGAATTCTCAGTCCTAGCCAATTTGATGTGTTTTTTTTTCAAATCATAATAGAATTACATTGATTAAATGGCATTATTGTTACCATAATAATATTTATAAAAGTTGCTCATCTTATTATACACTTCCTATGATCCAGGAATCATGTTAAATGTTTTATATACATTATTCTGCTGCATCCTCATAACCCTCTGAGATGAGTCATTAGTAGTATTTTTATTTTGCCTATGAGGAAGATGTTCAGTGACTTGCCCAGCCTCACATAGCTGCTGACTCTAGCCATGTGGATTCAACTCCAACATGCCCATGCCTCCATGGGCTTTTATTATATGGAACACATCTTGAAGAACATAATTTAACTTATAGAATAAATCCCTATTATAATAAACAATATAAATATGAGGTCCTACTGCATTTACAGCATCTAACCAGAGAAATCAACTATTTTCTGGGACACAAGTCAGTACTGAAGTAAACAGAACCATATATTACTTTTTATAAACCATTACTTTCTAAGAATTTTCTGGGCATATGAATTGGCAGATTTAAAAAAATTGCCATATCATCCCATAATGCTGAAAGGCCACTGACTGACAGGAAAATATAGTCATATATAAAACCAGACATTCGTAAGCCAAGATGTTGAGTTGAACCTTTCCTGTGACTCCAGAACTAGCACTAGGGTCTACAGATGAAATCTACAGGAAATGAGTCTCCATATCTAAAGGGACAGATACCTTCCTTCAAGGTTTACTAGTGGGCAAAAGCAAACCTATGACTAAGAGCCACCAACCCAAACCTTGTGGGTCCAAATAAGAAACTGGGCAGGAAAAAGAGAGGGATTGGCATCCTCAGCCTTGGGGGAATGGAGAGTACAGTGTTTATAGTGAGTAAATTTTTCCCCTCTACCCTACAAAGCCAAGTTAGTTGGAAGGAGGGGGGATGTGCTGCCCCCATAGAACTCCTTGAAGAGTTGAGAGTAGCCACAAGAAAGGGAGACTACTGGCATCTTGCTGTGCCAGGAGTGGAGCAGAGTGGAGCCTGGTCAGAGAGTTCCAGGGAGGATGATGGGGGCATGCACTTGAACACAGAGGCTTATGCCTACTTCTCCCTGTAGATTTCTGAAGGCAAGAGGGTTACTAAAGTCACCCCAGAGTAGAACCCCATGGAAGCATAAATACTATGGAAGTAGTAAACCTGGGAAGAAAACGATGTGTGGCACCTCCACCCCGTCTCATGACAGAAGGTATGGAAGAAAATCTCAGTGGTTTCTAACAGTCCTCAGAACAAACTACATAACAGAGGAGGGACAAAGAGACAAAAAGAGCTATCCAGACAGCAAGGACGAATAAGGTAATGCTCCACTGGAAATGAAACTGCAACTGTGGACCATGGCAGGGCTGCCCCTCTCAAGGAAGTCCTCACTGACAGAGTGGATCAGGTTGACCTCAATAAGAATCCATCATATAGACACCACTTCATCAGCAGAGGCTGCTCAAAGCAGAGAGAACCAGAGTGAACTGACTAAGACCACAGGCACCTTCCCACAACCAGCAGGTGGTCAAGTGTGTAATGCTATTGTAACCTCTACTATTCAAGGACCCAACACCCCAGTCCTGGATGATCTACATGCACGGACAGAAAAGGAAAGAATATCTCAGAAGCAGCCTATCCCTGTCTGTCTGTCTCTGTCTGTCTCTGTCCGTCTCTGTCTGTCTCTGTCTCTCTCTCCCTCCCTTCCCGCATTCTCCCTCCCTCCTTTTCCCCCTTCCCTTTCTCTCTCTCTCCTCTCCTCCCATTTTCTCTCCCTCCCACCTCCAACTCACCCCCTTCAACCTACTTTTTGAGTCTCTTAAGCAATGGATTAGAGAGTTTTAAGTTGGACATGACACTGGAGTTTTAAATAGTATTAGACTGAGCTTTACTCATGATCAGGATGTTTGATATTTACTTTTTGATTAATTGTATATTATTTTGATATTAAGATGCCATTAAAGGAAGGGAAAAGAAAAGTCCGCAGAGTTTTGTTAAAAATGACCAGGAAAAAAGTTAAAGTATTTAATATATCCCAACAAAGTTATCAATAGATAAATTGCATTATATTATACTATATTGAAAGAACTCTTATCGGAAACTTATCAAAAGTAACCTATTTGAGAGTACAATATGCAAAGATGATGTGGTATACTCAGGTTTTCTAATCTTGTTTGAAAAAAAATATTTAATATTATTTCTCTTCTATGGCATTTTATCACTAGAAATCAGGCAACACAAGATAAAGCAACAAAATAATCAAAGACATAAGTCACATTTCTGCACATCAGATAAACCTGTGATGGGACCTACAGCCCCCTTCTCCATGAGTCATCTTAGCACTACAGAAAGCTGTGACCCTGTGTTTCCAGGAGGACCAGTCATGAGGCTCTGCTCTGCAGATGAGTCATAAGAAACCTGGCCACATATTTGACATCCTCAAACCACTTCCCAGGAGCCTGCATTTTCTTTCCACTCACCCTTATTCTTTTGTTTCCCTCGAATTCTTTTCCAGAAGCCATGCCTAACTGAATTAATATGACAAGAATATCCTACCTGCTGCCCTACTGAAAGGACAAGAAGACTTCAAAAACCACTGCAACTACAAGTGATTCTGTTATGTGATTCCTACTTACAAAAGGAAAAGAGATTTTTTTTTTCTCCACCAGAAAATGGTCCAGATTCTCAATGTCTCCAGTCTCAGTTTGGTACCATAATTGCCATAAATAAATTTCTTACGCACTAAAACCAGTTTTGCCCTTTTCCCAGGAGGCTTTTGTAAAGCTCAACATAATTCAGCCATCTCATATGATGCAATTGTGATTTAGGAAAAGCCAAGACCATCATCAATACACAGTTCCATCCTCCCACACCAACAGCCCAATCTAACTGCCGCCAAGTCCCCAAACCCTGAAACTCCCACCCACAAGCTGCCAAACCCTCTGGTTGCCCTATCACTGGCAGATGCTACGATGCTCTGTCAGTAAAAGGTTTGTGAGAAACTGAAAAGTGTACAAAATCAAACAGAATGCAAAGACATTTTTGCTAAATTCAGTATTTCAGGATTCTGGAATATTTAATGCTTATGAATTAAGAGAGATTTGGGGATCCATAGTCCAGGGTTTCTCTGTTTGGCCAACTTCAAATGGCTACTCCTTGTCTAACCCAAAAGGAAGTGGAGATTATGAAGGCTTTGAACTTTCCCCACGAAAAGCCTCATCTACGTACAACTCTGTAAATGCAAAATATTTCGATCACGAGGAAACTTGTATATGCCACAGTGATAATTTCTGTGTTGGAGCAATACAGTGAACATTCACGAGTGGAAAAATGTTATGCTGCTAAGGGGGAAGCTACATTCTACTGTCATTTACATGCGCTGCCTTGAGCTGTGTCCAAAGGACACTGCCTTACTAACATAGTGAGCTGAAATGACATAATCACAGGTTGTTCCTAAAGAGTTCAGCAAGATCCTTCACCAAATCATGTAATATTTGTTTCAGTCTGGAGCAACCTGTCACTCTGAGCCCTTCATCCTACATTCAAGAAAACTGAGATCAAGAAGGTTTAAAGGTTTACCTGTGTCAGACAGCTCTACCAGCAAAATGACTAAAATCCAGAGTCCTTGATTCCTAGCTCCATGTTCTGTCCACTCTCTTTTTCTGTTCCCTAGCTTAATACAAACTCATTTTCCCACATACCCTTTCCCCATCCAAGTCTCAACTCACTACACTATTTCCCATGTACTCCAAATCCCCAAAACTGCTTCCCTGACTGATTGAACTGAACCTCTTTTTCTGATTCTTAACTCAATCCCTCCAGGCATAGCGCTGTTTGCCTCCCCAAAACAATGCCCCCTAAACCTTAGCCTTCTTGTTCTATTCAATCATCACCTGTCTCAGATTTCACTCCATCCAGCCCCAAGACTCTTCTGATTCCTGAGCCCTAAATATCCTTCAGTCAATTCTTCCCTTGAAACCTTATGTACTGCAATGGTATATTTGTTTTCTATTGAATCAGTATTCTATTGTGCTATAATAATTACTACAAAGTCAGTATCTTTAAACAACACAGATCTATTATTTCACAGTTCTGTGTCAGACATCCGACATGGGTCTCACTGGACTAAAATCAAGGTGCATTCACTCTGAAAGCTTTGGAGAGAAGTCATTTGTTTGCCTTTTCCAGTTACTAGAAGCCATCCACATTCATTGACTCATGGCCCCTTCTTCCATCTTCAAAGCCATCTTCCATAGCATCTCTCTGATCCTGCTTCCGTCTCTTTCTCCAACTCTCTTCTCCTGACCCGTTCTTCTACTTTTAAGGACCACTGTAATTACACTGGGCCCGCCAGAATAGCCCAGGACAACTTCCTTCTCTAATGTCAGCTGATTAGTGACCTGAATTCCATCTGCAACTTTAATTCCCCTTTGCCATGTAATATAATATAGTCACAGTTTCCGGGAATGAGGACATGGACAATTTTGGGGGCTGTTAATCTTTCCTCTTCCCTTCAGCACCCTCTCTTCATCCCTTGTCACCCTCCACTTTAATCAGGAGAAGAGTGGATTCCAGATTGACTGAATCTCTAAATGACTATGGGGTACATCTCACCCCGAGATCTGGGAGGGATAATGGCCAAGCCACTCCACGGTCCTCTGTCTACACAGAGCTGGAGAAGGCTGAGCCTAAAAATGGAGACGAGAAAGGTGGGACCTGGTATGTACTCCAAAGACCCAGAAAGACCAGCACACACAGTGCTATTGCTGAGGCTGGCCTAGGTGTCAGGCCACTGAATAGGTGGGTTGAGCCTTCAGCAGAAAATTCCTTGGGAACAGTTTTCATAGCTGAAATTATGAAATTATGAAAAGCCATTGCATTGTCAAGTTATCTACATAAAAGCCTCAACTTGGACACTTGTGGAAAATGTTATGGAATCAGCCCTAGAGAGTCTTAATAACTACCTTGTAAAGACTTTAATTAAAAACTTTTAAATAATTAAAGAGTCACAGAAAGGTGCGAGGATATAATAGAGAGAGAGCCCCTGTACTATTTACCCAGTTTCCCCCAATGATTGTATATGTATAATTATAGTACACTATCAAAACCAAGAAATTGACATTTGTACAATGTGTGTATACTTCTGTGCCATAAGGCTTACACTCGAAAAATTATAACTGAATAAATGTATATGTCTACTTACACCACTCAGTCAGAATCCTACAAAGATGGAAGCAGCACTCCATGGGAATTTGTGGACTCTCTTTCCACCGACAGGGCTGGACTGGGTAGCTTCTGAGAATCCACACAACCCTAAGAAAAATATGCAATGAAGCAATGCAGAGAACATGACAGGAGTCTGCATCAGCAACGTGAAACCACGGGGACCCTCAGTCCTCAAGTCACACCTGCTAAAATGAGGAAACGTTCTTGAAACATTTTCATATGGTTTTCCTCATTGTATAGGAATTCTCTTAAAACTTCAAAGATGCCAGACATCCCTGAGAAGAGAGATAGGAAAACTGACTAAAACACCATCCCAGAGTCTTGCTTCTCTCTATTCCGGGCAAGAACTCAAGAGAAATCCTCTGAATCAGCCCCAACAAAGTATCACAGAATCTTAGACTTACGATGGCCCTTGGAGACTTCCGAGTTTGGTCCAATCCTTTTATTTACAGGTGAGGAAACTGAGACCTGGGGGCAAGAGTGAAGTTGTCATACAGTTACTGGTTGGGCCAGGATTAGAACCTGAGACATATAACTCTCAAACTGACACACTTTCTAGTATCCACATTATCTACCCTCAAATACATGCTCCTGAATTTTCAATGTGATTTGAAGGAAGAAAATAACATGATCAGATGAGTAACGTTATGTAGAATGAATTTGAGTGGGGCAGAATTTGATAGAAGGAGATCAAAGAAGGCTATTGGAATTTACTGAAGAATATGTATCTTCAACTAAAGTGGTGGCAATAAAATTGGAAGGAAGAAAAAGATTCATGATATGTTTTGGAAGTAGAGTCAGAATCAGCTGCACTCTGGGTCATCAGTAACAAATTTTGCATCATCCAGGAAGGCCTAAGAATGCAGACTATAACCAGACCAAAGGTAAATAACCTGTATGAAGGTCATACCTGAAAACTTGGCCTCACTGTCACTGTCATTATTAGGACCCACCAACACCTACTTAGTTCCAACAGTTCCACTTATCTCGGCCAGCAACACCTACTTGGTTTACACAGATCCAGCTTTCCCCATGCACTCAGATAGGCTCTTACCTGGAAAACTGACACATGAACTATGCAAGATTAGGTTCAACTGCACACTTGGGCTAGGGATACCGATGTTCCTGTCCGTATCAGCACCATCTTATCTGTAAGTGCTTCTACTTGCAGGTTCAGGTGAGCCCAGATTTAGTGGCACAGTAAGGGCTTCCTATCCCATGTGCCCAAAAAGGCAAAGCACCAACAGCCCTGATGCTGGCATAAAAATCAAATGAAACCTGAATTACCTGACCATTCATTATATGGTCGGTTCATGCATCTATCTCTTCTAACCAAGATCTTCTGGTTCCCTGAAGGAACTGGAATCCTAAGTAGTTCTCCAGGGGAACCTGACCTCTTGTCTAATGTCTGTAGCTCTTTCCTGAGAATGGCTTTCCACACCTTTCACTGTCTCCAACACTCCTGGGCTTGCAACCCAGACACACATGGACACTAAGAACAACTGCTGACACCAAGACCTGTTGTTACTCTCTGCATGTTTCTTTTAGATTGGATGCTGGACCAGATGAGAGTTGGTTCTGACACATTACCCCAGCCTTAATTTTTATCTTCCCACAGGGGAAAGTTGGCCATGTTTGTTTATTTTATCATGATAGAAAATAGAGAATGGGCAGCTCTCGTGTACTGTTTAATTGAAATTTAAATTCATGCAACCATTTTGAAGAGAAATCTGGCAAGATTTTGAAAAGTTAAAGATGTGCATATCCTGTAATCCTGTGTCTAAGTATATGCCCAAGAGAAATGGATATGTACACCAAAAAAAAAGTCATAGAAAATTGTTCGGAGCCTCTCTTTGCCTAATAACGAAAGCTGTAAAAAACCAAAATGTCTAACAAAAAGAAAAGAATAAATTGTGGTATTGTCATAAAATAGAATATTACCCAGTAATTTAAAGAAAACTTACTAACATACACAACGACATAAATGAATCTCAGAAATATGTTGAGCAAAATAATCCAGACCCAAAAGGTACATGCTGTATGATTTAATTTCCAAGAATTTTAAGAACAGGCAAAAAACAAATCAAAACTAGGTCAAAATTGCGCTTATCTCTGTTGGGATGTGGAGTTACTGACTGGAAACGAACATGGGAGAACTTTCTGGGATGATAGAAATATTCTATATTTTGATCTTAGTGGTGAGCATATGGGTGTATACATATGAGAAAAGTCATCAAATTGTACACCTAAAATATGTGCATTTTACTGTATCTAAATGTTATCACTACTAACTGTTTTAAATAAACAAAAGGAGTAAATAAAATCATTCACTTTCTACCGCTCAGATATAAATAGTTTTTTTAGCCATGTATTTTTTATTTATAAATCATGTTATTTTTTAAATCGGTTATTTCCTACTGAACATATTGATCATGTAATTTTTTTTATAAGAAGTGGTCTTTAAATTTTTTAGTAGCAGTAACCTTTCCTGAAACACATTTTCATGTGAACCCTCTTTATACAAATACTGCTCTGGTTAAAGCATATTTAGGAAGTCATGCCCTGTCTGCTAATCCTACTCTTTGTTCACCTCTGGCAGCTTCTGAGCCATCTTATAGTACCTCAGCAGCCTGAAAAATCACTGCCTTGGTCTCATTTGTAGTGACTGCACTCCAGTTCATAAATGACTGACGGGTTTTTTATTTAACTCCAATGGTGACAAAAATATCAACACCTGTGTATTCACAGCCTCTTCTCTTTTATGCCCACAAAGGAAATTCTTCAGTTCTCTAATGAGAATTGATCCCATCCACTCACCCCACTCTCATTATGCCTCAAAAAAAAAGATCGTTTTGTCCAACCCAGTATGAGAGCTTTTTAAGATAGATACGTGCAGGAAGCCAAAAAGACTTGTGAGATATCACTCTGGAAAGGGAGATAATTATCAGTTGGGAAACAGATTTAGAAAAAAAATGTTGGGAGGAAAAGATGAAGTTGTGTCCAAAAAGAATATGAGAGAAATTTCAGACAATGAAGTAATGAATTGTAAACAGCTGCAGAAGATGGGGAAAATACTGAAATTTAGAATTTGACATTGTGAAGAGCAATTGCAGCAGATAAGTCCTAAATGATTTTTATAACTGAACAAGTGCCTCACCCAATGTTATTTAAAAAAAAAAATACAGCATTTTCCTGATTTTAAATGAATTTATAACTTCACTGTATGTAATACAATATACACATGTGACTGTTTCTTGACTCTTGATTCTGTTCCTGTGATCTGCCTATTTCTGAACCAGTCCTACACAGAACAAATTATCATAGCTTCACAACATGTTTTAGTAACTTAAAGGCCAAGTCATCCTCCTTTTAAAAATATTTTTCTTAGGTATCTTTGAATATTTTTAATTCCTTCTGAACTCTGGAGTCATTTTGTCAAATTTGCAAAATCTGTCATTAGGATTTGCTTAGAATTTAGAGAATAATTTAGAGGAAATTTACATTTTTATAACTTTGAGTTTTTTTAACCCAGAAATATGGTCTGTCTCTCCACTTATTCAAGTCTTCTCTTATACCTCAGGAAATTCTTTTGCTTTCTCCATAAAGTCCTGCATATTTCTTGCTAAATTAATTCCTAGGTCTTTGTATTTTTTTATTGCAATTGTGAAAAGGATTGTCTTTTCTACTATATTTTCTAGCTGGTCTGTTGGTTTGTTTTGGTTTGTGTTGGTTCATATACACATGTGAAACCAACATGCATATATGTATGTCATATTATATATACAAACATACATACATATGCATATATAAATATTATATATGATTTGTATGTATGTGTATGGGTACACATACACCTACTAACCAGACAGCCTACCAAAAATTTAAATTAGCTCTAAGTTTGTCATTTGATTAGATTTTATTTTCTAAATATTTTTAGGTAATGCTAATTTTGACTCTTTATTTCCAACATTTATGTTTTATTTTTCTGCTTAAAAACAATGGTTAAGAACCTTATTAATGATGTTAAATATTTTCAGTAATATTTGGTACCTTTAATAAATGTTTCTAAGGTTCATCATTAAGTTTATTCTTAATTTCTCATGAATAAGCTTTAGTATGTTAAAAAAATTTGATCTCACCTTACTAAGAGTCAATAATGGGTAGTAAATCATATTAAATACCTTTCTGGCATCATGTTTGTTCCTTTTTAGTCTGTTTAATATAACAAATTATATTAATAAATTTCACATTAAACTATTCACAAATTCCTGAAATCTCAAGCCTTACATTACATAATTATGGTATAATATGTTTACCATAGTACAAGAATCAATTTTCTAATGTTCCTACAAAATATCTACATTGATTTTCATAGGTGAGATTGATAGAGTTGTGTGTGTTTGTTAGTTTCTATTTCCTACATCCTCAGTTGTATTTGTTGTTATATTTTTAATTTATTCAATCATTTATTCCTTCCTTTTTAATGTTTTATATTAAATATGTTTTAGGCAACAAATCTGCTCCCCTTAAATTTTTAAGAGCAGTTTTTATTGTCATTAAGGTATACATTTTCTCTTTGCCCCAAAAGGTGATTTAGAAAAGTGTCTTTTAAATTATTAAAGAGTTCAGATTATTTTTTTTTTTTTGCTTTAATCAATTTCAAACTTTTATGATATTGTAGTCAGAGACTGGACTACAGATTTTTTTAAACTAAATTTATTGGGGCGACATTGGTTAATAAAAGTATATAGGTTTCAAGTGTACAATTCAACAACATGTCATATGTATATTGCATTGTATGTCCACCACCCAAAGTTATATATTCTTCTGTCATGATGTATTTGACCCTCTTTAACTTTACCTACCTCCTCCCTCCCCCATTTCATCTAGTAAGCACTAAACTGTTGTTTGTCCATGCATGGGTCTCTGTTTTGTTCATTTGTTGCTTTCAGTTTTATATCCCACAAATAAGTAAATTCATATGGTTCTCAACTTTTTCTGACTTATTTCGCTTAACACAGTAATCTCAAGATCCATCCACGTTGTCACAAATGGCAGTATTCCATCTATTCTAACGGCTGAGTAATACTCCATTGTATATGTGTACCAGATCTTTATCCTATTATCTGTGGAAAGGCATTTTGGTTGTTTCATGTCTTGGCCACCATGAATAATGCTACAATGAACACTAGGGTAAATATATCTTTACAGATTAATGTTTTCAAATTTTGGGGGTAGATAGCCAGAAGAATTGCTGAGTCACATGGTAATTCTATTCTTAATTTTTTGAGGACCCTCCCATACTGTTTTCCATAGTGGCTACACCAATTTGCAGTCCCACCAGCAGTGTATGAGTTCCTTTTTCCCCACAACCTCTCCAATATTTGTTGTTACTTGTCATGTTGATAATAGCCATTCAAACAGGTATGAGATGGTATCTCATTGTGGTTTTGTTTTGCATTTCCATAATAGCTAGTGAAGTTGAACATCTTTTCATATGTCTGTTGGCCATTTGTATGTCTTCTTAGAAGTGTCTGTTCATGTCTTCTGCACAATTTTTAATTGTGCTGTTTATTTTTTGTGTTAAGTTGTATGAGTTCTTTGTATATTTTAGATATTAGCCGCTTATCAGAGGCTATTTGTTTGCAAATATCTTCTCCAATTCAGTTGGTTGCCCCTTTGTCTTGCTGATGGTTTCTTTTGCTGTGTTTTTAATTTGAAATAGTCTCATTCATTTATTTCTGCTTTTACTTCCCTTACCTTTGAAGTCAAATTCATAAAATCCTCCCTAAATCCAAGGTCCATGAGTTTAGTACTTGTTTTCTTCTATGCAATTCATTGCTTCGGGTCTTATATTTAGGTTGTTGATCCATTTTGAGTTAATTTTGGTGTATGGTGACAGACTAGTTTCATTCTTTTGTATGTGCCCTTCCAATTTTCCCAGCAACATTAATTAAAGAGGCTTTCTTTTCTCCATTGTGTATTTTTGGCTCTTTGTCGAAAACTATTTGCCCATATATACAGAAGTTTTCTGCTTTTGAAAATTAAAGTTTTCTATCTGGTCCACAATAGAATAACATTCTATAAATGCTTAATGTGGACATCAGGAAACAAATAATCTTTTCCAGGGCACAGATTTCAATATTTACCATTTATTTTTCTCATTCAAATTTTACATATCTGCATTTTTATATCCACTTACTCTCCACTTATTCTGTCAATTACTGAGCTGCAGATATTAGTCATCTCAAATCCCCCTTATAGTTATATTTTGGTTTATATATTTCAGTGCTGTATCCTCCAAATATGAATATTTCTTATGAATTCTACCATTTATCAATACAAAATGTATTACTTTTTATTTAATGTTTTACATAATAATTTTGCCTTGAAATCTACTATGTCTAATATTACCACCTATTTGTTTATTGGTTCTTTACTATAACCTTTGCCCAAACAAGTCAGTTATAATGACATATAGTTAATCATCAGTTTGGTTTTTAGAGAGGTAAAATATCCAATGAATTGCCTAAACTTAAGTGTACAATTCAAGAAATTTTGATAAATGTACACATTCACATAACTACCATCCAAGATATCAAACATTTCTATCACTCCAGAAAATTACCATCTACCCTCATAGGCAACTTCTTTTATTTTGACCAATATAAATTTTGCCCATTCTAAAATTTTACATAAATAGAATTCTTCAGCATGTATTATTTTGTTTAGCTTCTTCCACTCAACATAATGATTTTGAAATTTGCTCTTATTGTTGCATATATCAGTAGTTCATTCTTTTTTCTTCCTAAATAGTATTCTTTTACATGAATTATACCACAATTTATCCTTCTGTTGATGGATATTTGGGTTTTTTTCACTTTGTGGAGAGCATGAATAAAGTTGCTCTGAACATTCTTAGGCATGTCCTTTTGTGGGCATATATCTTCATTTCTTTTGGATAAATACCTAGAAGAACTTCTGGACCACAGCATTGGTATATGATTAACTTTACAAGAAACTGTAAAAAAATATTTTCCAAATAATTGTATAATTTTATACTCCCACCAGAAGTTTCTCCACATTCTCACCAATAGTCATCTTTTAATCATTGTAGTGAGTATGAAATGGTATCTCATCGTAATTTTTTTTATATTTTTATTTTTTACACCTACAGCACCTGGTATTCCTTGGTGGTCTCTCATCCAACCTGCTTAGCTTCCAAGAACAGACGAAATTGGGCATGTTCAGGATGGCATGGCCATAGACTCTCATCATAATTTTAATTTGCATTTTTCCCAGACTAATGGTATTGAGTGATTTCATGTGCTTATTGGCTATTTGTACATCTTCCTTCATGACCTGCTCAAGCCTTTTGCCCATTTTGTATTGGGTTGTAATCTATTTATTACTAATTTGTAGATGTTTATTGTAAATCTTTTATCCCAGTCTGTCTTCCCTTTTCATTTTTGTTACGGTAACTTGCAATGAGCAAATCTTTTAATTCCAATTTATCCATTTTTTCCTTTCTAGTTAGTGCTATTTATGCTCTGTCTAGGGAATCTTCGCCTAATTCAAGCGTTTTCCTCAAGAAGCTTTATAGTCTTGATTTTCTTTGGGGCAATGATGAATCTCTTACATACTCTACATTTTTCAGTGTTATCTAAAACAGAATTATATTTTTAATTGCATTTTTGATGTTTGCTGACCTATGACCTAATTCACTTGTTTTAAATCACAGTGAACTTTCTAAATCCCTATTACATTTCTGAATTCACTTAAAGTTCTAGTAGTTGTTTTGTAGAGTTCCTAAAATTTTCTATGTAAAGAATTATGTTTAGGTGAAAGAGGAGATTTTTACTTCTTCCCTTACAAGCTTTATCGCTTTTATTATCTATCTATCTATCTATCTATCTATCTATCTATCTATCTATTTATTTATTTTTGCTTCATTGCGATGGCTAGGAGCTCCAGCGCAGTATCAAATAAAAGCAGTACGAGAGGACATCCATACTTTGTACTCAATTATGGCAGAAGGCTTTGAATATTTCAATGGTAAATATAATGCTACTATAAGTGTTTTGTAGATGTTATTCATTAGGTTAAAAAAATTTACTTCTATTCCTGATTTGCTGAGTAAAAAATTATTAAATTTTGTGAAATGCTTTTTCTGTACTTTTTGAAAGGACTATACGGTTTTCTCTTTTATTATGTTAATGCGTGAGATATACTCATTTTTAAAGAATTTTGTATTCCTAGAATAAACCCACCTGAAAATGATGTACTAACCTTTTTATATATTGCTGGATTCAACCTGCCAATATTTCATTAAGGATTTATATCTGCCTTAATCAGTTTGGCCTGCTATAACAAAATACCATAGACTGGGTAACTTTAAACAAACATTTGTTTCTCACAGTTCTGGAGGCTATGAAGTCCAAGATTAAGGTACCAACATTTACAACATCTGGTGAGGGCTCTCTTCCAGGTTATAGACTGCTGACTTCTCTATCATATTTAGTCATTAGCATTTCACCATATGAATTTTGGAGGGACATATTTAGTCTATTGCAGTGCCAATCATAATAAGAAATATTGATCAGCAAATTTTTTTTGGAAATAATTTTTCTCAGGTTTTGATATCTGAGTAACTCTTGCCTCACAAAATGAGTTAGGAAATGTTCCCTCCTCTATTTTCTGAATTTGTTTAACATTCGTATTACTTCTTCTTTAAATGTTTGATAGTGTTCACCAAAGAGGCCATCTGGACCACAGTTTTCTTCACAGGAAGGATTTTTAAATCACAAATTTAAAATTTTAAATAGAGGGCTATTCAAATTTGCTATTCCATCTTGTATTAGTTTGGTAAGCTGTGTTTTAAAGGAGTTTGAAAACATCTAATTTGTTGAATTTATTGGACTAAAACTTCCATAACATTCCTGTATGTTCTATAGTGATATTCTTCTTCCATCCCTAATGTTGGTAATTCCTGTTTTCTATCCTTATCAAACATAGTAGAGGTTCATTGATTTTATTATACTTTCAAAGAACAAACTTTTGGTATTGTTATTTTCTCTATTGTCTCATATTTGGCTGATTTCTGCTCTAATCTTTACCTTTAATTTGCTCTTCTTTTCCTAATTTCTTAAGCAAGTTTGGATACACAGTAGGCAGTGAACAAGATGAGTGTGTGAAGCACACTAAATTCAAGCCTGGTTAACACTTTCTCTTGAAGTCTTGGCAACTCCCTGCAGGTTGTAGACATAGACACACACACACACACACACACACACACACACACACACACACAATGCCTGGGCTTCAAGAGATCTTTATCTTGGGACATACATCGAGTGTTTCTGCATGTTGCAGTACACTGCATGAAATCCAGGGTCAAAGTCCCTAAGGATGAGGTTCACTGCTTTAAGCATGTCTGGACAGTCCACTGGTATATCATCATCACAGGCTCTCTTTTACATTTCTAAAGGGTTTCCTAGGAAATTAGTGAGAGGAAGATTGTCTAAGCAACACTGTCCACATAAATTTGAGTTCTTACAGGTATCAGAATTATGAAGGTTATTTATTCTGAACCATGGGCTAGATATCTATAATTTTTCAGGTTTTAGCACCCTGATCAATAAGTGATGTCAACCAATTCAAATTAAGAATTATAACAAATTAATAGAATTAGTGGAAAAAGATTGTATGGGAGAGCTGACGTCTGAGGACAATTATGAGAGATTACCACCATTTCAAATATAACCGATACAACAAGAGGTTTAAAAACTGGAAACTGAGAGAGTTAAGTCTGCTGTCCACACCCCAACAGTTCCAGGTCAGAAGTCTATAGAAGCCAGTGATTACCAATGTTTTAAACCTAGAAAGTGAGTTAAAACAATAAACTTGAGCATTCTGGATATCTTCTACTTTCCACAGATTATTTCCTCCACCCGTCTTTCTAACAGTAAGTAGTATCTTTCCAATGATTTGTTCATTTCCTTTATGGACTTAAATCTGTAGGAACTTTTCCACTGTGAAGTCACGAAATTGCGAAAGAACTTGAAGAAATAACAGGTACCATAAGACATACCTGCCTCCAATTTGGAGACCCATTTATGAGATATCTACTCAGTTTCTTTACCACCAGAACTATATTCAGGGTACTCAAATCAGTCTAGAAGTTGTGTGAGCTCTAATGTGGCAGTGGAGGTGAAGGTGGGGCATACTTGCTGAAAATAATCTGTTCTCATAAAAAAAATTAATAAGGCAATATTTTTGCATTTTTCTGTAATTGAATATCATTAAGCTATTGAACATACAATGCCTCTTGCTTTTCTTTTATTATTTCAAAAACAATTTATTGAATGCCTACTATATATCAGGCATTGTGAAAGGGATAGAGAGATTAAATGGCGAGTAAAGAAACAAAAAGCTAAAAGACACTCAGGAAAGGAAAGACTACGAATGGAGAAAAAGTGAATTGCTGGTGGGTCCCTGTATTATCAAAGACTGTATGTTCTTGGGTCCTAGAATCAGAAAAAAATGTAGCTATGTTGGATCCTTCTGACATGTATGGCAAGGTGTGTGTGTGTGTGTGTGTGTGTGTGTGTGTGTGTGTGTGTGTGTGTGTGTGTTGGTGGGTTTTACAGAAGATGAGGGAGCATAAGGAGAATATCTCAATTTCTGCCCAATAGAAGTGGGAGGATAGAATCACTGATGTTCCAGAAGCTAAGAAAGGAAAAATGTAAATTATTTTCTTTGCGCATGTGGTTTGCACAACATCCTCCAACATAAGACTCCCACTTGGGTCCTAAAGTTGGAAAGATCTAGGGAGTATGAAGAAGGAAAACAGACCAGCAAGACTTGACATGGTATACCAGGTGTCAGCACTAGCAGATCAAGTCCCAAAGGAAGTCTTTTGTGAGATATTCTTGTTTCATTAGCCATGTGTATTATGAACCTGGATTTAATATCATTTACCTAAATTATAAAGATGTATTTCTTATATCAATGCCTTATGTGCAAGCAGGGTAGCAAAAGGAAGAGTTCCTTACGTGTCATTTGAAGAGCCCCTAAGAATTCCCTACCCCAAATGTCATTTCCTACATTGACTGACATTCATTTTGTTTCACTGCTTTAGAATCTATTCTTCATATCCCAATATAACCACAGAGGCAGTTATAACACAGTAAAGATTCTGAAATCAGACTGTTTTGTTCACCACTAACTGCTCATATGTCTTTCGAGTTTCTTAATAGTTTAAAATTATATATATTGAGCATGTCATAATATAGCAACTATATCGCCAAGTACTTTACATGCATTTACATGTGTCATTGATCTTCATAATACCCTATGAAGTATGAGGTAGGTATCACTATTATCATTTTACAGATGAGAAAACTGAGGCACCTATGTAACTTTTAGGTCCAAAACCAGTAAATGGAGGAGCTGAAAGCAGACTACTATACCATAATCCCTTCACTTAAACCTTCTAAGGTACTATACTTACCTCAGAGAGTTCTAAGGATTAGGTAATACTTGTAGACTTGATGGAATGCAACCTGAGCTATTTACCACTCTTCAAACACACAAGACAAATTTCACATCTCCAAGACCTACAATGTGCTGCTCCATCAGTTGAGGAAAATCCCTATCTCTGGCTTTTCAACTTCAATATTCAACTCAAATCTTTCTGGAATTCCCCATCCCCTTCTAGATCAGATTCCCCTTCTCTGTGCTTCCACAGAATCATGCTCACATTCATTGCACTTACTACATTATACTGAAACTGTTCTGCTTATCTACCTCCTCCACTATCCTGTAAGCTTCCTAGTGGTCTCTAGCCTAGCTCCCAGAAAAACTTATGCACAACAGACACTCAATGATTGTGTGAACAGAATGGGTGAACAACTAATTATTGCTCTAATGGAAGTATAACAATTTAATGGAAGGAGTAAAGAGTGAAATTGACTGAGAGGGTCTGTGATGACTTCTTTGAGGAGGTGGCATCTGAACTGACTCTCTATGGAAAAGTAGTACTTGGATCAATGGATATATGCAGAGGACCTCCCAGTAAAAAAATATTTGAAGAACAGCCCTAAAAGGAACTTTTGGGGTATAATAAGTGATTAGACCATAGAAAGAAACATGAAGGATTAGGACATAGTGGCAACAAAACAAGAAACTGCAGAGAATCCAGACCATCAAATCTATTCTCAAGCAATTTTCAATTAAAAGAAATCTTATCGCTGCAAAAAATGTTATCAGCTCCCAATTCTTCTATTTGTATTTTTCATTCATTCATAACTTATCCCTGATGACCACATCAAAAATACAACTATATTTATGAGATTGTAGCAAAAGAATAGAAATGGGGGAAATAGAGAGAAAAATAGGAGAAAAATGCTGTAAATTAAAATACTAAACAGATAGAAGTGACTCATCTGTATCACAGTAGGGATTCTATCAGCAGCAGTTTATTTTTAATTTCAACTTTGTTATTTTTCACTACATATATTTCTATAACAGACCCATGCTAACTAATTTAGGATGTAGAGACCAAGATCCCTGGAGGCAACCAATATCATTGCATGCTTTGCACTGAACCTAATTAGCCACTGGCATTACTAAAGAGTGAGTGAATCTGGTACAGTATTGAATACAGGTTGCATTACACAATAACAATGCACACTTTACTCACTGTGCTCTCAGCTTTAAGCACCAACTCAATATTTACTGCACACCTGTTAATGGGAAAGACTGTTCTTGGCACAGACAGAAATATCTGGTGGGTGAATTTAGTATGATGGAGGCCCTCAACAAATGTACAGAGTAGGTGAACCAAATGTGTACATAATGCAATTCAGATTATGATGAATATATGAAAAATATAGCATGGAAACAAAAAAAGAGGCATTCATTAATCTTAACAGGAGAAATGGGGGAAGATCTCATGGCAGGGTTAACTTGGACTCCTAAAAAAGTTTTCATTATTTCTTTTTTATTCTTATAAATTTTTGAATTACAAAGGGGATACACATTCATTATAAAAAAAATAAAAAAATACACATAAGCAAAAAAATCACAAATAAGCCACTATATTTTTGTATATGCCATTTTCAAATTTTATTTATAAAAATGAGACAATGTACATTCTTTTCAGTAAGCAGCTTTTTCAGGCAACAATATACTACAACCATTTTTCCATGTCATTTACTATATTTCTACAACTGACTTTTATGTTTGTTTAAATAGGCACATATCTAAAGGTGTAAAAGTGTATACAGTAAAAACATGTCTCTCTCCATCCCAACCCCCATTATCTTATAGTTTTAACCAGAAGTAATCACTATTACCAGCTGCTTCTAATCCTTCCACAAATATTCTATGAATATATGAGCATGTGTGTTATAACATCTTGCTTTACCCTAGTATGCCAAGACACGATTTTTATGTAAAGCCCCAGATCCACAGTTCACAGGACACACTTAAGAAATGTTGCTTAAGTATTCCAATGTTAAGCATATCTATGGCTGTTAAGACAGTACCCTTCATTTCCTGGATTATCAATAACTGTTTTTTCTTTGTTTTTTAAGAATGGCACTGATTTATCAAATAAATACTTTTGCAGTATCTGTGAAAATGAACCTAAGATTTTTTTCCTTTGATCTATTAATGTGATATACTGCATTAATACTTCCTAATGTTGAAATAGCTTTGCATTTCTAAAATAAATCACATGTACTCAGTTATGGTATTTTTATATGCTACTGAATGCAAAGGAATACTCAGAACAAAATAATAGACCAGGAAATTCTTTAAACATGATTTATAAATTTTAAATGTCAATTCGGAAAGTAAAAAGTAGAACAGACCCTTCTGAAAAACAAATTTGTTATCACACTAATCACAGCAAAAATTTAAAAAATGAAATTCCCGAATAAAAAGAAAAGAGAACTAGAGGGCAAGTATAGGAGGCCTAATTACAAATAAAAGAATTTCAGGAGGAACCCTAATGGAGAAAGCAATAACCAAAACGTAGTACAAGAAAATTCCCTCAGGAGGAGACTAGAGTTGTTAGATTAAAAAGCACTCACTGAGTGCCAGGCAGAATAAATGAAAAAAGGTATAAACTTAAACATACCCTGGTGAAATTTCTGAAGTTTAAAAAGAAAAAAATGTATTAAGCTTCTGAAAAGAAAGAACAAGTTACTTAAAAATGAATGAGCATGTGGCTAGCACTGGACACAGATAAGAACATAGGCTCCGAAGTAAGACTACCTAGGTTCAAATCTTGGTGTGAACTTAAGCAAGTTACTTCTTTGTGCTTCTATGAAGTAAGGATATACTTAGCTTCAAGGTCGTTTGGAAGCAGTATTTGAGTTAATACATAGAAGAGTCTGGCACACAGTTAGAATCGCTGGAATTCTATCTGTTAACACATAAAATCTTTGCAGACTAGGACAAAAGCCTGAACCCCTGCAAGAGTTTAAGGTATGGCACTAATACTCTAAAGAACTGTACAAGATGTCTCACCCCAACACTTGTCATGGTACCCTGAACTCATGCTAGTGAGAACTGAACTGATGGGCAGGAGCAATCTCACTGATCTTTATTAATGTAAACAAGGCAAGGACAACAGTTTTTTGGCCTGGAGCTCAAGATTATCAGAGATAAACAAGCTCTAGGCTCTGTCAAAAGTAAATGGACTCACAGTAAAATCTCTTAAAAGTTAATAAAGACTCCTATGATCATAGATCTTATTGCTATTGACATTCAGGACCCTCCAAAAAGTGAAATGGTAAGGGACTTGCAGCTGCCTGATTTGGATGTCATAAAGAGATATTTTATTCATTCTGCAAATTGTCTGAGTAAAACTATGTGTCAGGAACTGTACTAGGGACCTAACTGTGAATAAGACTCACCTTCCCCCAAAGTTTACATACGTGGATCTTGATTTATATGACCCAAATTAGAATACCCATGTGATGTAAGAAACTGATCATACTGACTAAAGCCATTAAAATGCATCACTCACACACACACTCAAACACACACACACACCTTTTAGCCCAATTTCACACGAAACAAAAAAGTCAACTTTTAATATTGTTAATCATGAATAGTCAGATGTTACTTTAACTTAATTTAGCCCCATTTTTTATAGTTCTGTGAATGTAAAAGCTAGTAACAATTTGGTGAAACTCTTGTGTTAATTAGTTCAATTTTGGTTACTAAGCTCTTAGCACCAACCAGAAATATCTTAACTGTTCCTCTCTATATGCTAGCTAAAATTTCCCTATCCATTGTCCATCTTCAGATAAAATATTTCTTCAATCCGAAAGGAAGATACAGAATTAAATGGAATATAAAGAATGTAGCGGGTTGAATGGTAGTCCCTGAAAAGATATATCCATGTTCTAATGCCTGGAACCTGTAACTATGACCTTATTTAAAGAAAGGATCTTTGCAGATGTTATTAAGGATCTTGAGATGAGGAAATCATCCTGGCTTTTCAGTCCTCATGAGAATCCTTATAAGAAAAAGGCAAAGAGAAATATGAGAGAGCCAGAAGAGGAAAAGACACAGAAAAAAGGAGGATACTATGTGACCATGGAGGCAGAGATTGAAGTGAAGTGACCACAAATTCAGGAATGTCAACAGTAACCAGAAGTTGAAAGAGGCAGAGAAGTGACTCTTCCCTAAACCTTCCAGAGAAAGTTTTCACTCTAATTTCAGATTTGTGACCTCCAAAACTGTGAGAGAATAAATTTCTGTTGTTTCAGGCCCCCAGGATTTTGGTCTTTGTTATAGCAACCATGGGAAACCAATACAGTAAACAACAGCATTTTGGTAAGAAGCCCTGTGTTCAAGTCCCATTCTGTTATTTAGTTCCTATTTCCTCCTCAGTAAGTCTATTAGTTTCTCTGTCCTTCCAATACCTTATTTGCAAAATTGAGCTAATCAAACCTATGCTACTATTCCCCTGAGTTCTAATAAGAATCAAATAAGATCATGTATGTGAAAATATTCCAAATACCATAAAATCCTATACAAATATGAATTAATATCCTTATACTTCATCTGCATTTTCAAGTTAGGTTTGGAGATGTCTCTCTGTTCAAACCTGCTTGATGCAACACTTTACATAAATCAATACTTGCCTAATTTTAGCAATGCTAACATTATATCAATTCTTAATATCAAATTTTATTTACAGAATTAAGCTATCAGTAGTGCTAGACTTCAATAAAGGTACAATTACTACTAACCTTATCATCTATTTCACTTCCCTCAAGATGCCTTCTACTATCACACTAATTTAGTAAAGAGACCATCTAATTGGTTTATTACCCACATATACAGTAACAAATCAGTCCTGACTTGCCTTCCATAGTATCTGTGAACTCACTTAACATAATCATAACTCTCTCTTTAATGGACCTTATTCTTTATTGAATTTTTTCTCAGATAACAATGAACCATTAACAACCTCCTCTTCCTATTTCTGGTTTTCCCCAATAGGTAGATCCTGATCTATTGTCAGACCTAGATCTTCTTTCCTGAAATCAGGTATATTTATGTAATATAACCATAAAGATATTAGTTCCACGAGTTATACACAAAGGTTAATTTCATAACTTCGTAATCTCGCTTTATCCATGTACAGGTTTATAAATTTCTAGAGAATTTTTCCATTTTATTTCACAAGAAACATCATCAAATTATTGAGAGTCTGGTTCTACTGCAAGCTTCAAATTTCTTTCCTTGGGGGCAAGAAAACTTAACATTAAAAATAAAGAAATGGCACTGTGATAATGAAGTCTTGTATGAGAATTTACTTTCTTGTGCCTTAATCTTTCTTTTCTGTATTGAGTTGAATAATATTCAAATCTTCCTTAGGTCTAACGAAGAGTACTATAAAAATTTTATTCTCTGAAATTTTGCCTCTTCAGAGAATAAGTAAACATAAAAGAATTCTTTCCAAACAGAAGCTGAAACAGCAAAAACTTCAATGGACTTTGGCATTTGTAATGTAATAATCACATGCAATTATTATCATCAACAATGTACATCCTTAGGCTGAGCCATCCTTCAAGAATACATTAGCTGTTCCTATTAAGCCACTGAATCATGAGTAGTAAGTTATTTTAATATATTCAACTTCATCACCTTTCCATAGGTAAAAAATTAAATCACTCCTGAGATGTAAATTAAACATTTGGTTCTCCAGACTGCAACCAAAAATTTCAAATCAAAAATCATACTCAGGAAATCCACAACCATTATTTTATATGAATACAGATAATCACTACTCTACGGGATTATCCAGAACTTTAAATATAGGCGTTATCCCCCTACAAATAGGTTTATAAAGGTATCCACTGTATTATCTAAGAAATAATAAGTTTAGCAACAACAGTCTCCTAATTTTCATGATCTCTAAATGGCTTATATAAAAGTAAGCTGTGAACCTCTCCCAATAACCATAGTCTCCATTTTTTCAAACAGTTGATTCCATGGGAAAGTGCCAAAATACTATTCTATTAAATATGTTAACTCTCTTAATAAACAAAGCTGGAGCTAGAGATCTTCCCTAAGAATTCTAACTAGATCCTTAGGATTCTTAGGAAACTTAAATAAAAATCCTAAGAGGTCATCTACTCTCTAGTTACCCATCTTAGCAATCAAGTATTGAATCTGGCTCCTCGCCACTAGAGGGGAGTGTTTCGTCTATTGGTTTCTCTTTCCCTTAACAGTTCACCAGAATTTCTGGTTGAACTAGAAATAAGCCTCAAGATCAACATCCTGACCTTTATTTCCCCTTCATATTGTGTGGCACTTTCTTTTCATTTTAGGTTCTAAGCTGCCACAAAAATGTCGACTTCAATCCCTAATTACTTTTATTATTATGCCCTACGTTGTAATCCACTGCCTTTTCATAAACACTAACAAGCTACACAGAGCTGATTCTAGAGACCTCAACATTAGTTCACTAGAAAATAATCAGAAAAATCCAATGAAGCTTGAGTATTCTTTTTTAAAATAAGTTTTTTTTCATTTCCATGTTCACCTTATTTCATTTGAATCATAATAGTACTACGAAAAAGTTAGGCAAGAATTAGTAACAAATTTCAAAGAAACTGAATGTCTTTAAGTGGGTTGCCCATGATCTTTCAGATAGCAAACAGTGAAACCATAATGAAGACTCAAGTGCCCAGACCCCTAGATCATTTCTGGCGCTACTTATTCTATGCTATAAGTAAAAGGCACTAGATGAGAAAACAGACTAAGTGCTGACCTACTCTTCCTTTTTACCATATCAGTCTAGACCAAATATCTGTATGACTATTTATTTAACTCACTATTATTTCTGGCAAAGATAATATACATCTGCTTAGAGCAGCCACCCTGGTCACAAAGTAAAGTCACAAAGTGAGGAAGGAGTGGGTGGATAAGAGAGATCTGCAAAAAGAGGGTGTAGGAGAGAAAGAAGAGAAGAAAATAAATCTATTAAACAACCTTAAGGACAGGCATAAGATGCAAAATACACAAGAATAGGGACCAAGATCAAAGTGAGAAATAAGAATCAGGATCAAGAAAAGAAGGAATGAACAACAAACAAGAGCAGTCACACCACCAGATATTTGAACAATCCAAAAAACTCCAGAAGAGGTAGGTGCTGGCTGGTTCCTTATTACTTTCTGTGAAAAATCTTGGTCTAAGGCAGAGAGAGACCTTGTGAGAAAACTAAGGCAAGAATTAGCCGGTTAGAAGCTGCAATAATTACTTTATGAAGCCGGAAGATGGGGGAGGGAAGAACCCCTGATTTTATCAAAATAAAAGCAAATCCAACTGATGTGAATTTGCTTTAGACAAAATGTGTATATCACTCAGAATGCTTTTGGCTGCAAGTGACAAAATCCAAGAACATGCTGGCTTATACAATAAGGAACTGTATTATCTCACAGAACTGGAAGTTCGAAGGTAAGGCAGACCAAGTACAATACAATCAGCAGTTCAGTGAGGTCATCAAGGGCTCAGGTTTCTTCTCTCTCTGCTCTGCCGTCTTCTAGATCAGATTCATCCAAAGCTTGTTTCTCTTAAAATGGCTTGGGCAGTTCTAGCTGTCATATTCAAGAAAAGAGGCACCATCTCTTTCTTATCTCTTTTTAGGGATAAGAAACCCTTTCCTGGAAGCTCTCTGGCCCTCCTCCAGACTTCCCTTCACATCTCACCGGGCAGAATAGGTTACAGGCCATTCCTAACCCTTCACTGACAAAGGAAATACGATTAACCATGATTGCTTAGACTAATCATCTGGGGTGAAATAAATGCCACAGAGTCAATCACCATAACCATACCATGGGCAATTTATAAAAATGAGTGTTATTATGACACTGTTTTTACTCCATAACAAACCTATAATTTAATTATGCTGCCTCCATGATCCTAACTATGAGGCATGTGCTCTTCCTGAGATTCAGATAATTACTCTTTGCTCACATCCCATCATATCATCATAAACTTATTTATCAGATATAACATTTTATAACTTTCTTGTTCAATCTACTATTTTAAAAAACTATAATGCAACATTGTAGAACAAGAATGGTAAATAGGCTTGTATTCCACAGCAACTCCAATGGATACCTAGAACCCCAATTCAAAAAGATCAGAAGCTGTTTGGATACATTGAGAAATAGTGCCATGACTGATTAGTGACGTCCATGGACTTGGGTTTGGGCACAACACATGCATATATGTGCCAACACTGATTTTGAGAAAATCTCTTTAAATAATTTCCCTCCAACAATAACAAATTTCTCTGCTGCAATGCCTTCTTGTTTTCATTTTAGTGGGGACCCAATCTAACCCTTCCGCTCACTTCATTCTCCTCAACTAATTTACATACATATACATATAATATACATCAAGCATGAACTCCAAAAATTATTTTATATATATAATTAAAGAGTTCCACAGGAATTCTGGAACTGGGCCCCTTTTCACAGAAAGGCTTGGTAGAATGGCTTCATTTATAAACTGTCTTCCTTAAAGGAAGCAGGGGTGTCTTCGGGGCCCTGTCTGCACTTGGACCTGGGCAAGATTGACAGACAGAAGGAAAAAGCAAATAGAAATCTACTCCTGAATAAGGTAGACTGGTCCACTGCTGCAAGACAAAAGGCTGAAAGGAACTAAAACCTAATCCTGGTCCAAGGTGACTAATCAATAACTGGAGAAGGCTTAAAAATGGCAGGTTACAAATAGTATGCAGAGTTTATATCTATAAAATGTATTTGAAAAGACACTGAAGGACAACAGTGGTTATCCTGAGTGAAGTAATTTATGGCTTTTTTTTTTCTTTTGTCCTTGTATTCCTTATCGGCATTTTTCTGAGTGTCCTGTACTGCACATGCACTGCCTTTTTAATAAGGAGAAAAAACAATAAAGGAAACATGTTTTTATCTTATCACTTGATATTTTGGTTGTTCCAATCAACCTCTTATGCCTTGTAGTTAAGATCAAGCTTGTTCAAATATTCTCCCATTGTTAGATGACTAGCTTGGTTTTAACTTTTTGGTATCACAAGCAAAAAAAATGCTCTTGTAGCTGCAAATTAATTAGAAATATAAAAGAAAAATTAGAAAAATCCCTAGGAAATGAATCAAAAGTGTTTGATTTTGGTGGCTTTTTTCATATTTTACATTATTCATATTACAATACAGTCATATACAACATAAAGACATTTCAGTGAATGCCAGACTGCATATGATAGTAGTCCCATAATTATAATGAAGCTGAAAAATTCCTATTGCTTAGTAATATCCTAGCTGTCATATCATTGAGTTGAATCGGAAGTATTTAATCACCCCATAATATATTAAAATTACCACTACTCAAAAACTAGTAACTTAGGAAATTCATTTTTTTAACAAATAATTGTTTTAATCAATTTGTCCAGTTTACCAGTTTGCTTTTAGCTAAACTGTATTTGGCCAAAATAACTATAAATCGAATTGGTAATGGAAACAGACTATACTACCAGCATCAGGGGAAAGTCTGAAGGCAGAGATAAGAAATATGATCTGCCAAAAAGGTTCAATAATAAAGAACAGGCAAGATGCCCTAGACAAGTTTGACAGAGAAAGATCAACTGGAGCAATGGTTCAAAGTGGAAGAAAGTCTTTTATTAAGGAGCTGTAAAACTAGCCCAAGTAGCTTCAAAAGTGTTAATATGGAGATTAAGAAAATTCAGTTTCATCTGCCTGCTTGGACGTTTTCCGCTAGGTAGAACAATGCTAGGGCTTTCCCTAGGTTCCCTGTATGAAAAACTTAAATCTTTTGGGGATTCAAATTAAGGATGCATGTTCCCAAATCATTCAGCCACAATCACTTTCCCAAGTAAATAAGGCTCTCTGGAGTGGCCACTGCATGATGGGGAATCCAAATGACTTCTGGCATGTTATGGTTCCCACTGCAAATTACAAAAGGTAATATCCCATATTGTCAGAAGCAGCAAAGATGCAGGCTATATGCATTTACACAGAGGAAATCAATCTGAATTGGACTGCCTCAGGAGTGAAGGAACCAGAGAGTAGACTTCGGCTTCTACAATAGCTGGTTAGTATGGCTAGAGTCACAAGACATCTCTGGTTTGAATAGTCCTCTAAGGAACCTGATCACAGTCAGCATTTCTTTTTAGCCAGTTACTGCTCAATAGAAAACCCTGAAGAACTCGAAGCAGCCTCTATAATTATAATAATCAAATATTAACTGTCTGCCAGCTGTTGGTATTGCTGAGGAAAGCAGGGAAGAAGCACAGTGAAAAACATCTTTGCCATTAAAGAAGGTGTTCTACAGGAAGAAAAACAGAAAACTGTATTTATATTCAGCCACAGCAAAGTAGGGATTTAAAAAGGGTAGATAAAACAGTCTTGTTCTTGGTAAGAAGCAAAACAATGTAGAGCTGGACTATTCACTAATGTTGGGGCAACTAGTAGCCATTTGACAAAAAAATAAAGTTGGACCTATTCCTCACACCAATACAACAAGAAAAATGGGTCAAAATTTAAGCATAAAATAGAAACCATAAAAGTTGTGGAAGACAATACAGAAATCTCTTTTATAACCTTGTAGTGGGGCAAGCTTTTCTAACTATAACACAAAATCCAGAAGTCCTAAAAGAGAAGACTGACAAATTCAACTACATTAAAAAAAAAAATATCTACAGAGCAAAAACGAACAACAAATGACAAATTGGAGGCAGGGGGTGGAGGGAAGTAAGCTGCAACTCATGTTACAAAGAGCCAATCTCCAAAATATAAACTTGGCCATAAGGTTATTTTTAAAGGAACCCATCCCTCCAAAATAGGCAAAGAATATGAAAGATATTTCACAAAAAGGAAATACAAATAGCTCTTAAACATATGAAAAATATATATTCAAACTCATTCATAAGATAAATAGAAATTAAAACTACACTAATCAGATTAGGAAAAACCCCAAAAGTTCACTAACACATTTTGTTGGTGAGAATATGGGTAATCGGGCACTCTCAAGCATTTCTGGTGGGGTGTAAATTGTACAACTTCTATGGAGAGCAATTTGTTCATACTTATAAAACTACCATGATGAGATAAAATTCCTTGGTCAGCAATTTCACTTTTAGGAATTTCCCCTACAAACATATTTTGCAAGTGTGAAACAATCTATGTAACAAAAGTATTTATTGCAATATTATTTATAATAACAGGAGACTGAAATTTTCCCAATAGTCCATCTGTATGGGACTGGTTAAATAATGCTACAGCCACACAATGATGTGAAAGAGATCTCCAAGATATATTGATAAAGTGAAATATATCTTAAATATTTTCCCATGTTATGGAATGAACTCCAAGATGTACTGTTAAGTGAAAAAGTGGAATAATAAACATAAGTTTCTATTTGTAGAAAAATAGAAAGAAAAAGAGAATTTGATTATGCATTTAAAAACTCTGGAAGGATGGGAACTGAGTAAATGAAAGGCAAATGTGGAAGGGAAACTTTTCATTGCTAAACATTTTGTTGTCTGAATTATGCAAATGCATTACTTTTTCCCAAGTTAAATCTTAAAATATTTAATAGATTAAACGTTTAGCAGATAAAACTCGAGTTCTTAGATAATAATGTACATTTGAGCCCTTCAGTCTGTTAGTAATAAATGGTAGACAAATGACTGTACCTAGAAGCTTTGACTAGCAGCATTCAGAAATGGAAAGCAAAGTCAAGGTTAGAGCTGAATGACTAAATGAAGAACTCACTAATGAACAGCTTGCATATGCCCGGGCCAGAGACAAGCTTGTGAAAGTGTCATAGCAAAAGTAGAACATCAAAATAAAAAAATAAGCCAGAGATTAATCCTTGGGGATATGAGGGGTCAAAAAAGTGGTATAATTCCTTAGGATACCTAAAGTGGTTCACAGTTCAAACACAGATGTCACAGAGTGGTGTAACTCAGGGGTACTACCCTCAGTACGGACAACTGGAAGACTAGCTGCAACAGTGAGACAGCGAGATGTAATAACAGCAGCACAACAGTGTACAAAAGGCCTTCTACGCTCCTCTCTTATGTCTAACCCCTGAATAAAACTCACTCAGAAAGTTAATAAGGTCACAAGGCTGGTTAAGATAAAGAAAATAGAATATTTTGACCAAACCTTCTTGAAAACTGCTTTTATTCATTCATCAAATGTTTACAGAGAACCTGCTCTGTGCCAAGAACTGTTCTAAGTGCTCAAGAAATTCATCCCTCAAAATAAATATGGCCAAGGTAATTTAAACAAAAAGACATTTTAAAAGATTTTAAAATAAAAAAAGTACTCTCGAAAAATTTTAATATAAAAAGTTACTAAAAATTCAATTGACAACTATAAAGTGCTACAAAACTAGTTAATCAATATCAAATGTCATCCAATTTATTCTGTTTTTTAAAAGTGAAAATAGTTATTTAACATGTGACTTTAAAATAAGACATTTTCAGAAATTAAAATAAGGTAGTTTACTTCAATTTTACTAAATTTAAATAGCATAAATCTTTAAAATATGGCATTCTATTCTCATCACTACATCTGATAAAACAGGAAAACATAACTGGAAAAGGGAACTAATTCAGAACAGATGTTAGGGAGGAATTTTTCCAGTAGTGGACTATAAACATGCAGATTAAATACTGGAAAATGTATTATGGTAAAAAAAAAAAAAAATCAAAATCAGTCACTAATTACATGATTAAGCAGGAAACCAGATACCTAAATATGTAGAAATGGCATTTAAAAAATAGCTCTAAATTAATGAACAAGCTATGTTTTTACTATCTAAACTTAAATAATACACTAACTTGTAATGTATTAAAATTAGCTTACTTTCCAATGCCTATACATTCATGTTTTATTTATCCATAAAGATGTACCCAACTGCAAACCTAACAAGTTTGCAAACAATACTTTCTGCTTGCTTTGATAATATTTTTTCAACTTAATACCTACTTGGTACTTTCCTTTTTACCTGCCTTCTTAACTTCACTTTCTCCACCTACTTACATGCTAAAAAAATATATAAAGACTTGCAAACCCACTACCATCAGTCCTTCTCTAGGAAAAAAGCAGAAAGGACAGTTCTGCCTTAGCTGCGACATTTAAGAAGAAATGGCTTATGCCTAGCATGCAGTGAAGATCAGAAAAAAACTGAAACAAACAACAGAATCTATTCCAATGAAAGTTTATTAATTTGTATGAAGTCAATTTGTGACTCATCCATATTCAAATGATTGCACAAAAGCAAATTTCAAAGCTAAATATAAAATGACTTTTGGACTATCCTGGTTTCTGCTTGTTTCTACTTTATGGGCAGGCAAAGGCTGTGATGCTGGCAGTACATTAACTCTTTCAGGCCACCAACATGCTACTCAATGACTACAATTAATTATCACACAAGTCAAAGCTATTTAATATATTACTACTATAAGTACACATTAAATACATGAGTTAGTGAGCCTCCTGACTATAGTAAATAGGCAGTGACAGAACAGGCCACAGTTGACTCATGATTCACAATATTTAACTAACCTAAAGCATTCAACTTTACAACCTGCAAAATCCTTAAAGATCATATAGTGAGCCCAACACTATCACTTTACAGATGATGATATTAAGGCCCTTCAAAAGATTAATTAACTTACCCAAGGCTGGGCAGCTTCATTGCAGCAATGCCAGATCTAGGCCTTTGAGAAGCAATCTAGCGGTCTCTGTGAAATACAGCATCCCACTCTTGGAGAATATGATGAAGGAACTAAACTTGTACATATGAGACGTCATTTTTTTTTTTTCGGAGTTAGGTGAAGGGAAAGGGTTGTGCAGTTATATGCAGAAAGAGATATTTACTTCATCCTTCAACTCTAGGTAAATGCAGATCTTATTTCACAGGCATAAATAACACCTTGAATTGATTTCTCACACATGAGTAATAACTTTTCTCCCCCAAATCATTGTGGTCTTCCAGAATGTACCAGAGACTGAGGAAAACATAAGAAATAAACTATCTTTTTAACCAGAATGCAAGCCTGTCCTGTTATTTAATAGTGAATAGAAAAATATTATTTATGAGATGTTAAAATATTATTAGCACTTATATTAGTAATCTTTCCATCTTGAATTTCCACTCTTTTCCAAAATTTTCTATAACATAGAATTTATTTCCTAATCTATTACTTTTTCTTTGTTAAATTTTAATATTTTAAGTCATATGGCCCTCTAAAACTCCTGACAAATCATAATTCCAAAATCTCTATGCCTAGTTTACTTATGCACATATATGTATACAGTCATTCAGATCTCTTTAAATACATTTTGGGAAAAGTAAGAAGTTCAAGAATTTTTTTTATTTAACTGGCCATACACATATGTCATGGCTCTCAATTTTCTAAACCTTAATTTTTCCAAAAGAAGCTGATGTTAACATTTCCTAGCCTGTAGCATCCAGTTCATCACTAAGAGGAACCAGCCTAAGAGAAAGTACAAATAGAGGGGAAAATATGGTAGAACAAGTGTCAAATCAAATGTCTATCAGGAAAAAATAACCATAGCAAATCCTCCTACAAAAATATAACATGTACAAACCAAAATGCAATTTCCTTGTATCACCATGAGGCTGTCTGGGCTTGTGGCGGGCCCCTTCACAAGGTATGCTCAATCAGGAGTATCAAAAGTTCAGATAAAGAACTAACATTATGATCTCATATACATCTATTCATGCCAAGGATATCTTAATCCACACAAGTTGTTACTTATACCATGGACATTCTCAAGTCATATTCAAATATAAATGGGAGAATATTTTGTGGGTATTTACTATCTATGATAAATTTGGGTACCAGGGAAATCTCAGAGATGTGTGAGATATCCTTCCGAAGCTTACAGTTTCATGGGGGAATAAACAATGGCTACGAGAGCACAAAAATAAGGCAGTAAAATAAGAACTTCGTGAAAAATTAGAGCATAGTCTGAGTTCATTTCTCAAGCTAGTTTTAGAGGTAAGGGTAAGATTTCAATAAGCAGAGAAGGGGGAAAAGGGAATGCCATAAAAAAGGAAAACTCTGAACAAATGTGGGAGGGTGAAAGGATGTCTGAAGACCAGTAAGGACACATGTTTGAACAGGACTGGGAAACCCTATAGAAACTAAAGAGGCCAGGATGTGGAAGATCTGGGGCTTTATTGGAGAGACAATGTCCAGCACTGAACCCAAGAGAAACATAACAAAAGCTGCATTTTAGGAATATCAATCTGGCAATGATAAAACTGATAAGGGATAGCATGCAGGTAAGTCAGATAGAAAACTACAATAGCCCCACAATGTTGAGCCCAGCACACTTGTGTATAAGTTAACAACAGTTCAAGTTACTAAGTTTTATATATAGATCTTAAATACAGTTTAGAACTTCACTGATTCGAGAAAACTTGGACTCATTCTTAATTTTTTCATTTTCCTTCCTACATTCACCTTTATTAACAACTTCTGGCTTGGAATTTTTATTTACCTTTCCTCACCCAATCTTTATATTAGTAACTCTCATCGTCATTCTTCACATAATAACAAGTTATACGTTCATTGCTTCATCAGAAGAGCATTTAAAGCAACTGTTTTTAAGTCCCAATTTGTTAAAGCAATTGCTTTGTATCACACAAAATAAATTTCCCCAAACTTTTAAGTTTTATTTTCCAAGAGAAAGGGTACTTTCTTTCTTGTAGACAGACTATACCTACAAAACCAAACCAAAATAAATGTTAATTATCCAGTAAAGTTGTAATAATTACTTCATAGAAAACTTCATAGAAAGTTTTAACATATTGGCTGACCTAAGTATCAAAAAAGCAACTGCTTTCTTTGCTGTGTTTGTATAAACTACAAAATAAACATGAATGTCCCTCTTCTACAAAAAGAACCAAAGCAGGTAAATTTTCAGCATTTCATAGATTAAGATAGTCTTAATCTACTTGATTTCCTAAAAGTATTAATTATAAAGTATTAACTTTAATAAAAAGTAGTCATCAAAAAGGTAATGTAGATGACTGAGCCTTACAGATTATGCCTGATTTCTAGTAAATCAGACTTCTGAAAAGGTATAGAATAGAAATTAATTTGAAAAAGAAAAAAGAAGGATCCACTCCGTTTGTGGGCACCTAACAAACTGCATGTTTAGGAAACTAGGATTAAGCAGAGGATGGTGTCCCAGTTGGTGAGAGAGCCTTGTCTCTGGTTCCATGAGTTTCCATTTGAGTGCAACAATGTTGCCACTTCTCAGGGACCACTGGAACCTCTCGAACAGTCAGTCCAGCCTCCTACCCAAAGGAGCACCAAGCCAGCTGATTGGTTCAGGGCAATCAGACAACAGCCCTCAGCCTAATAGCCATCAAGGAATAAAGATTGGTGACTGATATTCAGGAAGAGAAGGATATAAGGAAGGAATGAGGGGAGGGAAGCACAGAAATAACCAACACAGACATTCAGAAAGATACACCTACGCAGAGAGAAATGCTTTACCTGAAGATATTCAGCAAGAAATAGAATTTTTTTTAATTCAAAGTAAACAAAGATACAGGTTTAAAAACTGTCACTGAGAGAGCACAATGTATAAGAACAAATTTGGTTAGTAGCTTTATAACTACCTTGAGTGGGCGAGGACCTTTTATATATACTAACATTTAGAAATGTAATTAATTAAATAAATTCGTTGAAAGATGTCCTGTTTCCTAAAAATTGTACCTAATTTTAGGGCTCCTACTTTAGTGATTCCAATTCTGCATGAGATTTCAAATTGAACAAGGAATGGGTGGGGTGCAGAACACACGAAATTTTTACACCATGGAAATAAAAGTATTTTTAAACCTTCTTGGGGGTGAAGAGTTAGGCAAGAATACGTGGAAACTGTCAAGTGCTTCTCTACACACCCACCCACCAGATACCATCGCAGCCCGCTAAGGGAGTCTCCCTCTTCTTGCCTGACAGCTTCACTTTCTTTGAGGTCTGGAACTGGTGATCACACTGGCCCGTCATGGTATTTTCAGTTAACAAAGCAGTTACTCAACAGGGGAAAAAGCCACAAAGCAGCAGAGCAGCTGCTGCTGCACCCGTGATGCAAGTGCAGGATGAGCCCCGGGCCGCCACCGCCGCCTCGGCTCCTCCGTGACGTCCGGGAGGGGTATCCCCGGCTCTCAGGAAGTGGTGGCCGCGAGCGACTCCGCCCCCACGCGACTCGGGGCAGGCCAGGCCGCTGGGTGGTAGGACTGCCAGGCCCGCCGCGGGCGGGGAACGCCGTCCGTCACCTACGCGCGCCCCGCTCCCCCGCCCGCCCCGCCCCACCGCTAGTGGCGGACCCCGCGCCCGCGCCTCACCTCGCCCTGCCCTCCCGTCACAGCCCGCGCCGCCCTCTCTCCCACACCTCACACCCACTCACCCCGACCCCCAGCGCCGAGCCCGGCCCCGCGTCGCCGGTCACCAGACGGGGTCGAACAGAGTCCAAGATGGCGACTCCACCCCCGCCCCCTCCGCACTGCCGGCGGGGTCTGGACGCCCCTTCACGCGGCGCGCACGCTCCCAAGGCCCGGCTAAAAATAGCCAGGCCCAACTATATTTGGTGCGGCCGGATCCCCGCGCGGCCGCGCGCGCCGCGCCCCACCCCGCGCCGCCCGGCGAGCCCAGCCCCGCCCCGCCCCGCTCCGCCCCGCGCTGCGCTGAATGGAGAAGGGGCGGGGGTGACCGAGGGAGAACCTACTCCGCTATCTGCAGCGCGCGCCGGCGGCTGGGCCGGGCCAACCGCCGAATTTAGTAACATCGCCTGCGTCAATCACGCGCCTTGCGTGCGTCAGCGCCGCGCGGCTCCAGGTCCTGCTCCCCCCACCTCCCAGGCTTTGAATGGATACAATGCAGCAGCGCCCTCCTTCCTTCTGAGACTGGCTTGGAACCCAGGGCAGTGCAAAGGCTCGAATCCTGTCCGCCGGGTCAACTTTCGGAACATCCTCCCACGGTCTCCCCCACACCACCCTGTCTCAAGTGGAAGTGGCGAAGAAATATACCCGTGTCAGATATGGAATATTAGTTTTGTTTTCAAGTTTCTGGTGCTAGCTAGAACCTTCTTCGATTCTGAAACGTGTGCTGTGGACAACGGGATCCTCCCCCCACAAGGCCCTCCTCACACACTCAAAGATTGTGACAAGTCAAAGTAATAAAATGTCACATCTGATTCAAGCAGACACTTGGGGACCATGTCTGTCTGCATTGTTTCACTCAAATACTTTCTCCTTAAAATTTCATTTCTTTAAAAGACGTTGCTTTCACCCAGATGCAGCCTTTAGAACTAGAAGCCTTTGGCTCTGATAGCATTTTGATTTTGTTTTCAGCAAGAATTTCACTCTTAAATTCATCATTTCCAGGAGGAAATTGCTCTCCCTCACACAGTCGCCCAGGCTTTCGGCACACCATTTAATAACAAATGTGTCCCAGGAGATCAGAGCAAAGCCCTTAGGAAGGGACTAATAAATACTGCTGATTGATTCCGAAATGTTTAATATGGGAGTTGGGGGAGGGGGCGTCAACTATCAAAAAGTGAAAGTGGTAGCTGAGAGTTCCATTTCTGACGGGGGACAGGGGGGAGGGGTCCAGGGGGTACTTGCAACAGTCAGACCCTCTCAGCTGTCAATACGCGTGTGTTTTACACACATTTAAATAGCTTGTGCTGCAGCGCGCACGGGGATGATGGATGTGCATTTAGTTGGGTTATAATGGGTCCAGTTAGGAAACTTGCGCCTTAAATATAAAGAAATAAAACCTTATCTTCCCTGAGCCATCTGCATCCCTGTGTGAAACATGCACCCAGCTAATGATGGGAGGATAGGGATTATAATGCCTAGGCGCAGAGGGCCGAAGAGACGTAAACAGCTTTAAAACAGGCGGAAAGTGCAGCTGCACCTCAGGGAGTCTTTGGGTTTGTGCCTGACTCCTACACCGGCTGCCAGGTCACTAGGAGAAGCTGGAGGGCGGAGCCTTCCCTTTCGGAAGAGCTGTCCTCTCCCTTACCCCCTCGCCCTGGCTCCCTGCCTCGGGGCAGCCTCGGAGTCAAGCCAGCAGCACTCCTCCAACTCTACTCCACCCGAGCCTGACAGCTGGGCGGTCCCGCCTGACCCGCCGGCGGGCCACTGTTCCCTGTTGCAGACTCCTGCCGGGGAGAGCAGCGCCACTGCAAAGGAGTTGCCAGCGCGGGTCCGAAAGGCCCCCGGGCTGGGGCTGGCTGAGCAGCCGAGTAGTTTCCATTGTGCGGCCCGGCGAATGGTCGGGAACCGCGCGCGCGCACATGCACACACACCCTCCCTCGCACACGCGGAACCGGCTGGGCCAGGGGAGGGAGGAGGAGGGTGACGTAGCGTCCCATGGCGTCACATTGACGTCTCGCATTCCAGGCACTCTATGGAGAGGCCGCTAGGGCTCCTGTGGCATAAATGACGTGCCCAGAGAGCGAGCGAACGCGCAGCCGGGAGAGCGGAGTCTCCTGCCTCCCGCCCCCTACCCCTCCAGCTCCTGCTCCTCCTCCGCTCCCTACACACAGACAAGCTCACACCCGCTCCCTCACTCGCACACACAGACACGCGCGCACACACGCTCCGCACACACACTCCACTCTCTCCTGCGCGCTCACACCCCTCTCGCCCTGCGCCCTCGCGGGTGCAGAGCCGCGCGGCAGCCGGACTTCCCTCCCCGGCTCACTTTGCAACGCTGACAGCGCCGGCGGTGGCCGTGGAGGTGGGAACAGCGGCGGCATCCTTCCCCCTGGTCGCGGCCAGAGCCAGGACGCCCGCGGAACCCCTCGGCGGCGCTCTCCCATGAGTCAGGATCACAGCATCCCCTGCCAGTCGCTCATCGCCTCTGGGAGCCGCTGGGATTGTGCACCGCAGCCTTTCCAGGACAGCAGCTGTGACTCCCCCTCAGTGCAGATTTCCGGGCAGCTCTCTAGAAACTCGCTCTAAAGACGGAACCGCCACAGCATTCAAGTACGTATGAGATTCGCCCAGTTAATTGGGGGACTTGCTAAAAAGTTGGAGTACTGGGAAGCGTCGCTCCTGAAATTGACAACTTTGAGTGTGGGGTTTTACCCCCTCACCTCCTCGTTGCAGCTTTGCTTGAGGAGCGGCTGTTGGGTTCCAATGTGAAACTTTTCCCCTGTACCGGGCCAGCGGGGATATCTTGAGCTGGTGGAATTCCTCCCCCCCCCCACCCACCCACCCACAAGAGGCGAAAAGCCTCTAACAAAGAGGAGGACCAGGATTTGTGCAGTAGCAGCTCTAGCAATGTAATTCAGGGTATTTCGGCTCTAGTTGTCATGGTAATGATGCTCTCGGCGGCGGCGGCGGCGGCGGCAGCGGCAGGGAGTTGCAGCTCTGATGATGAACGGCAGTAATTTTCCTGTCTTTTAACTAGAATTAAAACTAAGGGCTCCAATGGGTCCACGTTAATACACTTAATGGTGACTCCGAGCTGGTTGACTGGGGAAGAAGCTTGGGAGGGAAGGGTGCTGGGCAGCAGTAGCTGGAGTTTGCAAAGGCGCTCGGAGGATCTCAGGAAAGAGGGCATAATTGTAAGAATGTGACTTATTGTATTGAAATGAGCCTGGGGCTCTACTAGACACGTTTGCCCGGCGTCGCCGACTTGCCCGTTTACACTTTTCCCTTCAGGAGTAATCGGGTGTAATTGCGGACTCCCGAGCCCCAACACGCGTGGGGACGATGTCCCTCTCCTCCTGGCTTGGCTCGTGTGGGAAAGGCATGTTATACTCTTAAATGACAGAACTCGCGCTTTTAGTGAAGTTACTTGGAGTGTTACACTCTTAATAAAAACGAAAGTTCTCGGTGGTGAGAGCAGAACAGTGGTGCCAGCGCAGCCTGTAGAGATTGACTTTCAAAGGCACTTCTCGAACCTGTTGGAAGCTTGGAGCAGTCGTGAGGGAAAAAGCGTTTGTCCCTTGATTCTAAAGAACATTCTTGAAGATTGCCTTTTATTTATGCCTCCGGATACTCCAGAGGAAAGGGCAACAAGGAGTTTGGTAACCAGAAATCTTGGGCTGTTATTCCAGAACCTTTGGGGTGCCTGGAAAGAGGTACGGGGCGCCTGTTCAGTCATTTCATCACTAATTCATTCCTGAATCTTTTTTTTTCCCACGATGAAGAGATGTTTTATGGAACTAAGTTAGGGAAAGCAAAAACTGCCCAACGCCGCTACTGGGCACAATGAATGAAGTTAGAGTTTATTTGAGTTAATCTTAGCTAAACAAGATGCTCTAAGGTGAATATCAAACACTCCTTAGGCCACAACAGGCTCCACAACCTCTCCCTCTCCCCACACCCACCCACCACCTTCCCTGGGACCGTGCGCTCTCAGGAATTCTCCCCGCGGTTTGTCTCCGCTCCCTCGGTCTTTCTGAGAATCTGTCTTTCCCTTTCTGTTGGTCTTTCCTCGCTCTTTCTGCCCCCGCCCAACCTCCGCCCCCGCTCCCCAGGGTTGGAAACTCCGCGGAGGAGCCCAAGTCACAATGGTGCGTTTCACGGTTTCTTCCACGCGCTTCACCACCGGGAGGGGAACACGGGGGTGTTCCTTTCGTCTGCCCACGAGAAAGAAAGGGGTTTTGACAGAGGTAGTTATTTCTTCCTAATTTACAACGCCAAGGCTCCGTGCTCCTGGCCCCAGCGGCCGCGAGCGGGAGCAGCGGAACGTGTTTCCAGGCGCGGAGGCTTTGCCTAGGTAACCGGCCAGTTTTTTTTGGGGGGGGGGCGGGGAGATAGCCGAGGGGCGCTCGGCTCAGCTGTAGGAAACGTGTGGCACTCTCTCACGAACGCTGGTGCTCGAGGGGAGCCCCTTCCTTGAAAAGACGCGACCCTTGGCCACCGGAGTCAGAAGCGGATCCTCGGGGAAAGGCTCTGCTTGGAAGGCCAGGGAGAAGGGCGGGCATGCGGGCACCTTCTGGAGGAGGTGGGAGATTCCTGGAGACCCCATTGGAGATTCGGGGGCGGGGTTTGGGAGGTAAGGGAAGCGCCTGCTTCAGCGTGGGAAGATGCGTCCGTACTTGGGCTAGAGCTCGCGCAAGCTTTCGCTAGGATCAGCTGGGACTAGGACTGGGACTAGGGGTGGCAAGGGAATCCCCCATTTCCTGGCCGTCGAGGGCCTCCCGGACTTGAAGGCCTCAAATCCGTCTCTCTTCCTTCAGGGAATCCCAGGACGCAGGGGCTGCGGGAAACGAAACTTACACGACCCTCGCGGCCCGCGCACCCCCGAGGATTTTTGAGGTTTTATTTATTTCGGCTCCACGTTCCCACCTTTGCAGCTGTGAGTGGGTCCGGGCAAAGGGGGCGCTATAAGCCGGAGATTGGGACACTGGGATCCTTCCTCTAGGCCTGCGGGGCTGCGCTTTCAGCTACAAAGTTTCTCTGAAGCAATATGCGGAGACGCTCACCCTGGAGCCGCGCTGGCACCCTCGGGAATGTGCCCCTCTGAGCCTCCGGATGGCCCTGAGCCTGGAAGTCGCCCACCCTCGAGGATACCTCCCACTGGGTGCAGCGAGCCTTCCTCCGCCCTATCAGCCGCGATCCCCATCCGCCCTGTCTCCTTGCTTACAGAGGGGACCTATTTCCACTGTGCCCTTTTGTTTGCTTGACCCCTGGCCCCCGAAACTCCTGGCTAGTAGAAGCGAAGCTCCATTAGCATTTAGAATGAAAAGCGCAGACTTTCTTAATTCCTCAGGGCATTCATGCATTCGTTCTGGACCTTGTGCATTTCCTATGCAACGTGTTAATTTGTGTTTGAGGAATGGGGGCGGGTGGGATTGGAAAATGACTATTTTCTGCTCGCGCACACTCACGGACCTCCGAATTTGGGCGGAACTCTTTCCTCAAGTGTTTTCCTTTCTTCGGTTTTCCTGACTTCGAGAGCTCGGAACCAATTGTGGGGGCAGAGGGATCAATTTCTGGGCGACGTCAGGCTGCGCGTTTTTCACCTTCCGTTGTGTGCCACAAAACGGCGGTGAGCGCGGTGGGTGCGGACATTTACTCGGCTCCCCCAACGTGCTGTGATGCTTCTCGCCCCCGGACTCTGGTCATTTAAGCACTGCTTTTTTGCCCTTATTCTTTGTAATTAACGTAGCATTTCTAGAGGCCCCAGCAACTCCGAATACGCCCAGCCCAGGCCGCGGTGACCCAGCCCGGTTTTACTCTCAACTCTGTCCTCTTTCCTCGTGCCCACAGATCCCACTGCGGAAGAGTGCAGCCCGGCAAGCCCCCGCCCCAAGACTGGACCCTCCGCGGAACCGGGCAGCACCGCCGCCGCTTCGACTAACCGGACGTCTCTGCCTCCTCCACTCTCAGCCTCTGCTGGAGAGACTCACAGCCCCACCATTCAGCGCGCAAGATATCCTCCAGGTAGGTCTGAAGGTACTACGCCTTATTCCTTCCAGGCTGGGAGAGGTAGGTGGGGAGCCACACAACCAGCAGGCAAACTGATGGACTTGCCCAGCGCCAGGGCAGTGACTGCTGGCCGAGCATTTCACAGCACAGGTGGCTTCCTTGCACGAAGCTCCTCAGGATACCACACCCTGTTGCTACCGAGTGGAGCAGCCAGATTGAATTAAGCCTTGCGGTTTCTCAAAAATATTCTTCCTAAGAAAAACGCATGGGTTAGGATCTCTTAATACATTTCAATATTTTCATTTTTGCTCTTCTTCTATATCCAGTTTATGCATTTAAGAGTTGTGGGATCACTTAGAGCAATGCAGAGCATTTTTGTTTGTATAAAACCCAAATCATTTATTTGGGTACAGAAGTGTGGATTATTGAAGCTCAAAGGAAAAAGGCATTTGACCTGAAAACCAAGAAGTGAATTTGAGTCAGTAAAAGAAAGAATTGCAGGCTTGCATTGTAACACCTCTTTGTACATTTGTTAAAGGGATACCAAGTGCCAGGCCTGTGAAGGCACCAAAGATATGCAGATAAATAGAACTCAGTCCCTGCAAGCTCACCAGCTAGCTGAAAACCTCAGGAAGACATAAGAGCAATAGGTAGGGACTGGCAAGGAAGAATGACAGAAAAGACTAATGGAGAAATCCTAGCAGTCTGAAGGGAGGAGAATAGATATAACATCAAACAATTTCTTTCTTTAAATGATTAGCCTTTCATTTCACCCCAACAACTGGACAGCAGGATAAGTAATCCTTTAATTTCAAATTCATGAGTGTTTTTAAGGCCCTACTTGGAAAATAAAGGCTTCCAACATGCCCTCATCAACTTTTTTCAAATCAAGATTTCATCCTATATACGCATGACTCAATCAGATTTGGAAATGTGGGTAAGAGAAAGATGTCAAAGGAAATGTGAAATACTCACTTTTCTATTAGTCACACCTTTTACACTATAGACTCCAAATATAGATGATAAGCACCTGGTTTTCCTTTGGTTCAGAAAAACCAACCACCAGAAATTGCCCATTTTACCATTTATATTTAGCCATAAAGAAAGGGAAATAATTAGATAAATCATCAATAGATCCAATAATTTTCAGGGTCTCTCATCCAGCTCAACCTCTCTGAACAATAACAGTAAGTGCTCTGGATATCAGTTGCTTTGGGGGCTCAATGAAGTCAAACTGGCAGAGAAACTAAACCTATTAAGAAACTGCTTTCTTTTCTAGGGGTACTTATTCTGCTGAAATAAAATATGTAAACAAATTCACCTATTATGATAGCTGTAAACTATTATCATAAAACAGGCACTGATGCATTTTATTAGTCAGAATTGGGGAGAAAAAAATATATGCATATATATACATATATATATACATATACATATATATATACATATATATATACATATACATATACACACACACACACACACACACACACACACACACACACACACACATACACACCATATATGGCAGAAAGCATGTTTGGTGGGAGTTTTGTTGCAGCTGCTGATCTTTTTCTTTGCAGATGGTGCAAACTCCCCCAAGTCCATTTCCTGGGCCTATGTTCCCACCTCACCACCTAGTTGGCTGAAGTCATCAACAGGGGTCCAGTTTGTGCAGGCTGATAGCCCTGTCTGAAGGAGTAGGGAGGGGGTGGGAGAAAGCAACCACAATGTGTGTGGGTAGCCTTGGTTGGCACCTATACAATGTTAGAATGTCACTGTTTCCCTTGGCCAGTAAGTCCCATGTAGGACTTTTTTTTTTTTAATTTCAACTAACTCAGGTTTATAAATAAATGTGTGTTACTTTGGGGGGGGGGGTACCAGTAGCCTCTTCTCGGAAAAATAAACCAACAGGGCATTCACTGGCTTTCTTTTTGTCCTCTCAACTAGTGGCAAAGCTCACTCTGATTAATTTATAGTGTTCAAAACCACTTTTAAAAACTCTATGAGAGAAGACCAAATTTCTTAGATCTGGTGAAAGATAGGGCAAGAGAGGAAAGGTGGGCACAGAGGTCCACCTAAGGAGGCCTAGTTTTGGCATCTTGCAGCCCCTTTGACAGTCTGTCAGGGAAGAAAGGCAGGAGGGAAGAAAACATGGGGCTTTAAATCTATGTTACCAAAAGGAGGAAAGGATGTCATTTCCTCTCTATTTCTCAGATTAAAGAACAAAAAAAGCCAGTGCTACCTATTAGCTAGAAAAGAGTGGTGACATGCTTCTGAGACCCTTTTCCCTGTCCCTGCAGATATGCCCTGTGTGCAAGCCCAGTATAGCCCTTCGCCTCCAGGTTCCAGTTATGCAGCTCAGACTTACAGCTCAGAATACACCGCGGAGATCATGAACCCCGACTACACCAAGCTAACCATGGACCTTGGTACCACTGAAATCACAGCCACAGCCACCACATCCCTGCCCAGCTTCAGTACCTTCATGGAGGGCTACTCCAGCAACTATGAACTCAAGCCCTCCTGCCTGTACCAAATGCAGCCCTCCGGACCACGACCTTTGATCAAGGTGGAGGAGGGCCGCGCGCACGGATACCACCATCACCCCCACCACCACTCCCACCACCACCACCATCACCAGCAACAGCAGCAGCAGCCATCCATTCCGCCCCCCTCCGGCCCGGAGGACGAGGTGCTACCCAGCACCTCCATATACTTCAAGCAGTCTCCGCCGTCCACCCCCACCACGCCGGGGTTCCCCTCTCAGGCGGGGGCGCTGTGGGATGACTCACTGTCCTCGGCGCAGGGCTGCATCGCGCCAGGCCCGTTGCTCGACCCGCCGATGAAGGCGGTGCCCAGTGTGCCCGGCGCGCGCTTCCCGCTCTTTCACTTCAAGCCCTCGCCGCCAGACCCGCCAGCGCCCAGCCCGGCCAGCGGCCACCACCTCAGCTACGACCCGACGGCCGCCTCCGCGCTCAGCCTGCCACTGGGAGCTGCCTCCGCAGGCAGCCAGACCACCGCGCTCGAGGGCCATCCGTACGGGCTGCCGCTGGCCAAGAGGGCGGCCGTGCTGGCCTTCCCACCGCTCGGCCTCACAGCCTCCCCCTCCGCGTCCAGCCTGCTGGGCGAGAGCCGCAGCCTGCCGTCTCCGCCTAACAGGAGCTCGTCGTCGGGCGAGGGCACGTGCGCCGTGTGCGGGGACAACGCCGCCTGCCAGCACTACGGCGTGCGCACCTGCGAGGGCTGCAAGGGTTTCTTCAAGGTAAGCACACGCCTCGTCCCCTCCCTCCGCAGCCAGCCTCTTCAGCCACCCGCTGAAGTGAGCGTCTAAGTGGGTCCTACCTGGCTTGAGAGGTCTAATTTACTCAGGGTGGACTAACTTGAAGTCCTTTGCAGGAGGCAGCCCCAGATGGACTTGAGGGGGCTGTGAACTTCCTGATCGGGCATTATCTTACTATCATTTTTTCTGGAGGGATCTTTCAGCAGATTCTCAGAGATCTATGACCTCAAAAGTGCATTCCTTGTCTGTCTATCCTGAGGGGATAGGGTCTGTGTGCCGGGCCCTGGACATTTGTATCTCGAATTTAATCCTCATAGTAAGAGCTGGGACTCTAGAATCAGACCTGAGATTGAACTCTGTAGTTATTTTTATTAAGTGTCTTGAAAGTAGATCTTAATTATCCTTATTCCATAGATAAGGAATTGGAAACTTGGAGAGGTTATTCAACTGCACAGGACACACACTCAGAGAGTGAGGTGCCTGCTCACATTTGCATGACCCCAAAGTACACACCATCCTCACAGCTCTGCAGCTGCAAAACAGACAGGGGCAACTGGCTTGATATAATTTGGGGCAACTGCTTCTATAGAAGATATAATCTGGAGTCTCACCAATCCACTCTACCTCTGTGCCACACACGAGGTGTGGAAGTTGTTCATCATCTCAAGGAGAATTTTACAGTGGGAGGGTCTTTAGCCTCTCCCATATTTTACCCTTGAGGAGGCTGAAGCTTAGAGAGGGTAAAACCTTGTATAGCCTGTGAACAGTGATTTGTCAGCATGTGGGTCAGTTGCAGCTGGTTTCTCATGACTCTTGAGTTGAGTGTTCTTTTTACCACCCAGAGGTAAGAGGCCTTGTTTTCTTCCTGTACTGTTTTTGCTATTGACTCCCAGATGTCTTTAGACACTTAATTCTGTGCCACGCTCTCTAAGCCCCACTCCCTGACCATTATCTCAGGCATTTGCAAACCCACAAATATTCTCCCATAATCATCACTGCCTAGCCTCCAGTGCTGGGCAAGGTGGAGAGAGGGGAAGCTGGATGCTGGTTGGGTAACTAGGATTTGAGAGGCCAATGGGATGTATCTGGGAGCAGGCTGGAATTGGAATCAGAACACTAAATAGAAGTCCTTAATCTGTCACCTATCTGTTGTATGACATGAGGCATGACATTTCTTTCTAGGCCTCAGTTTCCCTATCAAGTGAATAAAATTCAGAGAAAGACTGTATTAAATGAAATAAAACATTTATAAAAGCACTTTATAATCTTTAAAGGGCCATAAAACAACTGTTCATTCTAAGTGAAGTCTACAAAGTATTAGTAAAAAAATGCATGTTTGTAGATTGGTACACACCAACAAGCAACAAGTTATTTTTGATCTGGGGATAGGAATCATGTGATTAATTAAATTCTGCAGAAAAATGAGAAAATGATTGTGAAAAGACTTTGCAGTATGTTATGTGCCATACAGAAGATATGCAGGATTATGATGTTTTAAATGTAGAATCCTCCGGTTAGCCATTTTCTTTTGTATTAACTACTCAAGCTTTACCAGGGTTACTGTCAAGGAACTGCATTCCTTTCACAGATTTGATTTTTATGTGATTTCATTGGAAATGCTGAAGGGCAGTGAAAGGGGCAGCCAAAAAAGAAAGAAAAACAATTAAGAGAAGTACAAGTAACTTCAAATATAATCATCCCTGAATAATTGAGAGTTGACCAAAATACCAGAGTGGTAATGCATTCCTAGTCTAGAAATGTCAATTAAGTGTTCCCCAACAGCGTTCCTTTTCTACAGCAATCCCTTGAAAACAAATCTATACTTGAAAGGGTGGGAGGGTAAGAGGGGGAAGAACCACCCCACAGATCTGTTAATTAAGGGAACGGGAGCAGGTTTTACCCAGTGGCTTTCTACCATTAAATTGAATTCTTTAAAAATGTGACATGAAATGCAGTTAATGATGGAATTCAGTGATTGAACTGTAACGATCTCTCCCCGTCCTCCTAGTTGTGCAGGCACACACAACTGTGGGAAAGGTTTCAGGTTATTGGGAAAATGTATACCTGAAGCAAAATGTCACCAGCACTCAAATTGGCATATAGCCTTGAGGATGATGGCAAGAAATGGAGTTTTAGAAATTACTGCATATTCGATGAAAGAGAGTTTCATCCAGGAAATGCAAGTTTCCTACTCTTACAGACTACTGAGAATATACACGGTAGAAACTCAAACGCATGTTTGTGTTTTGGAATTTTCATTTTAAACTAAAATCACCTACTAAAGCAGGGAAAATATATCTGGCTTTGTTAAATATTTAAAGCTTTATATAAGCAATCTAGAAATGATCTCCTAAAATGAAATTAAAGGTGATAGAAAACTGATAAATAGGGGCTGAGATTGCAGAAGTAAAGAATGAAAATGGATCTCAAATTTTGGGCACAAAATAAATCACCAACCCCAAATTACCTGGATTTCTTTTTTTTTAGGCTTACCAAATAAATTTCAACTTTCTGCTCTATTTGGAGTTGTATAGATTCAGGTAATTTCTGAATGATTTCACCCTAAGTGGTAAATAGACATCCATTTTTCACAAGTTTTCAGTTATTAAAAAAATCAAGCCTCCCTTATATTCAAACCACAAAATTATGCTTAATTATTTTCATGTGTCATTTTAAAGTTATATGTGATTCTGAAGAATGCAACATTATTTTATATTCAAATCCAAGTTATGTATCTTTTACAGTAGGGCAATTTTGATGTCTGTGTCAATAGTCATTTATGAAATAACCTGTTAATGGGAATTTTCATTGAAAATATATGGCTGTCATATTTCTCTCATTCTTTTTTATTTTTGGTTTTGGTTTTTCTTTTTTTCTTTCTTGGGCGTGATAGTGGATTTTAGTACCAGTTTTAAAATTTTGCTTTTAAAAATCAAAATTGGCTGGTTTATCATACATATTCTTTTAAAGATAAAATAAACTACACAGGTTGATTAAGTGATTGTTTTGCATTAAAACATTATTTCCTATATCTTTGAACTAGACAAATCCTGATTTTTGCTCTTTATGATTTCATCTCTATTGGAGAACAAAGCCAGTTACTGTGATGTTTGACTTCCAAAAGTGATAGCCAACAAAGTACATCCAAGATAATTTTGATTTTATTTTAATAAGGTCAGCAATAATCAGGAGAGTGGAACAAGTAGAAAATTGTTCCCAAAGGGATATTAAAAGTGGAGATAATCTAATCCTCCAAGGTATGATATGTTGACCTGGTAATTTCATATATGATTTTATCATTCAGACTTGGACGTCTCCTGAGACTTGCTTCAGAATAATCTGAGATGATTTTCATTGTCAGCAGCTAACACTAATAAAATTGTTTTTCCTGCAGGCTAGTGTGTTAGGAAATTAAATTTATCTAATTATACGAATTGCACTGTCGCTTTTCACATTGTAATTAAAATACATCTTGTCAGGTCCTACCTCTTTCCAGAAACTATTAGTTGACTATCTCTGTATTGTATTTTCTCAGAGAACGGTGCAGAAAAATGCAAAATATGTTTGCCTGGCAAATAAAAACTGCCCCGTAGACAAGAGACGTCGAAACCGATGTCAGTACTGTCGATTTCAGAAGTGTCTGAGTGTTGGAATGGTTAAAGAAGGTATGGATATAATGCTTTTTATCCAGTTTGCTTGTACATATTCTTAGATATCACTGAAAAAAATGTTAATATTTAGGATGGTGAATTTTTCTAGTTTCTCTTTCCTTCCAACATTTTATTTTTATGGTGTATATTTGCATTTCAAAATAGCTGAGGACTACTTATTCTAATTTCTTAAAATCAATAAAGAGCTTGTGTACATACATTTTTGTTCTATTTAAGAAGGATACTTTTAGAGCTAATTCATTACCAAATGTAAGTATGGGGTGACTTTTATGCTGCTTGTTTCAACTTTCATTAAATCATTGTGTGACTGTTATTCCAAACTTATTGCCACTTTTAAATGATTGGTCTTATTAATGGTTGCTCAGCTGTAAAATGTTTTGATTCGTTTTCATGATTTATGGTTGTTCATGAAAATCTTTGAAGATATTTTCTCTCTCTCTCTCTTGGCATCAGTTGTCCGTACAGATAGTCTGAAAGGAAGGAGAGGTCGGCTGCCTTCCAAACCAAAGAGCCCATTACAGCAGGAACCTTCTCAGCCCTCTCCACCTTCTCCTCCGATCTGTATGATGAATGCCCTTGTCCGAGCTTTAACAGACTCAACGCCCAGAGATCTCGATTATTCCAGAGTAAGTTTTACAATGTTCTGCTTTCGAATGAATGATCAGAGTCTCTATTCGTGTTACTATTAACAAGTGTTGATTGAATGACTTTGTGCCTGCCACTGTGCTGAACAGTTTTTATGCCTTTTCTATATTTCTCACTTCATTTAGCAATTTTAGTGCATCCATTGTACCAAATAATTTTTGCCTTATTGAATCTCTAAATGCCTTAACAAATGACCCTGACAGTGCTGCACCTGTCATACCCATTGTTGCAGGATTCCTGGTGGTCGTGCCAATGAAAATCTGCACAGGTGAATTACAATTTGTAGATTTCTTTCTTGGTTTAGACAAAGTGACTACTGGTTTTTTCATATTGTGACCAAACTATGTGGGTGAGCTTTAAGTTATCCTTAAGCAGTTTATCCAATCGCATTGTCATTGATTGACCTGCTGCTTATTCAGAGGGATTAGACCATTGATATAGAGGAGTGAGCTCTGGCCTTGACATCAGGAGGTATCAGGAGGACTGGGATGGAGTGCCACCTCTGCTGCCCCCTGCATCTGTCACCTGGTCCCCATTCTTGGCTTTCTCATCCCTGCAGTGGAAATGATTACAATATTTAACCTTAGAGGGATATTTTGAACATCAGTCACACAAGAATGGTGGTTGAGAAGACATTTGAAAACCATAAATGATTACTAATGTTGTTATTTAAGTCAACCAAAATATATCAACATTTTTATTTCCTATGGGATATAGTAAAATATCATCAGTTTGAATTCTGCAAATTGCCAGAAATTTGGATAACATGGGGAAGAACCATGAGAAAAGATTTCTGAGCAAATGTATAAACATTAAGTCAGTTTTTAAAAAGACTTAGAAAAGCAAACTTCTAGTGAGACAAGGTCTTGCCAAAGAGAAAAAGGAAAAAAAAAAGATTACAATTATTGGGCAATTTCTACATGCTAGACATTGTAGAATGTCATCTCATTTAACCATTTAAGGAACCATAAAGGGTAGGGATAGTTACTCCCCATTCTAAAACAAAAAAAAAAAAAAAAAAAACTTAGAAACACAGTTTGCACCCAAGTCAGAGAGATACCAGTCTAGAGATCCCCAGTTGGTTGATCTGGCATGACACCTACAACCAGATTGCCCTCCCTAGGCCTAATTAGTATTTTAAACTTCTTGTAGAACGGCTGGCAAAGAGTGTGAGTGTGTCTGTTATGTGTCCTCCTTTTAGGTTGCAATGTTGACAGAAATGAAGTGGTGATTGGTACACCTGCTATGATCCTCCTTCCCTCATCTCTACCCTCATTATAGTCTGTGAAGCCTCCCCTCTGTATCTGATCACAAGACTTCATAAAAGAAGCATGGTAGATCCTTAACACCAAAGGTTGAGGACTCTTATTCTGATTACAAGTAGCTTCTCTTGACTAAAGTCAAGTCTCAAATAATAGTCTAACAGAATAATGCAGTGGTTAAGAGCTTTGGAACCATGCAGACCCTAGATTAAAATTTCAATGCCATTATTTAGTAATTAGGTGATCTTGAGCAACTGGTTAAACCTTTTAATGCCTCAATTTCCTCTCCTGTGTTGTATAATCATCATCATCATCATCATCATCATCATCATCATCTACTTCCTGGGGTTTGTGAAGATTAAATAAGATGATACTTGTCAAAACTTTAGCACAGTGCCCTTCCTATATATAATCTCCTTGATCAAACTTTCTTATTGTACCATTTGTTGAATGTTATAATGAGTGTGAACACTTCACATGTCAGATGTCATGTGGTAATACCATTAAGGTAAGTGTTATGATCTCTGTTTCACAGATGAGGAAATTATAACTGAGACAGGCTAAAGGACTGACTTGCTCAAGGTCACATAGCTAATATGTATCAGAGATAGAATTAGAAGTCAAGTATATTGGACTTGGAAGTACTCCTAAATATCAAGCTTTACTGCCTCTTTGGTGGTCAGTGAGAGTGGGTGCTGGAAAAGCACTTGGAAAGAAAGACTTCTCCCTGAAGCAACTTTGGCCTCCCCTCATGCAATTTTTCTGAATTAATGAAGCTTTACTACACTGCCCATGCTGAGGCTGCAGCACACAATATGGCATTGTTCCAGGGCATTTGAAATCAGTATTGATGGTCAATCCAGAGAATTTAGGCCCCAAAAGTGATTTTTTAGCCCCAAATTATTTAATTATTGGTCTTTGTGGCCTAATCAGTTATTCAGTGGCAAACCCTCCCCAGCACTTTGAGTTGTCCCAGCTGGGAACTGTCTTCACACTGAAAAATCAATCCAGCATGTTTGTTTGCCTCTGCACATCCAGTGTGTTAGACCAGAGTCATCATCCTCATCAACAAACATTTATCCAATTTAATTGTTAGCTTTGTTCAAAATAGCAGATCGACCATGCCAGAGTCTGGGTCATGATGATACTACCTTTGGGGCCTGACTCAATTTTGTAAAGCATATTTATTTTAATTGCATTGTTTTGGAATCAGGTTGAATCTCATAGCTTGGATTCTCCTGCTTTAAGATAGCTTTACAAAATTATCAAAATTTGGACCAAAATCAATTAAATTAAAAAGCTTTTTTAAAAACAGTGAGTTTCCATCAAAAACTTGGATGAAGGCAGACAGGCATGCTGATCACATTTGCAAATGACAGAAAGCTGGGATGGATCGCTAATATGATGGATGTCAGTATCAACATTCAGAGTGATTTCGACAGGTTGGAACAGGATGAGCTGAAAGCATCTCGAAGAAAGTTAACAAAAATAAATGTGAAGCTAAGGATTTAGAATTTTAAAACATGGGAAAGCCTTGGCCTGTCAGTAGTTCATGTTAAGAAGATTTGGGGAGTTTATTCCATACACACTTACTATGAACCAACAAAAGTATATGTGTGGTGGAAGAGAGGGATGCTAAATTATCTTAAGCTGTAGAAGTATGGGCCCAAGTTGGTGGTGGTTCCACGAACTCTGCCCTGTCAGGCAACACTTTAGGACTGAGTCCAGTTCCAAGCTGGGCCTTAAGAGGGATGCGGACATACTGTTTCTGGAAACTTGTAAGAGATGATTGGAGGAAATGAAAATATGTAGACAGGAAAAGAAAAGGCTTGGCAGGATTAGGTCACTCTTTTGCCCTGTGACAGAGAGGACTGTTACTCCAAGGACAGATGTATAGGAGAAGGAGAGGGTGCTTTTCACATCACTCTGAAGTCAATGATGAGCTCTCTTAGCTATAACAGCTGCTGCGGAAGTGTGAGTTCATCAACACAAATAACTAAGGAGAAGACATAACAGGATTTCTCACAAACAGAGAGGTTATTTTGAATGATATTAAGTTCCTTCCAACTCTAAGATTGTATGGTTCTGGGATTGACCTTATTGGTCCTCAATAAGGTAAATGTAGTAATTTGTAATTTAAAAATTTTAACTTGCTTTGTTCTTTTAAAAAAATCTAACAAAATGAGTGAAGCAAAACGAATTTATTGAGTGCCTACTTTGGACTAGGCACCATCACATATTTTCTTACATAATTTCACTTAAGGCCCAGCTTTATGAGATATAATTTATGGTTTCAGTAATTTTTTTAAAAAATGTCATTCACTGAAACTCAATTTTCATAATAGCTTCTCCTTAACGTTTTATATTTATAAATTTATAGAATTGAAGGTGACCTTCAGATCATCTAATCCAACCCCCATATTTTCAGAGGAGTAAATAAAGGCTGTACAAGGGTTAAGTGGCTTGTTTAAGGTCAGTGGCAGAGCTTAGGCTAGATCCAAATCTCAAAACTCAAGGTAATATGTTTCTATTTCACCATACTGCTACTTTTACTTAATGGCAATTTACTGTGTGTGTGTGTGTGTGTGTGTGTGTGTGTGTGTGTACACATATATTTTTTTTAAGAACAGGAGATTTATTAGATTTTCTAAATTACAATAGTAATATACACCCATTGGCTTTTAAAAAGGCAAACCATTTAGAAGTAGATAAAGTGAAAAATGAAAGCCTCCTCCTCATTTATTCCTGCCTAATCCCACTCTCCAGCAATAGCCAAAGTTAACATTTTAGTGTGTATCCATAATTTATTACGTTTTAAATAAGAATTTGCCATGTCAGATTTGAGTCAGACAGTTGATTTGACGGAAGCAATTTATAAAAGGTACTAGCTTCCCCCAGTGAATCAGGCGAATAGAGAAATGAGGAAATGTTTGCCAGGCAGGTTATGTTATAATCTTGTACCAGCATATGTGCATTTAAGGTGGTAAGTAAGCACTTTTCCTCATTTGTGGGGAAAGGAGGTGGAGGAGTTGTGTTCCAAGTCACAGAGGGAATGAATGTTTTAGGCCAGAAAGAGAGCTCCTCGCTCTGTGAAGGCTTCCTGGCTCTGGGAACTTCATATTTCCTTTAGGCCAAACTTCTCTCCTTTAAAATTGAGCTCAAATCATTGTATATCAGTACAGTCAAAACATGTCACATTTGATTTGTTTCTTCTGGAAATGTTGCTATTCTCTGCCCCACAGTTGCTTTTAATTTAGCAATACAAGTATATATAGATACTAGGCTTGGCTGCAGAGCCTGCATAATTACTAATAAGAAAATATATTTAATATCCTCATTAGTTGGTCATTTCAAGTATTTTTCAGCAAACTAGGATATTTTCTGGTAATTGGTGTCACTTAGTGTTGTAATAGATGCCAAATACAAGAGATATTGCTCAGATAAAACCAGGAACCAGCAAATGACATTTATGTATGTTAACAAGATAGCCTGAGAAACAACACAGCTAACACATGTTAGACCTACAAAGTAAACAACATGAAAACTCTGTGAAAAGGGTAGTTTCATGAGGCTTCTCAGGAGATCCTCTCTAATTGCTACCAATTCATTAGATGATTTTAGTCTCGTTCCTGCCCCTCTGTGGGCCAGTTTCCTCATCTGAATGGTGAGGGGATTGGACTAAGTGCACTCCCATGATCCCTTCCAGCCTTCTCACTCCCTGACCCTCTGACTGTCACACCTGGTACAATTCCTCTACTGATACAGGTCTACATGTCCCAAAGTGTGGTGCTCAGACTACCTCTATTAAAAAAAGCCGTGTGTTGGCTTAAAATGCAGATTTCTGGGCCACACTCAGAACTACTGAATCAAAATTGGTGGAGGGGGTGGATGGGAAAGAGGGAAGATAGACAGGAATCTGTATTTTACTAAGTGCTTCGGATGATTCTTTGGCACACTAAGATTTGAGAACCACCAATATATAGTTTAAGAGGAACAATTCAGTTTTGCCTCAAACTCCTATTTCCCAGCTTTCCAGAAAGCAGTTAATTCATTTAACAAATGTTTATTGCCTGGCTCCTTAATGTCAGCCACCGTTCTAGAGCAGCGGACACATTGTTGATCAAGAGAAGCTCCTGCCCTCATGGAACCTACCAGTAAACAAACATATAAAACTGCCGTGATGCTATTGGTGGGAGGAGAGGAAACTTGGGATTTTGTTTTTGTTTTATTTTTAGGGAGAGGTAATTAGATGAGAAAAGAATAAATTTGGGTAAAAATATATTTACTGCCTGTTTTAAAGTGTCACTTTTTAAAGTGTAAGAACCTAAGAATATATATACATAGTTTGGCTTATGGAATGGTCAGCTTTAAAATATATAAAGAAATATAAAGACCCAGAAAAAGTAACATTCTGAGGTAAAATGTTCTTAGGATATTTTACATATTTAGCCTGGACCGACAGTAAGATAGAATAAATATCAGATTCCACGCTGGTATGAAAGCTTCACATTACTAATTTTTTAGGGCTGGCGTTCTCATTTAAATAATTTACTTTAGGCTTAGGTTCTGCCTGAAATGTACAGCCATGTTCTCACCATATGAAATGTGTAGGCACATTTTGGCTTAAATAACATCCATTATTTCTTGAGAACTCTAGATTCTCATTCTAGGTGCTTTTGTGAAATTACCATTAGACATTAGCTGTCACTAAATGTAATACTGTCATTGGCTAGTGGTAAAGCCAGATTTTGGATGGAACAATTATTTATAATAGCTGGAAAAACAGTCAGCATAAAGAGGAAAAAAGATTCATTTCTAAAGTCTTTCTTTATTTGGTCTATTTTCTATTGGAATCATTAATAAACAAATATTTTTAGATTTTCTTTGGTGAACCCCAAACCTGCCTACCCCTAGACAATGATGTAGTGAAGCACAGAGACAGAGATGGGGGTCTGGTTCTTCCAACTCCAGGTCCAGCATTGCTTTTTATATGAGGTTTTTATAAAGTGCCAGGCCAGGCAGAGAGAGAATCTAAAATGATTTGTTTGATTGCTTTAAATCAGTGTTCAGTAGAGGAAATACTTGGTTTGTCTTTTCTCTCAGCATTGGATGCTGACCCTCCAGTCACCCCCAAGTTACCAGTGGCTCAGGCTCCAGAATTCTGGAACGTGGACTAGGATCACTGCAGGTGAAGCCCAGAGGATCTGGCTGGAGTCTGGCATGCCAGGCCTGCTGGCTTCCCCCCTTACTGGGTTCTATCAGAGAAAACTGCACACACAAGTCAGGCAGGCCTGCATTTCCCTATGTGTGGGATGCATGAAATTTGAGCTCAGCAGGGACAGAGGCCTGCAGAGGACCCTGGGTGAAAGCTAAGTGCTCTGGAAGATTCTGAGCAAATATTGGAGGCAGAGAGATTAATTGAGTTGTGAGCCATGGTTTTAGGGAAGTCAGTGCAGGAGGCAACTGTTAGGTCCCATTGCCAGGAAAAAGTTTACATCTTTCAGTCTTTTTCTCTCCATTTAATACACTGTTTTAAAAGAGAACAATGGTGAATCAATGTCAGATTCTAGGCAGTCACATCATACCTGGTGTGATTAGCAGTATTTTGAATCATAGACTGCAAGAGCCAGGATAGATGATAGTCTGGGCCATAAAACATACCTTAACACATTTAAAAGAATATAAATTATACAATGCGTGCTATCAAACCACAATGGAATTAAATTAAAATTAATAACAGAAAGATAGCAGAATGCAAGAGCCAAAGGGATGCTTAGAGGTCAGCTAGTCCAGTCACTTCCTACTTCAGAGGCAGAAACAGACCCAGAGAAGTTAAAGGACTCATCTAGGGCTGCACAGCAAGTCAATGCCAGAGCCTGGAGGAGGACCCCATGACCTGCTGCTTCTATTCCATGTTACCACTCCTTTGGGAGTTTCACATGTAGTACTGTCAGCTTTCTAAAGGTGATTCTGCCCTGAATTTTATCCTGCCCTTGGAAAATGTGTGGAATTAGATTTATATTAGGGGGGAATGTAAAAAAAAATAAAATAAATCCTTTTTTTCTCCTCTCCTCCTGTCAATTGTATGTATGCTGAAAGGAGGTGGTGGGAAGTGTCTTTGATACCAGGATCAGGCTGCCATCATTGAAGGAAAACTGAATCCTTCTCTTGGACTTTGTTCCCATGGTCCTTACATCACAGAAACATCTAGAGCTTCATAGAATCCAGGCCTGGGTGGGATTATCCAGAAGAGCCAGGACTTGATACTATAGGATCCTAGAAAGTCTGAAAAATAGAAACCTTCCAGTTCGATCTGTTCCCCACTTTATAAATATGGAAGCTTAGGGACACTGAGGGTTCCAAGTATCATAACTGTTAGTAGTATCATCACTGTCATCATTTGCAAAGCATATTCTGTGTGTTAGGCCCTTCACATATAGTATATAACATTTAATTGTCACAACAAAATATTGAGAAAGGTATTATCCCCTTTTTACAGAAGAGAAAACTGTGGCTCAGAAAAGTGAGGTAGTTTAAAAGTGAAATAATTTACCCCAGATAACTAAAGTGAGCAACAGAGCTACATTATTTTACAAATTAGAGGCCTGGACAAATATAGGATTAAAGTAGCTGGGATCCTTGTCTGATATTTTTTTTGTTGTTTCATGATATGGCTCTTGGGAAAGTGCGCGCGTGTGCGCACACACACACATACACACACAAAACCCAATTAAAATAAGTGCCTCATTTCCTCATCTATAAGTAGTTCTACAATAAGTACCTGGATGCTTATTGGCTGTTTTCTCCTCCAGTGGGTTAGGGCGTTGTGGTAAACCTAGGCAATCCCTTAACTGTTCTTTCATTGAACAATATTCAACAACTGTTTATTAAAAGTCAATTATATTCCATTCACTGTACTGCTAACAAAACATGGGACCAAATGAATACATACCTGGAGACCTCCAATTAGAGCAAAGCAAAATGCTTTTCAGAGCTATCCCACAGGCTACCAACTAGTAACATCAGACATATTAACAGCCAAGAGGGGCAGGACTGGAAATCACAAGGCCATGTTTAAGTCTTGGCTGTTCCACTGTTGGTTATATAACTCAGTAAAGTATCTTAGCCTCTCTGAATTTCTCTGAGCCTCATTTTCCTCATTGGTAAAATTGGTATTAAAATTCATGCCCCACGAGGATTAACACAGTAAAGGGATGCTGTTATTGTGAAGGAAATGATATGTATATTTACAGGAGTGTTTCTGCAAGTCCCTGCGTTGTTAGTTGTCCCCTGAGTATTACCTTGTTATGTCAGTCTTCCTGCCTGAAACAAGAAAGATTTTCTTCCTGTGATTCAAGCAAAACCTTGACTCTAACAGACTATCCAAAAGCTGAGTATAGCCTTTATTCTACTTTTATCTTTCTTCTCTTAGGACCCTCTAGATCAGTTTTGTCCAGTAGAGTGTTCTGCAGTGATGAATGTATTCTATATAACATGTGGCTGTTGAGCTTGAAATATGGCTAATGTGACTGAGGAACTGATGTTTTAATTTAATTTTCGTTAATTTAAGTAACTCCAAGTCCTGAGTTTGATGGCCTGGGCACCTGCCATGGAGACATTCTCCTTCCTCCCCTTCCTGCTTTGTTTTGTCTCTCAGAATTCCATCCACAAAAGCAAAAATCATTCTCTTCTCCTATTGGTTAAAATTCTGTGATTCTCAAACTTCATGGTGCGTGAGAATCTCTTGGGCCTACTCTCAGAGTTTCTAATTCTGTAGGTCTGGGGCCAGGCCCGAATGTTTTTCCTAGTGCATTCCCTGGTATTGCTGCTGATACTACTGGTCCAGGGACTACACTTTGAGAAGCATGGGTTAAGTACGCATGTTGTTTGGAGATAGCTTTGCTTTAGTAGCATCAGTAGATCCTGGAGAACCACTGGTTCTCAATACTGGCCGCCCTTTGAAGTCACCCAGGGAGCTTTAAAAACTCCTTATGACTAGTTAAATTAGAATTAAAGCTCCCCAAATGATTGCAGTCAAGATAGAAAACCACCACACTAATGGGACTTCAGCATATTTCTTTGTCTATTAAATAGTAACAAAATACACTGTATTTATATCATAGGAACATTGTGAGAATCAGATGAGACTGTGAATGTAAGAAGGTTTTGTTAACTATGGACCTAAAAGTAAAGATTTAGCTGTAGATAGTCTTGGAAGAGCCCATTTGCAATGCCGTCATCCCTGTTGAACTGAGATAATGCTGCTGTCTGTGTTTTGCCTTCTAGTACTGTCCCACGGACCAGGCCGCTGCAGGCACAGATGCTGAGCATGTACAGCGGTTTTACAATCTTCTGACAGCCTCCATCGATGTATCCAGAAGCTGGGCAGAAAAGATCCCCGGATTCACTGATCTCCCCAAAGAAGATCAGACGTTACTTATAGAATCAGCCTTTTTGGAGCTGTTTGTTCTCAGACTTTCCATCAGGTAATTACTATTATTTTATCATCTTTCAGTCTACTCCATCCCTTTAAGAATGGAGTTTGTACATGAGTTATCAGAGAAAACTTTGCTCAAGAAGGAAATATAAAATATGATCAGGCATTAAAAAAACTGAGCAGTGGGTAAAGGACTGTACTGGTAGTCAGGATTCTTGGGTTCTACTCTAAATTCTGGTATGGACTTGCTGTAAGACTCTGATCACCAGAAGTTCAGTTTCCTTCTTTGTAAAATGAGGAGGTTGGATTTGGTGATCTCTGAAGCTCCTTATAGCTCCAACATTCTGTGATTCTAGGAGTCTCATGGTGTATAGGTATTTCTTGGGAGCAAGTATTTGTTTTGAACATTGCATTTATCTCATGGATTTCTATTTACAAGTCACTGTCCTGGTACACCAGATGGGGCTCTAACGTGTTCTCACAGCTTCTCAATCCCCAGTGTTTACTCCAAGAGAATAGCTTCTGGATCAAAAGGTTTGATTCAACCTGTCATAGTGACACTAAACACAAAGCTGAAGTGATTTTTCAAAAAGCTAAAACCTGGGATCTCAGCTTGTCTTATAAAAGTCCACATGTAGTATTTTAAATTCCATCTTCCTTTCTCCTTTGCAATTATGTATTTTTAGGAGACGGTACCAACATTTCGCCAAATATTATAGGAGAAAGCATTTCCTTTCTTCTTATTCCCTCACCTACCACTCCCACTATAATTTCATACTGTGTTACCAGAAACTCTTGTTTAAAGTACAGATTTCCTTGCCTCATTCTCAGCTATTTCGATTTGGAGCTATCTTGGTGGAAATCCAGAATCTGCATTTTAACTCATGCTCTGGTGATTCTGATGCTGGTTGTGTGAGATCCAGATTTTAAACTCCGAGATTGAACCATTCTGTCCTTGTTTGCCTCTGTGGAGGGATCTGTGGGAGATACAGAGGTAGAATTACAACTAGAGTACTAGTAATTAGCATCATTACAGTGGGCAGGAGCCAAGCCAGCAATGTGACTATCATCTATTAGGCAGAAAGCAAAGGATTAAGTAAGTGATAAGCTCCATGTGGGCAGACACCATATGTGCCCTGTTCACCAATTTTTCTCTAGTGTCTGGCTTCAGGAATGGCACACACATGGTGCTCAGGAAATATTTGCCAAGTGAATGAATGAATCAAGCTATTCCTTTGAAAGGCACAGTTAAAGAGATAATAACCTGTTAATACAGTAGGCTGAGATAACTATGTGGCTAGAGATTTTAAAACTAAAAAAAGGCTAAGATTAAAGTAAGGACCACATAGAACTTAGAATTAGTTACATGTAATACTCTTTGTGCTCTAATACTCATCGAGATCCTCCTGTGTACCAGGTACCGTGCATGGGCCTTAAGTCCTTTATTTTATTTAATTTTCACAACAATCTTAGGAGGTAGCAATTAGAATTCCTGTTTCATAGATAAAGAAAAGGAAACCCAGAGAATAAAGGAGTGCCTAAGGCCTCACAGTTAAGTGGTAGATGTCCAGCTAGAAATTCCAGGGCACCTTTCAAGAGAGAAGAATGAGATGATTATAGCCATAATATATACTATCAGGGAAGGTTTAGAAATAGCCCTCTTCAGTCCCACTGTTAAAAGTAGAGAAAAAAAGGACTCTTTATGTTAGGCTAATTTTTAGTTTATGATTGACTTCTGGCGCTTACAGAGACTTAGTGTTTTTAGAATCTGCACAGTGGAATTGTAGTGTCTAGCCTCAGGCCTTATCAGTATTTGACATTTAAGAAAACGAGGAAGAAATCCTGGCCACGGAGCACTAAAAGGAGCAGTCTCGGTACAGAGAGAGGTGGTGCACTGGGTTTCACCTCTGTTGTCCATAAGTACCTGCTCCTCCAAGGCCTCCAAGCCAAGATGAGCCAGTGGCTGAGTCTAGCAGCTTCCCCAGGGCTGCTGTTCACCTGAGAAGTTAGTGTAAGTGGTGGTGGTTGTTTATCCCAGAATCACAGTCTTGTTCATCAAAGGTGTTTGGGCAGGTTTCACAGTGCCGCCCTGGGTTCTGAAGGTTGCCCTATGGCTGTCTGTGTGTTATGATACTATCTTGTTGGACAGACTGAACAGACCTATTTAACATGTCTGTATCCCCAACCCCCCAATACATTCTCTTGTAGGTCGAACACTGCTGAAGATAAGTTTGTGTTCTGCAATGGACTTGTCCTGCACCGACTTCAGTGCCTTCGTGGATTTGGGGAGTGGCTCGACTCCATTAAAGACTTTTCCTTAAGTTTGCAGAGCCTGAACCTTGATATCCAAGCCTTAGCATGCCTGTCAGCACTGAGCATGATCACAGGTAAGCACCACCCTGCTGTCACCCAAAGAACCTGTCCTCTTTTTTCTCCTTTCCTGTGCTAAGTGGATTCTGGCTTTGGCTGTCACACACACAAGAAATTAGGAAAACGACTGCCACTTTTCTGAAATCTGCTACGTTTAGCCTAGTTTAGACAGAGACATACATCTGCAACTTATTGTCATGAACTTTCAGGCAAGAGGATTTGAAGCCTGTTGAGTTATCATTGTTATCAATGTATGAAAATCTAAGTTTCCACAGGATTGTTTTTACGTGGGCATTTAAAGGAATGTTACCTTAACACACCTATTCCTGTGAGGGAGAGGAGCACGTCCTCCCTTTTCCCCATCCTTGGGTAGTGACCCAAATTAAAACTACACACACATTAAATACAACTTTCTTTCTTTCTTTCTTTCTTTCTTTCTTTCTTTCTTTCTTTCTTTCTTTCTTTCTTTCTTTCTTTCTTTCTTTCTTTCTTTCTTTCTTTCTTATGCTGCCAAAGGAAGCACTTTATTGAACATCTTTGCTTAGCAGAGGACTAAGAAAAATGGATATTTGTAAACAGCCAAAATGGCTCAACTCAACAGGTTTTAGAAGCTAAGAAACAGAAGCATAAAACATATTCAGTTTCTATATTATGCCTTTCTCTCCCTGTATGTCTCTTTCTTTCTAATTTGGGGGAGATAAAGGATCCAAAGGCAGAATGAGAGAGAAAGAGAAAGAAAGAGAAAGAGAAAGAGAAAGGCCTATCGGGTAAGAGGGAATGCCATCTCCCTGTGGATGCTCTCGAGGCCCCAGGCCCAGCTCCCTTTGCGCCTTCATACTTTCAGTTTCTCGTTTGATTTCATCCTGCTTGGTCAGACTGGGGCCTGCTTAGGCAGTGACAGCAGGTGGAGGCTCTAGAAGTGGCTAGCGAAACCTGGGGCTCACCTCCCTTCCTTTTCATCAGATTGAAGCGCAGCCTAGGCTCTTGGACTAAGAATCAAGGTTTGGATCTCATACCCTTTGACTGTAGAAAACCTGTTTTTCAGGCAGGTGGTAAATTTCACAGAGGACCAAGTACATCTTTGGCATAGATGGGCCCTTCTTTGTGATACATCAGAAGTGTGCATTATTCCCATGCACCTTCTCAAGACATCTCCTGTTAGCTAAAAAGAGATATATGCCTGTGTACCTTAAAAGGGTAGGCTGGTTCATCATTTAACAGTTCAGATGAAGGCAAAGAAAAGAAAATAGCATGCGCTACAGTAGGAATCAGACACTAGCTTGTTCCTTCAATATTCCAAGTAAACTCCACCTCCCTGGATCTTTGGCCCAGGATAAGAAACTACCCACCCCCACCCTTTTTAATAAACAGAAAAACATTTTTATAATCTTAAGGTCAGGAAAATCTCTTCAAACAATGCATAGAGCTCTGAAGGAAAATATCCACAGATTTGATGACGTAAAAATGAAACACATTTTCACAATGAAAGACATCATAAATAGTAAATTTGAAATACATATAGTACAACAAGAATTTAGAGATTTTACGAATCAGAAATTTTTAAATATTTTCTCATTTAAAATTATTGGGGCAACATTAGCTAATAAAAGCAAATGAGTTTCAAGTGTACAAATCAACAATATGTCATAGATATATTGCACTGTGTGCTCACCACCCAAAGTTAAATTTCCTCCCATCACCAAATATTTGACCCCTTTTACCCCAACAACCTCCCCCTTCCTTCCTTCCCTCTGATAACCACTAACCCACTATCTGTGTCCATGAGTCTCTGTCATGTTTATTAGTTGCTTTCAGATTTATATCCCACATATGAGTGAAATCACATAGTTTTCAACTTTTTCTGACTAATTTTGGTTAGCATGATTATCTCAAGATCCATCCATGTTGTTGCATATAGCAGTATTTCATCTTTTCTTGTGGCTGGGTAATAGTATCCCATTGCATATATGTACCATATCTTCTTTATCCGATCATCTATTGAAGGACATTTTGGTTGCTTCCATGTCCTGGCCACCATGAATAATGCTGCTATGAACACTGGGGTGCATATATCTTTGCACATAAATGTTTTCAGGTTTGGGGGGTAAATACCCAGAGGAAGGATTGCTAGGTCATATGGTAATTGTAGTCTTTGTTTTTTGAAGTACTCCCTTTTGATGAGAGTTGCCAGAGACTCCCAAGGACCCATTAATGAAACAAAATCAAAGGCAGTCTTTACGAGTATGGATTCAGTTTAGAGGGCTTTCAAATGGCATACAGGAGCACCCAAATAAACACATTTAAAGCACAAGTAATACTGTAAAGAAATTGGTTCAAAGGCTGCCTTTCAAATAAAGCTTTTCAGCTCAATTTTCAAAACCATTCAGCTCTTTCTAGGACAGTTAAACATTTAAAACTAAGAAGTATGGAGTTTAGTTTTTAAAAAAAGAAAAAATACATATATCTTGGTTTTCTGTAAATAAAACCTGTACATTGCCACATCGCTGTGGAGACGGGTGTTGAATCTAGTTAATCAAGTGCTCACTGTTCTAGGCACTCTGCTTTATATCAGTGGGTTTTCAGAGATGATAACATGCATTCCTGGAGGAGATAGAACATGCAGACTAATACGTGTGATATAAGATGTTGAGTGTCATGGTGGAGATATGGGAGTGGGTACAAAGTGCTGGGCAACTAAAGGTGGGGGATGGCCTTGTCAAAAGAGGTAACATGAGCTGGTCCTTGATAAAAGCATATGTCTCCAGGCTAAAATGGAAGGAGTGAGATTTCTAGACAAAGTAAAAATTTACTAATGCCATTGAAAACATGGCAGTTATAAGTTTCAGGAAGGAACTGTCTAAAAAAGTAGAGTGATGGGAAATGTTCTGTAAGGGTAGGACAGGACATGAAGAACCTTTCACACCTAGGTGAGAAGGTTGGCATTTATCTTGAGAGCAGCGGGGGTCTATGGAAAGTTTTAATCAGAGGAGGATCATGGTGAAGCTTGCGTTTTAGAAAGATCTACCATGACAACTGGTTTTGAGCACAAATTGTAGCAGGAAAGAGATAAGGGGAAAAGGCCAGCCCAGATGTGATATCTGTAGTTTAAGGGGAGGGCCCGAGGTCTACGTCTTTTTTGTTTTGCTCTTTGAGTAGAAATTAATAGACAATTACAAGGCCAGGCAGTCCCGACCTGGAAAGATTGGATAGCTTAGTGCTCAGAATACAGAGTTGGAATTAAGAGAAGGTGGTGTCATTTCCTGTCCTTGCCTCAAATTTGCCATGTGTCCTATAGTTATAGCTGCTTAGCCCAATCCCATTTATGTGGAGACTTGCTCAGAGAGGAGGCGGTGTAGCATGGCAGAAATAACATAAACTTTGCCAGCACTCCCAGGTTTTAATCTGGGGTCCTGTATTTAATAAGTATGTGCTATTGAATAATGCATTTTATTTATACCCTGATTTTCAGTTTTCCCACCTGTAAAGTAGGGATGATAACATCTATTTCATGAGGTGGCAGTAAGGATTAGGTTTGTGATATAGCCAAACTGGATTCAGAATACGTACTCAGTCCACTTGCGTTGCATCCTGGAGGGATGGTGACAGGGACTCCCTCAAATTAGGCACACACCTTCCTCTTTCCTTTGGGAATCCCAGGTAGTCCCAAATTAGTGTCAGTGGTAAGAGGAAACAGATGGCTTCAGAAGGCAGTATTTTTGGTGAATATCTCCTTGGATGTTTGAGAGGGGCTTGAAGGACAATGATGTTAAAAGAATTAAGCTGCACTTAAAACGAGCCAAGTCTTTTATGTGATAGTTCCAGTTCCTGTCTGCAGTCCTGTCAGCCTGTGCAGAGTGGGTTGTTATAGGTGTTGTGGTTATAACATACAAGAAAAATAAGCCCCTCTTCTCTCATTTCTGGACCTCACAGTACTCTCTTTGTGATTTGCTGGTTGAGACGGGGGTTGAAATATGTGAAAGAATCAGGAAGTGGCAGAAAAGGCGATGCCTGGGAAACAGCAGTGCACATTGTTGTGAATATTAATTTTTATTTGAATTTGGGCTCCTGTGAAATCTTGACTTCTGAATAAGCTCCAATGATCATAAAGGGTAATTGTGGAATATCAGTTGGGCTATTGGCATTATAAAATATGTCCCAAATTTGTCTGCTCCTAAACCACAGAGAAGAACTCATGAAAAGGAAATGGAATCTTAGAATTCTAACCAGTCTTGCTTCCAGGAAAATTATTAAAAATATGGACAATATTGGTAGTTTGCACAAACATGGCTATTTTTTCCTAATTCTGTTTTGTTTTTTTTTGTTTTTTTGTTTTTTTGTTTTTTTTTTACTTCTTCCTCTGCCTCTCTCTATGTGAAAAAGTAGGTGGTGAGGTGGGGCAGGAAATGGTTTCTTTCAGATCATTCTCCTTCCCTACAGTAAAAGGGGATTCCCCACGGTTGTGGTTGTCAGATGTTTTTAGGTCCTCAGTTCATTCACCCTAACCATTCCCTTTTGTCAGTGCCACATCTCTGACATAAGAGTAATGGAAACACTTTGCTTCTGATGGGGTACCTGTGAGGTGATATCTAGTTGCAGTTAATAATGATTAATAAGTAAATAGAAAATTTGTGTGGAATTACCATTTTGTAACTATCCATTCATTAAATAAATATTCAGGGCTTTCTATATGTCAGGCATGATGTCAGTCTCTAGGGATGCACAGATGAGCCATGCATGAATTCTTCTGTCAGGAAGTGTACAGCCTACTAGGAAGACATATATGATTATGATATAATGAATTCTGTGTATGGTCGTTAGTGCTCAGATTCTTAAAAGGGACAGAGTCAGTGCTGGAGAAGACCAGATCACTGCTAACTTTTGGAGGGTAGGGAAGAAAGATGGTGCTGGTCATGAATGGCATCTACACATGGCAAAATATAGAAGAAGGACATTCCTGATCAAGAAAACAGTATAGTAAGGGTATGGCAGTGGAACACTTTGGCATATTTTGGGGAAAAACAAGTAGAATGGAGTTACATTATATATGTGTTAAATCACGTATATAATCTCAATAGCAAGAAAAGAACATTTAAAAGAGTATAGACTATTGTACTCAATGACTGTATGTCTTGGAGTGAGCATGAGAATGAATGCACTCTGGGTCCTTGTCTCTACTTCTGGTGGTGAGAGCTGCACTTCTGGGAAATTTGAAGGATTTTTTAGGGGAAAAATTAATTCTATGTGATACTTATCTTATGGCCTGGTATTATGACCTGAGCTCAGAATAAAATGCATTTCTCATATAATTAAAAGGGATATCAGATTGGAAAGGCAGTTTTGGACCAGATGGTAAAGGGAATCTTGAGCACCCAGATGCCATTTTGCTTATTACTATACTAAAAGAATGTTTTCCATAGCTTTTTTTTTTTCTTTATTTAGATCTTCTGTCAGGTAAGAAAATGACTCCTTTCTTTTCTGTCTGTAGTCTTTTTCCTGGTCTTATTGGAACATAAATTCTAAGACTGAGGAAAAGAAGGAATGTAGAACAGGGTCAGATAGCAATGAAACAGTGACCTGGCAGATGGCTGATCCTGCCACACCCTCCACCACCTGTCTTCCCAGGATTCTCCTGCTCACTCTAAATGGTTACCTGGTTACTTGTTTTTGTATCAGATATAGCCATCAGCCACATTGCAAGGAAAATTAAATGTAAAACTTGGCAGGGCAATATGAGTTTGTGTTTGTTTTTGTTTTTGTTTTTTTAAGGTAGGGGGCGGTGGCAGGAAAGTTGTCATGGGATTTGGTGATTGGTGGTCTGAGTTCTAGTCTTCAGCTTGCAACTTTGAGCAAGTTCTTTACCCTCTTGGAATCTTAATTTTCTCATTTTCCACTCATTTCTTGTAAAGATCGAATGAGCTAATGTACTTTGCAGGAAAAAAAAATTTAGACAAACTTTCATTATTATTATTATCCTAACTGTTATGACTTAATTCCAGGAAGAGCTAGCTGCTCTTTTTCCTCGGAATCTATAAAAAATATTCATGCATCCCTACAATTGCATATATACATCATATTAAGTCATTTATTTGTGTCTTTTCTTTTCCAACTAGACTGTAAGTTTCTTAAAGGCTGGGAGAGTCTTTTGATCTTTACAATTTAGCATTTAAAGGTGTCTGGCATATGGCAAATATTAGTTGAGTGAATGGGTTAATTGTGAGTATCAGAAAGTCTCTCAAATTAGGAAAATCCTAATTAATCACTTTTAGTCCACCACTCTGTGATTAGAAAATAGACTAAATTCCTGAGAACCACTGTATTTCATTCAATTCATATTAATTCAGTAATATTAATAAAGCATATGCTATGTGCCAGGAGTACAATCCCTTACTCTCAAAAAGTTTGTGTTCTCATTGAGAAGACAAACTGAAAAGCACTATTACAGCCTCAGCACAGGCTGCCTACTGACTTGTGGCTTCCCAACTGGCCTGGGCTCATTGCCTCTGGGACTGCCCATCAGTAAAGGATGTTATATATCACATGAGAAGTAGCAGTGAGATGACTTCCCAGAGAAAGGAGTGGAGCTCAGAGCAGGAAATCCTGTTTGTTGGTGTATGAACCACACACCTCTCTCATCCGAAGCCCTCTTCTCCTTCCTCTTTGGCTGAACCTGTATTATTGTTATCTCTGGGTTGACTTGTGCCCTGAGACCTGCTCAAAAAGAGGAGTTGCTTTTTTTCATTGGGGCTCCTGATGGTACCATTATCCCTTTCTTCATTCCTGGCTCCTTGCAATGAGGAAGGGGATTTGATGTTTCTTACATGAGCCTAAAAAGCAGAACTGAAAACTGTAGGAAGGAAAAATTTAGCTCAATATAAGAAAGACTTTCTAGTAGACAAACTATTTAAAGTTAGAATAAGGGTCTATGGGGAATGAGTTCTTGCCTTGGAGAATAAGGTTTACCAACAGAGAATAGATGAATGCTAGGTGTAGACTGGGTGGGTCAAGCTTCTTATGGGGACTAGGTTTGACTAAAGCAGAGCTTCTCCAGCTTTCATGTGCATGCAGATTGCTGGACGTCTTGTTAAATTGCATATTTTAATTAGGTAGGTCTTGGGCAGGGCCTGAGATTCTGCATTTCTAACAAGCTCCCAGGGAATGATGCTACTGCTGGTCCAGGGACCATACTTAAGTAGCAAGGAATAAAGGAAGCTATTGGTAATTGGGATCCCATCAAATTAATAATAGCTGTTATTTAAAAATACTCGGTGTCAGGCACTATGCCAAGATCTTTCTACACGTGTTATTTTATTTAATGTTGTTTAGTAAATAGGTTTAAAAGTACTTGGGGTGGATTATAGCAGAGATGGGAGGCAGAGAAACAAATCGAAAGCTATTAAAACAATCTAGGTAACAGATATTGAAGACCTGGTCCAGGATCAGTGAGATTGAGAGGAGGAGACAGATGCAAGGAACATCACAGAGAAAATAACCAAAGTTCTTGTAGTACATTAAATATGATGGGCCAGAGGGAAGGAATGATTAAGAGACAATTATGAGAATGATGGGAAGGATTGTGGAATCATTCATTGGTCAACTCAGAGATGTGGCTTATTTGAAGGGGCAATTAACAAGTTGAATTTGGAACACAGGATACTTGTTAATATTTAAGTACTTACTATATGCTAGGTACTGTTTCAAATACTTCACATGTATTAATTCATTTCATTCTCACAACAACCCATAAGTCAGGGACCATTATGAGCCCTATTTTATAAATGTGGACCCAGACCCAAAGTCATTCAGCTAATAAGAGGCAGAGCTAAGCTTTATATGCAGGAAATCTGGTTCTAAAATATCTGATGTAGGTTTTAGAATTTGTAAAGTCTTTACTGTTGCTAACTTCTTAATAACTCTCTACTTGTATATTTATTCTGAGCAACCTACACATTTAATATTCATTTAATCATATTTTATAGGTCCTTGACCCTCCATTTACATATTCATTTAACAGATATTTATTGGGCATCACCTATCTACATAGGCTTAGTGCTAGAGATAACAATGGTGAGCAAATACAGTCTATGTCCCATGGAGCTTACATTTAAAAGAGGAGGCAGACAAAAGTCACAAAAATATCTGATTTTAACCTGTTACATCTTTCAGAGAGAAAAAATAGAGTGCCATAGGAGAACATAATCCAGACTGGGAGTAAAAAGGGAGAAGCTTCCTTGAGGAAATATTTAATCTGTGATTTAATGATGAGTAGATTTTAAGTAGGTAAAGAAGAAAAAACATGAGCACAGATCTAAATAGCTCTGTCATTTCACTCAATCAATCTCTCCTCCCACCTCTTTCCTTTCTTCTCCCCATCTCACTCCCTGCTCTCTCTTTTTCTCTTCCCTGCCTCCTTTCCTCTCTCCCTTAGCAGAATGTCTATGGTGTGGATAGCTAAAATCCACAGGCATCCTACACTGTCTTTAGATGCTAAAATTACACAGGTTAGAAGTGTGATCTGTTGTCTGTTTTGTTCACTCCTCTAACCCCAGTGGCTATCATGTTGCTGAGCACAGAATAGGTACTCGATAAATATGTGTTGAAAGAATTAATTAATCAATTAGTTAATTAGTTAATTAGGTACACAAAAAGTAGGAGAGAGTTCCAGGGAGGCTGAGATCATCTCAAGATGAGGAGAAACGTTCTAAAACAATGCTCAGGGCAGCCTGTTATAACAAAAATATCTCTGGACTGGGAGTGAAAGAAATTAACCATGAAAAAGTCACTTAACACTTTGAGCCTTAGCCTTCTTGCCTATTAAATAAAGATCATCTTCATCTTGCCCAATTCAAAGGGTTATTGTGAAGGTGTGATAAAATAATGCAGGTAAAAGAGTTTAATGGAAAGTGCTTTTAAATATATTTTTGTTATCAGGGTGAAATAGTGAACTCCTAGTCTGGCTCATGTCAGGCAGTCTCTGCGGTATCTTGTAGTGAAGAGTCATATCTTAGGTAGGAGTTTAAACTAAATGACTCAGATTCTTTCCAATTCATATATACTATGGTTATGACATAAATCCGTTACTTAACCTTTTCTATAAATTGAGTTTTAAAGTTTTGAATACGTAGAGTTGAGTTAAAATACTAAAGTATTGGATAAAAATGATGTGAATCAAAATGCAAGAAATATTGAGAAGCTATTTCTGTTTTTCATGGTGGACAAAGATCTTAAACTAAAATCTGTATATAATTTTCTAGGAAGGGGACAAATCTAAATGTCTGATTTCCCCCAGAATTTATGAACTCTCAATATCAGCTTTGCAGCCATATTTACCAAGCTGCAAGAAGAAAGGGGATCCCGTAAAGTAAGATGTCAGTGACTGGGGTTTTGAGGAATTTCAAATTCCTAGGAAGCTCCTAGACACTTAGTGACTCCCTGGTGATTTTAAAATCTGCTGGCTGCTGACGGTAGTTTGCATGAAGACTGAATTTTATCTCAGCCCTTTTGAAAAAGTAAAGAAGCCACAAATCCAATAGCTGTTCAAAACAACAAAGAAGGTGCCTTTGGCTTCTAACAGGAGTGTCTCTGAATTCCTCAAGGAATTCCAGGCCTAGGGTTGATCCAGCTGGCAGGAGGTATCGATCTCTACTTGAATTCACTGAATAAATAATGGTTGCCATAGTTATTGAGCAGTCACAACTGGTTGGAGAGCAGGGAAAACTCTGGGGCACCTTTTATGAGTTTGGCCATAAGAAAGTCTGGTTGCAACGTTTCATAATCAACCCCTCCCAAAATCCAGCCAACGCATTGCTCAGTTTCTTTATCCTGATAATGAATATAGGATCTTGAGTATAATGCAAGGCATGAGGCGCTGAAAGGAAGGGAAAGCCTAAATCAATGGATAGGTATTTTATTCTGAGAAAAGCATCTCTCCCTGATTATGAACTATCAGCAAGATGGCTGGTCATGTTACAGCTGCTAGAGAGCTTCACAAAGGACCAAATCTATTTTAACGTTGTTTATTATACAATTAACATTAAACTGGAAATTTTCAAAGAAAGGGGTTATCTGACAAATCTCATAAGTAGTTTCACTTTTTTTTTCATTCATCCCTTTCTATATAAAGAAATAATTTCTGCATAGGTGTAATCACAGCTTAGATACCATTTTATATTCTATTCTCTAATGCAATGTTATATATTTTTCCATGTTGCTTCACAGTCTTAGTATTTGCCCTTTCCTGATGTCTACAGAATCTTCCATTATGTGGCTATATCATTTTTTACTCAACAGTTACCCTATTCTTCCAACCTTTATCTTGTTCCAGTTTTTAAAGTAGATAATGCTGTGTCCAAATGTCTCCATGCATACAGTTTTATCCTTCTGCTGAATTTTTCCTTCGGATAAATTCTCAGGAGTGGGATTACTTGGTCAGAGGCTATGAACATTTTATAGCTCTTGAAATTTGCCGCCGAATTTGCAGTCTGCTTCTTTTGCTTTTGGTGGGGGTGGGGTGGAAGTGGAGTGGGAACATAACTTTAGGGAGAACACCATTGCAGGCTGGATTACTCTTGAAATTCACTCTAGGGTGCCTCTTCTGAGACTGAAACAAGGAGACTATGTATTTAGTAACAATAAACTATAAAGGACAGATTTGCCTCTGGGCTGATTAGCTAATAGTTTCCTGGAGAAAGCAAAATCATACATTGTAAAGCTTGGGAATTAGGGGACTTTATTGCCTTTTGTTTGACCCTACAGTTGCCGTATGTCGGGCATTATCTTAGGTGCTGACTGTCCCCTGCATGTAGTGCTCTTCAGTTGACAGGACACTTTCATGTAGCTTTCATCTTAGTTGAGCTTCACAATAATCTGTAAGTTGGCTTTTATTGCAATTACACTTTTTCTTTAGATTGACGTGCAATATTTAAGACACACAGAAAGGAAAGAGGAATTCAACAAAGACTTGTATATCTACCACTCTGTAATCCCCATTTTCCTAGGTTGACACTGAGCCTTAGAGAGATTAGGTCGCACCTCTAGTAAGTGACACAACTAAAATTGGAACCCAGGTCTGTCTGATTCCAAGTCCAGTGCCCTTCTCTTTATCTTATGTTGCATTGAGATAAGCCATCTGTGACTTACAATCCACTGACATGCTGCTGGACATTTTCATGACTGTACTTTAGTATAATTATATACATCAGACCTACTCATACACAACCAACTCATACACAACTAGCCAAGCCGGGGAGAAATGCAGATCTCTTGGCCCCTTGGCCTCCTTTTATTTACAGCAAGAGAAGAAAAAAATGTCTGGATAGTTGTTTTGTTTTTCTGATAACTGTTGCTTTAAGAAAATTACTTTTCTAACAAAAATATTCCCAACTAACAAAATCAAGGTAGGGAAAATCAACAACTAAAACTAGATTTCCCATTGAATAGATATCTTCCATCTCTCAAGAATTATTATTTTACATGTAGATGGAATGAAAGATGAAAACTCTGACTGAGGTAACTGGGGTCAAGGTCTTCTCTCAGGAAAGAGGCTCCGATATCTAGTAGATGTGCTGCCGAAGCAAGCACAAGTTTCTGATATCTAAATGCTGAGGGAGAGCAAGGTAATTGGTACTGGATATCAGGCTCTTTTCTCATTACAAGGAAGTACAACATCGCTCTGGAGTAAGGAGACAGAATCTGCCTTAGAAGACTGGGTCCAAATCCCAGCTTTTAGCAGTTTTGTGACTTCGGGAAAATCACTTGACCTTATACATGAGAGATCATAATATTTAACCTGGAGATCATTTTATATATTGTTTTATAAAAAATTAGTACTGGTGTTCATATGTGGCTCCATTATAAAATGCCTGCACTGCTTCCTTATGGGTCTTTTCCCTTCTCTTTGACCTTGCCATCTCTGCAGCAGGAGGACATGTACATTTTGTGCAGACTGCCAGATATAAGTCAATAGGTGTTTCAAGGGAGAGGAAAAAATGAGGGTGAGAAAAGCTGGATTCTTCTCAGTGCTGGTGAGCCTGAAAACACTGGTGCACTTTTGAATCTTTTGGGGCAGCCCTTGCATTAGCAAGTGGACCTTATAGCTTCCCTCCTCGCCAAGTGAGTCTGTTATGATGGGAACATTCATTCATTTGTTCGGATGTGATTCAGCTCACTCTGAAAAAGAGTTGCCTCCTGACAGGGCCTTTGTAAGACCTCAGAAGGATAAGGTGTGCGAAAGAATAACCATTGTTGTCATTCACTCAATGTGGCTATGTGCCGGAAACCATGTGCTTCATCTGTGTTTTTCACATGTCAGTCTTCCCAGAAACCTTGAATTGGGTATGTTGTTATCTTCATTTTATAAGAACACTGCAGCTCAAAAGTTAAGGGTTTTACCTAAGGGCACACAGTGAATGGCAAACTAGGATTTAAACTCTGGTGCTGTTTTATAACCAAAGGGCATGAACTATCTCTAAGAGGGAGGGAGGCACTTCAATTGTAAAATGCAGACTGGACACAGCCTTGATTAGGGATTCAAAGTTTCTTAAGATATAACTGCCTCCTAAATTTGCCCTTATCTATGCTTCTGCAGAACGACATGGGTTAAAAGAACCAAAGAGAGTGGAGGAGCTATGCAACAAGATCACAAGCAGCTTAAAAGACCATCAGAGTAAGGGACAGGCTTTGGAGTCCACTGAGACCAAGGTCCTAAGTGCCCTGGTAGAACTGCGGAAGATCTGCACCCTGGGCCTCCAGCGCATCTTCTACCTGAAGCTGGAAGACTTGGTGTCTCCACCTTCCATCATTGACAAGCTCTTCCTGGACACTCTGCCCTTCTGAGCAGGAGCAGCCTGGGCAGGGAGCCGCCTCATCTGCTAGCACCTGCTTGCTAAGCAGCAGAGGGATGGGTCTGGACACTTCCTGTCTTTTCTTAAGAGGAAAAAGCAGCTCCTGAAAAAAAGAAAGACTTTTTTTTTCTGGCACTTTTCCTTACAACCTAAAGCCAGAAAACTCACACAAAGTATTGTGTTGGGGTTGTGTTTTATATTTAGGCTTTGGGATTGGGGTGGGAGGGGGGTATAGTTCATGAGGGTTTTCTAAGAAATTGCTAACAAAGCACTTTTGGACGATGCTATCCCAGCAGGAAAAAAAAAAAAAAAAGAAGATAATATAACTGTTCTAAAACTTTCTGGGGAATACAATTATAGTTGCTTTGTATTTAAAAATAAGAACAGCCGAGGGTTGTTTGCCAGGGTAGGATGTGTCTTAAGATGATCCCTTTAGAATATACTTCCTGTTTCAAGGGTACATATGTGATGCAAACAAGGCAGAAATTCCCTCTTCTTAATTTCTTTCTTCTTTTATTTTAACAAATGGTGAAAGATGGAAGATAACCTATTAATCAGACATAGCAAAATGATAATGGCTGTTCACTTCCATATACAAGTGCAATTTTTAAAGTGCTGTCTTATTAAGTCTTGTTTATTAACTCTCTTTTATTTTATATGGAAAGAATAAGGAGGCAGTTATGTTAGCAAATGACACATGCTAATTTCCTAGCAGAGGCTTTGTCTACCTGCCCTTTAAAACCCTTCTGAGGTATGGTCCATCCAAGATTTCTGTCCATTCTTAATGGATCCAGATCCCTGCCCTGACTGTCCAGCTGTCCTAAAGAGAGCTCAGATTATAAGGTAGATTGCATACAACTGTTTTGGTTGTGTTCTGTCAACCCTGTCAGAGTTCCCTAAACTTGCTTCAGTTATAGCAATTGACTGACACATTCATTCAGAAGCCCAGGAGCATTTGGTAAGTCTCAAGTGTTTGATCCCTAGATAAGAACATGCAGATGAGTAGGAACTGGATCATACAGGGTAAACACCAGGGGTAATAAGGTTTTTTAATATATATAACTTAATTTTTGTTATAGGTTGACGAGACAATTTTGGAGAGCAAGCAAGTCTTATTTTTTAAAAAATAGTATGAATGTAAGTACTAGAAAGGATTAGAGGGCTGCGTTTCAACATTCCGTGTTCATACTCCCTTTTGTATGTTTATACTGTTAATGCCATATTACTATGAGATAATTTGTTGCATAGTGTCCTTATTTGTATAAACATTTGTATGCACGTTATATTGTAATAGCTTTGCCTGTATTTATTGCAAGACCACCAGCTCCTGGAAGCTGAGTTACAGAGTACTTAAATGGGGTGTTCACAGTGACTTGGATACACCAATTAGAAATTAAATAAGCAAATATATATATATAAATATAGCAGGTTACATATATATTTATAATGTGTCTTTTTATTAACCATTTGTATAATAAATGTTAATTCTCATGCAGTTATTTTATGGTTCATTTGCAGTGACTTTTAAGGCAGTACTGTTTAGCACTTTGATATTAAAATTTTGCTTATGTTTTGCTAAATTCAAATGATGTTTGAAGATTTCTAAGTCTAAAAGTCTTTATATTATATATTCTGTATCAAGTCAAAATATCCTTGGCCATTTTGCTAAGAAACAAACTTTGAATGTTAAATGGATGTCACAATAGTTTTTGTTAGCTTTAACTCATTTTTGCATTAGTCTTTTTAAAGGAAAAGTAACAAAACTATACTGTTTATATTGTCATTAAATTATACAATCAAAAACATGCCAAATGAATTGCCTATTGCTGCAAAGGAGAAACCAGATAGCAAATCATATATGTGTTTTTTCCAAGAGTCATTCTGATATTTGATCATGTATTATGTTTGTGAGCTTTTATGAAAGATTATTATTATTTTTATATCAAGATAATAGGATCTTGGAATGTTTGAATTGGAAGGGGCCTGACTTGTCAACTAGTCCACCTCCCCGCCGAAATTCATAGAGGAGAAAACTGGGGCCCAGCAAAGGGTAAAGAGTTACCGAAGTTCAAATAGCTAGTACCAGAATCAAGACTAGGACAGAATTCTTCTTTCCATAGTTTTTTTTTTACTCAATTTACTGTATTTATAGGAAAACAGGCTTTTAAAGATAACCACTAATACTTACATTTTACCTGATGATAACCATGATTAAAGTAGTACTTTTGCATTAATGTTTTGAGCTTATATGCAAACATAATAAACATTATTAAATATCAGGAAAACTAACATGTCATAAAAGGTAGCTTCAGACCAAATTCAAATTGAATTTGAATAAATTAGAAGTATTGTGCATACATAACCCTTTTGTGCACTGTTAGTATTGGAAAGTCAATCCTTGTTTTTTTGTCATGTCTGAAAAAGAAAAAAAAAATAACAGAGCTCCAGAGAAATGCTGTTACTTTTTATTTTTACACCTAACAGATTTAAGGAAAAGACTTTTTAGCAGTGATATCAATTGGTTGAAAGGAATGAAAAAGGTTTTTAGTTATAGGTCCAAACACTAGTGCTGAGAATAAAAATTATAGCCAGTGTTCTTCTGTCTTCCATAGTATTACAACTATGAGAGCCTCCCAAGTCATCTATCAATTCAACTCTTTTTTTGTCTTAATGTTGACACACAAGTTTATACAGAGTGGATGACCAAATAGCTCAGAAGAGGACAGCAAGAATTAAAGCAGGTGATTCTTCTCTTGTAGAAGAGCTCTCTCAGTGTGAACACGCCTTCTAGGGGCAGAAATCAGGAATCCACCAGCTGTTAATGGAGAGTGCCTTGCTTTTATTTCAGACAGCAGAGTTTTCCAGAGTTTCTCTGCTCCTCAAACAGCATTGCTCTTTAGTGTGTGTTAACCTGTGGTTTGAAAGAAATGCTCTTGTACATTAACAGTGTAAATTTAAATGATTAAATTAAATTACATTTTATCAATGGCTACTGGTGTGTTGAATAAGCATGCTTCATTTAACAGTATTCTCTTAATCACATATAGTAGTAGTTAATGTGAACTCTTAAACACATCTAATGGATTTTTAAAGGCTTACTAATGCTGAAAAACATTAATAAGCATTCCAATTGAAAATATATTAAACTTCACTGATTTGAAAGAAGGACATTATAAATTCAATAACCATTTATTGTGAGCAAAGCACTGTTAGGTGCTTTGATGAGATACAAATACACAGTGTATGAAACTGTTTTTCTTTCACTGTATATAACTTAAATAGAGCTAACAATTTGTTGCCTAAATGTATTCTTTAGGGATATGAAGGAATTATTTCTATATCGTGATGGTGGGATACCAATTGTTTGTGGACCAGAATTTATAAGAATCAGTGGTAGCGTTCTCAAAGATTGATCAGTACTCTGCCTTTTTGCTGAAGTCATCACTACTGCATTTCTTAGAAACCCCTCTCTGTGGGCAATGCAAATGTAACTTTTATTCAGCTCTACCCCAAATACTGTACATTGAGTAAGTGCAAATATGTCCATGTGTGTGTTAATGGTTCAAAAAAAGAAATGTGGAGCTCATGTGATTTACTTCATCAGTTCATGCATAAAGTATTTTCTGTGACATCCAAGTGTGCCATTTGTGGTCTAAAAGACAAACCTTCTTCCTGCTTCTCAGCAGTACCTTCACTTCCTCAGCAATAACATATGATTAGAAAGGAAAAAAAAGAGATTGTGAAGCACCATCTTACATGTGAGTTCAAGTGTAGGTGGTTAGCTAAAAAAGAAAGAAAGGGTTAAAGTTTCTTCTCTGGGGAACTCCAGGGGTAAAAGTCTTCTTTAAATGGACAGGGAGGCAGGAAGGTCAAGGCTCAATAAGGGGCATAAGTTAAATGCACAAAGATAATACAAGAAGCTAATTGTTGCCCCTTTTAAATTGTGGCAAAATATACAAAAAACTTACCATCTTGACCATATTTAAGTGTACCGTTCAGTGATGTCAAATACATTCACAAATACTGGTTTATAACCAGTCTTCAGAACTTCATCTTGCAAAACTGAGACACCTACAGGTCTTTGTGCGAACATGTTTCATTTCTCTTGAGTAAATAACTAGGAGTGGAATCGCTGGGTAGATTTAACTTTATAAAAAGCTGCCAAGCCTTTTCACATAGAAATAGAATATCTACTAGGCATGTGGCTGCTCAGGATAAACATGTTTCTCAGACTTCCTTGCAGCTAGGGGTGGTCTTGGCAGTATGTTCTGGTCAACAGGATATAAGTGAAAGTGTTATCTGGTTACTATGTCCTATCTGCCACTCTCTCCTTCCAGATGGCATTTGACAGCAACCTTCTAGAGACAACATTATTATTGTCTGGCCCCAGAGAGTGTCTCTATGGGTGGAAATTTCAACTTGGAGAAGAATCAAGAGTAGTATGATGATAAGAGATATTTTAGGATAGCTGGTAAGGCTGGTCTTAGAATGTTTGATTTGTACTGTAATCCACATATTATCTGTGGCCTCTTCGCTTTAGGATCTAAGAGGCATTGTCTTGAAATCTCTACTCCACAAAGAACTCCTTGAGATATCTTCAAAATCTGCCAATTTTTACATTAGCCTGGGCTTCAGGATCCCACATGTTTGCTTAGCTCCATTAATAGACTGCTGTACTTCTTTCCAGTGTCATCCCTATTTCTGGTGTTGCTCTGGAAGTACAACTTGGAAATTTTCCTTCATTTCTACCCCAAAATCATGTATAAGACTTTCCCAGCTTCCAGAAAACTATCTTGAGCCAGTGTCATTTGCTACTTCTTGTTCATCTCTCCACCTTATATCTGGAATATGGATGCTACCTTAAACTATGGAGATAAGGGTACTTCCTAAGGGACTGTAGAAAAGTAAGTTGGAAGGAATCCAGGTATTTGAAGGTTTTGTTGAGAAGAGCTAACCTCTCAGTCGTGGGTTGCTTATATCTAAACTTTTCATGAGAAAGAAATTAACTCCTTGCTTAAACCATTGTTATTTGACTTTTTTCTTTACTCATAGCTGAACTATATCTCAACTTAGACACACAGGATACAAGAAAAATAGCCTATCTACAGCACAGATTTAAAAAAAAATCAAGAGTATTAATAATAGTGACTCAGTGCAAATTAGTTGTGTTTTGAGACTATGAAAAAACCCAAAGACATCTTAGGTCAAAATTATTTGTTCATTTACTAATTCCTTGATTCATTCAACTTGGAACTAGGTTCCATGTTTCTGCTTCCTCATAACTTCATAGACCTGATGGTGCCTATCCCCTCATCATTGAAATTCTTGCTAGTTTGTGGTTTCTCTCTTATCAAAACCTAATTTCACTTTTACCACTAACCACCTTATTCAGTATTTTCCAATTCCTATTCCTAAGAGAGAAAATTTAATAATCTAGCTCAGCTTTTCATGCCAGGCCAATTATAGGGTCCCTGAACAATCTGTGGATTAGGTGCCCTTGGGTCATCTCTGGGCCAGTCAGCTGTGGTTGAGGAAGAGCATTCACTGACCCTTCAGAAAATATTATGACTTGAATAGTTTCAATCTGAAGGTGTAAATATAGTGGCACTGTGACTTCCATGTCTAAAATAGTAGAAAACTTGACTTGGCTCATGGAGATAATTGCGGGGACCAGTGTGGGTAAAACCATTTATTCTCAATCTCTTTAGTGTCTAGCAAATGCCTGGTTCCTGGAACCCCTTAGAAAAATGCTTGTTGAGTGAATTCAAGTTAGATATTCATTGATAGAGGTGGGAGATTAAAAAAAAAAAAACATCAAATTCCCAAGAGATAGACTATGCCATTATTTCCAAAGTCAGGGCCTATCTAAAATCAAAGTGTGTAGTTTCATATTTTTCTGAACTTTAATGCAAAAAAAGAAAAGACAGAGAAAGAGCAAGAAAATCAACACAACCCCAAGAAAGGTTTGTTTTTCCTTTCCTTTAGAAAGCAGCTGTCAGTTTAACTTATCCCAAAATACTGTCAGTGATGAGCATGACTGAAAATGCATTTTATCTGTAATTAGAGAGATTACATTAAACACTATTATTTGCAGACACACATTGAATTAACCCTAATCGAGGCTAGCAAATAGTAGAGCCTGCCTATTTTTTGCCTCAAAATTTTTAGGAAATTGTGACAGTTGACACACGAAGGACAATGGCTGACAAGATTTCTTTCCATCAAATGCCAGACAGTAATTGTAATTGCCTTTAAAAATGTTTTAAGCAGATTCATTAGTAAATCAGAAGTTGCCACAAATCATGCTGATAGTTTCTAAACATGGGGGTTATTGACTGTGCATTCCAATATGAGTTTAATGAATTGATTTTCTAAGGAATTTAACTTTGCATCTGTTTTCAGGTGTAATTAATTCACTCTGATTAATGTGATTAGCATGGATATCAGTGGATTACACAAGATCCCTATATTTATTCAATTATTTTTAATCTGCCACACTGTCCATTGGGAAATTATATAAGTGTTCTTGAGAAAACAACTTGCTGGTAGCTGTGGTCACATTGGATTTCTGCAAAGTAGAATCCTGGTAGGAATTCACTGATTATTCAGGCTATGAAGCCTTGTACTTGTTTGAGGAACCTGTTAAAGTTTACACAGTCTCTGTCTTTAAAGAATTTATAATCCAGAAGAGAAGATGAGACAGACATTCCAATGCAAGTCATTTGCAAGGAAAAATGACTGTCCTTAGATTCTTTGAGCACCACTCCTCTGCTCTCCTTAAATAATGCTATTACCTAGGGTATGCCAATGGCCTGCCGCTTCTCTAATGCTTCCCACTATCCTGAGCAGTCTTACTCATGGCTTCAGCTACAACTCCTGAATCTCTATATTTTTTTTTAATTAAGGTTATTGGGGTAACATTGGTTAATACAATTATATAATTTTCAGGTGCACATTATAATTTAACATCTGTATATTCTATTGTGTGTTTACCAACCAACGTCCAGTTTCAGCTACCATATATTTGATCCCTTTTACTCACTTCACCCTCCCCCCACCCCCTATATTTGACCCCCTTTACCCCATCTGCCTCCCCTCTCTTCCCCTCCCCACCCTCTGGTAACCACTAGTCTATGGTTTATGTCCATGAGTCTCTGCTTGTTTGCCCTGTTCATTTGTTGCTTTTAGGTTATTGGGGTAACATTGGTTAATACAATCATATAATTTTCAGGTATACATTATCATTTGACATCTTTATATTCTATTGTGTGTTCACCACTCAAAGTTGTTTCCGTCAGCTACCATATATCTGATCCCCTTTGCTCACTTTACTTTCCCCCTACACCCTATATTTGACCCCCTTTACCTCGTCTACCTCCCTCCTCCTCTCACACTCCACTAGTAAACACTACTCTATAGTCCTCTGGTAACCACTAGTCTATAGTCTATGTCCATGAGTCTCTATTTGTTTATCCTGTTCATTTGTTGCTTTTAGGTTTATATCCCATATATAAGTAATATCATGTGATTTTCAACTTTTTCTGTCTGGCTTATTTCGCTTAGCATGATTATCTCAAGTTTTATCCATGTTGTCGCAAAGGCAGTATTTCATCTCTTCTTATGGCTGAGTAATATTTCATTGTGTGTATATATATATATATATATATATATATATATATATATATACACACACACACACACATATACCACAGCTTTTATAGCCAATCATCTATCATAGGGGACTTTGGTTGCTTCCATGTCCTGGCCACTGTGAATAATGCTGCTATGAATATTGGTGTACAAATACCTTTATGGATATGAATTTTTAAATCTTTGGGGTAAATACCCAGTAGAGGGATTGCTGGATCATATGGTAGATCAATTTTTAGTTTTTTGAGGTACCTCCATACTGTTTTCCATAGTAGCTATACCAATTTGCAGTCCCATCAGCAGTGTATAAGGGTTCCTTTTTCTCCTCATCCTCTCCAGCATTTATTATTAGTTGTCCTGTTGATTATAGCTGTTCTAGCAGGTGGGAGATGGTATCTCATTGTGGTTTTTGATTTGCATTTCTCTAATAGCTAGCAATGTTGAGCATCTTTTCATATGTTTGTTAGCCATTTGTATGTCCTCTGGGGAAAAGTGTTCAGCTCCTCTGCCCATTTTTTTATTGGATCATTTGTTTTTTTGTTGTTGTTGTTATTGAGTTGTATGAGTTCTTTGTATATTTTGGATATTAGGCCCTTATCAGAGGTGTTGCTTGCAAGTATATTTTCCCATTCTAATGGCTGTCTCTTTACCTTGTTGATGGTTTCTTTTGCTGAACAGAAGCTTTTTAGTTTGATGTAGTCTCATTCATTTATTTTTGCTTTTACTTCCCTTGCCTTTAAGGTCAAATTCATAAAATCTTCCTTAAGTCTAAGGTCCTTGAATTTTGTTCCTGTGTTTTCTTCTATGCATTTTATTGTTTTAGGTCTTATCTGAATCTATACTTCTCAGTGCTTCCCCCTGAGCTTTTTACCAGAAGACTCCAGATGCCTGCAGGTATCTTTACCTGGATATTTCACAGGTACTTCAATTTAACATACCAAACCCAAATCTGTCATCTCCATCCAAATTTGCCCCACCTATCCTCCCAGTCTCTGTAAATGGCTCCTCAATCTACCCAATTGTCCAAACTAAACTATGATGGTGAGTCTCAGGACAGGAAAGTATTCATTTATTCCCCCCATGATTCTCAAAACTTAACGTTCATCTTTAGTGTTCATTGGAATCATCTGGAAAGCTTATTTAAAATAGTTTCCTGAGACTCATGCCCAGAAATTCAGCAGTCTGGAGTAGAGGCCGTGAATTTGCATTTCTAACTAGCTTGTGGCCAACATCAATGCTGTTAGGCCAGGGATCACATTTTGAGGACAACTGCCATAGGAAATTTTAGTACATTTCTATGACCCACCAAATCGTTACTTTGTGAGTAATCACTGTCAGAGAATAAAAGCTCAGGAAGCAAATCTCCTCTGGGGAGAGTATTTCTGCATCAGCCAGGGGCAGTATGAATTAATGAAACAGCATGTAATTTAAATATTCCTTCATCCATCAACTGTGTATTGAGTGCCTACTCTCTGCTAGGCACAGTGCAAGGTACTGAGCTAGGCTCTTAGATATAGTGCTGAGTAAAACCATGACCCAATCCATGTTTTAACAGGTGTACTCGAGCAATTGACTGGGACTCAGATGTCTTATCCGTAACATGCAGATAATAATGCCACTGTGTAGATTATATGAGCAATATCAGAGAATTATAATGAGTGCCTAGCTCAGAGCCTGGCACATTGATTCTCAATAAGGATACTTAATAAATGGTGATTAGTTGTTATTTCTATGTTAGAATTAGTCACTTTAAAGTGCTATCAAATGATATTTGTCTTATTTTTAGCATTATTTCATAGACTCCTTCAGTTAGCCTACCCAAGTAGTTGGCTAGGCTTTAACAATATGAGAAAAGGCCCCAAACAACTGAAGACATGGTAGAACTTTAAGGGTCATTAAGTCCAGAGTTTCTTTCATTTAAGATTATTGGGGCTTAACAAATGAACAAGGCAAACAGAGACTCAGGGACATGGACAATGGACTAGTGGTTACAAGAGGATGAGGGTGAGAGAGGAAGAAAGAGGTAGACAGGGTAAAGGGGTCAAATGTAGGGGGATTGAAGGAGGGTGAAGTGGGTAAAGGGGATCAAATATATGGTAGCTGAAGGAAACTGGACTCTGGGAATTAATCATACAATAAAATATATAGATGCCAATTGAAATGTACACCTCAAAATTATATAATTGTATTAACCAATGTTACCTCAATAAACTTTAAAAAAGATTATTAGGGCTTAAGTGTTAATAATAATTTCCAAACTTCCCCCCAAAAAAAGACTTCCCCATTGGTATACTGCTTGATTAACTATAATTCCTCCAGATAAATTGGAGTTGGCTCAGAAGCCAAGAGAAACAACAAAATCTGATCATTATTACTAAATTCTAGGATTTCAAGTGTCACATTTTCTGAAAGGAAGTGAATATGGAGATAAAAAAAAACACTCTATTTGTTATTAAAGACTAAATGAGGTACAGCCAAATAAAAGAATGCTATAAAGCTTTTAGAAATGGCATTAATTTAAATTTATTGATATAAAGAAAATGGCAAAGACAGCAGTATGTCATTTTAATTTTTTAAAAAATTATAAGCTTATTTATGTGTCTCTACATAGAAAAAAAGTCTGGAAAGATATATACCAACACACAATATAAGTGTGTGTGTGTGTGTCTTACTGTTAAAATGTATAGCTGAAACTTACTGGATTTTATTAACCAATGTCACCATAAAAAATAATAATAATAAAGATAGGCACCAAATTGTTAACAGTATTTGCTTCTCTAGAAAATAATTATAATTAACCTCCAAAGATTAGTATTTTCTAGGTTTTATTCAATGACTATACATGGTGTAATAGAGCATGAGTCTACAGCTCCTACAAGGAACAAGTAAACCTGTGGAAGCCCTCAGGCAATGTTTCGTAACTGGCTGCATGTTAGTACCACCTGAGGAGTTTTTAAAACATCTCAATGGTCAGGCTGCTCCCAAGACCAATTAAATAAAAATCTCTGGGACTAGAACTCAGGCTTCAGTAATGTTTAAACCTCCCTAGGTGTTTTCAATAAGTAGCCACGGTTGAGAATCACTATCTCAGGAGAACTTCTCCTGCATGTCCTTGCACTTAGTAGGCCCTGGGGGCCTTGGCTTATGGGGAGCCCTCATGTGTCTCCACAACCAGGCTAGTCCACAAGAGAAACGTCAGTGTTCATTGACCCCCCCCCCCCAGTATCAACATGGTTTTATTCCAATTTCAGAATAATTTTGCAATGGATCAGAGCTAGAAATTACATTGGCCACTGGATGGATTTGAGGAGAAATGGTAGAAAGAGAATACAAGTTAGAATATCTGAGTTCTTTGTGATGTCTGTCATCTGATAACTCTATGATCTTGAACAAGTTACTCTTCTCTCAGCCTCAGGTGCCTCATAGCTCTTGCCTCTGTGGGTTACTGTTAGGATTAAGTGAACTAAAACCCATGAAAAGAGTTTTGTAAAATGCAAAGTACTAAGTATGTATTATTATTTTTATTATTTTGCAACTAATATGAAGAATGTGCTCAGGAAAAGATGATATCTGAGGAAAACACAAGAAAGGTTGACTTACTCCCCCTACAGAAGACCTAGCTCTCAGGATGGACAGGGAGGCCAAAGTTCAAAAATAATTAAGTAAAGGGCAAATCTATGGCCTGACATTAAAAGCAACCTAACAGGCCAAACATGAGACACTTCTTTCTCAGAAATCTAGAGAAGAGACTCTAAGAAAGAGTTTCCCTTTGCTTTTCTGATGGCTTCCAGGAATTTATACCAAAGTGGTGATGTCCCAGAATAAATAGGTCTTCTTATAATTAAGCCAGAGGTTCTGGGAATGGGCTGAGCACAAGACTGAATTCATTACTGAGATTGCTTGCAATTTAATTCAGGTCCCAAACACGTGGTCCCTATGTGTCACCAGAAAATAATTTTTGCATCTAGACAACAGTCTAAGTATGTCTTTTGATTGACTTTTTCTTTTCCTCTGCACTTAATTTATTCTCCAAAAATAATGGGCCATACAAAAAACTTTACTGCAGTTGTGGGAGAAGTTAAGTATTAGATGGGGCCATCTGAGATTTCATGTGACAAGGATAGTGACTGAAGAAAGTTGAGTGCTCTTCAAGAATAGGGTTTGTGACTTTTTCATCTTTGTATCCCCTGCATGTCACATAATGTTGGACCCAAAAAAGTACACAGTGAATCAATGCTTCAGAAGGGCTTCTTACAGCACAGTTTGTAGCTTATGGTAGGAAATTAGTAACTACTTGTGTAAAGAATGGCACTGTAACAAAGTCTAACACATGAAAATATCCACTGTTATACAAATGTGTTTCCCTTTTGTTCACTTTAGCCCATCATTGGATGCAACTTCTCACATAAAAAGAATTTATTGTTCTATATTCTCAGGATTAATATAGGTCTACACTAAAGTTCAACCATAAGTGTTTTTATGGTGCATTTCAGTTGTATTATTCAATTGATCTTCAGGACTTCAGGAAGCATGACTGTTGTAGTCACCCAGGCAAGAGATAAAAAGAATCTAAACTAAGCAAATGGTAGGGAGAAAAGTGGAAAATTTTTGAACCAGTTTTCTGGCTTGGACACCTAAGCAGATGATGGAGCTATTTACTGAGATACAAAAAAAGGTATAGTTTTTGAATGAAAATATGATGAGTTTAGTTATAGATATGCTGAATTGTAGGTGCTTGTCTATCTTCCAGGTGGCAGTGTTGAGTAGATCATTGGATATAGAGGTATGAAAACTCAGAGAAGACATCTAGAGAGAGATTCTTGAGCACTATCAGCATATAACAGTACTGAAAATCCAGAAATAATGAGTATCGGGAGAACAGTGAGAGCAGTCTGAGGGAGAAGAATGTGACAGAAGCTTTTAGCAGAGGATTGAGAAGATGAAAGTGGACACAGCATGAAAGAAGAGAGGCTAGTATGAAAGAGAGATTTTTAAAGATGGGAAAGACATATTTAAATGCTCTATCTGTTCATAACCATATCTGACAATAGCAACACTTAGAGAAGAATGGTCACTGCTTTATTTTTGCCTTTCAAATCTAGTACAAGTTTTTCTCTTGGATAACTGTAACTCGGAAATTTTTTTAAAATGGAATTCTAGGAAATGTAGTTCTCAGTTTATCCAAGTTGACATAACACAATCCAGCACAGTCCACCCTTTGTCAACTTGGTATCCAACATATTTCCTTAACTATATTTAATTTCCAAACGAAAACATCAATAAGACCATGCTTTTGTATAACACAATTGAACTATCCATACAACTAAAAACGTGGTTAACTTCTGCTAACAAAAGAATACACAAAGACCACTTCATCCATTCTGAAGGGCAAAATTTTGCCACCCATTGGGCCCTCAACTGAGTTTTTCGGAAGGCTATTACACAATTCAGCGCAGCTTCTTCTTGGTGATGGGAAGACAAGTACTACACTCATTCTTTATAAAATGGGTTCTCTGGTAAGAAATAAGGTTGTATGGGATACCATGATGATGAATAAAGCATTCTGTAAGTCTATAGATGGATGGTTTTGGAAGAAACACCACAGGAAGGAAAGGCAAATCCATGTTCAAAATAAGTTTCTATTGCAGTAAGAACAATGCACTTTCTCTTCCATGGTGGAAATAGCCAAATGTAAGCCAGGTGGCCTGAAAGGCAGTACCATATTTCTAGCAGATATTGGTCTTTGTTATTGGTAGTTGGGGACTCAATAGCAGAAGTAACCAAATGGGCTCTGGTGAGAAGACGTCCATGTTCCTAGATAATCTCTATCCCTGCAGCCATGGCTACTTTACACATGAGTGCATTAGACAAGGACAGGAGTGACTGAAGAAAGAGCCTGACTGACATTGACAAAACAGGTCATCTTGTTTACCTAATTATTAAGTTCCTTCTCTGGTTAGGTTACTCTGGTGAGCAGTCACTGGGGATGCAAATATTATATTCTATGCTCATTCAGAGAGATTTATCCTCATATCTCTTTAGATCTCATTATCGCTAATTCTCCATCATCTTCCTTACAAGTCCATAACAAAGCAACCACACTGTTAGTCACTGTTCATTAATTAATGTAGATCCATACCTTTGGTCATCTTTTCTTTCAGATGAAGTAACCAACAGGTGCATTGCTTGGAGTTTTACCCACTTGAGTGGGGCTAAGTGCTTCGGGCATCCAATTTAAACTTCTGCCAATATTTCTGGTAGATATGCCTGTAAATCTGACCCATTTTTTTCCCTCAATCAAATGATAATAAAGATCATCCCATGAGGCTGTAGGTGCAGATTAAGAGGGGAGACTAATAGACACATAAGTGGCATTTGTGGCAATGCAAGCTGCTTTCTAATGCAATTTACTTGTGTCTTCAGGGCCTGCTTGAGCCTGATCTTTTGCACATCATTCCCACTTGATGATGAAGTGCTGCTGTGCACACCCAAGTTTGTTGGATCAGACATCACCCACTTTGTGAGGGGTGCATTGTTACTTGGTGGCCCATAGTCAAGTGTTTAGTATTTGCTTGGGCCCAGCAGCAAGCCAGAAGGTGATTCTCAAAAGAATAGTAATTAAGAAAAGAGGATATAAGTCTACTTCAAAAATCTCACCTACAAAGGCTTGCCTAATGCTCTATAATGTGTATCTGTCCAGACACTCTATCTGCTGAGTCAGACCGCTGCTTCTGGTGGTCTTTACCAATCCACACTGAGAAAAAGGCATTTGCATACCAAGAGCTGCCATAGGATATATTGTTTTGCTTCAGCAAAGAAACCACACCTGAAAGAGTTGGGAAGAAAAGCTATTGGCAGAGTGGAGGAGAGCAAGGACAAGCTGGAACTTTCTGAGAACCTCTGCATCTATCCATCACCACATGTGACTATGATGACCTTCAGAGAATAATGGCTGCCACTCCACTTCTTTTGGCCAACTCTAATTCCAAGCCATAGAGTAAAGGGAATACTGGAAAACACAGTTCCTAGCTTAACCACAATGACCCATCATAATCTGGTATACTGGGTTTTATATATTGTTATTTTTCACCCTTTAACAGATACATAGACATTGTTTATTCTTTTGCATGTATGATTTAGTTCATAACTGTAAAAAGATTTTTTTAAAAGCCTACAGCATCTGGTATTCCCAGGTGGTCTACCATCCAAGTACTAACCAGGCCCAACCCTGCTGAGCTTCTGAGATCAGACAGGCTTGGGCACATTCAGGGTGGCATGGCTGTAGGCAAAAAAAAAAAAAAAATTAAAACTAATTTAAAGTTTTATGAATAGAAGCTCTAGCAAGAGAGATATTTGTAAAAAAAATTTGTGACTAGGGAAAATTACATTTTATATATACCATACTATTCCCTCTTCTAAAGAGAACAATCCTTTTCTAAGTGCTGAAATGGGTCTGAGGATTCAAACTGGAGAGTGAACTATCAGATGGGGGTGAGGTAACAACTTGGGATAAGAGGCTGAAAAGGAATATGAGTTGACAAAATAATCCTCATCATGCTAAGCAAAATAAGCCAGACAGAAAAAGTTGAAAATCACATGATATTACTTATATGTGGGATATAAACCTAAAAGCAACAAATGAACAGGATAAACAAACAGAGACTCATAGACATGGATTATAGACTAGTGGTTACCACTAGTGGTTTACTAGTGGAGTGTGGGAGGAGGAGGGAGGTAGACGAGGTAAAGGGGGTCAAATATAGGGAGGAGGGAGCGGGTAAAGTGAGCAAAGGGGATCAGATATATGGTAGCTGACGGAAACAACTTTGAGTGGTGAACACACAATAGAATATAAAGATGTCAAATGATAATGTATACCTGAAAATTATATGATTGTATTAACCAATGTTACCTTAATAAACTTAATTTTTAAAAAATCCTGAAGGGAAGGGTAAGATTTTTTAAAAGAAAGGCAAACTGCTATCCACAGTGGAAAACTGGGGAAGGAACAGAGATATTTAAAGGGGATTTTATTAAGGTTTAAAATATGATTTTGCAATATAAAACCTCTTCCTCTAGTTTCATGGAATTTTCAGTAAAATATCTATTTCTCATTCATGCACAAAAGAGATAGACCTATACTGGGAATATGTCAAAGTGCTGAGTGACATCTCGGTAAAAGGCCTAGAGCAAGAGCTACGGCTTCTCCCAGGAAGTCTGCTACACCCACTGTATTGGAAAAAATAAAAAATAAAAAATAAAAGGTGGAGGAGGAAAAAACCCTGTTAATAAATGGCTGTGAGTAGTTTCTGCCCTGCAAAAAGACACCCTGAAGCAGATTATCCTTTCTTTCAAGAGGAAAAAGACTTGAATTGGCCCTTTAGTTACACAAATATAAAACAAGCATCTGCCTATTCTTGGCAAGTTCTGTAATGTAACCTAAATGAAAATATTTTAGCCTAAAAAGTTAATTGCCTATGGTATAAATATAAATTGTCCCAGCTAGGTATTAGCACTCAGAATTATGCATCTACAGACTTTGTGTTTTGGGGGTGAAAAACATTTATTTTCTCTATATATAATTCAACTGGATGTTTTTCACCTAGTAGTTGCTTATTCCTGTGGAGATGTACAAGCCCGTATGTGCAGAAATAGAAAGCTGTGAGGAAGAGAAAGGCAGAAGCCTACTATTGAGATGGCACTCAGCACTTTGACATATTTCCAATATAGATCTATCTCTTTCACAGATGAATGAGAAATGAATTTTTTACTGAATATCTTATTAAAAATCTGGGCTTGTTTTGATCCTATACATGGGGCATGTGGTTAAGAGCATGGGGTCTGGAGTTAGACCACCTTCATCTGATTCCCCCTCTACCATTACAGGCTGTGTTGCCTTGAGCAAATTATAACCTCTCTATTCTTCATTTTCTTTATTTTAAAATGGGAGGGATGCTAGTTGTTCTTCTACAAGGTAGATGTGAAGATTGAAAGAGATATCTAGAAATAATTACTTAGCACATAGTAATATCTCAATAATTTTTAGTCATTGTTATCATCTGGGGTAAGGCCGAACAATCTAGAAAATACTGATATTGGGCTGTCAATAATATAATTGTCATGTAGAACCAGTAGGTGAGGCCACACTCCTGTGGGTAGGCTGGAGTCTCTTCAAAATTCCAACTGCACTAATCCCAAAATGTAGATGCAAGGGGCAGATGATACAATGAGAAGTCGAAGACAGACAATGTGAGAAATCAGCCATAAATGAGAAAGAAATATTTACAACGAACTCCCAGATCTTCTGGGAGAAATAGAGAACCAATATCTGAAATTAATGGTGGGGCTTTTGTGATGCCAGAAATAATAGAATAGATAAAGGTTGCTCAAGCTCTGGTTCATGGAGATGTTTCAGGATAACAAGAAACTGACATGTGAGATCAAGGGGAGTTGGATCTGCAACTTGGGGTACTTACCAAAAGTTGTGAGGAACACACTGAAAAGGATAACATTTCTGTTAGTATTGCTGTTACAAACCATTTCAAAAGTTAATGGCATAAAAAAACAATTTTAACATACTCATGGTTTCTGTGGGTCAGGGATTTGTATGGAGCACAGCAGGGATGAGCTGTTTCTGTTCTCTGATGTCTGGGGCTTCAGCTAGGAAGACTTGAAGATGGGGGTAACTTGATGGCTGGGGTTTAGAATCATCTGGAGGTATCTTCATAGTTGATAACTGGCTGCTGGTGGGAACTCAGTTGGAATGATGGCTGAAAAAAAGTACAAGTGACCTCTCTGTGTGCTTTCACTGCATGAGATAGGCTTCCTCAGCTTGGTATCTGGGTTCCAAAAGGAGCATCCCAAGATAACCAGGCAGAGACATGATCACTTTTTTAATCTAACCTTAGAAGTCACATAGGATCACTTCTTCCAAAGTCACAAGTCCACCCATTTTCTAGGAAAGAGGACTTAGATTCCACTTCTCTATGGGAGGAGTGTCAAAGTCACATTGTAAAGAAGAGCAAGTGCGATGGGAGTTGTTCTTTTGGACCTCTTTGGAAAATGTATTCTGCCACAGATGGATGGCCCTACAGAACTACTCTCTTGCCTGGCTTTGGGGGAATTTTTTTAATGTCCCTATGTACCTGGGACTCAAAAGCTAAGCGAGAAAAGTATTGTTCTATTTGGGAGTCCAATAGGACAGCATTCCTTTAAAAGTTAGATTAGGATAAGTTGGCTGCATGTGTTATCACCTGGAAGGAAAAAAACCTCTTCCAACACATTAAGTGGAAGAACAGAGATAAATCATAATTTTGGAAAAGTCAGAATCAATGGGGAAAGATCCTGCCTGGAGAAACAATGGAGGACAATGGTGGCAGGATGCAGAATGGGGACAAATGGCAGATCAATGATGGCCATAAACAAACAAACAAAAAAAATAGTGTCTGAGAAATATAAGTAAACAATCTTAATTTATAAGAAGTAGGTAAAAACTTTTTTTTTTAACTAGCGTGCCTTCTGAGAGAACTTATTTGTTGTCAAAGTGTATTTTGTCATAGTTAGGAATAACAAACAGCTCAAATGGGGACTATACTTCTAAGAGATGGTGCTATCTCAGAAGTACATGGTAATTTATTATTATTATTTCTTATAAATTTGTTATAACAGGTATACCATGTTCATTTCTTATTATATTTAGTTTTTTTAATGTTAAACTTTTTATTTATTACACCAAGTATCCAATATTCTAATTTGTGTTATTTCTGAATTTAAGTTATACTTTCTGGAGTTTGGCAAACTATTTAGTCATCACTATCTGAAACATATTAGCACCAGGTGGCAGCAAAATCTGAGAACTGAGATAAAATTCTTAGCAGGAAAGTAAACACCTAATTAAGAATTTACCTAAAACCTCAAGATGATTGATAAGGGGTAGCAAATGCATTACTTATCCACTCTCCTTGTTTCTATTTAGATATTCTCTCTCCCTCCCTCCCTACTTCTCTCCCTCACATTTCAGTGAGTGATTATCCAAACTGTGCATATACCCTCCCCTCCCATAGCCCCCATATACCCATATATACTCTTGTAAACACAGAGAATATTCACCAGCCAGCCAAGTGTACGGTGCTAAAAGTTAGCTTCAGAAGGGCAAGAACTAGGATAGCCCAGGGTATAGAAAGCCAACAGAGTAAATCAAATTAAAATCTCTTAGGAAAATCCAGGATCTAAAGGAACAGAGACCAAGTTCAACACCAAATTCCAAAGGGCCAGAAGCAGATGACTGAATGAGACAAAGAGGAGATGTAAAAAGCAAGAACAAGAAACATAACAGTAACTCACCTTCAGAGGTCAGCAAGGGCATGAGCCTGGTCATTTTGAGCTGGCCTAAAGAGAGAGAGAAGAAACTAGAGTCATGCTGTCTTCTTGGATGTGTCCAATGGTTACTACATCACCTCTACAAGTTTTTCTATTCTATATGGGCTGGCCAAAGAATAGAGTTCTGGAATCCTTTTCTGATTTTGTCCTGTAGTTACTGGGTGATCCAAACTGGCTGTACCCAAGCTTGAGATGAGTCCCTCAGCAGATAAGAGTCAGTGTTAATCTAGTCTTGCCAGAAGAGATGTTAGTGATTTTGGATGGCAGTTCCAATTTGCTCTTCTTTAAGAAGCACTGCCTTAGTCACTTCAGATTTTATCTGGCTAGGGCCTGGTACTTAAGCTGTCAAACCAGAGAGAGATGTGTACTTTTAAAACACAAATACAAAATCAAAATCATTTTAAAGTCCATTAAACAGAGATTTTCGTCGGAAAGAAACTCAAAATTGCTAAACAACTTTCTTTTCAGATGCTTAATCATGATATACTTCCAAATAGTATTTTTCAATAATTATATTTTGCAAGCATTTAAAAAAAGTAGGTGTTAGAGCTTTTAGGCATCTTCAATCCTTTTTCCTACTTGTTATAAAGGTCTACAATTCAGTCCTTGGAACATGTGTCAAACTCTCAAATTATACACCATCATTTGAAGAATCTCTAAAAGGTTTGGAAGGGGATCTATTGTAATCTTTCTTTATTCCTAAAGCTTTCCACACAACTGCATATTTCATTGTAGGGCTGTGAAAATGGATGTTCATGTCATATGTCTAAAGAAAAACAACAGTCTTTGTTCCATGGAAAATTTCAGAAAATTCACAGGTGTTAACAAGTGGGAGAATGCCAGTTTTTGCTCTAAGGAAGAAAGGACTTATTGAGAAGTAGTTGGGTTTGTTTCTGGCTTTGCAAATGAAGAAGTGGACTGTCTTCACAGAGCAGGTGTTTATGGACAACTAGCAATAAAATGGAATCAAAGTATCCCATGCTGAAGAGTTGCTAGGTGCCCAGAGAGTACCCTGGCATGATCTCCTTGTTCCTGGGGCTACACCTCTGGAACCTGATTCAGCAGCATGGTAAGTGTGGATTTCCCTCCCTGTCACCTCTCTTGGATGGAAACCCACTAATACGATCTGATGTATAAACCAGGAAGCCTGTTTATTAAACTTATAACTAGGGACTTGGATCCTCTGATAGGTATATTCTTCTATAGATAGATCTACATAGAAAGACAAATAATTATCAAAAGTCTGCTGCACATTAGCAGAGACTAAGAACAAGGGGAATTAGCACATCAGTCCTGTATTTAATAGCATTAACTTTGATATAGCCCATTGGACTTGTCTCTGTAGGAACAAGACACATTAAATCCCCCACCATTTCTTTATTGAACTTGATGTAATAGCTTTTCTAGTTCTGACATTTTATATTCAACTTCAACTTGATTTCTATTTACTTTTGGAACCAATGGAAGCATATTAGGAACTAAAAAGGGTCAGACAAACCACAACAAGAGAGAACTGTGGCTCAGGATATATGAGGAGGAAGAAAGAGTGCTCTTAATTACTCTGCATGATTTTAAATCTCTAGACTCAGATATATTCTATAATATACAAGAAACACAGATACTGCTTATTGTCTTCTGAGACATTTTGAGACATCATAGAGTTGAGAAGAGGTGCTTAAATACTTGAAACAAGTGTATGTTCTGATTTTCCTAGTAGAAAAATGATTTGACCCTGAAAAGACAGGACAAGTAAGTCTAAAATAAACCTCTGGGAAAATTTAGACAGATTGTTGAGCATAAGAAAGAAAACAGTGATCCCTAGGAAGCAACATGAGTTCACTACAAATGCATCAGCCATTCAACCAGTTCATCATTTATATTCTAGGCTGGGTTATTAGCAGACATGTTTATTCATTGGTTTATTAGACTTAAGATCAAACCCAAACATAGATCATAAAATCAATTAAATGGTATTTTATTTTATTTCTAGTCCCAAATCAGTTAATGTAGTAGCAATTATTTATTTTTCAGAAGTCTGGGTAAAACTGTAGTTAAGTCCATCCTAACCAAAGGTCTACTATACCTCCTATAGTCACTCTGAAGGCAACTTTTTAGTTCTAATAATATTGCCTTTATTTGGCACATCTCTAAATTCCTCTTTCAGAATTCTCTTCTGAAATTACTTTCTTCACAGTTGAAAGTTATTGCCCTTTGAATAATGGATTTTAAAATTTTCTAGAAATAGTCAAGTCTATTATAAACAATGACAACAAAAAGGTAAACTTTGATCAGCTAGTCAATTGACTGAGCGGGCAGGAAAGTGGGGAAGGCAAAGATTAAAGATACACACATAAACCAAGAACAGCGATTTAGTCGGAAGTCTTATAAATTGACCCTAAAAGCAATCTCTGAACAGGACATTTCTAATGGAGGAAAATGTCCTTAATACTTTTGAATTTTTAAAGATTATCTTGCTTTCCAATGTTTAAAAATGCAAGTTTAAAATGATAAGGGAGATTGAATATAGGAAGACATACAGACTTCTATTTCTTTCTTCTGATCTAGCAATGTAATCCGACCGTTACCAATATCTTTTAGTAATAGAACAGATTTCATTCCATTCCAAACACATTTTTGTATGTATGATTTTTTAAAATCGGGATAACAGATTTTATCTTCTAATGTTCTGATAGGCTATACATCTTAGCTCTTTTACTTAAACTTAAATAGAATTTTAAAAACATATAAGAACAAAGATTTAGGTAGTTTTAAGTTTGTATCTTTTAAAAAATTATTTTGAAAACAAAATTCAAACTTTAACTTTAAATGCAAAAATATTCAGTTACCAATAGATTCACATTATAGTCAAGTATTCTGTTATACATGACTTTAACCAAATTTTAAAAGTTAGAATATCTGTGGTAGTATCAGAAAGAAATGTATGTAATGTTATTTTTCCAATATGTTTCATCCATGCAAATTTTCCCAAGTGACATTTCAAATATTCTTCTCCAGAAGTTAATTGAATAAGAAATAAAAATAAATAATCTTTATTTATAACATAACCTTATTTAAGAGCATTAAAAATGATTTACATATAATTCAACAAAATATTTTAAAAGCATGGGAAGGGCTGAGTGAGTATTCACGTTCATGCTTTAAAGTCCTGTGGACCTGCTAAATTTGACTTAGGCATTCTAATAGCTATTGCACAATCAATTCGGTGATCTATGAAGTAAAAAAAAAAAAGTCTATTTAGAAGGGGACAATATTCTAAATTCTGAAGTCTGAGGGTGAAGAAGCTCAATCACTTGCTAACCTACAAAATTTTCTAGTGGTAAACTGATGTGGTTGAAAGTGGATTATGTAATTTGTTAGAAGTACCTAAAATGCAACTCAGATTATTTCACTTCTCTATTCTAAATAGCTCAGGAGCTCTCCACTACCTATAAATTAACAATAAACTTCTTGTTCTGAAATTTGAGGCCATCCTTAAAACAAAATCGAGGTTAGCTCCCTGAAGGCAGATGGCATTTCTTATTCAATATTGTGTTGCCAGCATTGTCACAGGCCTTTGTGACACTGATGTTCAAAGATGTTATATAGAATGCTCAATCAGCCAAGAAAGTTTATGGAAACCTCTCCAGCCCTCATCTCTCCATAAGGGCTGATCCTGACAGCTTTACCTGTTGAGTGATGACCAGTATCTTCAAAGTTGATAATAATGATCATAATGTCTCTATTACCAATAATAGCTATAATAACATCACTTTGTATTTGTATAGTATTCTACAGTTGACACAAAAATTTTAATCTGTTCTCATAACTAGCATGCTTTGTGAGCCAAGTAGTGACCCTGATAGTGCTCTACAAGGCAGAAGGCAAGTCCTTGTTAAGTGGTTGGTAGATGCCATTTCCTCCTGATTTGAACAATGGAATGCAGTCTCTTTCTCTCCTTCTAATCCTTATGGCATTTCGTTTATACATCTCTTATGACACTTACTAATAACTCCATATATTTTTATATAGAGTGGTACAGTTTACAAAACACTTTCTCATACTATTTTTTTAAATTTCTTATTCAATTAAATTCTTGTTTTTATTTTATTCTCAGAGTTTTGTTTAGAGAAAAAAAAATCCTCTTCTTATCCTGAGGACCCCGCTGCTCTTTCCACACTCTCTAAAAATAAAAAGTGAAAGCTACTCAGTAGATTACACCACCCACAACTACTATCACACTCATTTTATCATCCTTCAAGAATAATAGAAACTTTTTAGGTCCCTACTCTCTGCCAGATGCTGGGATAATTTTTTTATAGATAACACTATTTCAGTTTACCTCTTCTTTGCTCTAAGGTTGTTAAATTTAATTCTCCCTTAAAAAAAAAACTAGCTAAATTTTAGAAATAAAATTTGTACTTTCCTTCTCTGTGGATACTCTAACTAATGAAGAAAAAGGGTAGTGATTCTGAGAAGGAACTGACACGCTTTCTGAAACTATGCTTCAGTGACTGATTTAGGGAACCATTCTGGTTGGAGTTCAGTAGGATGGTGTAACACATCAGGTGGATCAAGAATGTGTTGCTAAGTGCTGCCAGTTAGGGGAATTTCTGATGAGACCTCATCAGGTAGGAAGAAATTCCAGCCTACATGTTTTGGTGATGAGGCTCTTCATTCCTCACCTTGGTTCAGAGTGACAGTTTCAAGCCAGAAGGTGGCTGGAGAAACAGAACCAAGATGAAGGCCACTACCAAGAATCTCCTGGGTCTATGGCCATGCCACTCTGAACAAGCCTGATCCCACCTGATCTTGGAAGCTAAGCAGGGTTGGGCCAAGTTAGTACTTGGATGGGAAACCACCTAGGAAGACCAGGTGCTGTAGGCATAAAAAATAAAAATAAGGGATTGTAAACTGACTTGCAATCTGTGAGGTCAACCAAGGGTTGCCTCGCCTAAAAATAATAATTATATCCTGGGTCTGAGGACAGAAAACCCCCTGTGCCAAGATGTGGCATTACATAATTCCAGGGGACACTCTTCATGTGGAATAGAACACGCATGGTGCCCTTGGAGTTGTGCAACATGGGGTCCTCCCTTTGGTGTCTGGCTCTGTACTTTCATTCCACTGACTGCGTGTCATATCTATGCTGGAGACCCTCAGGTAACTGGAAATGCTCAGGCTTTCATAACTCCTCTGATAATTTACTTATTGGTGTCCTTATTTCATTTAATGGCTTAGTTCATTTAATGGTTTCCTATAACTTCCTGTTAAAGATGTTTGTAGGTGTAGGCCACAATGGGATTCTCTAGACATACTGAATGGGAACATGAAGACCAGTACCATGCCCAATGTATGATCCTCTCATAGCATAACTCAAGACTCCCTGTGGATTTCCCTGGGAAAAAAGCTCGACTTCACCCAGACTATGTGGCCTCCATTCCTTTAGCTATGTTTTTCTGAGAAAAGCATCACATTTTGAATAAATTGAATTCCTATTTGGGGCCTGGTAACTATTTCCTGTCTACCTTTTAGGGCCTTGTGGTTCTCAAAACTGACTATACTATAGAATTATCTAGAGAACTTTAAAAAATTTATTAATGTCTGGTTTCTATTTCAGACTAATTAAACCAGGATCCCTGAAGGTGGGACCTAGGCAATCACATTTTTAAAAAGGTCCCCAAATAGCTTTGTTGTGCCATCAGGGTTGAGAAACTATGCCCTAGGTGGTTTTCTTACTCTTCTTCTGATCTCACCCTCATTGACGAACTGCACTTCAGAAGGTTTGCACAGCTGGACCAACTCAGTTGTGAAACTGAAAAACGGGCCAGTGAGATCACAAAGGTGATGAGACAACATGTCATTTAAACATATTTATCAAGTGCCACATTCCAGGCTAAGTGCTCAGATAACCTATAACAAATAACACGAGGTACCTGCCCTCAATAAGTTTCTACTCTAGTTAAAAAGACAGATATAAGAACAGAGAAAAATTAAATTGAGGTACTGTGGGAGCAGAGGGTGGGGAAATAAGGTAAGATTTACGAGAAGAGAAGAGATTTCAATTGGGTCTTCAGGGACGAGTAATATTTTGATCAATGAAAAAGAAGCAGAAAGCATGCCAAAGAAAGGACTAGCTTGAGCAAAGACATAGAAGCAAGGAAGCATATAGGACGTTAGGAATTATAGGAACCTGATGGAGCTTCAAGAAAATGGTGGGCTATGAGGCTGAAAACTTAAATGAAAACTTGACAGGCCCCAGAACCCTGTACAAGGAATTGGTAGGTGTTGTGTGAGTCTGTATGGTGTGTGTCTTAGATGGAGGGGCCATAATAACAGTTCAGAACTAAATAGTGCCATGACAAGATCTTGAACAAATAAGAATATGATCAACGTGAACTTTGATAAATACATGAGAGGTAGTCATTTATCCTGCCCTGTCAACCTTGCTTAACCATGCCCACTGCTCTAGGGACCTGAATATACCTCTGCTGCATTCTTTGTGCCTTTTACATATGTTCTCTCTGTTCAGAATGTTCTTTCCTCTCTTCTTTGATGATTCCTTTCTACTGACCAAACTCTGAAGTCATCTTCTCTGTGCTGCTTTCTGTAGCACTTTTGTAGGGATAGCTAAGAATAGTGCTTGCTAATTGTATTTTTTGAGATGCCTGTCTTTCTCTCCAGATTTTGAGCCCCTAGAGGACAGGAATGGGATCTTTCTAAACTTTCCTTAACCAGGACTCACTCAGTAGAGTGGCTGGCATGTTGGCCGTGTAGACTTACTGACTGAATGAATGGGAAAGCATTTATCAGATGTTGGAAAGATTCAAATGCAGCAATTATGTTCTTTAATGTTTGAGTATAGAGATTCAGAAAAAAAAATTTTTTTTGTATTTAAAACCATTTGCTCAGGCTTGAAACATTTCTCTTCAGAAGTGTTCACTTACATAAGCAAAGTGACAGTTGCTAAAGCTATTTCTTTTTTTTCATATAGCAAGCAATGTTTATTTTTTAGTAATAATCTGCCAAAGATATATTAAAATTAATGTGTCTTTGGTCAGTGGAAATACAGGTAATACTCAAAAAGCCCCTGCAATCCATTGAGGCCTACAGAAGAGAAAAAAAAAATCCCCTAGGGGGTGTGACAATGGGATTTGGGGGCTTGCTGGACAGAGAAGAGGGAGGGTGATGCTCTCTGTGAATTTTGTTGATTTCCAATTCCTGAAATGTATTTCACTAGTTGGGGGATTAAAAGATTTACTAGTGAGAGTGTCAGTTGTCAAAGGATTTAGGGTAGATTCTCTAATCCTATAAAGGAGAGCTCTGGCAGCTTTCCCAACAGGAATTTAGAAATATTTGGTACCTTAGAAATTATTTGTTATACTCTCTTAGTTCTTCTATAACAGTGGTCCCCAACCTTTTTGGCAGTAGGGCCTGGTTCTCCTATGAGAATCTAGTGCCTGATGATCTGAGGTGGAGTTGAGGCTGTGATGCTAGCTAGCGCTGTGGCGTGGCTGCAAATATAGATGAAGCTTTGCTTGCTCTCTCGCCGCTCACCTCCTGCTCTGCGGCCCAGTTCCTAACAGGCCAAGGACAAGTACAAATCCTCACTCAGCCCAAGGGTTGGGGACCCCTGTTCTATAACAATCCTGCTGCCCCTGGAAGAAAAGGCAACTTTCATGAATTTAATTTTTGCATTGTTGCTCTCCTATCCTTTTTGCAAGGCACTCTATTTCTCCTTAAAGTTCTAATGGCCTTTGCTCATGTATTTTGATGCTCCGTTGTTAGGCCCATACACATTAAGGACTGTTACGTCTTCTTATAAAATTAACCCCTTTGTCAATATGTAATGCGCCTCCTCTTTATCCCTGATAATTTTCCTTTGTTCTAAAGTCTGCTTTGTTCGAAATTTAATATAGCTATTCCCACTTTCTTTTAATTAGTATTAGCCTGGTATATCTTTCTCTATCCCTTTAAGCTTTCTCTATCTATACATTTAAAGTGGGTTTCTCACGGAAAACATAGTTGGGTCGTGTTTTTTGTTCACTCTGACAACCATGTTGACAAAAAAATTGGTGTATTCATAGCATTCATATTTAAAGTGGTTATTGATACAGTTGGTTTAATATGTTCTATGTTTGTAACTGTTTTCTATTTGTTGTATTTGTTCTATATTTCTCCCCTGCCCCTTTTCTGCCTTTTCTGATATACCAATTATACTTCTTTTAAAATTTTTCTTAGTGATTACTCTAGAATTTATGATATATATTTACAACTAATCTAAGTCTACTTTCAAATTACACTATACCACTTACAGGTAGTAGAAGTACCTTATATCAAAATATTCCCAATTCCTTCCCCCATCCCTGAAAACATTCTACCATTTTATCCAGTACATTGTTAGCATTATTACTTTGAAGTTATTAAATCAGTTAACAATAAGAAATAAAAAATATTTTAACTTCATTTATTCCTTATTCTCAGATCTTCCTTTATGTAGACCCAAACTTACAATCTATATTATTTTCCTTCTCTCTGAAAAACTTCTTTTAACATTTCTTGCAGAGCATGTCTTCTGGCAATGAACTCCTTTTGTTTTTTGTTTTTTGGTCTGAGAAAATTTTTATTGTTTCTTCACTTTTAGAGGAAATTTTGCTGAATATCAAATTCTAGGTTTCTGTTTTGTTTGTTTACCAAAACTTTATTCTCTTCTTGCTCTTCTTGCTTGCATGGTTTCTGATGAGAATTCTGATGTAATGCTCATCCTTCTTCCTCTGTAAGTAACATGTTTTTCCTCTCTGGATTTTTTCAAAATTTTCTCATTATCTTTGCTTTTTTTTTTTTGAATTTGAATATGGTATATTTAGGTATAGATTTCTGGACATTTGTCTTGCTTGGTTTTCTCTGAGTTTCCTGCATCTGATTTGGTGTCTGTCATTAATTTTGGAAAATTCTCAGCCATTATTACTTAAAATATTTCTTCTACTCCATTCTCTTTCTCCTCTCCTCTAGTATTCCAATTAGGCATATGTTACATTATTTGAAATTATCCCACAGTTCTTAGATATTCTGTTCTGGGTTTTTTTTTTCCATTCTCTTTTTTTCCCTTTGCATTTCATTTTGGGAATTTTCTACTGTTATATCTTTAAACTCACTGATTCATTACTTGGGATTAGGTTCAGACTACTGACAAGTCCATCAAAGACATTGTTCATCTTCATTAGTGTTTTTCACTCCTGGCATTTCCTTTTCATCCTTTGAGTTTCCTCCTCTTGCTTATAGTACCCATTTGTGCTTGCACATTGTCATATTAATCATATTGCCATATTAATAATATTGCCATATTAATCATAATTATTTTAAATTCCTTGTCTATGCCATATCTGAGTCTGGTTCTGATCCTTGCTTTGTGTCTTTAGACTATGTCGTTTCTTGCCTGTTAATAGGCCTTGTGATTTTTTTGATGAAAATCAGATATAATGTATCTGATAGTGAGAATTGAGGTGAATAGGTTTTTAAGGTGAGGTTTTACCTTAATCTGTTTAGGAACTGGGCTGTGTTTAATGTTCACAGTACCAGCAGGTATCAGAGCCTTCAATTTCCTCCAGCATCCTTGTTGTCTTTGGATTTTCCCCCAAACTCCTTCTTACATAGAGACTGTACTTTGCAGCTCTTTCAGCTGGAATCCACTGTTATTTTCCTAGAGCACTATGGATGTGGTGGTAAGGTGTAGAGGGAGGGGAAGCATTATATAATTCTATGATTAAGTTTCAGTCTTTAGTGGGCCTGTGTCCTTGGGCTGTGACCTTCACAAGAGTTTCTCAACCTTTCCCCTCTTAGGAGAGACAGGAAGGGTAGGAGGGGCTGCAGTTGGGTAATGTTCCCCCTCCCCCCATAAGTCTCTGGGTATCTTTCCCCCTGCTTAGTAGACCTTTGGTATGGAGAAGACTCTGGGCATATTTCAAAATGGTTTATTTCCCCCTCCTCTGACAGAAACAAGAAGATTTTTTCCTTGGCTCTTCACCTTGAGAATCTGGTGAGGTTTCTAGAGGAAAAATCAATGGAAGTGTAGGGTCTCTCTAAGACTGTAGCCCCCAGGAGTTTCTCACTCTCACCATAGTCCAAACTCCATCTCAAAGTTACTGTTTAAATTTTCCTACCAGTGTAAGGCTCCAGGGCCTTCTGTTTCAAGTAAACTAATGTTGGCTGTGATTTTCCATGTTTTGGGGAGCAGTCTGCCCTGCAATCTCAATTCTCTGGCAAGTCCAAGAAGAGTAATTGATTTTAAGCTTGTCAGCTTTTTTTCTTAGAAGAATATGAGTGACAACTTTTAAGTTCTTTATATGTCAGACTTGAAACAGGAAACCTTCAAAACTCCATGAAAGCAAACTTAAATAGCATTTTGTCATTTATTCAATTACAGTTGGCTCTCTGATCCATGGGTTCTGCATCTGTAGATTCGACCAACTCTGGATCAAAATTATTCAGAAAAAAATGTTACATTTCGTTGCTGATGTGTACTATGTAGCATTAGGCCTATGTTGGTTGTCTGTACTAAACATGCACAGACTTTTTTTCTTGTCATTTACTAAGCAATACAGTATAACAACTATTTACATAGAATTTATATTGTATTAGGTATTATAAGTAATCTAGTATATGGGAGAATGTGCATAGGTTGTATAAAAATACTATGCCATTTTGTGTAAGAAACTTAAGCATCTTCATATTTTAGTATCGGTGAGGGGTCATGTAACCAGTTCCCCGCACAGATACCAAGGGACAACTGCATTCTCCCTCACATTTCCTCTGATCTAATCAAATTGAACTTCTCAGCATTCTTCTTTCTGATATTTTCCCCAATCCCACCCTGTGCCTTTCGCCTGGAATGTTCTCTACCAATTGTCCCTCCCTCTGCACTCATCCAAATCCAATTCATCTTTCTATGTCTATCCCAAATGTGACCTCTCCTACTATTTCTAGAATTTCTAGATTTAATGCCTCCCTCCTCCAAACACCTACCTACCTTATAATCTGATCTTTTTTTGACACATCACTGTCTACCTTTTATTATAGTAATTTGGTATGTGTCTTGCTGCCACTTCCAGTGCTTTTCAACCTTTTCCCTGTTATGCACAAATAGAAAATGATATTTATAAAGCAAAACCAAGAGAGAAAGCTGCTTTGCCACTGGCCCAGTTACACTGGGGGCTGAGAATGTTAATGTCTCCACACACTTTCAAGCACAGGGGTTGAGAAGCTGTCTTGTACCTGTAGGTACGGAGGGCCAACTTTAGTAAGAAACGAAGTTAGGAAGCAAGGTTGGGCCCATGTGGAATATTCACCAATTTGCATGTCTGTATATCATGTGATATTGACATTCATGATAATAATACCTAAGCTACTGCAAAATTCAAGTGTCTTGTAAATTGCCAAAGTTTAAATAGAATTTAATATGATCTAAAGTTAAGTATGTTTACTGTGTTTTCATTGCAAGCATAGTGTAAAGTAAAGCTGCATCTTTTGAGATTGAGTTAGATGGTGAGGAGTATGGGTATGAGAAATTAAAGTCAGTGAATAAAGCAAAACAAATTTTACAGAGTAAAAATTACTCCTGAAAATTGTTTAAATTGCCCATAAGATCCACTAAACATAGTTTTATTCATATGACCTTATGCAATAATTCTTGGGCACAGTAAGTTTTGAGAATAATTAAGGTAATGAAAAGAACGAAAGGTAGGGGAAGGAGGCATCTATCTGGGTATTTAAGCAATTTTACATGTAAAATGATCATCAAATTCCTAAGTGGTGAATGGTTGATGAGTGGAGAATTCAAGTGTTATTGATTGCCAGTAGAGTTTATTTCTTTTGGTTTGACATAAGGTCTCTATAACCTTATATAAACAAATTGTTTGGTGATGGTGATGGTGATGGTGATGGTGTGTGTGTGTGTGGTAACAGGCAACAGCAAGGCAGAAAGTGGAGAGGATTAAGAGCTAAAATCAGTGAACACTATGTATAAGTTTAAGACAATATTATAAGATAAAAATAAATGGGATTTTGTTTCTACAGCAAAACTCTCTTGATTGAAAGTAGTAGAAGTTCACTTGAACTAGTTTAAGCAATTAAATAAAAGCAAGTGGGGGCTGGGGATTTTTGAAGGTTTTGTGGTGTAACCAGACCTAAGTGTTGGGATGCAGTGTTGCCTCAGGAATAAACTGGAAACAGGAAATTTGAATGTGCTGCAAACTGTTTCCTTTTTCTGTATCTTATCATGCTTTCCTCCCTCCCCTCTCTATCTCTTGCATGTCTTTTGATCATATTTCCAAAAGAGTGAAGGGCTAAAAAAGGTAGGGATTACTGCTGCTGTTTCACCAGTATTTTAGAGAGAAATAACAGAATATTAAGGAAGTATCTATTCTTTGTTTACTAAGACATTTTGTTTGTTTTATATCGAGAATTGCCAGTTATTTATTTTTCTTTCTCATTGTGGTATAACTTACGTTCATAAACTACACAAATCCTAGGTATAGAGCTTGATGAATTTTCACATATGAAATCACATCAGATCAATATATAGAACATTTCCAGCACCCCAGAAAGCTACTTCATGTTCTTTCCCAGGTAATCCCATCCCAAATGTAACCACCATTATCACTTTATTTTTTAACCTTTCTTCATCTCAGTTCACAAGATGGTTGGAATGATGGAGTTCACAAGGAGATAGAATGCATTCATAACTATAGTAGATATTTCAATAATTCATGGCTAGAGAAAGAACCTAGTGAAGGTAGTAGCTTTTAAATGTTTTTGAACATGACCTACAGTAAATAAACAACTTTTTTTAAACATCATGATGAGGACATGCATATACTCATCTCTCTACACTTATAAATAGCATATATGAGCAGCATGGCTGCATCTTATTCGCCAGTCTATGGAACAAAAAACACAGCCACCAAAAGTTCTGCTGTGAGCATCTTTTCCACTCAAGAAAACAGCCAGACTAAAACTAGAATCCTAGTCCCAACCCCGAATTCCTGGGAAGGTATCTTATTGTTCCAGCTTTACCAGGTGTCTGCTCCTGGAAGAATTCACTAAGGTCTGGAATGTGGATTCATCCCTGGACAAAATGGCTGCCAGAGGCTCATGAACTGATGGCATGCACATCTGGTCAAGACAAATAGTTCCCAATAAGGAAATAGACTGGGAAGATAACCTAGGAGGCCTATATTATTGTGCCAAGATTAAATTTGATTCTCAGGTTCTCCATATACTTGCTCTATACTAGAAAAATTATTTCTTTATTCATATAGTTACTATATGTTCTCTTAGTCTGTTCCAAGAACTGTGCTAGGTTCTAAGTAAATAGTATTATATACCTTTCCACAAGAAACAGTTTTGTTCAAGTATAATTGACATATAATAAACACATATACACATATTTGAAGTGTACAATTTGGTAAGTTTTGACATATGTATACACTTATGTAACTAACTAGTACCATAATCAAGATAATGAACACTTCCAACACCTCTAAAGTTTCCTCATGCCCCTGTGTCATCCCTCCGTCCTACCCCACCCCTTTTAGCTAGTATTCTTAATTCTTCAAATAGGTCCTGTAATTCCCTATAAACATAAATTTGATTCTGTTATTTTTGAAAGTGATCTTATTTCCCACTACATTTTTAAATTGATAACTGTCATTAAGGAAAGCTTTCTCTAGACACTTTATTGAATTTGTTTCGATTTATTCCTTTGGGTTTTACAAGTCAGCAACCATAATATCTTAAAAAACCATAATATCTTAAATTTACAAGTCAGCAACCATATCTTAAAAAAACCATAATATCTTAAATCCTTTGTCTGTCTGTCTGTCTGTCTGTCTACCTGCCTACCTACCTATCTGATTGGCCTTCCTGGTTCAGTTAGGACCAGGAAAATGTTGGCTAATAGCTTCAGGACTACTCCTAACAACTTCAGGGCCCAGAGAAAGAGTACAAAGAGGTCCACACAACAAATGTTTAAATATTTAAAGATTACAAATCAAGCTAACAAACTGGTAGATTAAAAGTTCTATCCTGCTACTTCAATACACCTAACTTATAGCAACCATACATATAATAACCTAAAAGTCTAGGTTCAAATTTAGAATCTTTGAGTGCTATACCTTCCTATAGTCCTTGAGATCACTTTTTCAGAACTTAACTTGAATTATCTTTATTTCAAAAAGGTCTTGTTTAACTGACCCTTGAATAAAAAAAAAACATTTTTGCATGGTATTGACTAATATTTTAATTTTTTTCTTAAATTAAAATTTTATAAGCACCATTCCTAGAGTAACACAAACATCAGCATGTATTATACCCACAAAGACAATCCAAATTGCTCAGATTTTGTGCTTTATTTTAGAAATTGTATTTCAAAATTTTCTTACAGGTTCTTAATTTTCCTTGGTCCACAATTTCTAACTCTACTCCTACTCCTTGGAAGACCCTAAGACTTGAGTTTCCTTAGCTATTACTTAAACATCCTTATTACTTCTGAGGATAATACCATCAGTGGATGCATTCTAAGTAAGTCATCTGAATATTTACAAGCACATATAAAAAAGGCTGGGTCTGGAAGTTAGGCCATCCAGAGAGAAGGACCTGCGATCTGGACAGGGATCAAAGCCAGCCAGCTGCTTTTTCATTGGTGACAGCTGGTATAACTGGAAGAACTTGGGATGGAAATTAGGAAACCCAGTTGGAGTTCCAACTCTGTCACTAACTGCCTGAATTGGAGTGAGTCACTTAAAATTCTTTGTTGAGCCTCAGTGTCATTAGCTATAAAATTGGAATGAGGACACTGGCATTAAGGCCTCTACCACTTTTGACGGGGAAATCACACTTGTCTGAGCTTCGATTTCTGCACCTGTTACAGTTAAGACTTGTGCCCTCCCCACCTCACAGGTTCTTTGTGTTTTTTGTTTGTTTGTTTTTTGTTTTTTGTTTTTTTTTGCGGGAGAGGGGAAGAGAGGCGAGAGAATGAAGGCACAACCTTTCTGAGCTTCAGTTTCTACATGTGTAAAGAGCTACGAACATACTGACAGCCCACCAACAAAACTGGAAGAACAGAGGAAAATGGACAAAACATTTTTGTGAAATGTAGAGGGCTATACAAATGTGAACTGTTTCATACTTAAAACTCAACAAACTGACCTAAGAAGCGTTTTTGAGTCTTTTCTACTGGCTCTAGTGTTAAAATCCCACTACATAAATAAAGACCACTTTTTAAAAAAAATTCTCGCCCGTGTTTGTAACTCACCTGAGCGCAGACCACACCCCTAAAGGCTGAGGCGGGTGAGGGCGTGGCCTAGCCCAGTGGGCCCAATGAGAGGTCCCGCCCTGTCGCTCCCGCGCCTGCGCCTTGCACACCGACCGCCCTCCAGCGCCTCAGCGGGAGGTAAGGGGCTCGCGGGAGGCCGTCTCAGGGGCGTCTGTCCCTAAGCCGCAAAGTGGGCCTGGCGCATGGGAGGGCAGCCCAGCTGCAAGCGGGGTATCAGGTCAGGTCGGACGTGCGAGCTGGGTGGGGACTCATGCCTCCGAGAAGTGGCGGTTTCGCTTTTGGAAGCACTATTAGGAACGGATATGGGGAGGCGGCCGACGGGACCAGCCGGGTGGAAAAGTTCCTGGCGTCTGTCATGCCCCTCACGCACTGTGGGCCTTAGGCCGTCGGAGTTCCCGGCGTCTCGGTCTCGAGACGGGCCCGCGCATCTGTTCTCTGGTGGGGGGCGTTTAGTGTGTGTGGCCTAGGTGCGCGGTGGTGACACTGCGAGGAGTGATGGGGGGCTCCGGAGTTGTTGGGAAGAATTGGGAACAAGAGGTCGGAGCCTCCTGTCAGCCAGACCAGGAGGTGATTCACAGAAGGTCCCACATCTAACTCCCTCCTTACCTAAATTCGGAATCGGAGGCTCCAAGAGGAGATCATACGGTAGGACGAAAGGCCTTGACTTTTCGTTCCCAATTCAGTACCCCGTCCCCCAGTCAGAAACACGGGGCGACGAGCCTGAGGAATTTCGGTGCCACCAACGTGGAGAAATGTAGGATCTCTAGGCTGATGGTGGATGTTCACTCTTGGGCGGGGGTGTTCCAGCAGTTTGGGACTTTTTCTGATAAATGGGACTTTCCAGTTATCAATAACCTCCTAAGTAATTTAGTTAACCTCGCAGTACTTTTTCCTCATGGGAAACATGAAGTATCATAGTATCAGCCGATAATAGTTGTAAGCACTAAATGATAAAGTTTGTAGCATCAGGAAACTCCTCCCCCCAAGTATTTTTGCAATGAATATGATTGTAGTTCTTTGACGTCTAAATGTTTGCTGTCTTATGGGAAACATCAGTTCATACATTACTTTTTATTTTGAAATAACTTTATAATTTTAAAAAGTTAAAGAGTTCTTTTCAACATTCTTAACACCTGATATAACCGGTACAATTATCAAAAGTAAGAAATTATCTGTATAGTACTAAAAGATTTCATCATACTAATGACCTTTTTCTGTTCCAGGATCCAATCTAAAATCCCACATTGCGTTTAGTTGGCGTGGCTCCTTAGTTTCCTACAATCTGATAGCTCCTCAGTCTTTCATGACCTTAACACTTTTGAAGAATACTCATCAGTTTTTTTTAAATTTTCCCTCATAATTTAAGGTCATGCATTTTTATTGATACCAGAGATATATATGTGCCCTTCTCAGTTAATCATTTGAGTCACTGGGGTGCATTAGATATGACACACTGCATTTGATGATATTCTTGACCACTTAGTTTAGATGGTGTCTGCTGAGATTCTCTAATGTAAAGTTACTATTTTTCCCGTTGCAATTAATTGATTTCTTGAGAGAGAACTTTTAAACTATGCAAATATCTTGTTTCTCTTCAAAGTGTCACTTGCTGATTTTAGCATTCATTGATAGATCTTGCCTTCAGTAATTATTACTGTGATATTATGATGATGACTTTGTTTCCTCCATTTCTTCATTTATTTATGTTCTTCTGTAATGAAGAGCTGCCTCTTCTTTCCATTTATTTACCCAGTTATTCATTTGTATCAGTATGGACTCATTAATTTTCTTATACTTTTGTTATTTACTTTATGGTTCACATTGTTCCAGCTTTGACCATTAGTTTTTCCAGTTGCTTCCTATGCCCTTTTGACAAACCCTCATCCTTTTTTGAGAAGTTCCTTTATGATGCTGTAAGATACTCCAAGTTTATCTTGTGTTTTTTGGTCCCCAGCCCTAGAATCAACCACTTTTCCAAGGACCTTTGATTTCTTTTTTTGGAAAGTGGTGTTTAAACACCAAGATCTAGGAGCTAAGTATGCACATTGTGACTTGGGTATCATTGTTTTTAAGGCCTGGCATGTGCACATATATCAGCCACACATACACATTCAATGGAGATATATATACACATATTCTATAGAGGTGTATATATAGACTATATATGCACACACACATATCCATGTGCACACAGATTTTATTTTTGTATATGTGTGTCTATATATATACATATATAGACATACATCTGTATATGTCTATATACTATTTATATATTTTTTTAAAAAACAAAGTTTATTCTGAATACCTCTGATTCTAATCTAGCAGCACAGGGTTTATTCTGCTTTTTGCTCCTTATTTGTAACTTTTTTCTTTAATAGCAAGAAATCTGGTTCTCATGTTCCATAAAATAATTTTCTTTTTGTTCAATCCTAGTATATTACATAATTTCAATATTTCTAACCTATACTCCTATTAAAAACAAATGTACTAACTAGAGTACAGTATAGTCGTATGTAGTTCTTTTTGTCTTTAGCCTTGTAGTGTCCAGTTAAAATACTGTTATGTAAAGTTACCTAAATTAGTTATTTTCCCCCTTATTTCTTTCAAAGTGACTGTACTATGTTATTTGTAATAGTTAATTGTATTCTTTATAGTTTGTATTCCACTTAGTTTCCCCCACATACCATTAAAAAAAAATTTTAATTTATAAAAATTCACTTTGTGGTTTACAATTCTGGGTCTGGACAAATGTAGATGTGTATCCATCACCACTGGCATAATACATAACAGTTTTATCACCCCAAATATTCTACTATTCATTTTTTAAAGAAATTACTCCTTCCATAGTTAGATTTCTTGCTGTCACCACATATTTGACCCCTTTTACCCCATCCACCTCACTTATCCTCCCTCCCCCCTTACCTTCTGGTAATCACTAATTCCATTACACTTTTAAAAAAATGTTTAACACAACAACTGTACAGAAATTGAGAAATCAGGCATTTTTATGTGTTTTCTTTTTCATATGTATATTCTAGTTTGATGTTAATGTAAATGTCCTTTTTGTTTTTCTGGTTTAATTATATCATAAATGTGTTCCAATTTTCTGACTGAAAAATCAAGAAATGCTGAAATAAACATTTATTATTCTATCACACTTTTAAACCACATTATGTATATTGAAATAAGACCTTACCTTAACAGCTTATAAACATTCGAGCTATTTTATGATCAGAGGCACTGCTGGACAACTTTGTGTTTCATTAATGTCATCAGTTATGCAATTATTTGTATGTTGTCTTTTTAGTTTTATATAGGCATTTTATTATTTTATAAAAAGGGAAATCGTGAAGAGAAGAAAAATTCCTGGCCAGAAGGAGACCGACAGTTGGAAAACAAATTGAGAGTTTCTTGAGGCAGAAAGTCTTCCCTGAGAGATAGCCATTATGAGGCAGCAGGTCTTCTCTGGACATGGAAAGCTGAGGGGCAGAGTCATGTATAATTCTGACCTAGAAACATCACTTTGGAACACTAAAATGACAGCTATCATACCATAGAGCAACAGTGAAAACAAGCTAAATATTCAATAATTGGAGTTTGTTAAATACTGTAAACTGCTTAGTGGAAGAGAAAGAATAATTGAGTTGTATCTCAAATGATACATAAAGTTTAGAGGCAGATGGTGTATAAAAGGGAATCTAGATAGAAGGAACATCATTGCAAAGCCAAAAACAGATTAGATGATAATAGGTTGTATTTTCTTGTTGAAATAATAGGGAACTCTTGGAAGTTTTTATTCAGAGAAGGGATATGTTGCAGTTGGTGTTTTAGATATACAGTGATTGGTAGTTTGTGGGAGAAAATTGGAGTGGGAAAATAGTCTAAATGCAGGCCAGTTAAGACACACATAATTTGCTATGCAGATTGTGTTGTTTGACTAGAGTGATAGGATTACAAATGGTGAAGCAGGGGTATGTAAAGAAACATTTTAGTCCTATGAGCATCAGTTGAGCATCAGGTATGTTTAAAAACATTTTGGTATATCCAAGTATTTAAAGAAATAATTATAGATAGTAATATGGATTTGTGTGTAAAGAGGTTATTTACACTGTGGCATAATGGTGGAAAATTATAAACAACCTAATTGGCCAACAATAGATGATTACATTATGGACCATCTATGTAATGTAATATTCTCTCTCTCTCTCTCTCTCTCTCTCTCTCTCTATATATATATATATATATATATATATATATATATATATATACACACACACACACATATGTATATATGTATATATATATAATAAAAATAAAAGGTGCACTATAGAAAAATAAATGGAAACATTTTTACTATAGTTCATCAAATTTTTAAAAATAAATCTTTTTCATTCATTCATTTATTCATTCAGTAACTGTACTTTATTCATTGTTCCTTGCTATTCCCCTCTTTGGGGTTTATTTTCTTTATTGCTGAAGTATGCATTTTTAGTAGTTCTCTTAATGAAGGGCTTGGTTAAAAACTTAATCTTCGTATGTCTGAAAATTATTATTTTTCCTTTACTTCTGATTAATAATTTCCCTCAGTAGACCATCTCCCTCAACACTTTGAAGATATTCCTGTGTCTTGATATCTCGCTTTAATGAAAAGATTGCTGCTTTCATTGTTTTAGTTTTAACTGTCTTTTATCTCCGATTTGCTTTTTAAGATTTTGTCTTTGTCCTTTATGTTCTGCAATTTTCCTTCCATGTATTTGGGTAATTTTTTTTTCCTTATGCTACTTGGAGCTTATGTGCAGTTTCAATTTGAGGTCCTACATCTTAATTCTCAGTATACTCTCTTTGAATAATGCCTTTTCACCACATTATTTTTTTCTTATGGGACTCCTATTTGTTGTTTAGCTTCTCATTTTATCCTTTATGTCTCTTATTTTCTTTTTATATTAAGTATCTCTTTTGTCTTCTATGTTCTGACCAGTATTTTCCAATCAGTAATTCTCTCTTCAGCTACAGAGTATACTGTTTAACTCATCTTTTGAGGTTTTAAGTAGAGTTTTTTAAGTAGAAATTTTACTTGGTTCATTTTTATATTGACCTGGTACTGTATTATAAAATTACCTAATTTAAGAAAAGATCTATTTCTTTCTTTATATCTTTGAATATTTTAAAATGTACCTATTTTGATTTTTTTTTTTAGATTACTTTATTCTCTCTTGTCTCTCATGAATGTTCCTCTTTTGTTGGGTCTGAGAACTAACTCTTTTGGCAGTTTGCTTCTCCATGTATGTCCAATTCCCACTTACTACTGTAGCTGTAGGACCCTATTTTTAGTGTCTGGAGATTTTCCTTTTTGCCTTTGAGCTTAGATCAAACATAAAATCTAAATTACAAGAAGATGAGATGGTCTATATAATCACTTCGAGATTGTTAACTGTGAAAGAAAGGAGAGAAACGGAACATTATTTAGAGTAATAGTTCTTAATATTTCTGGAGTGATAAATCTCTTTGATAATTTGATGAAAGCAATGGGCTCTGTCCTCCAAAATAACTAAAAAAAAAAGCTCACAATTTTTCATAAAGATTCAGTGACTCCTTAAAGTCTTTTTGTGAACACCTATCTATGGACCTTGGTCTAAGACATCAACCCAATGGGGTTAACATGGTCAAGTTTTTATTTGTTTGTTTGTTTGTTGTTTGTTTACACCTATAGCACCTGGTCTTCCTAGGTGGTCTCCCATCCAAGTATTAACTGGGAAGTTAATTTTTTTTTTTAATATGGAAGAGGTTGTGGCTAATAAGATGGTAGGAAACCATGGTGCGCAAAGTTTTCAAGCTTGGTTAAGCAGTGGAGCCCTTTATATAAAATCTAGAAAACTCAAATTTATGAAACAGATATAAGTAAATTTTCTCTAATTGGAATAGGTATGTGGTCCTGGAGCCTACTCACTTGCCAACCCCTACCTTCTCCTACCCTGGCCCCAAAGGTATACCTTTGGACTTTCTAGAACACTGGTAGAAACCTACTGGTGAATTAGAGCATTTGATTGTACTCCAAGGAATCCTGGGATCTTATTCCAGCTGTGTCACTGGCTATTCGTTTTGGTTGTAGAAAATCTAATCATTTTGTAAGAAAGGGAAGAGGTGATTTAAAGGACACTAATGAGGAGAGTTGCATACTATGTTATATTTAAAGTATATAATCAGATACATTATGATGACATTAGAAATGAAGTTTGATACAAGCAGAAATGTTAAGAATGAATTTTTTTCTTCTAGTTTTGCCATGTGACACCTTTTTCGAAAAGGCTATTCAGTGTCCAAGATACATACATTGGGAAATGAAAACTTGGGCAGTACCTTCCTAGTTTTTTAAAAAAGGTATTTACATATATACATTCTTATATAAAAAATGATCTGGAAAGACATACATCAAAATAGAAAGAGTAGGGGATGGGAGGGAGAAAAAAGTAAAGAGTAGTTAACTGTGGGTGAGCAGATGATTGTTGATTTTATTCTTTTTCGTATTTTCTCAACATTTTAAAGTGAATATACATTTGTAGAGGGAAAAAAATTTTAAAATAAAAGGTTTCTTTAAAAAGTCACTTAAGTTCAACATTAAGTTGAATATGTATTTAGAATAAATTATAAAATTACCTAACAGTTGGCTTTTGAAAACAACGAGACTCTTTAAAAATATTCTTAAATAAATATTTCCCTTTTAGGTTTTTTGTATGAGAAGAGAAGACAATTGTTGCAAGTAGAAGTGACATAACATTTTTTTAGGATGTCTGAAGATGAAGAAAAAGTGAAATTACGCCGTTTTGAACCAGCTATCCAGAAATTTATTAAAATAGTAATTCCAACAGACTTGGAGAGATTAAGAAAGCACCAGATAAATATTGAGAAGGTGAGTTTTTCCATTTTCTACGACAAAAAAAGTTACATATTCTGATTTATATTTATTGTACATTTTAGCTGAATTCAGAATATTAGAATCTTTGCTACAACATCTAGTTCCTGTTGATTTAACAACATTATTTATTTTTTCATCTGGTTTTTCTGTTCTAAAAATACACCTCTTGATTTCTTTTTTAGCAAGGGATATATATGAAAAAGGTCTGCATTTTTTCTTTTAGTTGCTGACATATTAGGCAGTTAATAATTAAAATGCAATATAATATGGCTTATATTATAATGCACCATAATATGGCTAAGGGGCTCACTTTAATTTCATTCACCCCATGACAAGTTTTTTTGAACCTGAGTGTATGTCCTATCCTCTTAAGGTGCATGTAGATTAAAAAGGCAAATTGTTGTGTGATATGAGGGAATTTCCCAACTTCATTTCTTCTCTTTGAGGAAAGCCCCAAATTGAGAAGTATTGCCTAGAAATCAGTTTAGGAAATAGGTGGAGGGAAGAAATAGTCTCAGGGATTATGGTGGAGGTTGCTTAGAACCCAGACTGGCTAGGGTCTGGTGGAATGGTTATGGCATTTATGAAAACATCAGGTTTACTGAGTACTGAGCATTGATTTTGATAGGTTATATACCTTATTCGATGTGGGACAGTTTAGTGGTATTTGATTCTTCAAAAAGACCTCCCCCAGTATAAATTTTAAGCTGTGTGGCCCTCCACTGATTTTTTTTTTGAGGGGGGTAATAGAAGTGGTTATTAAGCCTTTTAATGTAAACAATATTTATCACCCTCTAATGACTACCTTATACAACTCATAATGTTAACTTTTTTCTTTCATAGATACAATGTCTTTCTAGTATTTAAGTATTTTTAAAAAGTATAGAATATAAGTGCCAAGGATATTTTGATGGAAATAATATTTTGTCATACCTTAATTTCTGTTTTCTTTATCCAAAAGCAATAACAACTGTAACATTTAAGGATGGGGCGTTGTCTGGTAAACTGGTTATTCTGGTTATGAGCAGAAACAAATTAAAGGATTTCATGCTTTGATTAATGAGGAGGGCTTGTTCTTTTAGCACTCTAACAATATAGAAATAGAGTTGTTTACTTTTGATTGATCATATCTGGGTGGGAGGTTTGATAAGGTGTGTGTGTCAAAGTCCTGAGCTCATTTTTAAGTACTCAGTTACAAAGATGACAAGAATTGGCAGAATCAATTTTGAAAGGCAGAAATAGATAGACTGTGGTCTACTGAGACCATTTCTTTCCTTTGTTGTCCTGTTTTACCTTTCAGGTTTGGCATGTATTAGATTTTCTTTTTCTTATATTAATTCTATATGATAGTGCCTGCTATCATTATTCTAAGAGCATAACTACATGTGCCACCCAATCAGTCATAAGTGGAAAAGTCAAAACCCTAAGAGAAAGGTGGGTGAGGATAGGAATGGGTCTATTAGTGATTTGGTTAGTTGTGCCAGACTTCATAAGAAAATTATTCTAGAGTTATATTGGTATTTCTTTAGTAGAACAGTTTTCCTTCAGCATTTTATGAAATTTTTACTTATTGTGAAAATGTTAGACAGTATTAGCATAATCATAATTTACTATATAAGTGATGGTATCTGAAACTAAGCAGTTAAAACTCATACTTATCTATGTTTTATCTCATATTCTTGGTCATTCTGCTGTCTCTAGTATTTCTAGTTTAGTTATGAAAGTGACTTTTATCTATATAAAATTGAATAACATTTTAATAGCTAGGTTATGGCAATGTAAAAGCATTTAAAAGTAATAGTGATCACTGTGGACAAAAGAGTTAAGAATTAATTTTGGACTCCAGGTGTCTGATGGTGCCTCATTTCAAAAAAGTCATATTCTTCCTGGGGGAAGGGTGTAGAAAGATAAAATATTTATTATGTTAGCCATCAGTCATCCAATATGAATTTAAAAGAAGAAAGTCAGACTGAAGGGAAATTGAAGGTAAGCAACATCCGAAAACAATGAGAGTAGTGTGCTGTGGACACCTGGGACTGTATTCCATAGGTCCTTCAGCATTATGTTTTATTACACAAGATAGACTTTATTAGAATGTAATCCTGAAGTTTGAAGTGTTGGCATTCAGCTTTCTTGGCTAATGTAAAATAGACTTCAACATAGTTAGTAGGAACAATAAGTTAGTAAAGTTGAAACATAACTTTCTTTGTTTCATACTGTAGAGGCTTGAGGGAAAACTTATTTTGTAGCATGTACTGTATTAGTATATAGTTGGAAGTGCAAGTGGAAGAAAACCTCAATATAGTGTATGAAATATGACAAATGTTTTTTGTTTTTGTTTTCATTTTTAATCTCTTATACTTATGGAAATGGTTTAGGCAGCTTAACAGTCACTAAAGACCCAGGCTTTTTTAAAACTTGCTGTCCAAACCTCTTATTTCTATCTTGCATGTAAAATGGCAGCTCTGGCTCCAGCTCTCACACCCACATTTCAGTTAAAATTTAATAACCAGAATCACATTATTTCTATGTTCTTTTTCTCTCAATTCTCTTCTCTTCTCTCTCTCTCTCTCTCTCTCTCTCTCTCTTTTAAAGAGACAGCTCTTGTTTCATGGATGCATATCATCTCTCTATGGTGATATTGTTTTTTAAGTTTTTTTTTTTTTGCTTCCTTGTCTGTTTTCTGTTTACCTTTTTTCTTCATTTTCTTTTCACTTATTTCTCTCTTTCCCTCCCTTCTCTCTTCTTTCTCTCTTTCTTCCTCCTCCCCCCTTTGGTGGTTGCTTACAGAATTATAGGCTTTACTTGGTTAGTTGTTGATATTTATGAATACTAATTGGAAGAGGTGTGTGTGTGTGTAGCCGGATAGTAGTAGGGGCCTTGTTACCTGCAGGGGTAGACAGATAAGGATCTATTTTAACGAGAATCACCAGATAATCTTTTGGAGTGTTGTCTTCTGTGGTGATAGGGACAGTGCAGTTGTCTGGGCTTATGGAGAGGGCATTTGATAGACTACCTGTTCCTTACATAAACTTTTAACCAGCCCTTCTGCTTTTGGCCCCACTGTACACATCCACCTGGTTACCTGGTAGGTGGTACCTCTGGTTACTGAGTCTTTTTGGAGTGGTGCTATGTTTGTTGGCTTGCTTCTTATTGCCTCTCTTTCCCACTATCCGCCCCGTCTGCAGCCTTAGCTTTCAGCTTTCTCTGGTCAGCTAAGTCAATTGTTACATGTTCATACTCTTTCTCTTTTCACCTTCCAAAATTCTGTTAAAAGTTCTTATCAACTGGTTTCTTCAATTGTATTATCGTTCTTATGAATTTATACCTTTGAAAGTTCTTCACTGTTATTTTAGTTGGGTTTTAGAAAAGAGTAGAGATGAATGTGTTCATTTTGCTGGGTTTAATGAGAAGGGAAATTATACCAGGAAAAAAAATATATGTTAGCTTTTCATAAGTGATGGTGTTTGTTGTTTCTTCTTATACCAGTATTGAAAATGTAAAAAATTAGGTTTCTAATCCTCAAGTTTACAGTCTAAGAAAATAAGGTAGGAAATATTTAGAGAATGGTTAAGATGTGAAAATGAGTTGGCATAGACTATTCAGGAAGTATGAACTATATGGTACAAAATCAGACATAATCAGTCTTATTGATTTTTTTATTGATTTATTTTTATTGACTTTTGATTGCAACAAAACATTTTCCATTTCTCTTTTTAGTCTGAGAATGTTTATTTCAATCTTTTAATCACATTTCTCTACCTCTTTTTTTTCTGACAGAACCTGATTCAGTTTGCTTTCCTCTGTATTTGAGGATAGGAAAGCCTCAGCACAGGTGGTGAATGATAAAGAGTCTAATGGGGGCAATTTCATTCTTGTCAATGTTTGATTAATGATGAACAGTAGATATATCCAGCCGTTCTGGCTGATAAGACTTGAGGAAAAGAAAGCCTATTTGGAATATGGAAATTGCTGAAAAAGATTTTTCTACTGTTATAAAGATATACGTGGAAAGAAATAGTCCTCCTACTTCCACTGGTCTTGTGTCTCTGTTGTATCTGGAACTGTCTAGTAGAAACAAGTTTGAGACAAACCTCTGTTGAAGATAGTAAAGCAGAAAGAAATTAGGTGCTTGAGGACTTTTGAAGCTTCTGAATTATCCTGCTTCTAGACTTCTTCTTATGTAGTATAATAAATATTCTTATTATTAAAGCCATTTTAAAATTTTGAGATTTCTGGTGTTTTTGCATCTAAAAGCACCTCAATTGCTTATTATAACACTGTTTTAAACTATCTATCTAGTGCTGCTATGCAAAAAAGACAATACAAAAATGACATTTTGTAAAGACTACAGTTTAGAAATCCTTGTCAGTGGTCCCAACTTAACTAAATTTTAAAGGAGTTACTTTTAATTTTTTTCACACATATTTAAATCACTTTAAGTTGTTCTCCTCTCCAAAGATTTGAAAATATATATTTTAGTAATATAACCTAATTTAGGTATAACATTTTACAGCAAGTCTAAACTATTTTATTCCTTATTTTGCTTAGAATTTTGTTAGAAGAGATAAAATCATCTAGTTCAGCCTCTACCTAAGACATTAATTTCTTCTACAGTTTATTTGACAAGTTAGCAAATAATAATAGCAAAGATCATAGCTGTTGTTTTTATTTGAGTGCTATGTTAAGGGTTTTGTATATATTATATCATTTAATCCTCACAGAATCCTTATACATTAGCTTTATTATTGTCTTCCTTTTCTAGATGGGGAAGCAGACTTAGAGTATTACTTTCTTAAGATTACTGTGTTGGTAAATATGTTAAACTTCTAGTGTGCTTGAAGCATAATATGCTCCTAATAGAACTGTGTTGAATGAATGAATATACGTATGCATGCATACAGCCTAAAGTTACATCAGTTGTTTTAGAAGCCACTTTGTATTGCTGGCTATTTTTATTGGTCTTATAATCAACTAAATAAAATCCAAAGAACTTTTTAAATGTGAACTTCAGCTATTGGGCCCGGCCATATCCATTTCCTGTGCAGTTGCCCTTTTTAATTTAAATGGTAGGCTTTATATTTATTGTTGTTACATTTGTTCTTTTCATGTGGAATTGTGATCTTTTCTCTATGTGATTATTCCTTCTAGTTTATGTCATCGTCATCGGCAAATTTTGTAATTTTTAACATTCTTTGTTTTCAAGGCATTGATGGAAAATGTTGTATAGGGAAAGGGCAGAGCAGTCTAATATACTGCCAACATTTCTCCAAGTTCTCACAAGCCATCTCTCTGATAATCTGATATAAAATTTCCCCCAAGATTTACATGCTGCAGTGTTTTAAAGATACTTTCTTTTGTGAATAATTAGGTCAGTATTTGCTGGTCTTTAGGAGCCATTCCAGTTCTTCACAGTTCCTCATAGATAGGTCAAAGGGTTTCTTTGATCACATTTGCAAGGTCTTTTGATTCACTTGATGTAACTTCTCAGGGCCTGTTAACTTGGACTCATTTGAAGTATATAGGTTTGTTTTTACATTTTCTTGGTTTTCATTTTTCTCTTAATCATGTTTATTGTAGACTGTTCTCTTTTGAAGGTCATTTTTTCTCAAAGAAGGAAGATGGGGAAAAAAAAGAGTGGAATGAACTTTTGCTTTCTCTCCTACATTTATTAGCAATATCCACCGCATATGTTCACCTTTCAAACATTGTTTTTTCTTGAAAACCCAACTTAATTACTTACTGTGGAACATGTCCTGGTTGATTTCATCCTCAGTCAGATATATAAACACAGCAATTTAATTATTTAGGGGAAAGCTAAAAATGCCCATGATCTTTGTAGAGTTGTAAAAGTAAAAATAAAATCTTCCTCATAGGGTTATTGAGAGAGTTAAGATATATGGAAAACCTCCTGAATGTAAGGTCGATACTTGGAAATGGGTTATTTAACAAATAAGTTAGCCTACCCAGAGATACTCAGCCTTGGCCCCATCAGTTAATAGTTTCTAATGTGTTAGGAGATTCACAGCATTCCTGGGATATATCCTTTGTGTTTGTTTTGGGTTTTATATTTTTGATATTTGGTAGGCAGTGTGAGGTGAATCACTTTTACTTACACAACGGGTTAGATATTATTTATGTTCATTATGTGTGTAAACATCAGTTTATGGCTTACAGTCAATGTGCTGTCTGTTAATATTACATAGCTTTTCTGTTAGAGTCGTTGATATTTTCTATATTGATAATCATGTCATCTGTGAAGACAACTACTTTATTCTTTTCCTCCCTCTTCTTTCTTTTCCTTCCTCCTTTTCTCTTTTCTTCCTTCTTTCTTCTTTCCTTTTCCTTTTTTTCTTTTTTTCTCTTTCTTTTTATTGCTTTTTTCCTTTTTCCTTTTTCTCTTTCTCCCTCCCTCTCTCTTTCTCTTTCCTCTTCTCTTTCTCCCTTCCCTCCCTCTAACTTATACTCCCTTCCCATCTTCCTTCTTTTTCTCTCTCTCAGTCTCTCTTTCTCTTCCCTTCTCCTCTCCTCCCCTCTTTCTTCTCCTCTCCCTCCTTCCCTTCCTCCTTTTCTTTCTTTCAACTATTGCTCTGGCTAGGGCTTCCAGTGTGGTATTGAATAGGCGTGCTGAGATCAGACATCCTTACCTTGTTTCCAAGATTAGGGTTAGATATAGTGTTAACTTTAGGGATTTTGTAGATGCCTCTATCTTAACTTCTACTTTTAGTTTGCTGAGAAATTTTTAATGAATAGACATTTTTGTCAAATGGTTGTCTTTAAATCTGTCATCTTGCTATTTTTATGTATTTATCCCATTTGTTCAGTGTCCCCCTTTTACTCCTTCCTTTTGGATTAATTGTGTATTTTTATGAGTCCATATTTTCTCTTTTTTGGCTTACTAATTATACCTCTTTATTTTTTATTTTTATTTTTAGTTGGTTGCTTTATAGTTCAGAGTATTCATCTTTAACTTATTACGTTCTACCTTTCAGTAGTGTGTGTATGTATTACTTCATGTATATTATATGAACCTTATAACCTTTTATTTCCTCTCTCCTAGGTTCTTTGTAGTGTTGTCATTTATTTTATACTTCTATGTGTATTATTAACCCCACAATACATTGTTGTTATTTTTGTGTTAAACTGTTATCTTTCAAAGAGGTCTTAAAATGAGAAAAAAACATACTTTGTATTTACCCATATATTTACCATTTTAATGCTCCTTTGATTCCTTTGTGTAAAACCACATTTCTATTGGGTATCATTTTCCATCAGCCTGAAGGACTTTCTTTAACATCTCTTGTAAAAGTCTCTTGGTGATGAATTTTTAAAGCTTTTTTTCTGTATGAAAAATAATATTTTGCCTTCACTTTAAAAAAATATTTTCTCTGGATATTGAATTCTAGATTGAATTTTAGATTTGTTCTTCAGTACTTTCAAGACATTGTTTCCACTGTCTTCTGGCTTGCATGGTTTCTCATGAGAAGTCTTTTGTCATTCTTATCTTTGTTCCTCCGTACTTCATATGTCTTTCTTTCCTCTGGCTGCTTTTAAGATTTTTTTTATCACTTATTTTAAGTAATTTTACTATAGTGTGCATTAGTATAGTTTCCTTCATTTTTCTTGGTTAGAGTTTTATTGAACTTCTTGGATATATGGTTTCATAGGTTTTTTTCCAATTTGGAAAAACTTTGGCCATTATTCTTTCAAATTTTCTTTTTGTGCTCTCTTTCACTCCTTCAAGGCATCCAATTATATATGTATGTATGTATATATATATATATATATATATATATATATATATATATATATATATATATGTTGCTTTCAGTTGGCCCATGACTGAGCATCAATGGATACTGTGTTCACTTGTCAACTTTTTTTCTCTATATATTTCATTTTGATTATTTCTGTTACACATATTAGATTTACTAATTTTTTTGAATTGTTTTATTCACTATTAATCTCATACAGTGCATTTTTCACTTCAGTGGATTTTTTTAACTCTAGGAATTCATTCTTTTAAAAAATATTTTTCATGTCTCAGAATGCTCATGTTTTCTCCTACTTTCTTGACTACATGGACTACATCATAATAGCTTTTAATATTCTTGTTTTTTAATTCTATCATTTGTACTATATCAGAGTCTGTTTCTGTTGAATGATTTTTCTCATTACAGATTGTATTTTCTTGATTTTTTGCATACATGGTAATTGTTTATTGGATGCCAAACACTGTGAACTTAGATACTGAATATTTTTAACCCATTTCCTATTTTCCTCTAGAATACTTGCCGGAAGTGCTTGCAGCTGCTGTGTTTATCCCAGAATAACTCACAGATTACAATCCTAATCTTACCCCCAAAGTTTGCCACAAAATATCTCACTTTTATTATTGTTGTATCGCTCTAGCATATTGATAGTCTTTGGAAACAAATGATATCATTCTATTTTTAGCATTCTGTTTTTAGTAGTGGTGTTTCCATTTACAAAATATAATAATTTTCATTTGCTGAAAATGTCAAATCCTAGAAAATGCAATATTCCTGCACAAGATGTTAACATTGTTTTTGAACAGTTGTTAGCTAAAGATTCATTTGATGAATCTGATTTATGTATACATTTCCGTTACATTAGGATTAGAGACAAGTTCTATTTAGAAATAACTCCAAGAACAGTTGTCATATTTTATTTTCACATTGAAAACCAGTCAGATTTACTTCAACCTCAGAGTGTGTTTATGTAAAATTAATGCTGGCAGCGAGCTTCACTTTTTTTTTTCTAAACAGGAAATAGGTTAAATACCCTTAAGTATTTTTGAGTTTTATTCTGAGACACATTTAAGTTATTTGGGAATAGTGTGATATTTTTGAGGCTTGCTTTTAAGCTTTTTCATGTAGAATCATAACAGCCTTAATATAGGGCTAATTTTTCTCTATAAAGGCCAATACTTTGGGATATTCTACCTGATGTCCAGTATATTGTAAGGTTTTTCCACTCTGACTCATAGTCACCTGTTTCTAACCTTGTTTGATCTTTGGGTATGAGTATACCTGTTCTTTTTCAGTAGTTATGTTTCTAACTTCAGATAGTTTCCCCTAGTGCAATTGCTGATATGTACTCGACTGAGGAAAGGAAAATCCTGTGGATCTCTTGAGTGCTCTCTCAGTTTAGTTCTCTCCTCTCATTGCAGCTGCCTCCTCATATGGGGCCCTTTGATGTTCTGCCCTTTGAATTCTGGTAGCTCTGGCCTCTCTGAATTCTCAACTCTGTTTTCATATTTTCTTAAAATATCATGACAAGGTAGTATTGAGTAATAAATTTAAAAGCTGTTTATTTTTAAATATGCATCTTTGGCTTCTATTCTCATCTTTTTATGAATATCATAACATTTTCTAAAAGAACATTCATACTGGATCTGATGACATCAGTTCAGCTTTTCTTATACATTAAAGTAGTTTGATAGTGGTTTTAAATGTATTTGGATAATGGTTTTTATTTTTCAGATGTTTTATTTTTATTTTTTATTAAATTTATTGGAGTGATATTGGTTAATAAAATTTTACCGGATTCAAGAGTGCAATTCTGTAATACATTATCGGTGTGTTGCATTGTACTTTCGTTACCCAAAGTCAAATTTCTTTTCTTCCTCATATATTTGATCCCCTTTACCTTTATCTGCCTCCCCACCCTCCCCTCTTACCCTCTGGTAACCACTAAACTGTTGTTTCTGTTAATGAGTTTTTGTTTGTTTGTCTTGTTTGTTGCTTTCAGTTTTATATCCCACATGTGAGTGAAATTATATGGTTCTTAACTTTTTCTGTCTGACTTATTTTGCTTATCATGATAATCTCAAGATCCATCCATTTGTCGCAAATGGCAGTATTTCATCTTTTCTTATGGCTGAATAATATTACATTGTATATATGTATCATGTCTTCTTTATCCAGTCATCTGTCAAAGAGCACTTTGGTTGTTTTCATGTCTTGGCCACCATGAATATTGCTACAATGAACATTGAGGTACATATATCTTTACGGATAAATGTTTTTAAATTTTTGGGGTAGATACCCAGAAGAGGGATTGCTGGGTCATATGGTAATATAATTCCTAACTTTATTAAGCTTAAGAATAATTGAACTATATTACATATATATTTATCATGTATTGTATTTAATATAATTAGATTATTTTTTAAGTTTAATAGTGATTGTTCTTAGGTGAAGTAAGTAAATTTAGGAGTATCAAACAAGGTTGCTTTTTCTTGCTGCATTATTCACTACCAGATTTAAAGAATATACAGAATAAGGAATATAAAAATGCCCTAGAAATTTTTTTATTACTCTACTTTTATTATCTAGTATGTCTACCAGGCATGTATATGGCATTTTTATGTTTCTGTCTCTTCAAAATATTTCTAAGTTGATTTAATTTTTTTGATACGTAGTATAACAAAAATGCGCTTAATGTCATTATTCACATCTGTTAACATCTTAATTATTTGGACTTTTTATTTCAACCAAAAATAATTTGTGATGTTTGGTGTTTATGTTTCTATTCCAGATAGTAGTCTGCTGTAATGTTGTGATGTTTTGCTATGGTTCCTGTCACATGAAACATTTTCCATTATTATGCTCATCAAGTTTCTTGGATGAAACTCTGAAAGCTAAACATAGGCTTAGTGAAAACAAACATACATATTAAATGTTTATTCTCATTTTGTACATAATTTCTGTCTGCAGTATCAATGTTACTTTTTCTCAAAATCAGATTTTATTTTCAATACTTGGCATTTAAAATTCTTCATTTACAGTAAGATTATCTGATGAATGCTCTTAATATTTTTATTTTTCACATTCTTTTACATTCTTATTGTTTATTTTTTTCATCTCCAAAGAGTTTGCAATATAGAGAAAGTTCATGCTCTCTTTTGGTAAAATAAAGTAAATAGTCTTTAGTGAATTTTGCCATTTGCCAGAATTGTGTATGTAATGTTTTTGAAAATTTCGTACTGGCATGGTCTTTGGACAGCTATCTGCCACTACCAAGTCAATAACTTTCTAGCTGATATGTTTAAGTTTGGGTAGGGAGTGGGGATTTTTCTAGTAACTAGAGATAATCACTTTATTGGGAAAACAGAAATTCAGTACTTTTCCCCTCTCTTTTCTGTAGTATCAGCGATGCAGAATCTGGGACAAGTTGCATGAAGAGCATATCAATGCAGGACGTACAGTTCAGGTAAGGCTGTTATAATGTTTTTAGTAAATCAGTATGAAAAAGCGTTAAGAAAATTTGCTAAAATAAATATCCTTGTAGCTGAATTTTTATGCATATTTATAACTAATTTCTTAAGAATGAATTTTTAGCAGGAATTACTGAATCAAATGTCATATATATTTTTAAGATTTTGAGTCATATTACCAAAATTTCCTCCAGAAATGATACATCAGCTTGCACTCCCACAATCATGGCATTTTCCACAACAAACCTTACAAACATTAGTATTAGCTATTTCTCAAACTTTTACTAATGAGATTAAAATATTGCTGCTTTTTTATTTTAATCCGGAGTTTTTGTTATATTGCTTTGAAGGGTAAAAGATTTTTTTATATGTGTCTAGGATAGTAATATTTCTTTTGTAAATTACCTGTTCACGTCCCTTGCAGATATTATGTTATGTTATGTCTTTTTTAAGAGTTTCTTATAACTTGAGGATATTGATCTTTTTGTTATATTATTGAATTAATATAGTATTATAACCATTCATTGCAGTTATTGGCTTTTGGATAAATTTTAAATATTTTAAATTAATTTTTAAAAATATATTTACATAGTTTTTTTTACAAAAGCCAAAAATAAAAAAAAATTAAAAGGTTTATAGTACCCTATCCTTATCCATCCCTAAGTCCTACTTGGAAGAAACCACTTTTAATCATTTTGGCCATTTTTACTGGTTTTTAGTTCTTTATTCCTAAATACCATGTGGAGACTGGTATTTCTTAATTAATCAGGTTTAGGCATTATGTCTTCACTTCTTGCCATAGAGGTAGAGATCTAGCTTTTCACTTTGCTCCCCTACTTCCCTTCTCCTTATATAATTACATATATTATAATTTTTGGTTAATTTAGCAATTAGTTTCTCATTTTGATTATATAGATATTGTTTTTTCTTAAGGCAAATAGTGAAATACAGTACAGCCTCTTGCTTTTTTGAAGTTAATAATTGCCTCACTTTTTTTTTTTTTTTTTTAGTTGCCTGGCTTTCTGTGTATTTGCAATTTTTTGTTGTTGTTGTTTTGCCTAAATGCTCCACATCTCTGCCACATGCAATCAGTAATATTTTTCATAAGCTCAAGTACATCACTTCTATTCTTTATCCTGAAGACTTCCTCCTGAAGCCCTTCTTTTTCCCTAGTTCCAATCTGGACTCACTTTCTAGATTTGCTGCACAGCTGCTTTTCTGGGACTTCCTCAGCTGATCACTGTTTTGGGTCCCTGTTTTCTTTAATATGATATCTTCCTCAGTTTTGGTTTATTCCATTGTTTTGTTAGAGTTTATCTTTTAGTAGTTCTCTCAAAAGAGGTACCTTGGAGGTAAATTTTTAAATTATTATTTGTCTGAAAAATACTTAATATTTTTAATATTAACTCTGGTGGATAGAAAATGGAGTATGTCCCTTAATACCTGTACAGTGGGTCTTCATTAGATATTTGTTGAGTAAATCAACAAAGGCCTTTTTTACTCCTTTTAGTGGTTCAGTTAATATTTTTTAAGCTATGTATATTCTTTTTGGTGCCTTTTGATGTTGTAATAAGTGTGAAGTCATTACATTTTTTATCAATACCTTAGTGTAGTAGTTGGGTAATACAAATAAAGCATAGTCTAGATTTATTTTAATTAAATAATCATAACTGTGGAGTTCTTAATAACTTATATTATGTCTAGAATGTGTTTAAGTTATTTAAATGTTTACCAGTGGACTTGTGGTCTGTGTTTGTTAAAGAAATCAGATTAATTATTATACCAAATGTTTTTTGCAGTACACAATTTGTTCTCAAAATTACATGTTGTAAAAACACATTAGGAATCCTTAAATCAATATTTTACAAAGGCAAATATATGCATAACCATTCTCCTTTTAATCATTAAACACATAATTAGCCATTTTCAGAATTTTAATTAAGAATAATTACTTTTTATAATTATCAGGATAGATAAGTATATATTTAAACATATAGTTTAATCTTTAGGCTGAAATTTCAGGATATTTATGGAAAGAGAAAAAAGTCATAACTACTTATTAAATGTAGTTATAAAACTGAAGAGAGGGAGGTATGTCACCTTTATTTTACTGAAAGTTTGGCTATAATTTGCAATTTACTACTTGCATACAGCAAAGCTTATTAATTACTGAGTCAGTATACTTTCTTCTTTTAAAACTTACTTCATTATTCTAACTCGTGGATATTTCTGCAGATTTTCAAAACCAGGCATAATATCTACCTTTCTTGCCTGATTATTAGAAGGGCAGAAATATTTGAACATCTACTATGTTTGAGATGCTATTCTAGACAATAGGGTTATAGCTGTGAGCAAAACAAGAAAACTTGTTCTCACTGAACTTGTATTCTGGGGTGGTAAGGGAGAAAGCAGAGACATAATTTTTTTAAGTAGATAAATAAATATTATTTAGATGGTTATAAGTTCCATGAAGTAAACATTAATCAGGTTAAAGGGAACGAAGAATCAGAGAAGGTGATGAGTGTTTTTTTATATATAGATTGGTTGTATAACATTTCTGATGACATTTGAACAGAGACTTGAAGGAAGTAACATAAACCATGGAGAATAGACTTTTGCAGGCAGAGGGGAAATCAAATGCAAAGACTCTTAGGTAAGAGGATGGGTGACATATCCAAGGTGTGGTAAACAGGTCATTGTGGCTGGTGTGAGCAAGGAGAGTATAGGAGATGAAGTCAAAGAGATCAGCTGGGACTGATTATAGAAGGCCTTGCAGGATGTGGTGACTTGAAGTTGTGTAGAAAGCACTTGGAAGATTCTGAGCAGAAGATGACCTGATACAACTTTAAAAGATCACCTTGACTGTTATGAAAAGGATAGATTCTAAGGGGACAAGGATGAAAGCAAGAGTACAAGTTAGATGGCTAATTAATAATCAGCATACTTGAGGGTATTTTTTAGAAAAATGCAGATACACACATGCACAGTTTTGTGTAGAATGTCAGGCACCTGATATGTTAGATTTTTATCTACTTTCTTTGTAGCCCTGATGAATGATTCTGAACTCACAAGCTTGACAAACAAATAAGGAACTATTATTATATGTCAATCTTAACAATGAAGTACCTTTTTGGAAAATTACACACACATGTAATTTAAACATACAGAAATGTAGCAAATAATAAAAATAACATAACACTGATGTACTCATCAATAACATTTGTTAAATCTTGACATTTTGCCACAGTTTCTTTCCTTTTTATTTTTGAAGAAAATTTTAGAAACACCACTGAAGTCCCTTGTGTACCAACTCTTCCTTGATTCCATTTACCTTGTTCTTGTCTTTATCTGAAGGAAATTTTTTCTTTCAATTTAAATGTTTATCATTTCTGTGCATGTAACTATGTATAAATAATATATGCTATTGTTTTTCATTTTTCTTTTTGTTTTTTCCCCAAACAGCTTTCTTAAGATGTAATTGACATACAGTAACACAGTTTGATAAGTTTTGACATATGTGTGCACTGTGATACCATCACCCCAGTCAAGATAATGAATATATCTTTTGCCCCCCAGAAGTTTTCTCATACCCCTTTGTAACCCTTCTTCTTGCTTTTTCCTCCCACATCCTTCTGTACCCCTCCCCCATCTCTACACATACACACACTCCCCTACTCCTAACCCCCAGCACCCAAGCAACTACTAACCTGCTTTCTGTCAGTATACATTAGTTTAGATTTCCTAAATTTTATATAAGTAGATTCATGCAAAATGCACTTTTGTATTTTGGGGGAGTTGGGGCTGGCTTTCACTCTGCCTAAATAATTTGGGGTTCATCCATGTTGTAATGTGTCTCAGTTTTTTTATTCCTTTTTATTTTTGAATAGGTATTCTGTTATATAGATATACCACAGTTTGTTTATCCATTCATCTTTTGATGGATATTTGTGTTGTTTCTAGTTTTTTGGCTATTATAAACAAATCTGCTATGAACATTTGAGTTCAAGTCTTCTTATGGACAAACGACTTTATTTCTCTTGGATAAATACCTATTAGCAGAATGACTAAATCATATAGTAGTTGTTATTCTTTAACTTTTTAAGAAATTGTCAAACTCTTTTCCAAAATGGATGTACCATTTTATATTCCCACCAGTTGTTTCATATCCTTGAAAACACTTGATATGGTTAATCTTTTTTAATATTAGCCATTGTAGTAAGTCTGTAGTGGTATTCCATTGTGATTTTAATTTTAATTTGATTAATAAAATGTTTCCATTTTATTCTTAATTATTTTTATTCCATTTTATCTTCTTTCTTCTCTTGCTGGCTCTAATTCTTTGTTATTTTAGTGGTTGCCTTAGGGTTTATACACCTTATTACAGTTTATCTTCCAGTGATATGATACTATTTCACATGTTTAAGAACTTTACAATATATTCCTGTTTCTCCCTTCCCAATCTTTATGCTATTATTGTCAGATTTTTTTTATACTGTATGTTACATACTTCGTAATGATTAAACAGTTGATTATCTTTTCAAAGTGATATTAGGGAGAAAAATCTTAATATATTTACCTATGCCATTTCCATTTTTAGTATGTTTAATGCTTTTGTAGAAACCCTTATTTCCATTTGGTATCATTTTCCTTTTACCTGAAGACTTCATTTTACACTTCTTGGAGTATAGTTCTGCTAGTATGAAGTCTTTCATCTTTTGTATATCTGAAAAAGCTTTATTTGGCATTTGTTTTTAAAAGGAATTTTGCTGTATGTAGAATTCTACTTTGACTTTTTTCTTTCAGCGCTTTAAATAGTTTAGCTGTCTTTTTACTTGCATTGTTTCTAATGAGAAATGGGTTTCATTCTTATCTTTGATATTGTGTATGTAATATGTCTCTTTGGTTGCTGTTATGATTTTCTCTTTATCATGTTTCTTGTGCTTTGAATTTGTTGTGCTTCTTGGATCTCAAGGTTTATAGTTTTTATCAATTTTGGAATTTTTTTTGCCATTGTTTTGTCAAATAATTTTCTGTCCCCTGCATCTCTCTTCTCCTTTTACATATGTGTAACTCCAGTTACACATATGTTAGGTTGCTTGAAGTTATCTTACAGCTCACTGATGATCTTTTAAAATTTTCTGATTCTTTTTTTCCTCTATGTGTTTCATTTTGGATAGTTTCTATGCCTTCATGTTCACTAGTCTTAGCAGCAGCAGTGTGTAATATGTTGTTAATCCATTCTGTTTGATTTGTGTCTTTTTTTAATATCTTCCATGTCTCTACTTAACCTTTTGATTATATAGAATACAATTATAATAACTGCTTTAATATCCTCTGCTAATTTGAATATCTATATCAATTGTGGGTCAGTTTCAGTTGATTGATTAATGGGTCATATTTTCCTATTTCTTTGTAGGTCTGGTGATCTTTGATTGGGTGGCCTTTGCCTGACTGGGTGCTAGATATTTTCATGCTCCTATAAATTTTCTGGAGCCTTGTTCTGTAATATAGTTACTTGGAAACAGTTTGATCCTTTTAGGTCTTTTATGATTTACTAGTATTGACTAGAGTAATGGTCAGTCTAGGGCCAATTATTTTCCTACTACTGAAGTAAACCCTTTCTGAGTGCTTTACACATGTCCTTTGAATTAAAAGTTTTTCCAGTTTAGCTGGTGGAAAGAGATACGGTTTCCAGCTTTCAGTGAATGCTGAACACTGTTTCCTCTAATCTTTTTTGATGATTTTTTTTCTCCTAGGCTTGGGTAGCTTCCTCATGTACATGTTCTAATCAGTGCTCTGCTAAATACTTGAGGTGACCCCTATGCATATCTCCAGGGTTCTCTTTCTGTGTACCTCTCTCCCCTCCAGTACTTTATTCTGCAAACTCTGTGGAAACAGAAGTCTATCTATTATTATTATGAAACTGCAAGTAGAATAGGTTTGTTTTCTTCTCAGGTATAAGACATTAGCAATAAGAAAGATTTTGTGATCAGATTTAAAAACTAAGTTAAAAAGTTGGAAATTTGTAACTACTATAATAATGCACTGAAGAACATTAACCGGGCTTTCATGGTAACTTAATCAATTTAGTTTCCATAGCAGTGGGGATGCAGAACTTGTTGAGAACACAGGTTTCTGGGCACCTTAGAAATTCAGAATCAGTAGAGTTCAGACCACATTTGGAAAGATACTGCTATACAGAGAGTTTATCCAATTTTTTTAGGTAGCATAAACACAAAAAATAAAATCAGCCATGGAACTTGTAGAAGTGAAATATGACTTTCATGATTTTACTAGGAGAAATGTAGAACACTTGAATTATCTACTTTTTAATTTAAAAAAATTAAAAAGGAGAAGCAATGGAAAGAAGAGGGTACAAAGGAGAGAGAGTAAGCAGAAGTTAATAGAAAAGAAAAGATTAGAGAGAAGCAAGGGCAGATAGAGAATGGAAGAGAAGACAGAATAGTAGATTCCAAAATAAATGCTATTAAAAAGTAAATTGTTTTAGGTTATTATAAGCTACAGAGAAATTTAAACTTAAGTTTTGCCTTGAAATATTTATGAACCAATTAATCAGGACTTAGGATCTTTGACCTTTACTCTGACTGGCATAGGTACTATAGAGCCTCAGGGAGGAAATAAAACATAAGGCACCATTAATTTTAAGATATAGCATTATTTTGAGTGGCTCTAAGAAAGAAAAAGTGGTGCCAGTTAAAAATGACACAATGCTTTTTTGAAGATACATTCCAATTTCAGAGATGTTAAAATGTGGGAAAGATACTGTCCTAAAATGGATGAAATATAGGATATGGAAAGCTTCTATCCTTTACTTCTGTCATTTCTCAGTCTAGTCTTTCTAGGTAGCATGTTCTATTTTCCCAATATTATCCTTCAGGGTCTCACCTTCTTCAAGAAGCCTGTCTAGATCCTTACAGTAAGATGTCTCAAGTGTCTTTGATCATGTTTCTTATGCCCCTTTCAATTTTGAATATTTCTTCTTAATAAAGGATCAAAAACAAAATAGGAGTTGAGTTGTTCTGCTTTCTCTGTGTCATCTGTTAACATTATACCATCTGCCCCAAGCAGTAGGCCTAAACCTTCTTTCCTGTTCTTCGTGCTCTACATATATTTTTTCAAATCTTTTTTATTGTTCTTAACATTTTTCACCAGCCTCCGCTCATTCTGGGCTATTTGCTTACATGATTCTCCACGTTTAATACCACTCTTACATTCATCCTTGTTCACATGCCTTTTCTTTCATTTTTTTTAAACTACTTTCTTAAATTTTGAACCTTTTATAGTACACCTTACACAACTATTTTGGATTCTTAAGATGTCACTTTCTTAATAGATAAACCTTTTTTCATAGGGTCAATTTTACTTTTTAAAAAGATCTTCCTACTGCAATATAATTTCTGCTATGGCATCACAAAACTATTTTCTCTAAACTTGATTCACTTTCCTAAAGTGACTGTTTCACTAGGCCTTGATGTTACAGGTGTGAAGACAACTGGCCTAATACCTGTTCCTACAAACTTTACAATCTCCAGTTGAATGAATCTCCAGCAAAGAGATTCATGATGAGATTTCTACTCAATTTACTTCACTCCAAATGCTTTCAATTTTTTGTTTCTATCTTTAGGTTAATTGACCATACAAGTAAGTATAATATTATTTTTTCTAAAAATATAATTAAAACCTTTTACTGTGAAATATAACATATGTGCTATGAAATGCATAATACATAGATATTCTCCTAAACAAATTATTATACTGTGAACATTCATGTAACCACAACTCAGATCAAGAAATAAGACAGTTCCAGCCTTTGAGCCACGCTTCTCTTGCTCAGGCCCACTTCCACGTCTGGAAGTGTACTATTGCTTCTAATAAAAGTTTTCTTTTTTTTTTTTTTCTGCTGTAAAAAGAAGGGAGGGAGGGAAAGAGGGAGAGAAGAAAGGAGACAATTACCAGCATTCTAGAAGCCCTTCATAACCTCTTCAAAATTATAACCACCTTTCTCCCTCAAAAATAATCAATTTTTTATTTATATGGTATCTAGCTTTTATATATAGTTTTATTATAAAGATGTATCATTTAGTTTAGGGGGTGGCTCCATAGTGTAGTGGCTAGCATGTCTGCTTTACATGCAGAATGTCCTAGGTTTGTGCCCCAGCTAGAGCTACGGACCATACCCTGGGTGCACCAAGGGCCCCTAAATGCCCAGGTACACCAGACCCCGGGAGCACCCAGCCCCAGGTGCATACTGTGAGTGCAAGAGGAAACACCCCACCTTCAGAGATCCAGTTCTTAAGGGGAAATGACAACATCCATAGGTCAGGGGTGGAAGTGGTGTGGGGAGGAATTAAAGAGGGGGGAAAAATAATTTAGTTTAATTTAATCTCTGTTTGAACATCATATAAATTGAATTAAACAGAATATATTTTTGTTTCTTGTTTGGGATTTGCTTATGTTGTTGTCTGCAGCACTAGTTATTTTCATTGCTGTATATGTTTCACTATAAAAGTTTACACCATGATGTATCCATTCTACTATTTTCTGGACATTTGGGTATGTCCAGTTTCTATTACAAATGCTGTTAACATTTATAGATATTTTTACTGGTACACATGTGTATACATTTCTGTTGAGTATATTCCTTGGACAGGATTTGCTGGTTCATCAGGCATTCTTATTTTCAACTTTATTCGATAATGCCAAACTGTTTTCCAAAATAGTTATACTAATTTTACACTGCTTACAGCAGTAAATGTGAGTCACTGTGGGTGCCACATCCTCAGCAATATTTCATAAACTCAGTCTTTAATTTTACCTATTTTGTTGGATAACTAATTTACATTTGTCCAGATTATTAGAGAAATTGAGTAATTATCTGTTTATGAGTAGTGCCTATTTAGGATTCTTGCCCACATTTCTACAGGTTGCCTTTGTCTTACTAATTGGTGAGAGTTCTTTATTCTGCCTGTGGCCCCTTTATCAGTGTATGTGTTGCAATTTTCTTCCACTCAGTGGTTAACTTTTCACTCTCCTAGTTGTGTCCCTTGATAACTACAAGTTTATTTTGTTTAACATAGTTGAAGTTGTCAATCTTCTATAGTTGTGCCGTGTTTAAGAGGTCTTTCCTCCAGTGTCATGAAGATATTCTTCAGTTGTTTTGCCTATTACATTTAGGTCTACAAACCATCTGGTGGATTATTGTGTATGGTGGTGTATCCAGTTTTATTTTTTGCCTTACAGATACTTGAATAACGAATCACCATGTTTTGTAAAGATCATCTATTCCATCTCTCCCAGTCCTGTAGTGCCATATTTGTCATAAATTCAGTGCATATGTGTCTGTTTCATTGATGTGTATAATTGCACCAATTAAGCACTGTCTTAATTACTGTGGCTTTATAATCAGTCAGCATCTAGTAGAGGAAGTTCTTCAATCTACCTTCTTCAGAAGCTAATCTCAGTCCTGTATTTGCTTTTCCATATACATTTTAGAATCAGCTTGTCAGGTTCCACAAAAGCAAAATAAAGAATCTTTTTCAAATATATTCTTATTTATTGAATCTATATATTATTGAATCTGTAGATTCAAATTTTATTCAACTTTATTGAATTAGTAGATACTGAGTCTGTAGAGTAAATATATTTATTGAATCTGTTGATCTACAGATGTCTATCAAAGTGACATCTTTGCAATATCAAATCCTCCAAGCCATTAACATCTTATTGATTTATTATTATTACTTTTTTATATGATGCTGGATTTAAATTGATGACATTTTCTTTGGATTTTTGCATTTTGTTCACAAGTGTGTGAGACTGATCTGAATTTTTTCCCTTTCTTACTCTCCATGTTGAGTTTTGGTGTCCAGGTTTGCTATCATAAAATGAGTTAGATAATGTTCTTTTTTGGTTGTCTTAAAGAATTAGTGTAATTTCCTTTAAATTTTTGGAAGAATTGGCCAGCAAAGCTGTCTTTACTATGATTCCTTTTGTTTTGTTGGTTTTAGTTTTATGTATGTGTGTAGGGAAATAGGGGAGTTTCAGAATGTACCTTTAATTTCTTTTATATGACTTCAGATTTCTATTTTTTGTCAGTTTTCTAGGAATTTTTCTGTTTCATTTGACTTTTCTAGTTTATTGACAAAAAATGTGTTCATAATATCTTTTAATATATGAAAATCAGTAGTGATGTCCCCTTTTTTTTATTTCTGATTTTGGTTATATGTGCCTTCTCTATTTTTAATTCTCAGTGATATTTATGAATTTTGTTAGTCTCCCAAAGATCAAATTTTGGCTTTTTTAACCTACTGTATGCTTGTTTTTGCTATTTCATGACATTTATGTTCACAACTTTATCATTTTCTTCTTCCTACTGTCTTTGCATTTTTTTTGCTATTTTTTATATTCTTAAGATGAATGTTTATTTTATTAATTTTCAGGCTTCCTTCTTCTCTAATATATATGCATTTAGAGCTATAAATTTCTAAATACTGCTTTAGCTGCCTGTAAGTTTTAGCCTGCATTATTTTCCCATTTTCCCTAATTCAGTTCAAAGCATTTTCGATTTCCATTATGATTTCTTCTTTGCCCTGTGGATTATTTATAAGTAACTTTCTTCATTTCCATATAATAGTATTTTTACATATATTTGCATAATGATTTCAAGTTTAATTTTATGGTTAGAATACATGGTCTGTCTAGTGTCAATATTTCTGAAATTTGTTGAAACTTCCTTTAAGTCTCAGTATAGAATCAATTTTTATTGCTCACGTTCTCTTGTATCCTTTTGTCCATTTGTTCTATCAGTTGCTGCAAGAGGTTTTTTAAAGCCTTTTATTATGATCATGGATTTATGTATTTCTGTTTGTAGCTCTGTCGATTTTTGCAGAGTGAGTGAGTGTGTGTGTGAGTGTGTGTGTGTGTGTGTGTGTGTGTGTGTGTAATGGCTATGTTATTAGGTATACACAACTTATGAATTATATATTCCTTGTGAAGAGTGATTGTATAACTGTTGTGGCTTTATGGTCTATTTTTTATGATATAAAAGTTTTTATGAAAACCTTGCTATAACAGGTTTTCTTTGGGAATGGGTTATTATATTTGAATGGTTTATCTTTTTATTTTTGTTTTTACTTTGAATTCTCTGTATTTATGTTTTAGATATATTTCTTGTGTTTTGTATTTTTTCCAGTCTAAAAATCTTTATCTTTTAACTAGAACATTTATTCAATTTATAGTTAACGTAATTGTTGATATATTTAATTTTAAATCTGTCTCTCTAGTATTGTTTTCTTTCTACTTCTTCCACAGTCTTTACTCTTTTTCATTTCCATTTTTACTTCTTTTAAACTGATCTTATATTTTTTATTGATCTAGTTGTTCCTCTGTTTTGGAGTTATATACTCATTTACTGGAAATTACAACATACATCTGTAAACAATACAGATTATATAGATACCCTGGAATATTTTAGTTCTAGGTGTATCTCACAAATTAAATTCTATTTTTATATAGAATTTAATTATGTACATATTGAAAACCCCAAGATATTACATTATTGTTTTATTATAGTTACTGATTATCTAGATTTACCTACATTTTTACTCTATTTTTAAGTTCATTTTTTTCTTTACTTACAGCTTTAAGTCTGGAATAAATTACTGTTTCTTCTGAAAGGCACTATTTAGTATTTCCTTTACTGGGTATTTGCTGGTAACAAATTCTCTCAATTTTGTTTGTCTGAAATGTCTTTATTTTACCTTTGGTTTTGAAGGATATTTTTGCTGGGTATAGAATTTTAGGTTGGTAGTGATTTTCTTTCTGTACTTTGAATACATCATTCTACTGTCTTCTGGCTCCCATTGTTGCTTTATGAAGTCTTGTATGTTCTTACTGTGTTTTTTGTTGTTGTTATTATTCTAGTCTTCTGGGGGCTGCACTGCCTTTTTTTTCCAGTGTCCATGGTTTATTTGGTGTTTTTGTTGGTATGACACTTGGATAATATGTTGCATTGTTTATGAAACCTCATAATTAATTATATCAACACATTAGAGGAAAACTTATGATTATGCCAAAAGATTATTTTAAAGATAGGATAAAAATATTTGGAAAAGAATCCAGCAACTTTACTCAGAGAGAAATGCAAAGTAAAAAACAGTGAGATAACATGTAATACTGGCAGTATGTGGGAAAATCGGCACTCATATTTTGGTGGTAGTGTGAATTGTTACAGCCTTTTGAGGAAAAAAACTGATATATTGAAATAAGAATGTATATTATTCTTTCACTGAATGCTGTCACTTTTGGGAATTACTCCTACAAAATAGAATAGTATATACTACATTACTAATACATACTTTTGTAGTATATTAAGATTTATATTCAAGAACATTTGTTTCATATTTTATAACAACTAAAAATTTGAAAAATGTGAATGACTGTTGATCAGTGAAGGAATGTTTGAATATGTTATTACATCCACACTATGGAATATGGTACAGCCACTGACCAGAAGGGATATCCACGGTGATATTGTTAAATTGGAGTATAGAATGAGAAATTATATATTATTGTGCATAATATAATATAATCTATCTTTTGTAAAAAATTAAGGCTATATATGACATTGTTTGCGAGAACAATGAGAAATGTGGGTTAGGAGGTGGTGGGATTGGTGAAATATGGAAGTCATTAAATTTTTTTTGATATGTTTCTGCAGTGTTTGATATATTTTGAAGAACATTTGTTACCTTTTTAATAATCACATTTTACGAAGGAAAAATGCTAAATAAATTTAAAATATGAGGTTGTGAGTTCTAAAGACGTTGTATTTGGTCAGAGACATAAAAAATAGAAAGTATTATGCATACCTTCTATTGTATAGAATACTTGTAATCATTTCTATTCATAACCATTATCACAAATTACCTCTGGAAATAAAAATATTTAATACTCAGATATATGGTAGCTTTAATGATTTTTTTTCTTTTATAGCAACTCCGCTCCAATATTCGAGAAATGGAGAAGCTTTGTTTGAAAGTTCGAAAGGATGACTTAATACTTCTGAAGAGAATGATAGATCCTGTTAAAGAAGAAGCATCAGCAGCAACAGCCGAATTTCTCCACCTCCATCTGGAATCTGTAGAAGAACTTAAGAAACAATTTAATGATGAAGAAACTTTATTACAGCCTCCTTTGACCAGATCTGTGACTGTTGGTGGTAATGTACTCTTATTCTCAATCATAGTAATGCAGATAATTAATGTTTATCTTCTTGTGTAGATATTGTAGATAATATATAAGTCTCCAGGGATCACTTCCTAGTCCAGCATGCTGAATTCTTGGACCATGAGTGTGCCTGGAAGTACACATCCTAGAAGTTTTGTAGGATAAAATTTGAGTCTATGCTGTATTAAGTGGCACTACAGGGCTTCAAGTACCTATTTGTCTAATATATTGAAAATAAATTTTAAAGTATTTCTGAAGGAGAATGTCATCCTTGTTTGCAGAGTTCTCTTCCCTCATGTCCAGGTGTAGGGATGACCTAGTCAGTCATGTTTCTTTCTTAGGCATTTTGATTTCCACAGGGGATGTTAGATCTATCTCAGCTCAGTTTTCTGAATTTAACTGCAACATAAAAACAGAAATCTATGGCCATGCCATCAACTTTTATGAAGTGATACTCTAGTAAACAGCCCAGTGAAATTGCGTACTATATCTCTACTAAGGATGTAATTGATAATTGTTTATTACATTATAGTAATGTCTTTATAAGAAACTCTGAAAAAAAATCTTTGTTTAATGCATAGTAGTACTTCAAAGCAATTGGTCTTTCTTTATAATCTTATGAGTATTGAATGGCAATACTGATAAGGTTTCTCTACTTGAGTTATTTACTAGAATGCTTAAATTTAAAATTTTTAACTTCCAAAAGCCAAATTTTTATTTTTAACTAATCTTATTACATTTTATAAATGTTCTAAGATGCCCTAAATCTTTATGGAAAAGGTGGGATATAAATAAATTACAGATTAGTATAGAATCTCAGGGTATACCCACCCAGTTTTTCTCTTTTCATTTATCCAAGAGGTTCCTGTATCACTTTCTCTTTCCAAAACCAGATTATTTTTAATGGTATATTTTCAGTGCTAATGATCCAGTAATTTATAGGGAGATAGAAAAAAATAGAGGAAACATTTAGGCTATCATCTTGAGCTTCTGGGTAATCTTGCTTTTATTGTACCCTTAGTACCTAGCAGATGTTAAGTATATAGCACATAGTATATGTAGTGCTTGGCTGAGAGTGGACCATTAATAAATATTCTATAAATAAATGAGTAAATATGTTTTTAGAGACTTTTTTGTAATTTCAGATGTGCTGTAATCGCTTCATTCTGTGGATTACCAGTACTAAAGTGTTATTTTGGGGAGAAGGAAATGTTAGCACTAAACCCTTAGTTAATGAGTATTTGGGAAGGATGCTTTTTGAAAGCTTGTAGTTACTGTTTACATTATTCTGTTTATATGTAATTATAACCACCATATTGAGGGGGCTGAATGCTGTTCTTATCATTTAGTACTAATGGATATTTTATGTGCATGTATAGAGAAACTGGGCTTTATAGTTCCATGTGATTAAAAGGCTGTTTTTTCCATCCAGACATTTTTGACAGTTGTGATGGCAGTAATAACAGTGAAGATATATACTGGATATTCTGGAAAGAGTTGCTAGCATCAATCTCTTTTGCTATGTATCTTTGAATTGCCCATCACCAGCAAACAAAAATTTTGAGTTCTGAGAGTTTTCTCACGATGTCATACTATTTTAAAACTTGCTTTAATTTGCATTTTATTATCGTATTATTTGCATTTCTAACAGTAGAACTGTTTGGGCTCAACAAACTTGGGTTTATATATCATCATAGGAATTGGGCAGTGACTAGAAGAAGGCAGTTTACCTAGTTTTGCTGGCAATTAACTTTCTCTGTAGAAAGCTGACAGCTGTTAAAAAAAAAAAAAGTTTGGTAAAATTTGAAGAAGCATGTGTACAGAGGAAATAACAAAGATTGGGGCAGAGCCAGAGGTTGAGAGAGAAGAAATAACAGGTGAAATTCATTTTTCTACTTTATTGATTCTTCAAACTTCTCAATTCATGGTACACCAGATTGGCCTAAGATCTAATCATTTGCCACTGGGAGAAACTACAAAATTGAATCTCTGAAAACAATGCTGATTTGATTAAAACAGTCATTCCATTTATAAAAATCAAATACCTAAGTTATACCTAAAGCAATATTAGAATTTTCAATTCTGAATGGTCTGCTGGTCAGATTGTGCTTTGACTTTAAATCCATTGCCAACATTAAGCAGCTAAATTAACTATCTTACCAAATGCTTGAGTTTTTCACTAGATATAAGAGTTTCTATTCAGTTGCCTTAAATCCAGATATGTTATAACAAATGAATAATTGAGAGAATGGGAGGGAAAGAATATGAAAAGAAAGCAGCTAATTTACATAAGACTTTAGTAGTGGGGTAGGAATTGAATTTACTCCATGTATGGTTGTCTTCTAGCTATAGACTCTTTTCTGTCATTCTATATGTTATTACCCAGTGCTCTCTGGTTTTTCCTTATTTTTGCTTTAGATACTCATTATAGTAGTGACAGCCTATACAGAAAAAAAATGTATTTGATTTGCAAAGAAGTTAAGTGTCTTAAAAAACCTTTTCCTTTAAAAATTCAATTTGATTTTAAATAAATTGGTTGGAAACATCAGCAGAGATTCAGGACCACTGTTGCCACATTTCCATGAGAGAGATCAAAATTCAAAAATAGTTTTTCATTTACAGATAGAAATAACAAGTAGAATAGGACATTTTATGTTCTCTGGAGAATGAAAGAAGCTTATTAAGCTTAGGAGAAAGCTGTGATGATTTTGCTGTTTCTTTTGTCCAGATTCTGAGAGTTCCTAAAGCATATCTTCTCTGCCAATCTTGCTTGATCTGAGAAACTCCCTTCTGTCTCACTTTTGTGTGTCTAGTTTCATTTTTAGCATATTGCTTCCCACCAAGAGAAAGCGATGAGCCTAAAGATTTGATTTGTATTTAGAAAGGTGTATCAAGTCATACAGACTGAATCTTGCTTCTCTCCATCTTTGTCTTTCTTACTCCCCATCCAGCACACAACTTCACCAGCACAATAGGAACAGAAACTTATTACATTTTAAACAAATATTCACAAAAGAAAAGAATCCAATCTTAATACTGCTGGGAATGTTAGACTATCATATTGAATTTGATGAAATATTAGATTTTATCACAAGTATATACATGTACTGAACCGTTTTGTAAAATATGTAGATGGTTTTCATATATTATTCAGAAGATATGTTTTCTATTGGTTTTAATTTTCTTAAAAGTCCTCCTTTGCAGCTAAATTAAGCCACGACTTAGAAGTCATTTTATTTTGATAGATTTATGTAGATGATCAATAAATTCATTTCATTGTTTTTAAGCTTTCAGAACACAAAAAATTTCAGGAAATGCTTTTGAATTAATTTAGATTTATAATGACATTTTTTCTAATGTAGTAAAAGTATAGTGGAAATTTCTTTTATATTGTGTTGTAATCCTTAGTAGAATCATTGCCTTTCATGAAGATGGAGAAAGGAAGTCGGGGTGGAGAGAGGGAGAGAATGAGTTTGAATAAATGAGTGAATGAATGAGTGAATGTTTAGGCATATAGAGAAAAGGGAAGTTTTATGTCTTAAATGTTATTAAGCTTATTTCTCACTTCAACTAAAAATATCTTTATTTTTATTTAAGTTTCTAGTCAATAATAAGGTTTACAACTAGAGTTTGAAAAACAGTGATGAGTTAAATATATGTATATATATTTATGCCCTTTACACTTGCAGTTGTTTGCATGTGGATGGAACTGAGATGATTATGTCATATGAAACAATAGCAGTTTTGACTTATGAGGACAGGGTAAGAGTTCTTTAGCCTTCTTTCCTGCAGCTATAATCTGTCACAATGTTTTGCCTCATGAATGTAACAGTTTGTAAAATTTCCAAGTCAGTGGATGACCACTGAGGTACTGATTTTAATACAAGCTGGAATAAATTAATTGTAGGAGTTGTAGAAATTAAATGGTTTCATTTCTTAATTATTAGTCATGCCTCTGATTAGTGATGTTCACAGTTGTAAGTTTACAGCAGGATTTTCTATGGAAGAGAACAGATTTCTTTGTCCTACAACTCCATTAGAACTAAGACGCATATGCAGTTTGGTTTCAAGTGAGATGTGACTTAAACATTTCTTATTTTTTACTGGGAGAGATCTTTAATGTTTGCTTAAAATAACAAATGTTTTCCATCCCTTCATTTTTTAGATCAAGAACTTATAAATGATAATCTCTCCTCATTTGTTACATATTTTGGCATGCTTTATTTGAATCCTCTCTAACAGTACAAAGGTTGTGGCTTAAAAAATCTTTCAAGTGGGCATTGTGGTATCTATGAAGTTATGTTTTACATTTGGTCTGTTAATAATGAAATTATTATTCATCAGCCTATTAAAGAAGTTGGAGTTCTTGTAATATGAATATTAAGTGGAAGAAAGGTCTTAGAGTAATTCATTTATCTTGATTGAAATGAAAATTTAAGTGTCTGTGTGATAACTTGGAACATAGGGTAAATAACTCTTAACCATTTGTAAAAATTATAGAGAGCTTTTGAAATATTGGATAATTGCCAAAATATTATAATGTAAAACTTCGTATCTAATGTTTTTGCTCTTCCTTTAAGATAAGGAAGTGTATTCAGATAAGATTCAAAATTAAAAGAACTCAGTCAATTCTGATAAGCCTACAAATTACTTTTCAGTCAACTGACTAAATGCCCTTCCTAAACAATTTAAACAGGTCCCTCCTGCCCCAAGAAGTAAAACATTCATAAATTTTGAAAGTATAATAGTAATGCAGTTTTATAAAATACCATTCTCTTATAGTCTAGATTGAAAAAAAATTGAGCATGAGGATAGACTTAGAATTATAATAATTTATGTTTTGGAGTAGATTAGGTGTCACAAGTCACTCTTATTTTCCTGCTTCTAACCCTTCAGTAGCTCTCTACTGTCTACCCGATAAAGTCCAAAGTCTTTAACTGGTGTACCAAGGCCTCTTCTAATTATCTATAATGTTTTACACTTGTAACTCTATGTCTTTCACTTTATGCTTTGGGAAGACCAAACTGCTGATTTTATGTTAAGCTATATTGTTTCTTCTTTGAGGATTTTTTTCATGCTGGTTTCTCTACCTAGAATTTATATTCCTATCTTCTTTGCCTTTATATTCCTATCTTCTTTTTAGGAAGCTGTCCTATAAACTGCACACCATACTAAGCTGGGTCAGATGCCACCCCACCCCATTGGAACTCCCACACAATATTATATGTATCTATATCTATTTATTTAGATGTTAATGAACTCTCTTATTGTTTTAGGATTGTATCTTTGTAGGTCTAACTCTTCTAGAATATAAATTCTTTTTTTTTGTTATGTATTATTATTATTTATGCCTATAGCACCCGGTCTTCCTAGGTGGTCTCTCATCCAAGTACTAACCAGGCCTGACCCTGCTTAGCTTCCGAGATCAGACATGGGGCTTGTTTAGGGTGGCATGGCTGTAGACCATGGACCATGGTTCCTCTGGGGCATGAACCCAGGACCTTCTGCATGTAAAGCAGTTGTACTATCCACTACGCTATGGAACCACATCCTAGAATATAAATTCTTTGAGAGCAGCTACTTTATATTACTTACTCATCCCTGATACCCAACACAATTTATAATGGGTGCTCAGAATATATTAAAGCAATGGGTGTTTTGAGCTTGAAGTAAGGGAGGCAAAAGATCTCTTCTTTCCATTTTCACTGCCACTATCCTCAAGCAGATCATCATTTTACACTAGACATACTGAAAAGCTTCCCAACTGTTTTTCACTCTCTAATTTTTTTATTTTTCAATTACACTCTTAATCTATTCTTCACACTACAGCTATGGTTCCTGTTCTAAATCTGAAATCTGATACGGCACCCTCCCGTTTCCCAATAGTCTCTTACTCCTTTTAATAGTTCTATATTCATCTTAGGAGAAAGATAAAACTCTTTAACATAGTTTACAATGCTATAAATTATTTCACCTTTGATTTCAACCTCAACCTTTGCTTTTCTCTTGTTATAATCTATGTTTTAGCTATACTAAATACCTTTTGGTTCCCACACCTATGAACATATTATTCTCCCTGACATGAATACTCTCTGCTTCTCCCTCTACCCTTTCCCCACTTCACTAATAGAATTTTTGTTCATCCTCAGGCTTTAGCTTCATAACCTTCTTTGACTACTCTCTCCTCCACAAGTCTAGGTTAAATACCTCTCTTCTGTGCTCACATAGCATTCCGTACTTAGCCATCACAGTTCTTCTCAGGCTATTACTGAACTTGCCTGTTAACGTGTCTGTGTCACACATTACATGGTAAGCTCCATTAATAATAGCAGCGGTAGCAATGGCAGTGGTAGTAACTTTTTTAACCACTTGTGCTTAATATATAAGCCAAGCACAGTGCAAAGTAAATATCTTACTTTATAAATGAAGACAATGAGTCAGAGAAATGAAATACCTTCCCAAGTCAAAGCTAGTAAATAGCCAAACCAGATTTCTTACCCAGGTCTTTCTGACAAGGTCTATACTCCTAATCACTATACTAGGTTGACTCCTTGGAACTGTTTTTATGATTTACCATTTTGTCCCCAGCATCTTAACACACCAATTGGCATATATACAGTAGGCATTGTATAAATATCAATTGAATGAATGAATGATCAGTAAAACCAATACAAGGAAGTAAGAAAGACTTGCAGGTGAAGTTTGGAGCATAAATTAATTCAGGAAAAGAAGGGCAACAATATGTACAAAAGACACATATGGTAAGAAGTGTTAGTTTGATGACAAATTTATTATTACCAAAAATGACTTGATTTTTATTGATAAAATCATAGTTTCCCTGTTTTCAACACCCTCAGAATCTGAAATTTATTTCTAAAATAGTCAAAGAAAAGGTTAATGATTTAGCAAAGAAAAGTGTTAAACCTATTTCTACTGGGTATCTCTTTATGGAATATTTCCAAATAGAATAGTTTTTTTTGTTGGTCTTTGTGGGTTGTTTTGTTTGTTTGTTTGTTTATTTGTTTTGGTGCTTCTTCCACAACTAGCCCTAGTTATTCAGATTAGGTAGATAGTATTTGTAGACTTTTTTTTTTTTAGCTAACTTTGTAGAATAATTAAAAAATATTTGTTAACCTGGTAATCTGCCCATAGATAAATCAATTTTTATGAAATAATCAATTTACTTTTACCCTGAATTCAGTTAGTAAGCATTTTATATGGCAATCATTTCATTAAGTTGATTATGCTATCACCCTTCTAACAAAGCAGATAAACTCTAAACATGAGGCTGTGTTCATCCAGGAGCATTTCATACTACTGAAGCTGAAGCTGATCCTCAGAGTACAACTCAGATATATGCATTGCCTGAAATTCCTCGAGATCAAAATGCTGCAGAATCATGGGAAACTTTAGAAGCGGTAAGTTAAAATGTTTTTTCCTTTTGTTAGCTGTGAGGGATAAAAGTAAGTAACTTCTCTTTCTCTGTTTTTAAGGACTTAATTGAACTTAGCCAACTGGTCACAGAATTTTCTCTCCTCGTGAATGTAAGTATATAACTGTTTTTGGCTCAGAGATGGTAGATTAATAGAGATAAGAGGATTTTACTAGCATATCAATTAGAATTTTAATAGAAGTTACAATTTTTAAGACGTATTAGGCCATGAATAGAAGTCTAACTATTCTCAAATTCCAAATCAAAGCAATAAACATTTATTAAGCACTTGTTATATAAAAGATATTATGTTAGGTCTTTACCATTGTGGGTCTGATAAGGTTGGACATAAAAATAAATTAAGCCTGCTTTCTGCCTTCAAGAATTTACAGTGGGTGGAGATAAGCTTGGACCCTCCTTCCCCCCCCCTCACAAAACTGAAATTTCAACCATGATCATTAAATGCAAAATTAAGGTATGATGAAAAGTATTATAAGCTCCAAGAAGAAAATCTAGGGAAAAGAAGCAGGGATTGTGAAGTGGAAGCATTAAAAATAGCTTCACAAGATAAGTAATATTTGCTTGAACTTCAAAAAATAAGTTAACTGTCTACAGGTGAAGAGGGGACAGTGCATCTAAAAATGACTGAACAAAGACGTGAAGTAGAGAAGTGTGTGGTCTTTCAGGAATGATGTGTTGCAATGTAACCAAAGCATAAAGTATAGTGGGCAAGCAAAGCAAAGGGAGTTCAGGTGAGATTGAGATGGCACTGACGGCCATACCAAAGAATTTGAACTTTACTTTGTAGGCATTAAAGAGCCAGTATAGACTGTTGAGCAGGTTAGAGTGATGTGATCCAGTTAGTCTGTGCTTCAGAATGATTACTGCTAGTAGTGTGGATAATAACCTTGGTAGGGGAAAATTATAGGTGGGACAACTAGTTAGAAATCAACTGCAAGAGTTTCACCAACAGTAATGGCAATATAAGTATAGTATCCCCCCTTATGTGTAGTTTCACTTTCCACAGTTTCAGCTATCCTCCCTATGTGTGGTTTCACTTTCCATGGTTTCAGCTACCACTGTCAACTGCAGTTTGAAAATATTACATGGAAAATTCCAGAAATAAAGAATTCATAGGTTTTAAATTGCACATCATTCTGAGTAGTACAATGAAATCTGGTACTGTCCTGCTCTGTCCAGCCAAAGACATGAATCATCCCTTTATCCATCGTATCCATGCTGTATACATTCCCCGCCCATTAGTTACTTAGTGGCTGTCATGGTTTATCAGATCAACTATCAAGGTATTGCAGTGCTTATGTTCAAGTAACCCTTATTTTACTTTAAAATGGCTCCAGGACACAAAGTAGTGATGCTGGAAATTCAGATATGCCAAAGAGAAGCCATAAAGTGCAGGTATGTATAGGAAAAAATACTTAGCATTCAGTATATCTACAGTTTCAAGCATCCACTGGGGGTCTTGGAAGGTATCCCCCTAGGACAAGCGGGGAGTGCTGTGTAAAGATAAAGAACAGCTGAGGAGTATTTCTGGGGTAGACTTAATAGATTTTGGAGAAATATGGAAAAGTCAAAGATAAAAAACATTTAGGCTTTATTCTGCATAATTAGGTAGCCAGTGATACTGTTAACAAAGTTAGGGAACATAAAGTAGATTTGGTGAGAAAGAATAGATTTTTTTGTTGTTACTTTTCTAAATTATTTTTATTTTTCCTTCTCTAAAATTATGGGAAGGTTGGATGTGTGAGTATATGTGTGTATATATGTATGTACATACTGGTGCAAGCCTGTTTCTGCTTATGCTTCTAGCTAGGTTTAGTTCTTTGTTCTTGATTAAACCATGATTTGGGGTTGTACATCTTCTGACATCTGGCTTTAAATTAGAAGTTCCTAGATCACAGAGTCAGAATTGGAAAGGACTTAAGAAAGCAACTAACCGAATCCTTGTACTCTTTACCCAACTTCTCAAATAGATAGTCTTTTGCCTCTTTTCGAACAATTACAGTGCAGGGATACTTCATACTTCAACCATTCCATTTTGAAACTCTAACTCTTAGAAGTTCTTCCTTATGTTAAGTAAACTCTGCCCTATAATAACATCCCTCTGGAACCATTTACTGAACAAACATTGTCTCTTTTCTATATAAAAGTTTGTCAACTTTTTAAAACCAACGTTATCCTTCTTCACGCTACCCCACCTCAGCATATATTGTACTCTTAAAAACCCTTGATTCTTTAATGTGTTCCTTCTATAATATGATTTCTGGGTTTTCAGTACTACTGCCATAGTCCGCTTGTTTTCTAGTTAGTGGATTTTTTTCTTGAAATTTAATGCCTACATTAAATATAGTAAATCATTTAAAGCATTTTCCTTTTTCGATGCCTCTAGGTTAGAAAAAGCAAAATGTTTGAAGTTTCTGCATTAGGTATCTATACAGTCTATTTAATATATTTTCAATAAAAGGAAATGATACAAGAACCCCAAAATGTTTATTTTTAGAATCAAGATTTATTCAGTTATTATAATTTATAATCTTTGATCTAATGCAGTTTGTAAAATCTATACATATATGATTATACAAATATATACATTTGTCAAGTCATTGATATTATAATGTATATAAATTATTTTTCAATAAAGTTGATTTAAAAAACAAATTGAACATGTACAGAGTTTTTCTCATTCAAGACAAATACATACTCTTCCAGTAGGATAGACTCATGAAAGAAGAATTAAGGGTTTGTGGCCATTTGACAGTTTTATATCTGATTAGGTTATATAAGCAGGTCCTAACCCCTAATGTAAGGAGGGTTTGTGCAGGAAGAGTTTGGCTATAGCCATAGTTCTAGTCAAATGTTCTATTTATAATATGTATAAGGAGATGAGACAAAATGTTATTAGACAGAAGCTCAAAGGAGAACCCCTGATTACTGTTCCCAGGGTGACTGAATTCTCATGACCACATGGTCAAGGACTCACAGAAGCTCTATTTAGGCACCAAATGACTTGGTAGCATAACCAGAGTAACCACATCCTCTCATTATCATCACATGGAAGTGATAGTATATAGGCAAATTAACCATTTATTTAAGGGGCACTTTTCCATGTGCGTAATACTGTGCTAAGCTCATGGTAGAATAGATAATAGTATTAAAAAGAACCTGTAGGATAGTTGTGACAGGTGCACAACATTGTGAATGTACTTAATGCCACTGAATTGTATACCTAAAAATGGTTAAAATTGTAAATTTTCTGTTATATATATTTTTACTACAAATAAAACAGAACCTTCATAGCTATTGAGAGATCCAGGTGTGTTCCAGTATATATTAATAAATTAATATCTATTATGCACCCTGCTTCATTTTTCTTCATCCTGTATTGCTTAAGTGTCCTCTTTCCTCTAGACATGAGACCAGCCCTGTGTCTAGTCAAGGAGAATTTTAAAAACTGTGCCAGTTAGTTGCTCAATAGCATGCCACCCTTACTGTAGGTCCAGTTTTGTTTCTACATTTTGCCTTATTCCCCATGGCTTTTTAAATCTAGTTTTACTCTGGATGCAGTGCACAAGGACACAGTGCACAAAAACTAGGTTATGATGGATTAGATCAGGTTCTTCTATTTACTACCTATGTGACCTTCAGGACGTTATTTGACAACAAAGAGCTTTTTAAAAGAGATGGGAGGACTAAATAAGATAATGTTTATTATTTTCCTCTCCTGTACTGACCCCAGCAGCATTTCTGCTTTTGTTCCTCCCTTATTTGATTCCTTCTTTGGATCCTTGTCTAGAATTCTACTTTTGTCACCAACATTACGTTTAGATGTTATAGTACTATATATAGTTCCTACAGTTCCTTTCATGATGCCAAGATCCTACTTACCTACTCTGTTTATTCCCTATTCTAGGTCAATATAACCCTGTGTTCTGCCTGTATATCATAGTGTTTGCATGTTTGCTTCTGGAGTTCTCTGTGTATGTGATTGCATATAATTAAGGAGTGGAGATTACACACCTTGGAGTCCAGAGCCAGGGTAGCTCAATTTTATCTAGATAAGTCAAGATCTAAAACTAGAGCTAGCCTTGAAAGCTGGCTGGAATTTAGAGTCAGGAATAAAGGAAAATATGTGACGCTTTGGCATTAGCTTCTTAAAGAAACCTGTAGCTTTTTAAGAACATTTATAAAACCATGCAACTACTAGCAAGACTCTTCAAGAGAGAGCATTTTTATTGATGCAAATGGATTTGGGAATACATTTGTTTAATGTATTAGTATTGCATGATACAGAGGATGCAGGGCCTATAATTGTCCACAACAAGCATTCAAGGGAAAAACAATTTCTTCATTAATTTTTATTTCAAATGCCCAAATTGGATTCTACATGACAAATATTAACTTAATAAATCATACTTTCTTCAATGCTAATTAAGATTCAGTTTTTTGTTTGTTTGTTTCAGGCAGATACCGGACATAATTCATTGTTTCTTAAAATCAAATCTATAGACATATTCTTAGAGTCTTTTAATAACTTTTTTCCTCTGAAAAGGTAGAGTCTATGCATTACTCTAGTTTGAGAAACACCACCATGACTCTCATAAATGGTTTAATTTAATGTTAAACATATATGAGGTGCCAATGTATATAATGTCAGGAAGGGAGTTTGAAGATCGTCAAATGTGGGAGATCCAGACAGATGAGAGCAAACATAAGCAAATCAGAAGCAAAAAGGGGTAAATAGAGGTGAGGAGGTTCCTAAGCCATCATTATTGTTAGGGTCTTGGTTTCCTCTACTTGGTTAAAGTTGTGTATGTATGGTTTGGCCCAACATAAAGAGCTAAGGACACAGTTCACAAGTGGTGACCAGATTCAGCTCTGAATGGAGTCTAGTTGGTCATTCTATAGACAGTGTTTGACAACTTTGATACCAGTTTCCTGCCTAACTCTAATTTTTGTCATTTAGTCCTCCTTACTCAAGAAGCAAAATTTGAAGATATGGGTAAAGTTTGGGATTCAAAACAAGCAAAATTGTGGAAGAAGACAAATCTTCTACAATTTTGGGATAAGTGTTGATCCCAGGATAGCAGCTGGTTCGCCCTCTGCCCATATTTAAGCAAGCTTCCTTATGTCAGTGAATAAGTACTTACAGGTGTGTTCTACTCCTCAGGATGAGACAGGCCTCATTAAGTACTAGTGATTGCAGTGATGGGGAGCATTACAGTTCAAATAATCAGTAATCTGAGGCTTCGTTTTATCTTGTCCTTTCTCCAGTTGTTCTAAAGGATTTTTGTGAAAAAAAAAAAAACTAAAGTAAAACTTTTTAAGTTTTACTTTATTAATAAAAATTCATGGAACTGCAGTATCCAGGCTTTTTGGAAGGAGCATTAAAGGATATTTCTCTGAGGCCTTGAGATCACAGGTAATCTCATGGTAATAATCATGGTAGGCTCTGTCATCTCTATTGAATTATTTTGGGACTAAGATAAAGGAGACATGTTGGCTGTTTTTAGCCCTCAACTCATCGTAATATGGAGGTTGATGACAAGAATTTTACACCTGTGATTTATCTGCTACCATAGACTTTCTGGAAAGAATGGAAATTGTTGAGGATATCCCAAATAAAAACAGCAATAGGATGTCAGAAATCCAATCAAGTTCAAGCACTTATGCTCCTATGGGCTAGAAAAAGAAAGCTAACATTAAAGAAGTTTTATTGTCCAAAGAAAATAAAAATTGAATGAATGAATGCTAGAAGAGAACTAATGTAGTGCTCTAGAATTTTTGAGCATCATAGGAAAAAATTTAATTTGTTTTTTGATAGAAAAGATGGGAGTTAAGCTTTTTGGGGAGAATCAGGATGACTTTTTCTTTTTCCCCTTATACTCTACAGACACTATCTTATTTTATTCTTCCTTTAACTCTATGAAATAGATGTTATCATTAGCCTCACTTGAGAGATGAGAATACTGACACCTAGAGAGCTTGTGCAATCTGTCCATGAGCATAGTGATTGTTGTGAGATTTGAACACAGGACAACTGCGCAAAGGTCGTGCCCTGAATCCATGTATATACACTACTGGTTTTTAAAGTGTGAGAATCATGCAGCATCAGCATCACCTAGGAACTCAATAGAAATGCAGATTCTCAAGCCCCACCCCAAGCCTACTAATCAGGAATTCTGGGGTTGGGGCTCAGCAATCTGTGTTTTCAGATGTCCTCCAATTGATTCTGGTACATACTCAAAGTGTGAGAACCACTATTGTATGTTTCTGACAGAGGTGTTATAAGGGAAACTGATAAAGGACTTTCTTAGGGATCATGTTAGAGATGTCAAGAGAGTGGTGGAAAACATAAGAATGAATAGATATCCTGAAAGATCTAACAGCAAAAAGGTACGTACTTGGTATATGAGGAGGGAAGTCAATAATGCTGATAGGAACAAGCAACTGTGGGGGGAAAATTAGCTGTGTTTGGGTTTCATGCTCTCAAATGAAATAATTGGAATCCAAAGTGTGTTTGTTATATCTACTTCAGTAAAAGTGGAGAGGCCCATTATATAAGGACAATAAAATACTTCAGGATTAAAGTTGAATTATTTCACAATCATTGTAGGAGTTGGCATTTAACTGGAATCAAAGGGGGATTCCCTTTTTCCTGTGAATTAAAAAACTAACAAAAAATTAAGTAGTCTATGTACTGGTGGTTACATGGGTTTGTATATTTGTCACAGCTCATCATACTATATCCTTAAAATGTGTGCATATTATTGTATGTAAAGTCTGTCTGAATGAAATTGATTTGAAAATGGGAATGTGTTCTTTGGCAAGTAATGAGTTCCTGTCACTGGAGATGTATGGGCAGAGATTCAGTAACCACTTGTCAGAACTATTGTAGTGGGGCCTCACACATCTGAGGGGAAAATCGTTCTCGGTGACCTAAGCATTCCTTCTACACAGAGATTCCATGAGTCACAATTTCTGTTATGTCACTGCAGGTGTTGCCATTTTTTGTACAATGATTTATTAATATATTTGATCTGAAACATTTTAACTTGTCATGATTTTAAAATGTATTAAAGTTGTATAGATGTAAAACAGGACAGTAAATTTATGCTCTGCTCCCAACTGCATATCACAAGTAGAAGGATTTCATGGCAGACCAAATAATATTGTATTCTTATTCCTAAAACAATTATATATTGGATCAAGAATGTTTTACTTCTAAGGTAAATTTGCCTGTTTTGAACTGAATCTTCAAACAAGAGACATTTGGGAGGTTTTTTTGTTTGATTTTGTTTTTTTCCATCAAACCCAACATGACATGTAAATCCTTTTTTGGATTTTTTTTCCTCCTAGAAATTAGTTTCACTTGGAGAATAATATGTTTGCATTTTTGAATGAATTTTACTGTGAGATGTTTTTTCCTATAAAGGTGCCACCATTTTATTACCTAATAATTAAATCACCCTGTTTTTTTCATGTAAGTGAATTTGTACTTACGACATGGTTTATCAGATGCTATTAATGAACTGCTATTAAGACTGCAAGACTGCAGTACATGGGCCCTGATTACAGGAATTAAAATAGTGTATATTGGCTCTCTGCTGCTCCCCAGTAGGATCGCTCACTCATAATTCCTTTGCATCTAGTCTCAGCAGGATAAGATTGACAGCATTGAAGACCATGTCAACAGTGCTGCTGTGAATGTTGAAGAGGGAACCAAAAACTTGGGGAAGGTGAGATTCTGCTCCTGCTGACAAATCAATGGTACTCTGGCTCCCAGGAATCTGTAGTATTAACCCAATTGATCTGTTCTCTTTAATGTTGAGGGAACCAGCAATTAAGGAAATAAGGAAGAAATGACACATAGGTAGTGCAAGAAATCAATGGCTGTTGTAATATTCTACTCTAAGGTTTATTCTATGGGGAGAGAAATTTTTTCAAAGAGAATAAACTGAAGCTTCACCATAAGGCATTTGGCGTTACAAGGGAATATTTGCAGAAGTTCAGGGAGAAGAGTAGAGAGGGTTGCCAGAATCCAGTAGGGGCAAAAGTCTAAAGATGTGACAGCATGTGTGGAGTGGGACCATCTATTTTCCATAGAATGTTGCTTTTAACCCCAGGTACAGAGCATAGAATTAATCTTCTGTTCAACATAAAAGCTTCAGGGATATCTGTGGCCACCGAAACTGTTTAAGCCAGCTAAGTTAGTGGATTGATTGTTTAGCAAGTAAAATAAGTTTGTAGAAGTTCACTCTTTGTAGCCCATTTCTTTTAGTTTTGAGATCTGGAGTAATTGTAGTACCTGTGGAATACTTTCTCTCTACCCCCTTCCCTCACAATCTCTAAGGTTAATTATGTACCAAGAGTTAAAGAGGCATTGCCAGGAGTAATGAGAGGAAAATGCACATCACCGCAGGCAGATATTCTCAACTCAATTTCTAAATTGAATTTTTTTTTTTACAGGCTGCAAAATACAAGCTGGCAGCTCTGCCTGTGGCAGGTGCACTCATCGGAGGAGTGGTGGGGGGTCCGATTGGCCTCCTTGCAGGCTTCAAAGTGGCAGGAATTGCAGCTGCACTTGGTGGTGGGGTGTTGGGCTTCACAGGTGGAAAATTGATACAAAGAAAGAAACAGAAAATGATGGAGAAGCTCACTTCCAGCTGTCCAGATCTTCCCAGCCAAAATGACAAAAAATGCAGTTAAAAACCAAACTTCAGTATTATTGGCGCCAGCGTATCTATCCTAATGAGGACTTTTGCTGCTGTTGGATACTCAACTTTTGAAACATGATTTTATCAAGATAATGGCTATAGATGTTTAAGTGGGATTTAATTGTGATAAGTAGATATATTTTATTGTTTGCCTGGGGTGGTAATGGAAGTGTTAGAAATAAAGGATCCTGGGCTGAGGGTTTATATTTGCAGGTAAAGTGTAAAGACTGCCAGGGAGCAGATTTTCTGCCTGGAAATGTGAAAACTGAATCTATAACTTTAATAAGGACATGAGATGCGTGGAGACCCTAAGGCTAATAAGCATATTATAAATGTGCTTATTTGTCTCCTAAAAATGGAAGATTATTTAGGCCTGTTAGGAAAGAAAAGAATGGGAGTTCAAGAGCCTTTCTTATCAAATAGGGAAGTCAGGATCTAGAGAGGGCCACCGGTGAACTACATAATGATCCATTTGATGAACCCTGTTGCAGTTTGTTCCAATTATATTTTCTGGCGAAGGAGACTGATAGTGTAAGAAAATTGAAAGAAAGGCTAACTTCTCTTTCAGATATCATAATATGTGACACTATTCCTTCTCTGAACTCTTCCTCTGCCTCTTTTTAAATAAAGACAGAATCTCAAGTGGTAGGAGACAATATTATTAAGCCAGTCACTAAGCTTGCTCTATCAGCCTGCTTCTTAACACCTCAAAGACTCAGTACCCTCTGCCTTCCTTTCCTTGTCATTTTGAAAATTTCTTTGACTTGTGGAGTAAATTCTACCCATATATAACGAGGGATTTTCTCATAATTTTTTTTTTTGTATTGTGCCCCATCTTTGTTCATCTTTTCCTCTAACCTGTAGGAGAAAGAAAATCTCCAAATATTTCCAACATTGTTAAGTTTGAGCTAGAAAAAATAAGCAGGGGTAGGGGGAACACCACATCATTTCTTGAGGCATCTTCTAATTTCAAGGGGCTGATATACCTGCCACACAAGGAGTCTCTGACCCAAAGTCATTTCAGCCAGCCCTTGGTGAAGCTAGGAACTAGCTTTCTACTTCATTTCTGTTACCACCACCCTTTCCCCCAGGCTTTGCTATCTCCTGTGCTTTCCTTCACTTTTCACAGCTGCTATTTCTTTCTAAGAATGGCATTCATGCTTGCCTTTTCTCAATTCAAGATGATGATGGACACAGTTTGGTGCCAAGACTCAGTCCTGATGCAGGATTTGTGGTGCTAATCCCAACACTTGACATTGACAACAAGTATGCCCTGGCCTGGCCCAGCCCAACCCAATGTTTGTCTCAAATAGCAAATGGTTTAAAATTTAGAAAAAAAGAATATAATATTACAGGTAACCTTATCCTCTACCCCCAACTCTTTTAATTTAGGAAGGAACCACCTTTTGCCTTACTCTTTACCCTTCTCTGAGGACAGAGGAATGGGTGCCTACACCAAAGGTGTGAGCTTTCTCTGCTCAGGAGCCAAAAAGATTTATCAGGCAGTTGAATGGTTTATCACTTCTCTCATGCTATTTACTCTTAATAACTTTTATTGATTGCTACCTTTTACTTCTGTGTCTAATCTAAAGAGAACTTTCATACTTTTTGACTCTCACCAATAAATTCCAAAGAGAAAAAGCACCATTTTTATTGTCACTAAATAACTAGAAAATATCAAGTACTATGCTGCTACTTGCATCTTTAATGTAATATCAAGAAGGAAGTACTTTGAATATGTGTCAGATTCTGATCTAGTATTTGATATTGGATACTATAAAGTTGGGATAATTACTTTTGAATGCCACCTTTTTTTTTTTTTCCTGATTTTTATAGTTCCTTTAACATAGGGTGTTCAAACCAGAATGGGCACATATTTAAAAAAACAATGTTCCTACAGTTCAGTCCCACAGGTGATTCTAATAATGACCAATCTGGCCTGGTCAGCTAAAATTATAAATTTAAGATATAGTTACATTAAGATTCAACTGTATCATAGAATTCTGTAACTTGTAGTATTCTACCCTTCAGTGTGGCCCAGTCTTTATTACTACATTTTATTCCTGTTCTGTTCTACCAACTCAGAATTGACTATCTTTTTTAACCCATAATCTTAATTTAAGTAGCAACTTTTTATATTGTTGAACTGGTTTTATATCAGGACTTGAAGGAAAGAGGAGGCCTATAATTGAAGCTCATGTTTTGTTTTCAGATCTCTCATTTTTTTCTGATCCAGTGTGGGACACCACTGTATCTGTTCATACAGGCCTTTATTGTTTACTATTCATCAAGATTGGAGTATCACTCCAGCATTCCTCATGATTAGACAAGTTACAGTCCTTTTAAAAAGTTTTACAATTTAAAATTATTTAGAAATTGTATTTATATTAGAACCTAATCCAATATTAGAACCTAATAGCCAACTTTTTGTAGAAGTTTCTAGAATTGTTTAAACAACTATTAATCATATACCTATAAAATATAAAGTATAAGAAGTATAAATTAGTATGACACAGAAACCAATCTTAAAATTTAATTTAATGTCCTACAGTATTAGGTTAAATTAATCTCTATGATTCATGTCTTATTTTTACTGCAACAAGTTAAAAGGTGAGGAACACTTTAAGTTCTTAAAATTTATAGAGGCTAATTTAAATAAAGGCAGCACTTCTAAAGGCTTTTTTGATGTAATAATCTGGTAATTTCTTTGTAGAGCAGAGTGAAACTTTTTGGTTATAACCCACAGTAAAAAATGCACTTATATTAAAACTCAGCATAAGCACAATAGAACAATACTTACCATTATGTGTGGTGCACTCCGATTTTTTTTATTGTTTTTAAAATATGCTGGTTGCAACATACTAAATTGATGCCATAATCTACCGATTAGTTGAGACCCTTAGTTTAAAACAACAACAACAACAACAAAACCTCCATTATCGGGGAGCTGATATTCATTGAATATCTTATGTTTGCTAGGCCCTTCACTAGGCATTTTAGAGGTAAGGAAACTGAGTCTCTGAGAGAATTTAAATGATTTACAAATAGATGTTAATTGGGCCTGTTGCACTACAATAACTTCTATTAGTCTCATACTATGCTACTTCTGTATACGAAATTGAGGTAGGCTATTCATTCTGCTTCACCCAACACCCATGTATTTTGTAAGGCAGGGTTACTTTGAAATTATATGTGCCATTTTACTTTTTTTTTTTTAAATGTCTCTACTTAAAGCAGCCTCAAAGTGTTTAATGGTGGCTAGTGCAGAAATACATAGTGCTGAATTTGGTCCTTGGACTATAAATTAAAAGTGTTTCTAAACCACCCACACATCTAACAAGTTTTCTTAAAGTAATATTGTCTTTAAAACAAATCTATCTTAACTCAGAATCAAATGATTGACAGTATTCTTTTAAAATGGTACCCATAGGAAGCCATATGCTTACTGTAATGACGCTAGTATTACTTAGAACATTTTTGAAACTTTTTTTGGAATTGCCTCCAAAGATATTTTGCAAACCATGTAAGAAAGCCATCTCAGTGTTCATGAGTCACTCTCTGTCATTGTGACCTCTCCTCTGTTCCTTCCTCAGTTTTGCTTTTCTTCTGCCTTAGCAATCCTACCCACCTATGCTAGAGCCAGTAACCTAAGGATGCTTGGAAAGGAGGTATGCTGGCCAGAGTTGTTGAAGCAAGAACATTTAGGTTATACTGATGCTGAGTGCTGTAAAGGGAGAATACTATGAGTAACCCTCTTCTGTGGGCTGCCTGCCTGCCCATAAGTGCTATTAAGTAGTTTGCACAGGAATAAGGACTGGATAATTGTAATATCAATCATAAAAGGTTGAGGTAAACCTAAAATATAAATATATAGTATATATTTGCTCCAGTGAAAATACAGAAAACAAACCAAGCCATACTTTATGTTAACTTTAAAAGGTCTGTCTTAGGGCCCTTCTTTGCCCTGCACTGCTGCCACATGAAATCTTTAGAAGGAATGATGAAGTAGGACATTTTCTTCTCTTGTAATAAAGTATAATGGGGCTGTGCTCTCAGGTTAGACAATGTTCTTAAGTAGTCAGAGGCCTAATAAAAAGTAGGATGCTTCCCTGATAGCCTGAATTAATGTAAACAGTTCTAGTTCCGTGTGTATTTTTATTAACACTTCATTTTGTTTCTAACAGGTGGTTCTCACTATATTAATTTGACACCATTTTACAGAGAAACTTCTTGGGTATTATAAACTATTGATGGTAAAATATCCATATTATCCACATCAAAGGAATTATTTACTGTGGGAGAGAAGCAATACATACATGCAATATTAACAAAAGAAATAAATTGAAAGAAAAGTGAAAAAGGTGTCAAAGGCAAATGATTTGCCTAAGATCAAAGTTAATACAAAAGCTAGAAATATAACCATGTCTGCAGGAAAAAAAAAAAAAAAGCCTCAAAGTCATTTAACTGAGTTTGTTATCAAGTTGCCTGCTAAGGTCATTTTTTGTTTGTTTTTCAGACTGGCTTTAACATTCTAAATCAGGCAATAGCTATAGTAGAAAGAGAAATGGATGGAGGAAAATCAGATCAGAGTTCTAGTTTTGACTTTGTCTCCTGTAGTAAATTTTTTCTCGGGGGTGGCTTTCTTTCATTCCAGCCAGGGGTTCCCCAACCATTTTTTATATCTGGCCTCTCACCTGAGTCCTGTCAGTTCTATTTTGAATGTCAGTGGCATAAATTTATAAATAGATGGCCATCATTCTTGTAAAATACTGTATCAGTTCACACCCCTTACTTCATCTTCCCTGACAAAACCATTCCTCACATCACTGCCACAAGAATAAGAACCAGGTCTGGCTTTCATTTTTCTGCTGAAATATTTTCAGTGTTTCTCACTGAATACCTGACAAAGTTTAAACCCCTTAGGTTGGCATTCACAGCCTTCCATATATTGGCCCCAGATTTACTTCTTCAGATTCACTACTCATCATCAGACAATGCCACTAAAAATCAGACATTCCATAAAAATGATTTTAGGTTTCTCTATGGCAAAGGTACAAACTGGCAATATGCTATGTTTACATTTTTACATACTAAAATAATTTCTGTAATATAACATTTTACAAAACTAGTCAGCTGAAATTTGTTTCAAGTTCTTGAACAAGCCTAAAAGTTGTTTCCTAAGGAAAAGAAACCTCTTCTCTCCCCAGAAAAATATTATATTCAATATCTTAACCTCTAGATCAATGTCAGTCATGTCTCCTGTGCATCTGATAGCCAAAGTATGAGGATTTTTCTTCAGCAGTATAAATACTCCAGCTTTGAATGGACCATTGTCCAGCCCCAGTGAGAAACGTGACTAACAAATAATTGAGAAAAACACTCAAGAGTATTAACCACACATTTCTCAAGAACTTGAGATTTTCTTGTATTAAGGTTAATCACTAAAAAGATTTATCTGGGTTTCATTAGTTAAGCCCCATAAAGCTATTTTCCATTATTAAACCCTTGGTATTAGCAAGGGTCAGCACAAGAAAAAGCATAACAGGATTTCTACAAATTCTGTAAAGCTTACTGAATGTGTTTATTATGTTGCTGAGTGGTGCGTGTATAAGAAAACCTACAATAAACTCATTCAACAAATATTTAACTGAATGCCTGTTGTGTATTTGATCATACATAGAAAAATGTTAAACCTATATCATCTACCTTTGTAAACCATTCAGGCTAATAAATTAAGATGCCTAAAGAAAAATGGCAGTAAACATAAGTGTTCTAAAAGAGGAATGAAGAAAGTAATGTGAGGGTATGGAGAATGGAGTGACTAGCTCTGCCTGAAAAAGTAGGGGAAGGCTTTGTAGAACATGTACCATTTGAGCAGCACCCTGAAGCAGAATATGCATCACTGAAAATGGAGTTGTGGGTTTTCAAGTGGCAGAGGAATTGTGTGTTCAAAGGGTATGAAAGCATAGTGTGCTTAGAGAAAACCAAGGAGTTAAATGTGAGTGATAAAGCTGGTCAGATGGAAATACAGTGTGTGTGTGTGTGTGTGTGTGTGTGTGTGTGAAGGAATTAATGTAATGCTTTGTATCAGATAAAACCATTATAACTTTCTTGAGTTCTTCGTTTTGCCTTTGTTGCCAGGGAAATTAAAAATAAACTTCACATTTGCCTGGGTTTTTGGTGTATTTGGCATATTTTCTTTCCTTTCTCACACATAAGAAATGATTTGTGCTTTCTTGCCTCTCTGCTGTGAGATCCTCTGCTTAATACTGAATGCCTGCTTTCTTCCTATCCTATTTATTCCATAAATATTTATTGAAAACCCACTGAGAAAATGGTCATGAAATTAACCTCTTAGTGTCCAAACCTTCACGGTCCAGTTTTCCATCTCTACACAAATATTTCTTGACCACTGTCATTCAGTGGCTCCCACTTTGACTAGTGGGTAATTCTGTAATAATTTACAACTTTGTAAGTATAAAATTGTTTCATTTGTGGCTATGTGGTATTCCCAATTCGATTGTAGCTTCTTTTTAGGGAAAGGACCATATTATCTGCTGCTCTGAGTACTTCATGGTATGAAGTACAGTGATAAGAAGGGGGAAAGAAACTATACTCCTGTCAGTGAATCCCAGATGAAGTGATAATGTGTGTGTTCTGCTGTCTTTCAGGGATATGTGTTGAAATGTGAAAAAGCTTTCTAAGACATCAAACCTTTGCTCAGTATTCACTTTTGTATATTAACATAGGAATGAATGCATCAGAGGAAATCAGGAAAACATCTCTAGGACTTGGAAGTCATGAACTGAAAATTTCAAAATTTGGAGGTAACATGTTTCTTTCTCTTTCCAAGTAAAAGTCTTGACTTGAAAGAGAGAGGATATAGGACCCAAATCACTGAAATGAATGGTGTAAGAAAATTGGATTTACCTTCTATCTTACCATAGTTTTGGAGTGGTCACAATAATAAAGATCCACATTGGATTTATAATCTGATAGCCTAGTCTTGAAACAGAACAGTAGCAGGAATTTAAGTGCCTTGTCAGGCAAGCAGAGATTGGAATTAGGCAAGGGCAGGGTGAAGTTAAAAGGCATTTGACAGGATTTGAACCAAGGTCTCTAATACTCAGGTTCATGTACTTATTCCATTAAACAGCTTCTTAGTGATTTGATAGGAATGAAAAGAAAGTGCTCAGTACTTGCTAATTCTCTGTAGATGTTAGTTCCCAGCCTTTTCTTTCTAGATTTTATGGTTTATAACAAATGATTGCCTCTTCTCTTGGTTAAGGTGAGGGCAAACAATTCAGAACTTCCTTAGCCTTCTCTTCCTTGAATTCATCCTCACACGCCCCACCTCCTCACACCCATTGATACCTTGCCTATCTTACAGGGTGGTCATGAAGATTAAAAAAATACCTGTTAAGTGTCTAGAATGGAGGCTGGCTTATAGTAACTGCACAAATGTTAATTGCTACTGTTATTGTTGCAATTAATATTACTATTATTTTTTCCTGAAGTTTAAAGGAAAGGCACATTATTGAAAAAGTATCATGTACCTACAAGAATACTGTTAAGGGGAGATGCATAAAATGAGTGAAGACTTGATAAAAAATAATTCTTAAAATGACTTTTTAAAAAGGCTTAATTATTAAGAAGGTGGTATAATGATGATTGATGCCTGGTAGAAAATACATATTCTTCATCTCTATTAAGAATATTCAAATGTGAAACTATATAAAATCCAGTTAGGGATAGGGTGATCATATATCTCAGTTTGTCTGGAACAGTTTTGATTTACATCTGTTGTGCTGGTGAAATTATTACTAATGTTCCCATTTACTCTTAAATGTCCTGGTCTGCATGAACAATTTACATGATCACCCTAGTTATATATAAGTGCAATGAAAATTAGTGTGAAGTTACTTCTCCTAAAAAAAAAAAAAGCATCTGTGTTTTAAAATAATTTGTTTCTAGGCTCAAATTAAAAAGTATATATCCTAAGGTTAGTGGGAACTTGTAGATGTGATTGTAAGGTACTACTACGAATCTTTGAGGAACCAGGAAACAGAAAATGTACCAGAACACTGAGCATGAGCAAAAGCCTAAAATTTAAGAGGTAACATTGGAATCCAGAAGCCACGGACCAAAGAATTTTCCTTCTAATCCTAGAAAATTTCTGAAGTGAGCAATTCAACAGTGTTTTAAATCAGAAAGTCATACACATTATGAAGATATAATTGTGAATTGTGAAGAACTGTTAAGTCAGAGTAGATGCCCTGTTCTACTTCCTTTGCTATATGCATAGCTAGGAATGCTCAATTGTTCCCCCTTTGGGGCAGTGGTTATGGAAAGAAAACATAGTATCAGGCTTCCAAGATTGATCTGATCCTACCTAGGTAAGTTTATACCTGGATCAAGAGAGTGAACATACAGCTTCCTCCCTGGCATCCATCCCAATTATGAAAATACACGAGACACAGCACAGACAGGTACATACATGATCTTTTACCTGAATGGCCCAGAATTGGGAGAGAAAAAACAGGGCAACCATACCTAACAATACTTTGCTATATAGTAAGCACGGTGACAGCCTCTATTACTCCAATTCTCCTGGAGTGAAGGAGCCTGATGTGTTGAAGAAAATATAGCTCTTTTTGTGCCTAATCAAGAAATCACTTCCTTTTAGGAAGGCTCCCAACTCTCAAGGCTGTACACACACCTCCATGCCCCTTTCGTTAACTCACAATGTTACACCTATGATGTTCTATTATAATCACCATTTTACCTGTTTTGTCCCTTCGCTCAACTTTGAGCCCTGTGATTTAGGGACAGTCTCTTCACTGTTGTATCCTCCCTTAGCTTGGCAATAGGTAATTAATACTCGCTAAATGGTAAATGTATGATGTTTTATAAACTACACAATGTATTTTGTCAACTCACTATAGTCTGTCCTTCCTCAAGGCTAATGACTAAGCTAGGGGTCAGATCTATGTCATGGAAAATGTAGTGTTCATGGGTTTCCAGTACTTCTGCAAGATTCTTCGTTGCCCAAGAGGGCACTTGAGTGTCATTCTGGTAGTTGTTATCTCTGGGTTAGTGTAAGATTTTAATCTTTTCTAGACTAAAATTTAGGACCCCATAGCCAATTAGGATATAAGACAAAAAAGTGACTAGTCTTCTTTTAGGATTCACAGATGAGTCAGAAGAGTCCATTTGAATTATGATGCTTCCTTGTCCATTATTCCTTTTTTCATATATTTATTATATAATTTGGCTTTTTCCCCCATCACTTCTATTGATCTCTTATAGTGTTCTAGGTTGCTGAGAATACAAATTTAGCATTCCTGTTTCCAGGGCATTCACATGGTCATAAGGAAAAGGGATACATGTACTTCCAACTTTATATCAGACTGGATACTCTTAAAACATATAAGGGCTATGGGGCCACAGTGGGTGATCATTGTCCTGGGCATTAAAGGATGGATAGAAAGAGAATTTACTAGGCAAGGTAGGGGAGTGGAGAGGAAAGGGGACATTTTAGAGAAGCAATTTGTAAGCTGCAGCTTTCTTCTTCTAGTGATTCAAAAACCTATTGTTTAAGGGCACACTAGCATGTTCCCCAGCATGTTCTGCAAGAGGGAGCTTTGATACCAACTAAAGGCGAGGGTCTAGTTACCAGCATTTGGATTTATATAGCTTCCCATTCTGAACAATAATCTAAAAACTTTAAACTGCAAAAGCTTGTGACTCTGGTCATACGTATTCTGTGTAAAATGTTCACAATATGGTAAGATAAATTAGTAAAAAGTCTCAAATATAGAAATATTTTATAGTTTTATTACTTGGAAATACATACAAAAATTCAAACACAGCTAAAAAACAGTTGCCAAGCAAAGGTCCTATCCAGCTTGTTTTAATGAACACATAAACCAGATATAATCAGCATAAAACAATTTAAGTCCTGAAACAACTTATTGTCCTCCTGTTATTAATTGGGCTTAAAAATTGATTTTTGTTTTATTCTTTATACTTTACCTTTCCCCCAGATAGAGACTAAGAATTTAGTTTGGGTTCATGGGATTTTCATTTAGAGAAATAGGTAAAGCCCTTTACTATATTTTGAAAACTGGAATAGTATTTGTCCCTTTCTAGTCTTCTGTCACCTTACATTCTCCATGGTTTCTCAAAAATTCCCAATGGTTGCTAACAGAGAAAGCATTTGCAACTTCTAGCAGTTCTCTGGAATACTGAAGTTTGAGCCTAAGCCCTGAAATTCAAGGTGGCAAGATTTTTCTTTACTTCTAACTTTTGTAGTTTTGTCAGTCATTTTATTTTTTCCTTGCCAGACTATATCGCCTTGTCAGAGAAAAAATAAAAATTCAGTTATTCTACTCTTGTTACACTCCTTTATCCATTCTTTTTGCTTTTTTTTTTTTAATGCCTTCTTTCTTGGCAACTTTAGCATTTTCTGCAAATTAAGTTCATTCTGAGCTTTCACATTTCAGACTTATATATTTCACTCTCCTCTTTTTGGCCTTTATCATTACTAGCTTTTTCTTCTTTTGTACACGATTTTTAACAACTTGACTTCATTGGAGAGTGCTGAGATACTTTAGATGCTTACTCTCTCTAAATGGTCAGAATTTCATCTAAAGTTTTCATCCTTTTGTGGTCCCCCTCACTACTGGAACAATTTTTGAAAAACTGGAAGATATAGTGGGCTGACAAGCAGAAGGGCCTGCTTCTAGTTATAGTTTTGTACTCAAATGTGTTCTTCAGTCTAGTCTTTTATTTCCTCTCTTCACAGCTGAGGAGCCTGAGTCCGAGTAGACTGGAGAAAATGAGACTTCCACCTCTAATATTCTGATTCATGGTTCAGAGAGGAAGAAGTCTAAATTGTGAGTTCTAGGTTTCTGGAAGTTCTCATTACACTGGTTACAAAGCCCTATGGAATCTACATCTTTGCCATATCTTGTATCTGTTCCTGTCTCTGCTGTCACTGTCTTAGTTCTAACCATTCTCTCTCCTCTGCTGGACTCATTTTATTATACCTAGACCTGCCACAGTATTCTTTCTTAAATATGAACATATTTCTCTGCTTAAAATCTGGTGAGATCTACTGCCTATAAGATGCAGTATCAAACCCTTCACTTGACATACAAGGCCCTGCAGAATCAGCCCTCATTTCCCTAGCCATAGGCTGCCTTCTATGCACCAGCTCTATAACAAGAACTTATTTTCTGCAGTTTATTAGCTGTTTTTCACTTAAGCTTGTTCATGACTTTTTATACAATTCCTGATGAGTGCCAAGTCCTTCAGGGATACAAAATTTAAACAAGGTCACTTAGCATCTCATTCAATAAACATTTGATGATGACTACTACTAGAAATGCTAGACAGTAGAGATACAGATATAAAATTTAGTATCCTTGCCCTTGACGGCTTCAGTCTAAAGAAGACAGTGACAGTGGCATTAAGTCCCATATGCATGAATGCTAAATAATGCATCCTCAAATCTACTCACTTTTTTTAAACAACCAATTATCTTAGATCACATTGAACATGTGCTCCTTGAGGCCTTTCTCATATTAACTACTGTCAAGCCAACACTCTGTAACCCAATACTTAAGTGTTATCTTTCGTTTATTATTTTTTAAGGACAATTACAGGATTATAAATTTATTCCAGTGAACTGCATGTGTTACTTTTGATTTTGTGTACTAGCTTGTTGAATGTTTGTGAATTTTCATTCTGATGACCTCAGATTTGGACTATCCTCTGACCTGAAGACAACTCTGATTTCAAAGTTATTGATTAAAAGCAATGAAAGTTCAACTTTTAGGAAATGTCCTGCTTTTCTAGTTACTCTGGTAAAATATACTAAACATGCCCCTTATCATCTTATTAACAATATTTATTATTCTGAAAGAAGGATAAGTCATGCATAACTATGGATTATAGGCTGATTTTTAAAAATAACAATCATTAAATATCCATTATAAATATTCACTTTATTTTGAAAGAATTGGAGGATGTTACATATATTACATACTACATATAATGGCACATGTCAGCCTTTTAAGCTTAAAAATAATCTTTCCCCAAACTGGGATTGACTCAGGCTCCAAATATAAAATGACTCTTGGCCTATAGCACCAACCCAGGCCCAGAGGAAAGCCAATTTGAACCTGTCTGTCCTCTGGCATTGGGCTTCCTGATATGATACTGAGGGTCCTCTCCCTCTGGTTTTGTTCCCTGGCAGTATGGAGGCCTGGCACATGGACTCATTTGACTGTACACTGCAGGCCTGGGAAATCAGAGAATCTAGAGGGGGTAGGGTCCTCGGACAAATTTCGCAATATAAAGAAATTAAAAACCTTTGTGCCTACTGTCTTTGATCTATAAGACTATAACAAGACTACAAGATAGAAGGGGGTTGGAATTAACTGAAATACAATTTGCTGGTTTTTCTCTTAGGAAATTGGAAGTGTCACGATAGGAGGAGCCTTAAAAGTTATCTAGTTCAATACTTGTAACCTGCTCCACTAGTATTTTCCTTTCCCAGATTTAGGTACAATTCAGAGTTTTAAATGCCATCCATATGCCACTTTGTTAAGACAAACACATAGAAATTTAATAACTCCTTTCATTTTCTTTTTCTTAATTCATAAGGACAATTCCTGCCAAATGTTCCGTCTTAAGGCTCTCCTCTTCATAGTATGTTTAAATTACACATTAAGAATCCAAAAAATACTCCTATGGAATTTTCATAAGCTATATCCAACCAGTCAGTAAAACACAGTACACAGTGTGAAAATTTTAATTTATTCCCCTCCCAAGTATCCAGAATATGTACCCCCTTAGCTTTGAGAAATATGATAATGAAAGTACCAACAGAATTGATCATATGTAAAGAGAGAAAAGAAAAGCACATAGTACACAGGAAACATCCCTAAGTGTTCCGTAACCTAGTAAGTAGTGCAAGTTAATGGTATGTTTATGACAATGTCACTTTCACTTGATTTATAAAAATTTTACAGGACAGATTTAAAGCAAAGATAGGCCTCTGATTTTTATTTTTTTTAACCCTAGCAGATTTTTTAAAAAGAGGCTATATTAAATGACAATGCATTTTGAGTCGGGGGGAGAAAAAAATTAAAAACCCAAAACTTCTTTCAGTTTATTCAAAATAAAAATACACAGAATTATGAAAATATAGGTTTACTATTTCCACCACGTAAGTTGATGCTGCTGCTGTTTAAAAGGCTTTCAAATTGTTTTTCAAGTTTTTAAAGCTCATCTCGATCCCTCAATAAAGTATACCTATATTCGCTAGGTGCTAGTTTCTGGAAGGAGCTCTCAGGTGGACTGCTTGCTACATCTTGGACTTCCTACAAGAGAAAGAATAAAGCATTTATATAGCAATATATTATATGGTATTATTATATTTTAATAGGAGTATCAGATGAATGGTACTTGTCCTATAATTATTTATTTGCTATTTAATAATTAATAAAAGGCAGCTACTATGTGCCAAAAGCAAAAGTTTGAAATCTTGCTTTTCCCATTTCATATTCCCTTAGTTAGATTCTCTAGGGCAGGGCTGCCCGAGCCATTACCTATGGACCTGTTGACAGTTCCTGAGGAGCAGTGGAAGGAAACAAAATACCTGACACCTGGCTGCTTTCCTAGAATATTCTGTAGAGGCAGCACAACCCTTAACTAAGTTGGCCCAAATCTGTCCCTCTTACAAATGACTGATAAGAGAATTAAAGGCACCTACTCTGTAGCTAGAATTCTTATTTAACAGTTACGTTGATGCCAGAAATTAATTGAAGTAAGGAGGAAAACAAATACTGTAAGTACTTAAATACTGCAAGAAACTAATTTCTGCTATATTTTACTTGTGGACAGTAGACAGAAATACATAGTATAACTATAAGAGTGACCTCTAAGAATTTCTAAGGAAAGGCAGTGTAGTGTATCCTATTCTATGCACTGTAAATTCTTTAAGAGCAAACATGATTGTCATTGTTTTAATATCCCCTGTAGTTGACACAGGCTCATAGTGCATATATTACATCGTATGTATAATAGCACATTCTCATTCTAATGGTAAACAATGTGTTACAAACTTTCCACATAACTTTGTCATGTTCTACTTTCTTCAATATATTTTTTATTTTTTGTTGATATATATATATATTTAGTTTAATTTGCTGAAATTAAATTACTATAAAACAAACGTGTATTTGGTGCCATTAGTACACCAAGATGAACAAGTAAAATACAAGGAATTCAACTGTCTAATGGAGAAGTTGAAATAAATCAGCATAATACAATAATGGTAAGCTATATCTTTTCCTAATCTGATAAAACACTAAGCAGGCCTACTTTTCTGAAGAAAATAAATGCCTTTAGGATACTTTTGCTTCTATAATTGCTTAATTATCAAAGAAAAATCTGACCTCAGATTTCAAGGAAAAAACATGTCATCAGATTCCTAAAGAGAACTCTGGACTCTCAATTTGACTTAAAGTAAAATTCACTTAGTTTTTATTTATTTTTTTTATATGTGGAGATTCTTTAGGCAAAATAAAAGTTCTGGGCATATGAAAAAAGGGAGGTATTATGTCATATCCCCCCTCAGTATAGTGGTTAAAGACATGATATAAATCGATAATCCATCAAAATATAAGTTTAGGGGTGTTTAACAAAGCAGGAACACAGAAATTAGTTGTAACAGAAATTAAAAGATGGAGTAAAATTCTCAAGTTAAAAAATATATACAAAAAACAAATACAATGTCAAGCATTCTAAATCTCAAAGGGAAAACCTGCATTAAACCGTAAGTTTCTGGCATTATGAATACTGGATTGGTGAGAGCTCTTAGGATGGTTTAGCAATAATACCAAATCATCCTTTTCTTCATAGTGTCATCAATCTCCCAGCTACAAAGGACAGCTGGAATAATTAATGGAATCCACTGATTTCTTCACCGATCTACCTATTTCCATTTCCTACCTCCTACTTCTATTTAAAGCCAACTGTATATAACCCTTTGATAGCCATATTTCACAAAAGGCATACTTAGACCAAAATACTACAACTTTTCTGAAGGTCTAAAATATTTAAATTAATTTAAAAAGGAACATAATTTGCATACTATCAGAGTTTGTTGAGAATTTCTTTACAGAGACATTCAGGGGCAGAAACTCAAGGCTATGCAAGAGCTTTAGATCCTCTTCAAGACCAAATGAAAAAGAAAAGAAGTTCCTGCTGTAAAAAGAGATGAGTCCTACCTGTCCTGGGGCTGTATCGGTTGGGTCAGGACCATGATGGAATTCTCTGTGAAGTTTTCCAGAATGTAAGTCAGATACGAACTGCTTGAGTTTTCCAGGAATTCTAAAGTCAAAGTTGAATAAAAATTAAGCTTCACTGATAAAATGGACTTACCTTTATCTTACCAACTTCACATAAAGAATCAAAGTTTTTTTTTTTTTTTTTTTTTTTTTTTTTACCTAGAATCCCACCATAACTATTACAGGCCAGGTACATGTTGAACATTTTTACACAGTTGTAATCATAATATGTAGATACTCAGTTTTGTGTTCTAATTCTTGCACTTGTTTCACAAAAATTTATCTTTGCTTATTGTTTTAACACAGGCATCAGAATCTATCAAGATGCTGTTGTAAAACTTACTTAACCATCCACACTGTTTGGCATTTATTTCCCTTAATGAAGTAACTAAAAAACCTCATATTCTGATAAATAACACTAAAAATAACAAGGCTTAAGGGAAAAATAGTGTTAACCACTTAAAACTATGTAGCATTGTACCCAGAGTACTACCAAAAGCCTAGAACAAAAATACTACCACTGTTACCCTCCACCAGTATTGAGCCTGTGTCAGCCAGATGATCCTCTATAAACTTAACCTGGAGTTTATATAAATCCTCTTTTGAGATACAGGTCCTTAAGGGCATTCATGTCCAACAGTACCAGTTTTGTCAAATAATATAAGGCAGGGTGTAGCATTTTCATGTTTTTTTCTTAAACACAAGGGGAAATTTTTTACAATTTATTTAACCACATAGGCCATCTCACTGGATAGCTTAATATTGTGAAAAGCAAAAGCATTTTTCAAGGCCATGAAACTTGGTTTTTTTTTTGGAGGTCTTCATCTACTACTAAAGAATTCTTTATAATGATGAAAAAGCTTTCTTTGATGGCTTCAGAATATTCTTAGGAAAATAACATGAATGAACACAACCCATTTTATATTGACATAATTATCCTAATACATTGACATAATTCTCATACTAATCAGGGTATAAGCAAATTTGCAGTACAGAGACATCCACTGTAGCAAAACACACCATTATAAAGCAATGCAGATTTATATGCAGCAGAGTCTCAAATGTTTCATTATAGTATTCAAAAGAAAAAAAATCAATTCCCTGCTAGGGAACTGTCTGCGTGGGTTTCTCCAGGGAACTCCAACATCCCAAAAATGTGCAGGTAAGGTGAATTTGTGTGTCTAAATTGTCCGAGTTTGAGTGAGTTATGGGTGGCTCTGTGATGGAAGGGTGTCCTGCCTAGGGTAGGGTTCCACCCTGTATCCTGAGCTGCTGGGGTAGGCTCTGGTCTGGACTGGAATAAGCAAGTTGGAAAACCATTATCTTGTTTTTATTAATTATTCTTATATGTATGTACAGCTCACATTTATTTCAGTGTTTAATATTAGAAGTGTTTTGGATCTTCATTTAGAAGTTTGGTGACCAGAAAGATGCCATGAGAACTTAACTTATTTATATTTATATATTAGTCTATGGTAAAACTGGATGTTTTAATTAAAGCTGCAGATTCCAAGAACCTATTGATGATGTCTAAGTGAGAACTTCCTGTATCAGCCTTTTCTTTGTAATTATTTCCCTGAGTTATAGCCAATAAAGCAGAAATACTGGGTTAAAGAATATAAAAACTTTTGACAAAGTATAGGTAAATTATACCCACAAAACATCAACCAATTTTTGCTGCTACTTATCTATGTTTATTCACTGAAATCTTGCCAGAACCTTTGTCCTTATTAAAAGTTGCTTTGCAAATTTGATAAGTAAAAGACATCTGCATTTTAATTTCCATTTCTTCAAAAATTAAGCATTTTTCCATTGTTTTAATTTATATTTCTGCTCATATGAACTGTCTTGTACTGAGATGGTGATATTTTTTAAATTCATTGTATATATTTAAATAGAAACCCTTTATTTTTCATATCTATTACAGAATTAAAATGCAGATGGACAAACACTTTAATTCCTTAAGTAGAATTGACTGTTTAAATCATTAATTTTGGTAGCAAAGAATGGCTGGCTTGTGTTAATATTACCAGCTTCTTTTTTTATCCTCTCCTGAGGTCCTACAAGTGCTGTTTCTTCCCTTCAATAACTCCCACTGAGATGTACCAACCAATAACTCCACTGTACACCCATTTTGGCTCCCCACTAGCTCCAATGCAACAGAGAACAGCAGGTGCCAAATGCACAGTTTACAAATACAAATGACTGTCAGGTAGCTGTATTGACAGAATGCCTCTGAAAGGTTCTCTGGTGCTGAAGAAATTGCACATGCACCAGAGATAAACACTAAGAGGAGATCAATATAAATTTAATCTGACATCATCTACTGTCACCCACAGCAAAGTGCTAAAATATAACCATTCAATTCAAAGAACTGCAAATGATCTATGTTTAAAATAAAGCCCCTGTTAGTTTATTATAAGGTCCAAAGATGATCACAGCTAATACAGTGTAAACTGCTTCTGCTAGTTAAGATATACTTATAATTAAACCTTAAATGTAAAATATTCATAGAGAACAGTCAAAATAGATTTTCCCTAACTTAAATTTTTCCCCTTCAAAGACGAGACGAAAGAATTGTGAACAAAAGGCAAAGACAAGGGAGATAGGATAAATCTGAATTGATGTGGCAGAGAAACAGATGACAAAAAAGAGCTCTTATCTAGCTTGTGATCAGAAAACTATCCATCATTATTAAGTAACAATCAGTGAATCAACAACATATTGTCAAGAAAAGACAACATGGTTACCTGCTGAATTGGAAAATAAATGGACCCTTGGCATAATAAATTCAATTATATTTTCACATTTTAGGGTATAATTTTTCTAATTAGAACACCTAGGTGTTTCTCTCTCATCCTCCAAAAGCTTTTGTTTACAATTTTACTTTTAGGTGATGCAAAATTTAGACACAGTGAGAAGGTACTCAACATCACTAGGCATTAGAGAAATGCTAATTAAAACCACAAGGAGATCCCATTCCACACCTTTTACAATGGCTACATTAAAAGAGAAATGCATACACAGTGAGAAGTATTTTTACTAGGTTTAAAAATTTACACACAGAATTCACTTTTTAGGCTTACAGTTCTATGAGTTTTATAACATATGTATTATAAGCATCTCGTTACCACCTCCACAAACAGGATACAGAACAATTAATTCCTACATTCTTTTTTTTTTTTAAGTCAGACCCTCACTTCCTCCTAGGTCCTGCCAACCAATTATATGTTCTGTTCCTATAATTTGCCTTTTCCAAAATGTCACATACATAGAATCATACAGTATGTAATCATGAGACTGACTTTTTTAATTTAGCATTCTGCATTTGAGATTAATCTATTTTGTTGCATATATAAAAATGTTTGTTTCTTTATTTACTGCTTAATAGCATTCCATTGAGTGGGTATACCATAATTAGTTTATCCATAATACCCACTGAAGGACATGTAGGTCCTTTCAAGATTTTGGTGATTTTGAACTATGCTACTAGAAACACGTGTGCACAGGTTTATGTGTGAACAAAAAGTTTATTTCTCTAGGAAAAATGCTGGGTTAAATGGGAGGTACAAGTTTAACTTTTTAAGAAACTGCCAAATTATTTTCCATAGTGACTATCATTTTGCAATCCCATCAGCAATGTAACAGAGTCTGCTCAAGAACACCTGGTATTATCAGTATTTTAATTTAGCCATTCTATAAGGTACAGAATGGTATCTTATTGTGGTTTTAATTTGCATTTCTCTAATGACTAGTGATGTCAAGCACCGTTTCACGTTCTTATTTGCAATTCATATATATTCTTTACATTCTAACAGTATCTTTTGCAAAACAAAAGTTTTTTATGCGATGAAGGCCAGTTTATTAATTTTTTCTTTTATAGAAGGTGCTTTTGGTGTTTATCTAATAACTCTTTGTCTAACCCCAGGTCATGAAGAGTTTCTTCTGCATTTACTTCTAAGAGTTCTATAGTTTTACCTTTCATATTTAGATCGAGGATCAAATGTGAGTTAAATTTTTATAGGATGAATTCCTTTTTTGATATGAAGATATTCAGGTGGTCCAGCACCATTTATTGAAAAGATTACCCTCCATTGAATTATTTTTACACCTTTAAAAAAATCAGCTACTGTATTTATGTATCTATTTCTAAACTATTCTGTTCCACAGCTCTGTGTACTTAATTTTTTTTTACCAGTACTAAACTGTCTTAATTATTTTAGCATTATAGTATGTCTTACTATCAGGTAGTATGAGTCCTCCAACTTTGTTTCTTTTTCAATACTGTTTGGGTTATCTTAGTATTACCTTTCCATATAAATTTTAGAATCAGCTTTCTAAATTTAAAAAAATCTAGCTGAGATTTTGGTTGAGACTACATTAAATCTATTGATCAGTCTGGGAAAAACTGCCATCTTAACAATACTGAGTCTTCTAATCCATGGACACATTTTCTTCATTCATTTGGTTTTCTTTGATTTCTTTAATCAGTGTTTAATAGTTCTCAGCATACAGATCCTACACATATTTTGTTAGATTTATACTTAGTTAGCCCCCCACCCTTACAAATTATACTTGAACAGTTTGTTGATTTCTAATTGTTCATTGCTAGTGTACAGAAATAAAAGTGATTGTTAAAAAGTTGACCTTGGAGAGAGACATCAGAGACATGGCGGAGTGAGAGATGTCCACAGATGTCTCCCCTTGAAACAACAATAAGCTGAACACCTAAAGCTCAACAAAAAACACCGATACTGCACACTAGCACATCTGAGTGTGGTATCTGCTCATAAGAGCTACCACAGGTCAGAACCCCAGGTGTCAGGTGTTGGACTGGGAGAAACAAAGAAGCTGCCTCTGGCACCCTGGGCTCCCTGTAGTAGGAGGAGGGAGGGGAGAAGATGCCGCAAGTTCCCTAACAGCCCTGTCTGGGAGAGCTGTGTACTCCACACAGCTGGCAGCAGTACCCAGGCATCGGAGCAGAAAGCAGAGCAGTGGGGAAAGCAAAGAAACAATAGTTGATTTTTACCAGCCACGGTTGCAAAACCGAGGCTGAGCTGTAACCCTCATCCCTCAACCCAAAGAACCCCTTCCTCCACACCCTCCAAGACTGAACACCATGGATTCCCCAGGGGAATCTGAGCAAACACTACTGAAACTGTTGCTAACACAGGGACTGAGACTGAGGGTAATGAGCATGATTAAACATCTATAAGAAAAAAAAAAGCATCATTAAGGCTTCCTACAAAGTAGGGAAACAAGAGGCTTAGACACCAGCTATGGGAAACCAAAAGTAGAATGCCTTCCTTGCAAAAGCCTAGAGAGACTTTTATATAATAAATCTTCTGGGAAAAAAAAAAGCAAAATACACTTCCATTAATTCCCAGGCAGAGAAATAGTCCATTAAACACCATGAACAACCAAGGTGACAATGCAGCTCAGAAAGAAAGAGAAAAATCTCCAGAAAATAAGCTCACAGACATGAAAATATGCAACTTAAATGACAGAGAATTCAGAATGGTACTTCTGAAAAAACTCTGTGAAATCCGAAATGATTCTATCAACAATTTCAGGAACTGAAAAAACAGCTAGATGAGCAGAATGAGTTCTTTAGCAATCTTTTGAGATTGAAACCCTCGAAAAGAACCGAATAGAATTTATGGAGATAAAGAACACACTACAACAGCTGAAAACTGAAATAGCAAGCTTGGGAAATACAGTCGACCAAAGGAAAGGATCTGTGATATTGAAGAAAGAAATCTAGAAATAAATCAGAAGGAAGAAGAGAGAAACCAGAGAATGAAAAGTAATGAAAGAGAAATATAAGAACTAGCTGACACCATCATGAGAGGAAACATAAGAATAATGGGTATTATCGAAGGTGAGGAAAAGAAGCAGGGACTACAAAGGATTTTCATACCAATAGTTGACAAGAATTTTCCAAATCTAATGAATGAGCTGGAGCTTAGAATTCAAGAAGTCAACAGAACACCCAATGATCTCAACCCAAAAAGGCTTTCACCAAGACACATTGTATTAAAATGATAAAAAATAAACAACAAAGACAGAATTCTCAGGGCAGCCAGGGAAAAGAAGATGGTAACCTCTAAAATGAAACACATTAGATTATTGTTGGACTTCTCAGCACAAACTTTACAAGCCAGAAAGGAGTGGAATCAAATATTCAAACTACTAAGTGAAAGGAACTACCAGCCAAAAATAATGTATCCTGCTAAGCTCTCCTTTAGATATGAAGGAGAAATAAAGACCTTTCCAGATATACAAAAATTGAGGGAATTCTCCACTATGAGGCCTGCATTACAGGAAATACTGAAAGGGCTCAGCTCATCTAAAACAAAATGACAAAAAAAAAAAAAAAAAAAGAAAGAAAATACATATTAGGAGTAAGGTGACTAGCAGGCTGATAGAAGCAGAAAAGTGCAACCCTTACTAAGAATAGGGCATTATAAGCTTAAATAATAAGAGATTTGCTATAGCATGATAGTAATGGAAGTTCAGCATTCATAGGGATAAATTGAGATAACAATGACTGAAAGGGGAGGATTCAAAGATCCAAATTCGCAAAGGGAAATGGAGATAAGGCACATGCAGAAGAAAATGGACTGTATATATATAACTATCCTTTCCATATTTGTAATGGTAACCACATGACAAAGATTCAGATCTGAAATATATAATATAAACAAGAAGGACCAGAGGAAAAACCCACAAAAGCCGACCAAAATAAAGAAAACAGAAACTCAAGGACAAATAAGCAATAGAAAGACCAAGCTACTAGAAAGCAAAAGATAAAATGGCTATAAGAATACCTCATATTTCAATAATCACCCTAAATGTAAATGGACTGAAATTACCAATAAAAAGGCACAAAGTTGCAGAATAAATCAAAAAACAAAACCCAACCATATCCTGCCTCCAAGAGACACATCTCAGTTCCAAAGACAAAGATAGACTCCAAGTGAAAAGATGGAAAATGGTATTTCAAGCAAATGGCATTCAGAGAAAAGCAGGAGTAGCAGTACTAATATTGGACGAAATAGACTTCAAAATAAAAAAGGTAAAGATATGGAGGAACACTTCATAATGATAAAGGGAATCATACACCAAGAAGATATAATACTTATTAATATCTATGTTCCCAATCAGAGAGTCCTGAACTATGTAAAGCAATTACTAACACAACTAAAGGGAGAAACAGACCAAAACACTCGATGTAGGGGACCTAAATACCCCACTGTCAGATATGGACAGATCACCCAAACAGAAAATCAATAAGGAAATAACATCCTTAATTGACACATTAGACCAACTGGACATAATTGACATTTACAGAACCTTCCATCCCAAAACAATTGCTTATACTTCTCTAGTGCACAAGGAACCAAAACCTGGTAAAGATAACATCAAAAAAGAAAACTACAGACCAATATCTTTCACGAACACAGATGTAAAAATTCTAAATAAGATAATAGTGAACCAAATACAGCAACATATTAAAAAGATTATACACCACGATCAAGTGGGCTTCATTCCAGGAGCACAGGAATGGTTCAACATATGCAAATCAATGAATGTGATACGCCACATAAGTAAATTTAAAAATAAGGATCATATGATATCAATAGATGTAGAAAAAGCCTTCGACAAGATACAGCACTCATTTATAATCAAAACACTTAACAAAATCAATATAGAAGGAAAGTACCTTAACATAATAAAGGCCATATATGACAAAACCTCAGCTAACATTATACTTAATGGTGAAAAACTAAAAACCTTCCAAGATCAGGAACAAGGCAAGGCTGTCCACTATCGCCACTCTTATTTAATATTACATTGGAGGTCCAGCAAGTGCAATCAGGCAAGAGAAGGATATAAAAGACATCCAAATAGGAAACGAAGAAGTCAAACTGTTACTATTTGCAGATGACATGATTCTCTATATAGAAAACCCTGAAGACTCCACAAGAACACTACTAGAAACAATAAGCAAATACAGTAAAGTTTCTGGATATAAAATCAACATTCAAAAATCTATAACATTCCTATACTCTAATAATGAAGTGTCAGAAAAAGAAGTGAAGAAAAAATAATACCTTTTGCAATTGCAACAAAAAGAATAAAATACCTAGGAATAAAACTAATGAAAAATATGAAGGATCTATAAAATGAAAACATTAAGACCCTATTAAAAGTAATTGAAGAGGAAACAAAGAAATGAAAAGATATTCCATGTTCTTGGACTGGAAGAATCAACATTTAGAATGACCTTATTACTTAAAAGCATTATACAGATTTAAAGCAATCTCCATCAAAATCCCATTGGTATTTTTTAAAGAAATAGAACAAAAAATCATCAGATTATACGGAAACACAAAAGACCTCAAATTGCCAAAGCTATCCTGAGAAAAAAGAACAAGGCTAGAGACATCATTCTGTCCCACTTCAAATTATACTACAAAGTGACAATAATCAAAAAGACATGGTATTGGCAGAAAAACAGACACAGAGAACAGTGGAACAGAATCAAGAGTCCAGAAGTAAACCCATATTTATATGGGCAAATAATTTTTGCCAAAAAAGCCAAAAAATACACTGGAGAAAGGAAAGCCTTTTCAATAAATGGTGCTGAGAAAACTGGAAAGTTACCTGTAAAAGAATGAAACTGAGTGTTGTCTATCACCACACACCAAAATTAACTCAGAATTGATTAAAGACCTGAATATAAATTGCATAGAAGAAAACATAGGAACTTAACTCAAGGACCTTGGACTTAAAGGAGATTTTATGAATTTGACCTCAAAGGCAAGGGAAGTAAAAGCAAAAATAAATGAATGGGACTACATAAACTAAAAAGCACAGCAAAAGAAACTGTCAACAAGGTAAAAAGTCAACTATTCGAATGGAAAAATATATTTGCAAGCAATGTCTCCAATAAAGGCCTAATATCCAAAAGATACAAAGAACTCATACAGCTCAATAATAACATAAAAAACAAATGATCCAATCAAAAAATGGGCAGATGACATGAACAGACACTTCTCCCTAGAGGACATACAAATGGCCAACAAATATATGAAAAGGTGCTCAACATTGCTAGTTATTACAGAAATGCAAATCAAAACCACAATGAGATACCATATCACACCTGTTAGAATAGCTATAATCAACTAGACAAGTAGTAACAAATGCTGGAGAGGATGCAGAGAAAAAGGAACGCTCATACTCTGTTGGTGGGACTGCAAATTGGTACATCACTATGGAAAATAGAATGGAGGTTCCTCAAAAAACTAAGAATTGATCTACCATATGATCCAGCAATCCCTCTACTGGGTATTTACCCCAAAGACTTGAAAACTCATATTCGAAAAGATATTTACACACTGATGTTCATAGCAGCATTATTCATAGTGGCCAGGACATGGAAGCAACCAAAGTGTCCTACAACAGATGATTGGCTAAAGAAGCTGTGGTACATATATACAATGGAATATTACTCAGCCATAAGAAGAGATTAATACTGCTATGTGACAACATGGATGGACCTCGAGATAATCATGCTAAGCAAAATAAACCAGACAGAAAAAGTTGAAAATCACATAATATCACATATACGTGGGATATAAACCTAGAAGTAACAAATGAACAGGACAAATAGAGACTCATGGACATGGACTAAAAACTAGTGGTTACCAGAAGGTAGGGGGGAAGTGGGAGGAGGGAGGTAGACGGGGTAAAGCAGATCAAATATGTGGTGACAGAAAAAAATCTAACTATGGGAGATGAACACACAGTGTAAATATATATGCCTTACAATTAAAATGTACAGCTGAAACATTGGATTTTGTCAAGCAACATCACCATAAAAATAAACAAATTTTTTAAAATTTTTTTTAAAAAGGAGAGGAACTTTCTTAGATAAAATTATATTTTGAGAAAGCACAGCCTGGACTTTTGCATCTATAGCTCTTTCCCCCCTTACTTTAGAAATACCTTGTATTTGGATTTGTATAAAAGACTTACATTTTTAATGCCTGTCGAATAAAATTTTGTGTTCAAGTAAAAAAAAAAAAAGTTGACCTTGAATCCTGCTAAAATCACTTATTAGTTCTAAGAGTTTTTTTGTAAATTCATTGGGAATTTCTACATACACAATTATGTTATCTACAAAGAAAGTTTCTTTCCAGTTTGAAGACATTTATATATATTTTTTATTGTATTTGAATGGGCTTCCAGTATCATACCGAATAGAACTGGTGATAATGGACATCTTTATCAAAAATAATAAAGTACTTAGGAATAAATTTAGCCAAGGAGGTAACATATCTGTACACTGAAACCATAAAACACTGACGGAATAAGACACAGAAAAATGGGAAGATATCTTGTACTCATGGATCGGAAGAATTAATATTGTTAAAATGTCCGTGCCACCTAAAGCGATCTATAGATTAAATGCGACCTCTATCAAAATTTTAATGAAATTTCCACAGAAACAGAAAAAAAAACAATTCTGAAATTTATATAAAATCACAAAGGACCCCAAAGCCAAAACAATCTTGAGTGGGAAGAACAAAGATGGGAGACATCGCAATGCCTGTTTTCAAAATATACTTAACAAAGCTTTAGTATTCAAAACAGTATATGGTAGTGGTAGCTCTCTGATTTGTGGATCTATGGGAAATTTTTAATTTATACTTACTTAGGTACTTTATTAACTTTCAAAATTATCTACAACATAAATTTCTTATAATCAGAAATAAGGAACAAATGATATGCTACACACATACACACACATACAGTAGACATCTTTGCTTGGTTCCTAATCTTAAGAGGAAAGTTTTCAGTCTTTCACCATTAAATATGATATTAGCTGTAGGTTCGTTAGAAATGTCCTTTACCAGATAGAGAAAGTTTCCATATAGTCCTAGTTCCTAATTTGTTAAGCGCTTTTGTCATGAATAAATGTTGAATTATGTCAAATGGTTCTGCATGTATTTTTCTTGCTTATTCTTTAATATGCTGAATTACAATGATTTATTTTTGAATGTTGAAACAGCCTTGCAAACTTGGAATAAAGCCCACTTGGTTGTGATATGTGTATATGTATGTATGCATGCATGCATGCATGTATGTATGTATACACACACACACATATACATATATATGTATATATTCCTAAATTCAATTTCCTAACGTTTACTCCTTTTTGACTAAACTATACAATAATGCAGTACAAACTCATTTAGTATATTAGTATAAAAAAACGTATTTTGCCATTTAAGTTAAACTTTTGAGCTTCAACTTTCTAATATGTAAAATGAGAACTGCTTTATTTAACTTAATTATATTGTTTTTATATAGCCTTTGATTTGAAACCAATTATATTACTGCAAATAATAATCATAGCTACTTTATAATAGCACTTACCATGTATCAGACACTGTTCTAAGAGTTATAATATACACATTCTTTTAATGCTCACAACAACCTCTGAAGCAGACACTATTATTCTCATTTTACAGGCACAGGAGTGGTAAGAAGTTGCCCAAGGTTAAATAACTAGTAGGTAACAGAATGGGGATTCGAATCTAAGCAGTCTGGATCTAGAGTCTGACCACCTAACACTATGTTATATTTCCTCTTGACTATAGTAATATTAAACCTATTGGAGCTTAACTTCTTTATTGTAAAAGTGGAAATACCTATTTTATAAATTTGTTATAGATAATTGAGAATACATATAAAGTATAAAGTAAGGCTGGTACAGTGCCTGGCTCTGACAGCACTTGGTGTGTATTTTGCTGAAAGAACCAAATAAGGTAAAATATATTGAAATGATTTGTAAAATATAAAGTACTTATAAGAATGTGATCAATGTCAGTTGTATGAGAAGTACACTACTTGAAAATAAGAGGGGTGCTTAGGGACGTAGGTGACTGTATATATTATATTGCCCAGTGGCTGAGAGGAAAGACACATTCAGAGAATCAAAACTACAGAGATAAATATGAGAGGTGGGGAATAACAGGGAAAATGGGTAGTGATAAATATGAGGATACATTCCAGATGTACAGACATACAAAGTAGTCAAACTCTTAAACTTGTAAGAAGCAGACAAAATTAAAAGAAAAGTAATCAAAACATTTATTGAACATCTACTAATGCTGTCACAAAGCAGTTGGTACAGCAAGAGATAATAAAAACTAATTAAATAAAATTGGCCTTTTAGGAAGCTTTCTTAGTACCAATCTCTTTCCCACTGAAGAAAGTGGGGTGGGAGAGGTGAAGGACCCCTCCATAATGATAAGCAAAACCAGATTCTCAGAGTTAAAAGGGACTTCATGGTACCCAATTTAAACATTTTCTTCTATGTCTTCCAAGCTCTTTATCATTCCATCCGATTCTTAGTCTGCTTTCTCCAAGCTCAAGGAGGCAGGTTAATTTGTCATAGCAGATGACCAAATTGTTAAATTAGTGAGATGCCCTGCCCCTTTATCTCATCACTGCAACCACTCCCACTCTCACCCTGCTGATAATGTAGCCAATCAGCTGCTGCTAACTTTCCCAAACTGAGTAGTTTAAGAATTATGACCATAATTTTCAGTGATTTAGTGATTTGGGATAAATTACCTAGAGCCCAGAATTGGGCAACTCATTAGCCTTAGGGTAGCCTGATACATTTTCCCAGGAAGTAACCTGAAACCTGTCCTGCTGCTTTTTCTCCTATCACTGGGCCTCCTGCAGCAAAGAACTCTTCAGCAAAGGTACAGATAGTAGGGTATTCACTGGCCACAATTTTTTAGAAGGTATGTTTCTCTTTAAAATCCTTCAACAGTCTTATATCATACCCTATCATGTATCCTCTTCTCTCAGGGCAAGTAAGATAGAGCATTTCTTGAGACTTGCCTCTAGGGGCTCTTAGGTTCTGAAATTACCCCTCATTTCGACATAAAATTTATTCTTTTACGTTTTGCAAGAAGCCAATCTGGTCAGATTATAGAAAAAACTAAGGATTTACAAATCTGTGATTTAGTTTCGGGTATTAGTAAGTACGGTCTCTTCAAACATATTTCACATTAATACTTATACTTCTTTCTATATGTACTGAAAATGTAATTGCTTTTGGTATCAAGAGTTATGAGCTTGGGACTTTGGGGTTCAATATCCTCTGACATGAATCCTAGCCCTACTACTAAATAGTTGATAGCTATATGTCCTTGCTGGTTATGTTGCCTCCCTAAGCCTCAGCTTCTCCAAAAGGAAGAGGTGAACAGAACACTGGTAGCAGTGCCCCACAACCTCCAATGGCTTCCTCTGGCATGGGAGGAGACTACACCATAAAATTTCTCTCTTCTTACTGCAACCATACTTTCTACATTTGACCCCAGAAATGCTGAGCTACCAAGTAAAAATAATAGTAATTACAGTAATTTATGGAAACTGCTTATCATTTAAGCCTTAATTACCATGCAGCACAATAACAATTATGCAAGCCATTAAATGTGTCAGACTCACTTTGCTGCATGTTTTATTTGATTTTTAATATTAACATCTATTCACATAGGCTCAGTTTGTAGTTCACACAGCAGGTGCCTCCTTACAATTAAAAAAATATTAGTGGGAACAGTGCCTAGGAGGGAAAATCAGGCACTTAAGGGGGAAATGAAAGAAGTAATTTGTTTCAAAAAGCTATAAATATAGTCCCTTCTCTTATCTCCCTCCCTATTGGCAGGATGGGAAAGGAATATTTCCCATTTCTAGATTTCTTTGGAGAATCTTTTGTTTCTTTTTATACCAGGGCACAAGTAGAACGCTGCCAGCTGATAGATTAACTTTTCTCGGTCAAGTGCCTATCTCTTGGTCCAGTAACTACAGTTGGAGAGTAGGGGGACTGGGTCATGTGATAAAAAATTCAACCCCCTTTTGGTTTGGATTCTCTGAAAGACACCAAAAATGGGATGGATTAGAAGTTCTAAAGTGTTTTAAATCTGACTTCAGAACTATAGCAAAATCTTTAGATAGCCAAGATGGAATTCTTCACATATTCCCCCTGATGTGTAACAACATTCCTAGGAATAAAAGCCAAAGATGGGCATATAGTTTGGTTCCTAATTAGTAAACCTAACCTTGTAATGAGTAGCCTGCTGACGTCCACTAATTTGAGACTTTATAAGAGGGCTGTAAGGTGAAGGGGAAGATGTACAAAAACAACTCAATATTTATCTACTACTAGAAGTAGGGACATGTGCTAGTAAATCTTCATATAATGGCCCATGAGTAAGGTAGCATTGTAATGGCAAGCACAGTCGCTCTACCTAGAAGCTCTTGCAGTAAGCCCAGCCACTGGAACAACACCCTCTCTCCTAAACAGCTCGTTCTTTTATCTTGAGCTTGCAGCTGCAGGAAGGGAGCCTATGAAGTAAGAAGAAGAGGACACCCAACCAGCTAGACATTCCATCTAGCCCAATAGTCAATGCTCACACACTTGCTAAGGGAACTATATAAGTTCCAACTTTTAAAATTTTAAAATGAATGCCAGGATGTTAGCGAGATCTGGATCTGTAAGGAAGGTTTCTGGGTACAGCTACTCTTCCTTTTTAAATCCAGCACAGACCTGCCCTCACAATTATCCTCCACCTCTCCATTCACAGCAAATGTTCCTGCTTCCTTAACGAGAGTTAAGAATCAGACAGGAACTTCTGCAGTCTTCTTTTGCTGTCACTACCAACCCAATCCCCAAACAATCCCAAAGAAATGCTACACCCTTCCTTTCCTCTTACTAAAGAGGAAGGTTACTTCCTTTCCTTTGCTTCTCATTCCATGCTCCTAACAGCTTTTTCAATTAGTCCCCTTTACCCCTATCTCTTCAATAATTCCTTGTTCCATTTGATTCTGACCCACAAAAACTTAATCATGATTAATTTCTTGTACCCTAAGAGGGGAAAAAAAGAAAATCTAAAACTTTACTTCATCCTACGTCTCTGGAGCTATCCCTCTATTATTATTCTTTCCCTTTGGAAGTAGCTTCTTGCAAGAATTTTCATGTCAAATCTTCATTTCCTCACCAAATAGCCACTCTTCAATTCTTTACAACATAGTTGTGGGTTTTTTAAGGTTAAACCTAACAGATGCTTATCCATTTCTTCTAGGTGAGTATTCCTTCCTGATAGAAGTGCTTCTTTTTCGTCAATTACCTTATTACTCTTCTCTGATTTTTCTTTCTCTTCTTTAATTTCTCCTCTTCCTTCTCAGACTGTTCCTTCTTGTGGTGCTCCCCTTCAATGTTATCAATCCTGTTCTGGGTCATCTCATCTGATTCCATAACTTTAGCTATATCCTCATGTGTTCAGGATCCAGCCTTTATTCTCAACTTACTGCTGAAATGAATCCCAGAGCCATGAAAACTCCCTACTAGACACTCTTCTTTGTAGCCCACAGCTACCTCAGACTCAGTATGCCAAGAAAGGGAACTCATTACTCAGTATGCCAAAAAAGGGAACTCATTATCTTTACCACGAGGCTGCTCCTCCACTGAGTTCCCCAGTTCAGTTAATGGCAGTACAGCTCAGCTGTCCATGTCAGATTCCTAGCCATCAGGGCTGGCCTTCTCTCCCCCGTTTAACAAGATACTAAGTCTTCAAGCTATTCCATTACAAAATGTTTAAAAAATCTTGCTTCTATAGCTATAGTGCTACTGCTAGAATTTATTTAAGTAATTCATTCAAGAATCTACTGGTTATCTATCTATCAACTCTTTCCTAAGTTGCTGAACAGTATCCTAGATTCTATTTTGACCCCCTCTATTTTCCAGTTTGCATCCTGAGTAATCTTTTTAAAAAAATTTCCTCACTAAAACCCTTCACTGGCTCTTCATTTTCAAGATAATGTCGCACTTTCTTAACATCCTATAAGGGCTTTCATGAGCTAGTCCCTGCTTACTCGACCTCACCCCTCTGCGTTCCCCTTCTCATCCATTCATATTCAGCCAACAGTCCCTATACTTGTTTCTTCCAATGTGCCCTTTCTCCAAGCCCTCCTTCTCACCTGCATGATAAACTTCTGTAGAACTTTAGGACCTACCTTAGGTATCAACATCTCCAGAAACCTTGAATCTGGTACCTCTTTACTGAACTCTGTCAGAGTACTTATCACATCATAAAATAATTGCCTGTTACCCTGTTTGTTTCATTTCTCTATTTGGTTGAGAGTTATTTGAAGGCAGGGATCTAATCTTAGTAAACTTTAAACCACTGGCTTATTATTATATAGTGACTGTCATACAGAACACTTGGATGAATATTTACTAAGTTAATAGGCTAAATGGCAGTCTTCTGAGTACAGGTAAAGTAAATACAACTAATGTTTATTAGTACTTTATTGTTAGAACACAATCATTATCTCTCATTAATTTTTGTAACAATACCATATGTATCATCAACTATATTTTAAATGTAAAGAAACAAGAACAGAGAAGTTAAGTGACTTGCCTAGGGCAGGACTCAATTCTAGGCCCCCTGTATATATATGTTAGGACTGAGAATCTCCTTTCAAACAACCACATCTCTACTGAACTGTGAGTGAGATAATTCATTCTGCAATAGGACTTCAAATCATCCTCTAACTGCAATTTAATCTTTGAACATGACAAAAATTAGTATCTGTGGCAGTGGCAAAGCTTATATGTTTATTACTACTATGAATAGCTGAGAATAGTCAGAAGGCTTCTCTGTTCTTACAAAAGTTGTATGCCCTTAGAAATGCCTAGTCACAGCCATCTTCTGGGTCTTAAATACCACTAATATTCTTGCTAGACACAGTCACAAATGAGCAGCAATATTACCAATTTTCTCTAACCTGGCCTAGGATTATATTCTACTTATCTTGATGAGCTGACAAAGACCAAACTCAATTCAGAACTAATTTCTCAAAGGTCAAGAATTTTCTTTCAGAGATTAATTTCCAAGCATTAGAATCACCTAATGCTGGCATTTCTATAAGGATATATAATAATTCTCATAGTCAACTATATCACGCTTTAGAGTAGGGTAAAAAAAACAAAACAACCTTTTCTATCCAAATAACAAAGTATTACTGTTTTACCATAAGATTTAGAATATTCAAACAATCGTATTCAGTTCATTTTGAGACAAATAATAATTTTAAATAACCAAAATGAATACTTACAATACGTCTCTGAAGTCTCCAAACACATACATATGCCGAAAGCTGTCAATAGCTATTACAGGGCAATCTGCTGGAGTTTTCTGTATGTGCAGAAGAGGATGTCTAAATTTGTCACAGTCCGCATGTAAAAAGTTTATTGTACCTTTAAAAGAAATAGAATTTGGAGTTAGAATTTTCTTAATTGTATTCTCATAAGATTGCAAATTCGTAAAAAGTGACATACTAAAAAACCCCAACATGCTTTAAAGTAATATGGATTAAAAAACTAAAACTTAAATATTACAACGCTTAAAAGAGGTAAGATTTTCACTCAGGGCAGAGAGTGTAATTTGCTTCGAAATTATATATACTCAACTTGAATTCAAATGCTCCAGTGAATTTATTTTCCTTAAACAGGCACTCCTCTGCTCTGTGGACTACCCAGGTCTGGGGGGCAAGTTCTAAAACTGACATCTGATTCTCATGGGACTATCTTCATTTCACCAGGGATGCCCTTCCAGTTCCTACTGGTTGATTTTTAATCTAATTCAATCCCCAAAATAATTAACAAGTGACTAATATGGGTATGGCTCTATATAATGCTTTTAATTTATCATGTTTGTCTTTCTTCTTTAACTACAAAGGGAAAGTTGATGCTTTGGAAAGTCCACAGTTTTTCGTTTAGAAATAAATGTTAATCACTGTGTAAGTTCTCCCAGCAATATGTTTGAGACTATCTATTAGAAAGGGACCAGACAAGTATTAAGATACTGGAAGATAGTGTCAAAACTAACAGTGTCCACCCATGGCCTCACTTTTCATGCTATTTGATTTTAGGGATTATTTGATTTTAGGGAGCTAAAACAGTCTTGGTTTAAAAAAAATAGCCACTGTTTCATATTATCTCTCTACTAATGCCTCCCACCCTATGTTTACATGTAAATTCAATGGCTGTAATGGGGAAAGGGGATGGGAAAAAAGAAAGATACAAAGAGAAAGGATGTAAATAAACACCTTAATCCGTCTACCTTTTTCACTTATTAATTGTCGGGCTACTTCATTCTGGAATATTTCTAAACTTTCTGTATCTTCTTTCATGTGAAAGAGTATTAGAAAAGGCAGTCCTTCTTCTGTCAATTCCTGTATAGAGAAGTATTCCGTGAGAATTATTAGGCCTCTCCATTCAGTTCTAGCTATTTTCTGGTAGGAACAGTTCAGAACCCAACCCATGTAACACGCAACAGTTGCAACATCCCAGGGAAGAGGTGTAAATAAACATTATCCTTAATGAAATAACTCATTCCACCTGAAATACCCAGGCACTTGGAGGACCCACATGTCTTGCATTATTGCAGGAACTGATCTGCCTTAAAGTAACCACTTGAGCCTATATTGAATAAAGTCATGACACTTGAAAAGTGAGTTGACTAAAGGAGAAACTGCTGGTTCTTTATCAAGATGTTGATTTTAATAAAGGGTGGGGGTAAACATGTCTTCCCCCCATAGATTTTAGGGTGGGGTAAACTGTCTTCACAGATAACACTGAAAAACTGAGTGTACCAGAAGCAAATAAATCTAATTTGCAACCTTATGTTTATATTAAGGTTTACTGCAAAAACTTAACATGAGACCTACCCAAAGCAGAAAAGCGTTTGATTCAGAGCAAATAACAAAAACCCCATAATATAGTCAGTTTTCAACCAATTCGCAATATTCAACACTACGAACAAATACCTGCCACTCTGTGTGTGTGTATGAATATGCAAGTTATAGACACACACACACACACACACACACACACACACACACACACAAGCACCTTGAAAATTATAAAGTATTTTAAAATTTTTTATTATTGTTACTGGAAAATAACATAAGAGAAATGTGATGAGTAGACAGATTTTAATAATTTATTCTCTCTGACAAATACTAAGTTCTATTTCATAAGAAAAAGTCCAAAAAGGGCCTAATAATAAAGTTATTTCCATCAACTTCTTTTTGTATGTCTCTCTGTAATTTAGGAACTCCCTCAGCAGAAAGATCAAAGTCCTTTATCCTTAAAATCACTGAAACTGAAACCTATCTTGTAAGAGAAAAGTTTTCCTCTGCTTCTTATCTCCATGTTTAAGCCTGCTGCATTCATATATAGAATAAGTTATTAAGCTTCTTGTCACATTTACCTTTTTAAAAATTGAGATATAATTCACATACCATAAAATTCACCATTTTAAAGTATACAATTTGGTGGGTTTTATTATATCTACAAGGTTTGCAAACATCAACACTACCTAGTTCCTGATCATCTTTATAACGCCAAAAAGTAACTCCATACTCATTAGTAGTTACTCCTCGTCTCCCCTTCCCCCAACCCCTGGCATCACACTGATCTTTTGTGAGCTGATATAGTTTCTTCTTCCTCACTTTTTATCGCCTGAGCTCATATTTTTTCTTTTCCTCATGCACTGCTACAACTCCCCATGGTTCTGTCTTTGGACTTCTGTGTTCTAGCTTGGCAACTTCAACTAGTTCAACAATCTTAATCACCATTTCTAATTGGTCTCTTATCTGTATTTCCATGACCAGTTCCAGTTCATAATCCAAGTCTAGATTTCCAATTTTCTCCTTAATATTTCCATTTCAAAGTCTAATCAATACCTTCAAATACTCAATATAAATGCACAGTTCCCTCCTCTTACTTCCTTATTTCCATTAGTACTTCAGTATACTTCTATTTTGGCTCTTTTGTTTCAGTGCTGGAATGCCTCTTCTAGAAAACCATCCCTGATTCTACCCTATTTCTACCAAAGGTGAAAATGTGAATTCTCTCTCCTCAGAATTCCCAGAACATTTTCTCAGTACCCTTATGTGGCATGGGGTACTTTATATGTCTTTATATTACATTATCTGTACATGTGAACTATTGGACTGGTACTCCAGAGAATCTTATTCCCTTTTGCTCAAAGAATTCTGTACATAAGAATGTGTAATCAACTTATGACTGAATAAATGAAGATACAGATGTTGCTGAATAAGTACTCATTGGGAAAGAAGACTCAGAAGTCATCTCAGAAAATTTAAGAGCTACCACGTTAAAAGTAAAAACAAATATTACTTTATTAGACTAAACAAAAGTATGGATGAACTAACAGCTGTCAGGAGAAAAATAATAAGCAGATTAGTAGTTTGAAAATATCTATTTGCTAAACTAACTAACATATATTAACAAAGTAGCTGGTAATTTCTGCTGCTTGGCCTTCCGAGTTTACCTTTGTCCACACCAACATATTCTCTACTAAGAGGTATTAAAAGATTATGGAGATTGATATCTAAACAACCAGATTTATAGGTTTCCTTATAATTTAAATGATTTATGTATGGGGAGTTGGAACTGTTTTATTAAAAAATTTCTAGTCTATAACTTTAAACTCTATTTCTGAAACTATTCCTGTAAGAACTGACAAAGCAGGTAAATAATTATAACAAGTTACTAAATCTTCCTGAATAAAAATGTAGGTAATTCAGCTAAGCATACCTGAAGCCTAGAGAACTGAGAAAAGTATCAAGGATGTTCATTTGATAAACAGAAAAAACACACGCAAGCAAGCTTTACTGGAATACAATCTCACTTATTTATGTATTGTCTATGAATGCTTTTGTGCCACAACTGCAAAGCTGAGTAGTTTTGACAGACTATATGAACTGCAAAGCCTAAAATATTTATTATCTGATTCCTTTACAGAATTGCCAACCTCTGACTAGTTGGTGATTATACAGGTGTTTACTTGTAATAATTTCTTGAGCTATATATTTAAAATCTGAGCTACACACTCATAATTCTTTGAAGAGTATATGCATATAAAAAGATTTTTGAAAATTGCACTTAAAACGATTTTTAAAAAGTGCATTCTTAGACTGTGGGTTTTAAAAGTGGAGTGAAATAAAATGAAAGACAAGTTTCAAATATAATAAAGGACAGAGAGAGGTACCTCACAGACATAGCCCTTTGTACTTGCTCCTCCAGCCTCTTAGGTTTCTGTGTTTTGTTTTTGTGGGAGTTCTAAGAGTTTGGATGTGCTTTATTATAGGCACATGAGATCACTATGGTCAGTTACATGAAAACTAATCAATGTTTTCATAACTTCATTCTTTTAGACTAGATAGAAATCAGAAAAACCTTTTTACAGCAAAGAATTATTCATTGTATATAATTAATTGTACCTAAAATCTTCGAGCATTGCTTCTAAAAGACATCCCCTTAAACGAGGATCTTTAACCACAGGTTGCTATCAGAATTACCTGACAGGCATTCTCAAATTCATTTTTAAGACTGTAATGAACCACTGCTATTGCAAAAAATGCAACAGAGTGGTCCTGGGACAACAAAGATAAGAAGCACTGGTCTGTATTACAGAAATAACTATGATGTAGTTATGTTCACTGTATTATTTTTTACAACTGATAAGTCTGTGATAATAGTAAGATGTGTGGAGGAAGTTTGCTCTTTCAGAAATATGAATTAAAAATAACAACACACATTGGAAAGCCCATACCTCTCCATTTTCAAATGTTATTTCTCGAACAAGAGGAACACATTTATCTTGAATCCAATTATAAGTTCCATCAAAATTTGTCATAGATCCCAAGTAGACCATATCTGGAGCAGAATGCTATTACAAAAAGAAAAAAAAAATTAAGCAAATCTAACCTGTCTTAGGCATTCTTAAAACCATCTAAAAGCCCAGAAGCAGGCAGGCATTGTGAAAAAGAATTATCCAAATGAATTAATTTAGATATCCCTTAGAGTTGAAGATGTTAGAAGAAAATTTAAAAACTTTCAGTGAAAAATACTTGAAAAATACAAGATATAATATATATGTAAGGTGTGGCTACCTCTAATATTAATTCCTTATAGTATCTGTTTCCACACAGACTTGAATCAATATTTATGAAGTGCCTAAAATGATGATAAAAGTACCAGCCAATATTAACTGAGTAAACTTACTGTGTGTATGCACTGTTGTAAGCACTTTACATGTGTTGACTCACTCCTTGACACCTTCCCATAAAACAGGTACTATTAGTATCATGGTTATTTTTACTAATGAACAAATTGAAGCACAGAGAGGTTAAGAAACTTTCCCCGAGTTATACAGCTAGGAAAATGCCAGGTCTGACATTAAAACTCAGTTTTATTCCAGAGCCTGTGATCTTAACCAAACTATAACCATACTGTGAGACACCATACTGGATTCTGATTATCTAGAGAAGGTCATACTACATAAGCTCTTACTAAAGAACTGCCCTTGCAGAAAATATGGGCAAATACCTATCTGAATTTGGAATAGGGAATAAGCTTTCTAAGCAAAAACTCATTGATACTATATCAAAATTAAAAACTTCAGTGTGATAAAACACTGCAAACAACACTAAAATAAATATCATCAATTGGAAAAATGTCTATAGATTTCTACTTTTCTGTGTGTGAAAAATTGCAATAAAGACCATCAGTCAATTCATATATTTAAATTATATTTTATCATTTAAGAAAGAGCAACTTACCCCTGGTGGTTTGTAGATTATGTTGTCTCCACTATATCTTTCTGGTTTTGAAACAGTTCTAATAGGAAGACAGAAGTAGTAATAATATATATTTTTTAAATAATAGCAACAATGTACCCAAATGAAGCAGAATTGGCTAGTTGTTTTGTAATGTATGAATTATATATTTGAACTATATACTAGACAATCAACTTTCCTACTTATAAGACTATGCCACACCAGCAAAAGCACATTTTAAAAAATTTATTAAACAAAAATGTATTTAAAAATTTAATATAATGCAGATTGTTTTAAAGAAAAATTTTAGTTAGCTGTTTTTGTGACTCAGTATTTAATAAGGTTAAATTGGCAGTTTTAGCACCAAAAAGCTATTTCTGACCCCAGACTGTCTCCAGTAAACTGGGGATCAAGGTCACTGATGTAGGTACAAAAGCCAAAATCACAAAAACATATTTGCTTTTACGTCAGGCTCAACAATAAATTCTCTACTTTTTACTTTAACACAGTAGCCAAACTAACCCACTCCCAATACCACCCTCTCAATTAAGACACTTACCCAAATGCAGCAAGGAAGGCACAATCATCATGCAAAATACTGGCTACTCTTTCAAAAACTCTATACTCTTCTGAATCCTTTTGTGCAAAATAGCCAATGATATTTCTTTTGCTGCGCTGCAAAATAAAGTATTTATTATTTTACAAACATATATAGTTTTGTAAACATGTTATTTCATTTATCCACCTATTGTTCAATTATCTCCAAATGAGGTATGTCTGTAAACACATATTTTTTGCTTTTAACATTGAGTCAAAAACTATTAAAGATTACATTGGATTGAAAGTAATCTTAACTACACTCTAATAACTTATGAACATTTCCTTCAAGCATTTTAAGATTTCAAGAAATAGATAACTTTCATCAATCAAAGTCTTTTCCTAAATAAGGTGACTAATTCTAAAATAAGTTAAAATAGTACATCAATTCATAACATGTGAGTGTAGGTAGAACTCTCTATGGTCTCATACTCCTAGATATCTAGGTATACCTAAAATGTAACACCCTGACCACTTCTTACCCAGGCCATTTCTCAGGGGTTGTACTTGCAGCTAGCAACACTGAGGTATGAAATAATCCCCTCACCAGAGATCAGGCTGACTGCTGGCTCAGACATGGAAGTTCTCAGAACCCAGAGTTCCCCTCCCGTTACACAATCGCTGCATATGCTGACATCCATCTGGGACGTATGTATGTGTAACATCCATAAGTCTTGGGAAGCAAAGAAACAAATACAAACATGCTCACACAGCTGGCTGTGATGTGAGCAAAGTCCTTTGTCTCTAACCCCAGAGACTTGTATCTTCTGATAATATCCATGAAACTAACTAGATAACTTACTAGCTTGTAAATAGGGTAAAAATACAATCTCAAACTTGACAATGACAATCTAAAGCCTAAATTCACTTTTTTAAAACACTGCTTAGTGTACAAAAAAAAGGGTTTGCTAAGGTAATTAGGGGAGCTATTTCAGAGGACATTAAAACGTATATCGAAGAGTTGATATAGAAGTAATTAGAGCAGATAGATACCCAGAGGTTCTCCAGTAAGGAAAATATAGAAACTTTGGTTGCGTATGTCTGATGTTAACATCTATTTCTTCATAATTTAGACTACCTTTTGTCCTCAATTAATTCAAATTAGTGCAATTAATTCAAATTATGCTATATATTTTATCCAAAGGGTTAGTAATACATTAGCATTTCCTTTGAGAAATAATTCAAGAAAAATTCAACTTGCTAAATCTGTTTATGTCAGACCCATTACCATAAACTATAAATAAATGTCCAGATTCTTGGATTGCATAAGAATTTGTTTACATTAATTAAACAGGCAATGTTCATTTGATCCAGCAAAAGTTAATAACTTACATCAAGAGTGGTGATTTCTGCTAAATCATGAAGTTCTTGAACAGGGTCACTTTTTTGTTGCCTGATGTAATCTGCAAGTGCTTTCACTGATCGCTGACCCCTGTATTCTCTCTTCATCATCATCCCATTACGAAACAATTTGAGGGTTGGGTATTTGCTTATCCTATATCTCTGGGCTATATCAGCTAAAAGAATGAAGAAAAAATTAACTTCACCCTTATACTTGGTCCAGGTAAACCCATTAGTTCAACAGTACAAAATCTTACAAATAATAATTTTGGTTCAAAAATTTTTCAGTGTTAGACAAAACACTGGTTAAACAAAAGCCTGGGTAAGAGGCCAGGCTCAGGACATACAGTGCCTGGTTCAAATCCCAAATTTGCTCTTTACTGGCTGTGTAAACTCTTAAGTTGCATCAACTATCTAAGCCTTAGCTTCTCATGTTAAGGAAAATAATTTCTACAACATAGGGTTGTTTTAAGGACTAAATGAGATAATACAAAGGCATGACACAGTAAACTCTTAATAAATGTAGGTAAACATTATAGATATATTCTAGAAAATAATATTAAAATTAGCAAAATTTTAATTTTGAAAAGTCATTCAAGTCACTTTATACTGAGATTCTCTTAAAGCATTTAATAAAAGAAAATTAAATTTAAATTAAAACCATTCTCAGAGGTTAAAAATATTAGATTATCTGCTAGAAGAATTATAATCCCAAATATGCAAATTTTGTGTAAACTAATACAATAAAACCTTGAACTTGGCAGTATACACTAAAAAAAATGCTTTTATTATGACAAATGGGTATACTCATAGGCAGTAAAGATTTGTTTCAATCATTAAAAATCGTGTTTATAGTCTCAAAGAAAATCTAAATCATAATCTCACTTTACAAGAATCACAATTACTAAGATATAGACTCAATCAGAATAAATGAGCCTTTAAAAATTGTGCTGTTATTTTTAGTAGAAATAACAGCAAATGGTAGAAATTAATGTTTTCTAGACACTGGAAAAGCTCCAATGTCATATATAAGAATGACACTGAATTTTTAGAATGAAGCTGACCTGAGAGAGCACTAGAGTGGCCCAAGACAGGCGCATATATACACACGCGCGCGCATACACACACACACACACACAAAACATGAAAATTCTCTAACCCTGCCTCCTTTATTCTAGTAGTTATAAAATAAAAACAAAACAAACAGAACTGCAATTTTGTTTTATGTTAATTTTCCAGGAGATCTGATGGTGGAAACAACTATACTAGAGGGAGTCTGGTAGAGAAGCTACTACAATAGTCCTGGCAAAAATAACAAGAAGTCTGTCTACAAACTTAAACATTACAACCTTTAGAATACCTTAAAATTCTATAGTTATGGACAGAAAAAGATTAAATAATACTTGAAGACTACTGGGAAATAGATACTTAATTCTCAAACAACATCATGACAGCAGATGTGCTGCATAATGAGGCAGCTTTTAATTATTAAGAAACAAAACCTTAAAATTACATTGATCAATAATCTCATAAAGGTGACTTCCTACAAGCTTTGGTCAAAAGTGATTTTAAGATAATTACAATGTGACATTTTGACAATATAACAAAGATTGACTTAAGAGGTATAATATTTTTTTTATTAACTGGATGGATCAAATGTTAAAATGGATGTCAAAGGAATTATAAATTTCAGAAGGTTAATAGCTAACTGATTGGAAAATTAGCATGTACCTTTGCTTCACTGGTCACTTACACTCCTTGACGGGTTCTGCCTGTCTGCCTGCCTCACTAATGCCCGGCAGAACACCAAATAGGGAAACCGCCTCATGCTCTTGTCTCTATAGTAGTGTCCCTGCCTGCTGTGATTATTCATAGCAGACAGCACAAAGAGGCAAATGATTTCAACAGGAAGGTCTCACTATTCTTGTGGTTCCAGAATAAAGACCACTGCTGCCTATGTACCTTTTCTCATTCCCAAACTATGCCCTCCCCACAATGAGGGGAAAAAAACAAAACAAAACAAAAAGAAAACAACAAAATAAAACCCTAAACAAAACAATTACAAAGAAAGAGTAGCAGTTACTCAGGACTCAGGTTAAGCCTGCACATCCAAGTAGTTTTACGTACATGAACTCTTTATTGTATATTCCTTTATTCCTTTCTTTTAAATTTTTTAATTAAAATGTATTTGACATATAACACTGTATACATTTAAGATATATGATATGTTGGTTTGATACATTTATATATGGTAGGATTGAAATATGATTGTCATTGTAGCATTAGCTAGCACATATCACTTCCATTAATTGTTATTTCTTTTTTTGCAGTGGGAATAATTAAAATCTAGTCTCTTAGCAAGCTTGAAGTTTTTAATATAATATTGTTGTCCACAGTTACTTTCTTGCTCTTAATGCCTCTTTTATGCATACCTCTTATAAAAGCTCAATTTACAACGTGGAAGGTTCAAGTTAGCAGACAGGTGAGAGTAACTGTGGTGTCTGAGAGCATGTGTTTGCCAAATTCAAGGACAATTACAAAGTACTCTCCTAAAAATGCTAGGAGTCTGAATATTCTGTTCTAACAAGCAAATCATTTATGAATAACTCTTGCCATACAGTCTATAGCCACTGGAGGTCAGCAGAGGACCCGGTCCCACCGGGGGCAGATTGATGGGACTTCTTCATCTAAGGCAGTATATCCACCAGGGAGAGTGATGAATTTTACTCCTAAACTCCCCAAATGAGGAGGCTGCAGAAGATGAGATAAAATAAGATCATGATCCATAGTTGAAGCAAGGCTAAGTTTTAATTTTATGTGTATGCAACAATTTTGGAAAACAAAGAATTACAAATAAGAAAATAAGAACCATTTGTAATCCAACAACCACAGGGTCGGGGGGAAACCACTATTAATATTTCGGTTATATTTGCTAACTTTGAATAAAAGTTGCTTAACTAGCAGAGATGTTTCAATTTAGAAAAAATAAACTGAGGTTAGACAAAAGTAAAATGCCTGCATCGATACTTGCGTGGGTATTAGTCTGGAAGAAAATCCTAGAAGAGCAAACACTCTTTAACCAAGAGCATTACCAACACCTTTAATGGCACAGAAGCTGATACTGTATGGAAAAACACAAAAATCAATAAAAGAATTGGAAAGTGATGCACAAGAGTAAGATTCTGAATGTGAAATTGTTTCAGGATTATTTGAACAAATTTATTTTTCTTTTATCACATATTAATGATATGACAAAAAAATGTGTATCTAAATCCAAATAATTCTTACAATAGACATAAAAAGTTTAAGTGATAAAGCACTATATTGTAGTTCAGTTTTATGTTTTTAAGTTATAAATAAAAGTGTGACTTATAATCACTGACAACTTAGATTTGATGAAATATTGCAGAAAATACTTTATTGTATTATTGGGAAATAATGAAATAACTAATTTAAAGTACTTAGCATAGAGTCTACAAAACTACAGTTCATGAATGCTGGCTACTATTTATTACTCATTTATCCATCCATCCATTCAACAACTATAATTGAACACTTAGTATGTTCTAGGCACCAATCTAGTTTTAGGAATAGAGGGGTAAAAAGATAAGGTTCCTGCTCTTACAGAATTTACATTTCATCATTATGATTATCAATAATATTACTATTTCTGCTGCTGTTACTACTTCTAATTGTTTCCACAGACCAGACTCTCAAATGAAATTCTTACAATTCTTAATATATATGTACACAAAAGATGTATAAGTTTAGATTCCCTAAGTATAATATAAGAATAACCTTCTAAGTGAACAAAAATACATCTTCACCAGACATGTAGAGATTTCCCTTATGGGTCCTCCAGATAGAAGAAACAAGAAAGGCAATTGTCAGATCTGTGACAAATATGAAACCCGACATCCCAGTCCTCTGCAGGATGAGTGAGGATACCTGCTCTGCCACCATCATAGGACGTAAATGCCCTCTGGGCAGTGGGAAGAGGTTGTCTTCAACATTCTCTCTTGATTGTCCCTTTAATTGCCCTGATTTACTTTCCCTTTTTCTCTTCCTTTTAATTCTCTTACTTTGTTCTTGACATTTAATACAATAAATAGAGAATTTAGGATCTTAGGAAATAAACTAAATTTTACTACTAGGTGAGGGTTAGTCAAGCTACAAGCTGTACACTGGGATTTCAAAAATATACCTAAGTTTAAATTGTTGGACGCTTCCTGATGACACTCCAGTGTCAGTCTGTGTTCAAATTGTCTTTCTACAGTTGCTAACTTTTTTCGTGGGTGGGGAGAGGGTGGGTGGAGGAGGGAGTAAAAGCTGCTGCATCCAGCTCATACACAGAAACTAAAGGGCCAACTAGGTGAAATTAGCCTGTTATATCCACTCTTGCCTTCTTTCTTTCTCCAGTTCCAAGTTCTTAGCCTATTTACCTGAACCTCTCAACAAAGAAAGTCCTATGAAGCGCATATAAAGAAATGAGGTAAGGTAGGATAGAAAGCACTCCACAGGATGCTGCTAGGTTCAAGAGGGAGATAGAAGGAAATGTGGGCAGCAAACCAAAGGGTCTCCTGTAATTATGGACTGAGATGGGTTTTCCTGATTACCTAGTAAACTGGCATACAGGACAGCTTCAGAAGAATTCCCAACAAGATCTAAGAAATATGCATCGCCATCCTGAGGGCCTACTTTGAAAATACTCACTTGAAATGTTTTATGAAAATTAGTGCCATTACATTTTTGTATTGTTATATAATTATGCTGTTTGTTTCTTGACTTTATGGTCTCACCTGATCTTAAATTCTTAAACAAGGCTAATAAAGAAAAAAAACTAACACAGTATAGGCAGAAATTTCCAAATGCAAGACAATATACAGATTTGTTGCTAAGATAGATTTTGTAACTAAATTCAGATGTCACACCTCAACTCAAACTTGTACACATTATAAAGTAATAATAGTTGTTAAAAGATTTAAAAAATTCAATGCCAGCAAAGGTTAGTTCATACATTTTGCTACATTAATTTTTTCTAAGAACCTATACACCTATAGTATTTCAGTATTTATTGACAGAATAAGCTCATTTTCCTTATTTCAGATACTGACAGGATTTATTCTATTTCCTAATTCTAGGCCATCTTTGTATTTCTGGCAATAAATTCTACTTGATAATGGCAGAATATTCACAAAAGGCACATTTGCCTTCCATAACACCCGGTGGTAAGGCAGAGATGCTAATTTCCAAGAGATGGCATCTCATGAAAGAAGGTGATTTCATGACCAACAAAATTGCCTCAATTATCATACCTGCTCATGGGAGGTTTTCACTGAAAACTGAGACAGCAGAAGAGAACTCTAGGTCAGTTTCGAAAAGCGATCAAGTGGCTCTAAGTATTCCTGAAAATGCCCGTAAACGGAGTCTATTCAAGAATATTCTTTTTAAAATTCAATAATTCTGTTGAAGGTCTTTTATCAGTTAAAGTAAACAGAAATTATAATTAATAATATCACAATACACTTGTACAGTGCAGATTTCAAGCTTCTTCTACATACATTTACTTAAAAACTCTAAAATAACAAGGTCCTTCTCTTGGCTCTTTTCATAACCAAAGAGAAATTATAGGTTCAGTGACTTTTTACACCAACTTCTATTTTGAAAATATTCAAACTCAAAGAAAGATGAAAAAATAATGTAACGAATGCCTGTGTAACTTCACCCAGATTTAACATTTTACAACATTTGGTTACCACATTTCTCTTTCTTGCTACACACACACACCTTCTTATGGTGAGTGCTGAATCAAGTTGAGTGATTTGTGTTAAGTACCTTGCCCCACTGTATATGACTTAGTAAACAGTGGGCTTCTGGTACTAGAGCAAAGGATTCTACCTTAGTAGGGGGCTGGGCCACACAGTATGAAACGACCATACCACATACGAGTGAATTATATTTTTGTTAATACATTGTCCCATTAGAGATCATTTAAATAGACTATTATATAATTCATAACAATTTCAGTCATCTTTAAATAGAAATTGGGTGCATTCTCAGTTTCTATGAGAAATCCAATTTAAATTACTTTTTCTGACCTTCAAAACATAGTAGTTACCTGGTAAAAGCTATATACAATCTAGCTCTCTTCATTTACTACGTAACCTTAGCAAATCATTCGGCTTCTCTAAGACTTTCATTCAGTGTCTTCATCTGCAAAATGATAATATACTCCAGCTCTGTGAAAGTCCAATGTTCATTTTTACCTCAGAAACTTCACACCCACTCCTCCTTTTGTCTAAAACACTCTTCTTTCTTTAAAAATTCCTACTCTTCCTTCTGGTGAGGATTTCTCTATTCCCCCAGATTAAGTTAAACTCATATTACTATTTCACAGCACACAAAACCTTCCCTTCAGAGCAGTTATCACAATGAGTAATTGGGTATTTATAGCTCTTAACCTTTCTGGGTGTGTTTGGTTCACTGCTATATCTTTAGAACCTACCACACTGCATTAAAAGGGTAAGCATATAAAAATTTTGTTGAATGAATAATACTAATACTATCTAACTCAAGGGGTTGTGGCAAACAAAACTGAAAATAATACGTGTAAAACATGCCCAAATCTAAGTAAACACTGCATAACATAAACAGTAGTTTTCCCTAGCAATTTGACTACAAACTGTATAAAAGACTTTTTCCCAAGGAATAATACTATTACTTTGAATGGAAGGCCTGGGTGTTACAGTGAGTCAGAAACAAGGCAAACAGACTAAAGTATGAGCAGGCAGAATAGAGCAGGCTTCCACGATGCTAGGCAGGTGATTAATAAGAATGAGACATCTGTGAGCAAGATGATATCTTGATTTTCAGGTTACCTTCTGCCTTTGCTAGGAAGTATTATAGATTTTCTGCCTGACAGAAACTAATTCTAAAGCAGCAAGTAGGTACACTTGGCTGGAAAGAATACTGTAAGGAAATATAGACCACTGAAGTAAAACTTTTATTTGCATACAACAAAGCTAAGTAGAAAATCCTATGAGATCTACATAAAATTTATTAGAACTAATAAATACCAATATACAAGATCAATATACAAAAGTCAATTGTAGTTCTATGAAGTAGCAACAAACTATCAGAAATTAAAATTAGAAAAAAAAATCAATGACATTTATAATAGCATCAAAAAATAAGAAATACTTAGGGATAGATCTCACAGAAGATGCATAAGATCTAAAAAAAAAAACCCAGACAAACCCAAAATGAGGACATTCTACAAAATATCTGGCCAATACACCTCAAAACTGTGAAAGTTTTGAAAAAAAGGGAAAAAATGAGAAATAGACAGGTAACTAAGAAGACCTGATGACTAAATATCCTGGATAAACAGAAAAGGACACGAATAGAATGACTAACAAAATCTGAATGAAGTCTATAGTTTAGTTCATAGTAATGTACCAGCGTAACTTTCTTAGTTTTAACAAACATACCATGGTAATATAAGATGTCAAAATTACGGTATACTGGGTAAGAAGTATAGGAAAACTCTCTGTATTATATTTGTAACTTTTATTGTAAGCAATAAAAATAGCTTCTTTTAAAAATATTATTTACAATAGCATCGAAAAATACTTATGGATAAATCTGACAAAGATGTGAAAGACATGTAGGCTGAAAAACTGCTTAAAACTGCAAAATATTGCTGAGAAAAACTAAAAAGAACAAATAAATGGGGAGATATACAATGTTCATGGATTGGAAGATTCAATATTATTAAAATGATGATGCTCCACAAATTAGTCTAAGGATTCAAAGTAATCTCAATTAAAATCTCAGGACTCCTTCCTCCTACCCTTTGGTTAAAAATTAACAAGGTGATTCTAAAATTCATACAGAAATTCGAAGCAACTAGAACAGCCAAACCACTTCGAAAAAAGTACAAAGATGAAAATTTTACACTACTAACCTCAAAACTTATTATAAAGCTACAGTAATCTATTAGTATGGTACTGTTGTGAACATAGACAGACACATCATAACTAAATAGGTCAACAGTGCAGACTACAGAGACTAGAAATAGATCCACATATATATGGTCAGTTAATTTTGACAGAGATACAAAGTAAATTAGTGAAGGACAGTCTTTTCAACAAATAATGTCAGAACAGCTTGATAATGACATGCAAAAAATGAACAATTCATACATTGTGCCACATGTAAAAATTATATTCAAATGGATCATAGGCCTAAATGTAAAACTTCATACTATAAAATTTATGAAAAAAAAAACAGCAGAAAATTTATGTGATCTTGGGTGACGCAAAGATTTCTTAGATACAGCATCAAAATCAAAATCCGTTTTAAAAAAGCATAAATTGGACTTCCTCAAAATTAAGTATACCCTTCTAAAGACACTCTTTGAATACTTTCTGACTTCAAATGTTATAAAATTACAGTAATCAAAACAGTGTGGTACTGACATAAAGAAAGACATATAGACCAATGGAACAGAGCAGGGAGCCCAAAAATAAACTCATTTTTTGCAATGATGTCAAGACCATTCAATGAGGAAAGAATAGTTTCATCAATATATGCATCAACATATGTATTAGGAGAGCTAGATGTCCACATGAGAAAAAATGAAATCATATCCTTATCTTGAACCATGTAAAAAAATAACTAAAAACAGATAAAGACTTAAACTATATATACTATATCTAAATTATAATACTCTAAGAAAAAAACAGAAGAGAAGTTTCATGACATTGGATTTGCAGTGATTTCTTGGATATGATACAAAAACCCAAGCAACAAATGTAATAACAGATAAATTGAACATCAAAATTTAAAACTTCTGTGCAAAGGACAAAATCAACAGTAAAAAGAGAATGTATGGAATGGGGAAAATATTTGCAAATCATATATCTGATAAGGAGTTCATATATCTAGAAAATATAGAGAACTCTATAGGATTCAATAACAAAATAACCTGATTTAAAAATGGACAAAGACTTCAAACAGATATTTCTCCAAAGAAAATATACAAATGGCAAAGAAGCACATGAAAAGATGCTAAACATTACTAATTAATCATTAGGGAAATGAAAATCAAAACAATAATGAGGTAGTACTTCACACTTTTTAGAATGGCTATTATTACAAAAACAGAAAATAACAAGTGTTGGTGAGGATATGATGAAATCGGGATCGTTGTACCTGGAGTAAAATTGGTACAGCTGCTATGGAAAACAGTATTATAGCTACTCAAAAATTTAAAAAATAAAATTAAAATATGATCCAGCAATTCTACTTCTGTGTGTGCATGTATCCAAAAGAACTGAAAGCAGAATCTTAAAGGTATTTGTATATACCCACGTTCATAGTAGCATTATTCATGATAGCCAAGAGTTGGAAATTACCCAAGCATCCATAGACAGATGAATGGATAAACAAAATGTGGCATATACATATAATGGAATATTATCAGGCCTTAAAATGGAAGGAAATTCTGACACATGCTATAACATGGATGAACCTTGAAGTCATTATGCTAGGTAAAATAAGCCAGTCACAAAAAGACAAATACTATGTGATTCCGCTTACATGAGGAGTCTAGAGTCATCAAATTTATAAAAACAGAAAGTAGAATGGTGGTTGCCAAGTGATGGGGGAGGGAAAAGTAAGAAGTTTTTGCTTAATGCATATAGTATTGCAGTTTTGCAGGATGAACTTCTAGAGACTGGTTGTATCACAGCATGAATATACTTAATGCTGCTAAACTGTACATTTAAAAATAGTGAATTATAAATTTTATGTTCTGTGTATTTTACCACAATTGAAGACATTCTTAGAGTGTAATAGGAAAAAATATTTGAATTACACATTTGAAAAAGAATTTGTATTCATAATATAAAAGAGCTCTCAAAATACAAATAATTACTGTAAGAAATTATACCTGTTAATAATTAAACAGATATGTTAAATTTAATATACTGACCTTACCAAGTGTTGGTGAGAATATAGCAAAACTGGAATGCTCAGACACTGATAGTAGATATGTAAAATAATACAAATACTTTGGAAAATAGTTTGGCAGTTTTTTAAAAAGATAAACATAAACCTACCATATGACTCAAGTATTTCACACCTAGGTGTTTGTCCAGGATAAATGAAAGCATATTTATGTATGTTCATAGCAGCTTATCTGTAATAATCCAAAACTGGAAACAACACAAATATCTGTGAATAGGTGAACAAACTGTGGCATACAGCCATACAATGGAATGCCACTCAATAAATAAAAATGAATGACACATACAACAATCTCAAAATAACCATGCTGAGTTACAAAAAAAAAAAAAGACACATTCATACACGAAGAACACATAATGTATGATTCCACTTACATAAAATCCTAGAAAATGCAAACTAATCTATAGTAATAGAAAGCAGGTTCCATGGTCTCCTGAGGATTGATGGATGAAGAAAGGAACCACAAAGGAGCACAAGGAAAATCTGGGAGATGACTGTATGTTGATATCTTGATTGTGGTGATGGTTTCATGGGTGTACACATGTTTTAAAACATTAAACTGTATAATTTAAACTTGTGTAATTTATGTTAATGATATCTCAATAAATCTTTTTTAAAAAATCAAATCCTACCAAAGAACAATCTGCCTAACAGGCATTTCTCTCCAAACTGTAGGATTCTTCAAGTCCCTCTAGCTCAAAACCTCTACAATCCCGCTGGCACATAAGGGGTTACCCAAAGTACAGTATATCTTACAATCTCTACAGAGAGAGTAGAAAATGTGAGTTAATCATCAACAGGATTTCATAATGTCACATTTAAAAAGTGAAGATTACACAGAAAAGAATAAATATTTAGAGAGGATACACAGTATCTGAGATATAACTGTCATTAGTAAAAAACTAATTTTATAGATCTCTCTGGTGGATCAAAAAGGATCTGAACTATGGCTATTTACTCCCATTAAAAGAGAACTTGATTACTAGCAATGATGTCAGATTTACTGATCTTTTTAAAAGACAGAATAAATTATATTTAAGGCAAAATAGTTAATTTTTCTTCCCAATTACTGTAAGCCTGAGAATCATATCAGATTTTATGGTCTAAATTCAGAGTAAGGACTACTGTCTGCACTGTAATGTCTAAATATATAAAGAACAGAAAGATTTGAAATGAGAGCCCACATCAAAAACATCATGTTCTCTGTCAATAAAGGTGGGAGGAAAGATTCAGAAAGCAGAGTGGAAATGCAGGCCATGCTTGTACTAAAAAACTTTTATTGCTCCCTTCATCCTATCTAGTTATGAATCTCACTAGACAGAAATGTGGGGTATGGCTTGTAAGCTTTTGAAATGCTTTGCTGTTAGCTGTTTCTGTCTAGCACAGGACTTTATCAGTAAATCCCCAAAATGTTTGTTCAATTGAACAAAAAAGAAGCAAATACAGCAGGTCCTCAAATAACATCATTATGTTCAATGTTGTTTCATTATAACGTGATGAGATGCCTTAGGAACTTAACTCTTGTTTGTATCAACTAGCTTATGGTAAACTGGTTTCATCATATGTCCTTTCGCTTAAAGTCACTCAACCTATCAACGACACCAAGTGAAGACTTTCTGTAGGTCTGTGAAAGCATTTGGTCAGGATATTTGCATTCTAAATCTTACTTGACTAGATATTAAGCTGTAGGAGTCATTGGTTAAGCCACTTTATTTCATCAGTAAAATGAATAGTGTACACACATACACACCACACACACACGCACAAATTTTTTCAGGTTAAGTGTAAAGGATAGGAAATTTGCATAATGGAAGAGATCTATGCAGGCCAATTTATCAATAATTCAATGCAACAGGTTTTGAATAAGTAGTCTCTGTCTCCCAGAAACTGTCAGACTCTTGAGATTCAGAGATTAATGAGTTTGGTCCCCACTTAAAAAGGATTAAAACAAAAGAACCAAAAACAAAGAGAAGTTCCTGCCTTTGCAGAACTGACATTGCAACTGGTGAGACAACTAAGATACAATAAACCAAAACTACAAAATGTAATAAGTGTGGTACTATGAGAGAGGAAAGTTCAAGTGTAACAGGAACACTCAGGAGGAAACACCAACGCAAGCTCACTAGCTCAAGTTAGAGAAATCTGTCACGCATAGGGAAAACGAGGGTTTTACAGAATGCTCCACTGGGACAAGTGAAATCCAAGAGATTAGATTTTAAGTGAGTCTAACCTAAGTTTCTCAACACTCACAATAATATAATCAGTAACTAGAGCTATTTACACCTCAAAAATAATCTAAGCCAATCTTAATAGAATCTTTTAAATAACAGGAACACACAAAACTCTGTGACTACTGACATGACTACAAATGGTATATTTGCACAATTCTAAAACTAACAGAAATCCATTTTCCCCTGCCCCCAAAACTACATTTCAATTTTATTTAATTTTGGAACCTACTTTGGTAGAAAACATTGCTGTTATGATTTACTACCTGTATGCTTGCCCTACTATATTTTAATGAAAAAATAAACTTAAAACCCTTCACACTAAGAAGTAGTGTTTAAGTACATAAAGATTAAACATCAACATTTTGAGCAGGTCACTGGTACCTTTTTGATTTGTTCTCTACTTAAGCATAGCATTTTTTTTTTTTTTAAGTATGGGAGTGGGATGGGGATGGGGCAGTTTCTCCCAGACTTCCTCCTGAGGTACTCACAGTGCTGATCACAATCAACTCTGGCGAACACTACTTGATTTTCATTTGGATATTCTTCCTTAATGACATTGGAAGCTTCCTCAAAAATTGGATGCAACATCTGGCTGAAACGACACCTATGCACAGAGAAGGTTATCAATTAAAACTGAAAAGCAGAAGCAATAAAATCTTATTTCAGTTATTATCCATTGATATTAGCATATGTACAACACACAGCTTTTGAGACAATCACATAGTTAATTTAGTTATGAATCCTGATGTTATTCACTGGAGATGAAGATAATTTTGAATTCAAAGACTATAGAAATAATTAAAAGAATTTTTTTAACCTTAGGAAAATAGCCAATATTACAGAGCACACAGATAAGGATCTCTCGCAAACTCCAAGAAACAAGCCTGAAATAAGCCCTCTAAGAGGAATCTACTGGAACTTGCAACTATGAGACTTGGGCATTTATAAAAGCAATAAGCTTTCTCTAAATAGTGAACATATTTCAAACTACTGTGCAAAATCTTTAAAATGGTAAGTTCATTACAAATATTAGACCAATTCACCTGATTAGTTCAATCAAATCTCATAAGTAAGGTAGCATACTAAGTAAATAAGCTGTATGAAAAGGATGTATATAGTACATAATGAACTGTTTCCCCTCAAAATTTACCCTTGGTTAAAATGGGCTTTTGTAGCTATAAACATTAAATGTACTAAGTCCAGGAGCAAACATCTTAAATTCCTAAACAAGATTTCCTGTCCATGTTACGTCATTTTTTATTTTTATAAAAAGGGGCACAAATCCCACAATATCCCAGGAACTTGAAACTTTTAATTCTGACTGTCCCTTAATTAGGCCAACCACCTTACAAATAATATGTTGTGGGTCATTAAAGGGACTTAATAAGAAAGAAAAGAAAAATCTGAATTAGTACCCAGCCAGATGGGTTAGAATGGTCATTCTCATGTGAAAAAGGTATTGAGAACTCATTATCAAAAAAAAACAAACTATAACTACTATTATTGCTTCCAGAGCCCTTTTCCACAAATAAATGTACTTAAATAAAGCCTGTGAACTCTTTAATGCATATGTGATTAGGTCATATATATTATCCATAATTCTAGAAAAATATTATAAAGTATGTGAAAGGATGTAAACTTTATATTTCCTCTCTATTTCTTTTTGTATATATCTCTTCTAGCCCACTCACCTGACTTCCTAAGGAGATGTCCTAGAATATATCAAGGAGACACAATCTGTATCTTCAATCTCTTGCTTTCAAGTGGCTCTTTCCTCTTTAAGCATTCTTAAATCTCTCCCATCTGGGATAGGTGGGTGGGGTCTGTGGACATCAGGGACCGTGTCTTATTTGACTACATATTCTAATAAGCATTCAATAGATGTCTGTTAAATAAATAAACTGATAGAATAAAGGAACTAGAGAGGCTAGGCCACAGGTTTGTGGGTTCTTACAGTTTGCTGAAAACGGGGTGCTAGAGGACAGGGGCAGGTAGGGGTAGGGACTGATTAATGGTTTCTTGAAGAATTAGAATATGGCCTAGTAAAGAATCACTAGACAGACTCCTGGCTTAAGGGCAACGTAAAGACATACATTTAAGGGCTCCTTCTTTCTGAATTGTCCAGTCTGCTGCCCAGTAACCATTTAAGCATAAGTTTTTATTTAAAATAAGATCGGTTTTGATACCAAAAAGTGGAAGGGGAAGAGGTAATAAAAGTTCAATTGGAATATTACTGCACCTTCATACACATGTATCCATACATATGAAAAGTTACATTTATAAAATTAACATCTAAGCAATAATCTATTAAAAGGATGTTAAGGGTCATCTGAATCCAACTTCCAATCTAGTGCTTGAATCAACTCTTTACAAATCAACCAAATGGGTAAAAGTCTTTTCACAGGGACAATTTGAGGGCACTTACTAATATGACCTAGTGAAGAAAAATAATAAGCTTTGGAGTCAGACATACCTGAGTTTAAATCCCAGTTCCACCACTTACTAGCCGTATGACCTTTCTGAGCCTCAATTTCCTCAACCTAAAATGGAAATTATAATACCTACCTGCAGGGTAGTTCTGAGCATTAAAAACAAAATATGTAAAAAGCCTGGCACATAACAGCATTATTAAGTACCTACTATAGTTTACCACCTTCTGAGGCATATCATCAGTATTTTTAGGAAGTTCTGTTACAGAATTCTTAAACTGTTATATCCATTATCTTCCATAAGAAACTCAGAATCTAGCCTTTGAGGCCACAGTGTAAGTCTATGTCCTATGATCAATTACCTAAGTTTTTTCAATCGAATAAAAGAGTATTAATTCATGAACAACTCAAGGTATTTTTTGGGTGTATGTTCTCTCGAATAACTTCAATTAGTCCGCATTTCCAACTCGGTTTTTGTAACATGGTCAGTGGCACATTCTATTTTTCTTAAAACTATAGAATCCCTCAATCAAGAGAACAGCATTCTAGTTTTAACTCTGCCACAATCTTGTCATGTAACCTTGGGAAAATACTTTACTCTTCTGAATCTGTTTTATTCTTAAAGAATTGGACTAGATAATCTTCCACCAAATTTTGTGTCTATTTTTTACATCTAAATAACCCTAATTTATCTTGGAAAATATTACCTTTGTTATACATGTTTTATAAATGGTATTTTTTCTGTGTATCTTCAACATTTTACTGAAGTTCTTTAAATACCTATACATCATTCATTCAGTAAATATTAATTGTGTACTTATCTACCAAGTATTATACAAAGTACTTATAGTACTTCTGTACTATAGTTGGGTACATATAGGGTGTTATGAGAAAATATAAACGGGTTCCTATTCTGACTTGAGAGGAAGGGTTAGAGATATTGATCTAGGAAGGTGACTCGGAGAAAGTGACATCTAATCTAAGACTTGAAAGATGATTAAGTCTTAACTAGGTAAATAAGTGCATGAGATAATAGTGATCCATTCAGACAGAGAAAATACCATGAATAATGGTCCAGTGATGAAAGACTACAGAATATTCAGTATAACTAGAACAGATTGTGGAAACACAGAGGTGCAAGAGATATAGCTGTAGAGGTAGGAAGGGACCAGGTCATCAGATGAGAGACTTACCTAAAGGTAACAGAAAACCATTTAAGGGTTTTAAGATGAGGTGTAAACTGATACACTTTGCATTTTAGGAAAGACCACTCTGGCTTACTTTGCAGAGAACAAAATGGAGACACATAAGACTAGAGGCACATAAAATAAATTAGGAGGCAGTTGCAGGAATCTGCAATTTAGGAGGTAAATTGCAGGACTATATTATGCCCTTGTTCTAGATGCTGGAAATACTGAGTAAGACATTTATCTCTGCCCTCAAAGTTTGTTTGGTTGGGCAGAAAGATAAAAGAACAATGTAGTTAAGAAAAAAAAAGCAGTACACAGGGTACTATATGAACACAGAAGACAGAATCTGATTCAGACAGGATAAGGAGTAAAGACTTCTTAGAAGTGGTAGTTAGTGGTATATGTTTAAAATTTTCAACATAATTTTTCCTTCTAAACTTGCCACACCCACATCCTTACCTCCAAACACTGCCCTACTTTCTCAGTCAGGAAAAATTGACTGAGAACTGCAATATGTAGTCACTGCATGTGTGGGGGGAGGGGTAAGGGAGAGAGATTGAGAGATTGAGATTTGAGTTTTTATGTTAGCTATTTTTATTTTAAGATATGGGATAATGGAATCAGGTATATTCTCTCTTAAAACACAGATGCTCAAATTAAATCGCTTTATTTGACTTTGTGTATGGAATAGTCTCATAAAAGAAAAAGGCTTCCCCACTCACCCCTTTCTAGCAAAGAAAAAATCACCTTTACCAAGTTAACCACAAAAATAATATTACTACTTACCAGTCAGCATAAAAATTTACTAAAGCAACATCAGCATTGTCTGAAATTGAAAAACAAAACCAAACAACCTAAGTTATTTGTGTCTACATAATTTTGGCATAGTAAAAGATATGGTTTTCATCATGGTCTTTTTTTATTGTAAAGACCCATAAAAAATATACAATAACAATTAAGTTACCTCTTGCTCAAAAATCCATACATAGAATAGAAAACATATAATTTGTGGGAGTCCTGTTTCTTTTCTCTATACTTCTACCTTTATACCTTCATAGGATGAATATAAAACAAAAGGGGAATCAGACCCAGATAAGGCAAGTAAGCTGCTAAATAGCCTACTCTCATAAAAAGTCAAGTGAAATAATCTGGATTTTAATAATATGACTTTCCTTATTTATGAATAACTGAGAATTACCTCTGCAAGTAATTCCTATTTCATAGAAGAGAGCTGTATAATTAAGCTCAAAAATGCCCCCACCAAGTAACAAGTATTATACAAATAATAGCTTTGGGTAAAACATATTTTTTCTGGTTCCTATACACTTAACAGTTATTCTCTGTTGCAAAAATAACTTAGTATCATTTGCATAGGAAGTGAAGACATGAGAAAATTATGTTATTTTCCCGTAAATCTAATACAAACAAAAACTCCTCAAGCACTCACAAAAATAAAAAACAGATATTCTAGAATTTGGAAGATTAAAGGAGTGAAAATAATATGTAAGTTTCAATTCTCTCTCTCTCTCTCTCTTTTTTTGTCTACTTTGAAAGCACTTTTGATCCACTTGCTTATTCACTCTAAAGCAGTGGTTCACAAACTGTGGTCTCTGGACCAAGAAGCACCAGCATCATGTAGGAACTTACAGAATGCAAATTCTTAGTTGCCTCTAGCAGTTTCAATCAGAAACTGGGGCCAGGCCTGCAGTACAGATATTAATATATCCTCCAAGTAATTCTGAAATAGTTTACAGAACCACTGCTCTAAAGAGGTCCCATAACGTGAGAATAGATTTTAGCATTTAAAACAAGTTTCAAGAATACAAAACAATATATAATGCTCAATGAATAAACTCCTTTTACTTTTATTATTTTTGGTTTTGTTATGTTCAAATCAGTGGGTTGAAATGAAGTACTTAAAAAATAATTTATGCACATTGTACATTTTCTTAAATTTCCTAAGTTGTGATTTGCTATCAACCACATCTTCACTTTTCCTCTATAACTTTTAGAAACAAGAAGTGTGTTCCCCTAAGTTAACTGTATCTACAAGCACACTGTCCGTGAACAAAGCATTCAGTAAAACACTTATTGAACTTAAATGGACCAATAACAGTAAAAGAGATCAGAGCAGGTGATTTAGTTCAAAGTTAAAAAGAAAAAAATTTCTAGCTGTGTCCTAAAGTACATTTAGTACTGCATAGTTAAAACTGTTGGCCTCTAAGTAGGCTTCAGCAAAATACTTTAATTGTTAGGAGTAGTATTTATGGCAAGGCAAAGAAATAAAGCAAGACTAAAAGTCTGCTTGTAACACAGGAAAGTAGACTTACACATCTTAAAAAATTTCACCAAAAGTGCTTTGTTAATTCAGTAAACCATGGAATTAATTAGAATGTCAGTTCCTCAATCATTCTAGATAGTTGGAATTTTATTTTGTTTTTGTATATCAGCTATAGAGAAGAAAGTGTACTTTAAAAACATCAAAGTACTTACTTAAAATGTCATCTATATTCTCTGTATCAAGACTTGTTATTTCAGTTGTTACAGGAGTAAAAACCCAAGTAACCTGGAAATTTCAAAACAATGAAATTAATAAACGTTTCCCAAAAAGGCAAATAAAACACTCTAACAAGAAAAAGAAAATTTATGAATAAAGTTAGTTTCATTTGTTATTTACAAAATTATCCATCAATTGGTTTTAATCTTTATTAATCTATTCTACCCCATCACTAGATCAATGAAATTGGAGAAGTACAAATTCTCAAGCCTGGAAAATGGTCAAATAAGACTTCCTATACTTTCAAATATATAGAAGAGATTGTTTCTAAACAATTAAGTAAATTGAGAATTTACTCATCCTTTTACATTAATACTTTCAACAATTTTATCTTTATAGCACCATAGAAAAAAATTTACCAGATGATTATCAGTTTTGAAAAAATATAAACCAAAGCTAAGTTTGCTGATTCTATCCCACCATGTTTTTAAGACAGAACAAAATAATGAAGAAGATTCAAGAAAGTCTTTTCAAATTGTGACCCTAAAAGCCCTTCTTGCCTCATCTTCGGTTACTGGTGTTATGTGAGAGGCTATCTTAAAAGGAGAATGATGTTTTTAACTTTATCTGAGACCAAAGTTCAGGTTTGTCAAAGAAAATCTCAGCTTGCCAAAACAAAGATACAATTTTAAACTAAACTAGCAACTGTTTATTATTTTTAAAGGTAAATTATTTTTTACTTTAGGTTCCCTATTTAATACACTATGTGTTTTGATGCCTGAACAGTTTTTTGTTCAAACCAGAGTTTGTTTTTGGAAATTCATTCACTGAACCACTGCTCATTTTTGAGTGACTAATTAATGTCAGGTCCTGATCAAAGTACTAAAAACTACTCCACTGTCCATCCATTTCATGGTCATTTTGGTACTCACAATAGTTACAACTCAAAATTTTATAATTCACCAACAATTCAACTTCCAAATAGTATAAAGAAATGTGTTGATGCTGGTATATAAATAAGTACAGCTAATTATTTTATATATTACTATAAATTTATAAAAATCATTTGTAAAAATCATTTACAGAAATCAAATGAAAAAATCACTTCTTAGAAGCCTATGAATAACCCTAGTTTTATCTTTAAGTTCTCATAATAGTGTAGCCAATAGCTAAGTAGTATTTCTACCAGCAAGCAATAAATAATATTCTCCTAAAAGCTAGAGAATTTAAAGTCCTTAAATATATGGCTTATATAACTAATTTCATTATTCTCGACCTCAAAAATTAATTGTAAAGGTCAGACTTCTCTCACTATTAATTATAATAAGTCATTTCTTATTATCCATATCTCAATTAACAGATCCTCCCCTTAGAGTATGACTAGCTCTAGACAACTATATAACTTTTAAAAGATAAACTGAGACATATTAAAATTCTTAAGAGTTTATTTGAGCAAATATTGATTCAAATCAGGCAGCCACCAATCTAGCAGATAGGAGCTCCAAGGAGCTCTACAAAATGTAAGACTTATAGGCAGAAGGGAGTAGGAACAAGGAAGTTATTATACTGGGCAAAAAAGTGAGTTAGTTACTGTAAAGTTACTTTCCTTTAGAGGATGACATGGGTCTATCAGGCAGACTACCTAACTAGTCTGATCAGGCAATTCTTGATTGACTGGTTTAGGATTCCATTTCTGAAAGAGCCTAAACTGTATTTCTTAGTTTGATGATGTGGGCTTGGCATATGTGACTCCATTTGGGGCCTGTTGTCTTGTTTTTAACAAACTCAATTACATTGATCTGCAAGATTTTAGAGTGGATTGTGTATTGAAGAAAAATTCAAGAAGATGATGCAAAAATAGTATCATAAACTAACAAAATAGGTTATTATCCAAGTCAAGTCAATAGGTAACTCAATAGTCATTTACAGAGTGTCTAATAGGTACTGAGGGCACAAATGCTTCAGACAATATGTGCACTACCTCAAGAAGCTTTCAAACTAGTGGTGGTGTAATGAGGAGAGAAAAATGTGTAAAATAAAGATACAATAATGGTCTTCAGTTGTATAATCCAAGAAAGCCCATTTTTGAATAGTTATTGCCTATCAAAACATATATTTACAGAAAACTATATTCTAAATTTATCAACTTTTAACATGCTAGATAACAACAAAAATGAAGCAACAATCAATTTGGCTGTATTAAATGGATAATAATTACTTAAGAAACAGTGCTTATAAACATAAAACTGACAAGACTATTCAGCTAAGTCTTGTGTTTAAGAGGGCCCAAAGCAAAAAAATTGTATCTGACCCAATAATCTCTCCTCCCCATAGGGCATAAAGGAGGCATTTTATTATTAACACTTCTATTAATATGCAGTATGAAGGGAAAGTCAGGTTGTTTATTTGAATTGTTAGCAAGCTCCACTAGTCTGACAAATGGCTTTTTTTCATGTCAGCCCTGGGCAGAAATAAGATTCTCCTGGGGAAACATCTTTATATGTCAAATGCTATAGCGCTTAAGGAAAATAAAGACAAGTAGCTCTAAACCAAGGAGAGAAGAGGGTATCATTAATTTAATTTTTTAAGTTAGACTTGAAGTAAGCTTTTAAATTTATTTTTTTAAAGAAACAACAAAAACCTACATAAAAATTTTGAATAGAAGATATTAATAGACATGAAAAATACAGCCTAATGATGGACTATTTAGGTAACATAAATATACAGATATAAACATGAATTATTTTGCAAATTGGATATTCTCTTCAGTTCGTTAGTTCCCTTTCTTGCCAAGAAAACTGCAAGGCATCTCCAATCATCTTATATAATTCCTTAGATAAATCTTATACAAAATTAACATTCCAGCCTGATAAGTCTAGTGATATGACCTTATATAAAAGGTACACCAGTGAAATGGTAAATATTACACCCAAATTGATTTTTTAGAAAGTGACAGGCTAACTTTAAATATGAGCGTATTCAGCAGGTAAAGAATATTTTCTTCTATTAGATAATTTTTAAACACTAAGGTATCTTTGGGAACTAAAAAACTTTTTTTTCCTTAAATTTCCCCATACCTTCCATGACCACCTAACTGGCTCGTGATGCCAGTATACTAGGTATATTTCCATACCATTTTTGAAGCCACTCAGCAGGCCAGCTGCTTTCCCAAAACATGGCCCACAATTTTTCTGCTTCTATCTCTTTGCGCACATGGTTTTCCTCTACCTGGAGTGTCCTCTCGGACTCACTACTGCATGCATAATCAATCCCTCAAGCATTAATTCCCTCTTCCATGAAGCTTTGTGTGGTTTTTCTGGTAGAAAATGCCTTTTCTTTCTCAAAAGCCTGACCTACTACTCCATGGGATAGAAAGAGAGAAAATGTAGGCTAGGGAAATGGGAGTTACTGAAAAATTAAAATTCTCTCTAGGTTAAGTCATTAAGTTGAAATAAGGTACAATAAAAAGATGATTACAAGTTAAAGATAGTATTTACAAATCCATTTTGGAAAGATTATTAAGCACTCTCTCTCTCTCAATGTTAGGTAAAAATTCAATTGCTACACTATTAACATATCTACATACTATAACACTAGCACATACAAAATGCTCTGGCACTCACTGCTAAGCTATTCCTCTTAAAACAAAACAAAACAAAACAAACAAAAACATTAACCGAACAAGACACTAACCCAACAGCATCTTCTTCAGTATGAACTAACATCAATAATAAAAATTAGAAGTAAATTATAAAAGCTTCTGTTCATAATTTTATAAATAAATAAATCTTCCTAGTACATTAAGACTATTCAAATCTTTACCACTGAATATACCTTTAATGGAAACAATTATGATACTCCCTGAACTAATTATCTCCCTTCAATCCAACTGGCCCACAGAGGCCAGACTAATCTTTTCAAATGTTGCTTTGCGTACATCAATTCTTCTGCCAAATAAAAACTTCCAAGGGTTTTTCACTGTCCACAGTATAAAAGCCTAACTCCTTAGCCTGACATTTAGGGCCATTCACAAACTAGCTTTCTCACATCCTACTATACTCCATTTATAATCCATAATCTAACCAACATATAAAGTAACCAATCTAGTTGGCCACATACTCTAACTTGTTTGAGACAAAACCTGTATGTATATGACTGTTGCTTGGGAATATGATTATGAGCACTACCCCTTTCAAAAGGGTCCCAGTTTGGGCAATAAATTATATGGTCACCCTGCAGTAGTCCCTTGGCAATTGAGAGGAATTGTAACAAGCTCTTCATAACTCCTGAATTACTAATAAACATATAATGCTCTACCATATACAGAAAAATGAAAACTGAAATGAGGGTGAACAGAACAATTATGACATTCTTCATTAAATAAATCAAAATATAGTGGGCACAGACATGTTTGGAAAAACAAATTCTCTGCAAAAATAATTCAAATATAGATAATATAATCCCTAAACTCAAATTTTGCTAGTAAAAACAAACATAAGGTAAAAGGAAAAATTGTTGCAATTCATAATTTTCCTACATATTAACTATCTGATTGTGCATGGATTTCCACTAAGTCATCTGTGTTTTGTTCTTCACTGTATTCTAAAAATGAAATGAACTAATTTATCAGAATAGACAATGTACTTCTCTGACCTTCACAGAAAAATTAGCTTATTATAAAAAGCTTTTCAGAACCAGGAATGAGCTTCTCAATATGTGGAAAGGAATTTTCTCTTAAATTCACCACATACTGTTCTTCTAAAATCTAAACTTCTAACAACTTGGCAGTATTAACTAAGAGAACTGGGAGAAAATTCTAGATAAGAATTGTTTACTTCATTTTCTATACATACTCTGGAACCTTGGGCAAGGGAGGAGGAGAAGGCAAAGGAGGAGCAGAAAAAAGAGGAGGAGAAGGAGGAAGGGTGTGTGTGTGTGTGTCCTTTTCATCACTGTCTTCAGATTAGTGCCTTGCACTAGATCTTGTAACAATCCAGAACAAATACTTGCAAATGAATGCCAAGAGAAAATTATGACAGCCCTCTTTGTACTACACTGTAATTCTTGCCCAGGATGCATGATGAAAGAAAGTTCCTTAAGAAAGTTTACATACATGTTGGTACATACAGTCTTTTGTTAGGTCACTCATTTGTTCCACAAATACTTCACTGAGACATCTATTATACACTAGTCTCCATACTGGGCACTAGGGATTAGGGTATGAATAACATATAAATGATATCTAGCACAATCAACAAATTTAACAATTTCACTTGCAGATTAAAACAGAAGATTCTCTCAAGTATTCTAAGAGTTATCCATAATTCTAGCAAAGTCATTGTCTATTCTCAAAAGAGGACAACTACTGGGCACTGAACAATGAGAATTACATGTCATACTCCCGCCTTTTTGCCTATGCTTTCAAGAAACTTTAGGTTAATCTTAATGTAGAACAACTGCATTGACACTGTTACTGATCATCTTAACATCCCTAAAAGTGGACAACCCAATATTAATGCTTCTTGATAGGATGCAAGAGGAAACAAAAAAAGCACCACTTGTGAAGTATTCTCAACCCCTCCAAACTGAACCTGGATTCAATTTAATCAGCCCAGAAACTAGTGTATAGGAAGCAATGGTGTAAAATGACACGATGAGAATGAAAGTGACCATGTCAAAATATAGAAAATTTATAAGAAAAATGACAGTCTATCTTTGTTTGGGCTGCCCCCAGAAGTGGATCCGGAGACAAGGAGTTGAAAACAAGCAGTTTATTTGGGAGAAAAAGAAAGTACCCGTGAAGAAATGGGGAAGGAAGATGGGGGGAAAAGCCAATATACAATACAATACATTGAACTAAAAATCAATGTTTTCACTTTTAAAAAGTTTCTTCAAGGTTTATACTAAATAGACTGTGATATCTCCTAAATTATATAATTTAAATTCCTTAACTCTCTTCTATGTAAAGAGAATGTGAAGAAAACGTCTCCCACATATGTGCAAGAATACCTTTATTTCACTGCTAAACAAGTGACCTTAACTGCTTTTTGGTGAGTCAACAGCTTTCAATGAAAAGCTGTTCTTCAATGAAACCTTTGGTTTCTTATTTTCCATATTCACTTAGTTCAAGAATGACTTTCAGGCTTTCCAATTTCTTATTCCTGAGCACTGTGTTCTAAGGTAAATATATTTTTATTACTGAATCCAAGAATAATTCCATTATTCTATATGCCTAATGTATTAATACATTGCTTACTTTTAAAATCTGTATCTTCATGACTTCTACCCAAATCAATTCTAAATGTCAATCAGAAGTAGTCCTTGAAAAGTCAATAGACTTGACGAAGTTACCTATCCTAATTAAGTGGTCATTAGAAGAACCTTCAATGTTGCCCCATGTGCCAGATAGCTTTAATTAACTTTGTAAAGCAGATGAGTTTGTCTTGCCCTCATTTGGTCTAAAATCCTCCTAGTGACAGTCTCCAAGCTTTCATATATATTATTGGTCATTACTACATGACCTCTATCATTACCTTGTAGTAGTTTAGCTTTCTAAGCACTTCTACCAAAAAGAATGAGGGAATGACCTTGGTTTGTTAAAAGAAAATCCAAATTTAGGAATCTATCTCCCTAGTGCACTTTGTCTCCCTTTTCTTAGCTGTCATGAGATAGAGAAAAAGAAAGAAGTAACAAGCATTGGCACAATTAGGAATTAATACTATCATAAATGAAAAAAGGGACATCATTATAGATTCAATGAACAATAAAAGAATAATCGAGTACTATGAACAACTCTATGCCCACAAATTTGGTAACTTAGATGAAATGAACCAATTCCTTGAATGACATGATCCGCAGTTAGAATAGAAGACATCTTCCAAAATCTTTGCTTGAGGACTAGCACGCAAATTATTACAATAAAAGGAATCACTTTTAAATAGAAAAAACAAACATGTAATTCATCCTACAGCAAGAATTCTAGTAAGAATTCTACTCCCAAAAAGACTTAAAAAAAATTCTTGGCCCACCTTAGAACAAATTAGCAAGTAAAAAAGTGTCAAATCAATTCAAAATCAAATTAAGAGTGTGAATACCAAAAATATAATACTCACTATTATATTTGATTTAAAACAGGAGGAAAAAACAAGTCTTAATCAGGCAAAGTTTACATCGTCTATTGTTGTGGGATGAGGATAATTCTATTTATCAGTAAGTGAAATGAATGCAGCAGTTCCAATGAACATTTTGTTTTCAGTAATTCAAAACAAAGTTTCAGATAAAGAGACCGCAGGCTAGACACTAGACAGTCTTCTAAATGGAACTCTCCCAGTAGTCAAATAAATGATTAAATGTGAAGGTTACCAAAATATATTTTATAATTTCAAATTTTGTTTCCAACACCATGAAATGTAAAGATGGCATTGAAATATAGAACCATAAACTATAAAGATTACTCAGCTATAAATTATCAATATTATTTAACTTATCATTACTTTAGTCAATCCCTCAATTCCCATTAGCTTCTATGGCCTCTATTAGGTCAAAATAGTAGTTATTTAAAATTACAAGGCTGAAGTTTATCTAATTGTACGATATTCTCCCACCTCATTGAGGACTCTTCGTGACAGCATCCCTCGCAGAATGGCCATTTAGCTTGCAACTGAACACTTGCGATGATGGAGAGCTTACAGGACAAACCAAGCCACTGTAAAGAAGCACCACTAGAAAGTCTGACCTTACCAGACTGAACATCTGCTCACCTTTCCATTTTACACATTCATCACAATCCTGTCATGTACAGCTAACCAAGAACATATCTACCTACTGTTCCACAAGCTCATGGAAGTCCTCAGTTGAGAATTATGAGGATAGAAGCGCTGAACCAGGAAGGTAGGGCCTGCAGGGAATTCAAAAGCACATTCTGTCCTTCAAGAGCATCACAACCACGCATGAAAAGTTAGCACACAAGATACATAATTCAAGTACTGTAAGGCTTACAGAATGCATATGGGAAAAATTAGAGAAGAGGCAGAAAAAAGAGTACTCAATGGGTTAGATGGGCAAAGCAGTTTCTGTTAATGAAGAAAGTAGCAAAGCCTGGCTATGGAAGTTCACGTAGCATAGTAATAGAAGATAAAATCAGAAGGTTAGGCTGGGGCCAGATTGTTAAAGAGAAAAATCAAAGTGTCAGAAGAGTAGAGTAAGCCACATAGAGAGATTAACATCTACTGTAGCAGAAAATAATGAGCCAAAGGTGATTTCTCAGTAACAGAGGAGCACAAAGACTTCAAGATTTAAGGAAGATTAGTGTTCCTTACTTAATGGTAGAGACCGGGAGAGGTAAGACTATATACAGCTAAGAGAGTACAATGGTAATCTAGGGAAGGGAAACAAGGGCCTGGACTGGGGTGGAAGAGATCTGAGGACACACAGGTCATGATGACAATCTTAAGGGTTGAAAAGTTCAATGAGCCAAAGTTATAAACCTAGGTGACTGGCAGAACCACAGGGGGTATGACCACTTCATTGAAAGAATTTCTGTGTAGTCACTGACCTTCAATTTCACTAGTTAATATGCCTTGTCCAATCAATGAAAAAACAGCTGACAGAGATGAGGTACTTCCAACCAAATAGCATGAAGAGTTTGGAAATGGAATTTGACTACTTTTCATACCCAGGACTAAAGCACCAAGAAAGTAATCGAGCCCAAGGCACTAACCAAAGCACTAACACACTCCCAAGCTACTCTCATCTTTAGGGAGGCAATAGTTAAAGCTGTGAATTAAAATGACTGGATGACAAGATGCGATGGTGGGAAGGGAGAAAAGCAGCTCTTAGCCAGCTCATTAGAGAATATCCACTCACTGTCTTCTGCTCTTAAAAGCAGACCTTTTCCCTTGCCCCAACCAATGAGGAGGAGAGAAACAGAGAACAAACTACTGCAGCATAAAAGCAGGGAGAACAACATTTAAGAATGGGGTAGATAACAGTATCAAATGCTTATAAAAGTTATGAGCATAAGACTTTCCAAAGGGTAGTATAGTTCATAATTAAGGGGCTACCGTTACCCTTGGAACATATCACAATCATTTCTAAAAAGTTAAATCATGTTTAATAGGCTCCAGTAAGGCAGATACCAGCTCTTCTAATTACAAACTTTCAATCTATGAACTTAAAAGTTTCCATGTGTGCAAATCAAACAAAATCACACGGATTCTGCCTGTCACCAACAGGTGAAATTAGTCACCTTTTGTATGATGTATCACTCTAAACTTATGAACTAGGGCATTCACAAACATTATTTCAGAACCTAAATAAAGAGAAATGCTTCTCTACATTTCTTAAGGATTTCCAACCCCCCCCCCAAAAAAAAACCTAAACAAAGTGTTACACTCACACACACATTTGGCTTGTTCAAATGGTATTGGCTTTATTTACCTACAAAAAACTTAACTGGTATGAATTACCCCAGTCCTAACAACGGGTTAATAATACAAAAGTCCTGTATTTCTCTTATAAGAAAATGTACCCTGAAGATACCTTTCTTCCCACCCTAAACTAAAAACGACCTAAATAAAAAAAAAAGTACATGTTAGGTCACTAAGAAAATGTCTTCTATCCCAACTTTACAATATTCAGGGACATTTATTAACTTAATACAGTGTCTCACTCGTTGTCAGTAGGTTCTGTGACATTAAGGGAATCACAATATAATGAAACCCATTTTACCATAGGCTAACTGATGTAAACCAGAGTTAAGTTCCTATGGCACCTTATCAACTTTATAATGAAATGACACTGAACAAAAAGACATTATGGCAATAGGTTCTTATCAAATATGTTCATCACAGTATCTAAATTCAAAAATATCTTTTATATCCTTAATTTTCAGCAAACCCATGAACAGATTTAGCTTAATGGCCAAAACTAGCTAAAAGTAGATATTATACATGCTATGTGTAAATAATGTTACATCCCACTGAAAGCAATATTTCAGGGATAACTATGGTATATGTAAGTTAGGCTTATAGGGACAAATGAAACTATAACAAAAAATTTAAAATTTTCCACACTTATACATATTATTTTTATTTTTGCTTCTTTTCAGTGCCCCAAAATCTGCTGTGATAATTTCTTCCCTTACTAATAACTTCAACTAGAGTAAGATTATATATTTCTAAAGAACTGTCAGCATTTTCCATATATCTAGTCAATTACAACTGTCAGAGACATATTTTTTGAATGGTTTTGAATGTACAAAGAATAGAAATGATGTTTTTCTACGTGGAGCAAATGATACCTTTCAAGCAGCAGAGCATAAAGCATGTTTCCCCACTTTCATTTATACCACTCACAGGAATTTATTTGTTTTTATATTAAAAGCAGAAATGCATATCAAGTTAGATTTTATTTCTATAAATCATAGTAGCATTTGTCACTATTTTAATAAGATTATGTCATAAGTTACCAGAGGAAAGAGACAGGTTAATAAGCACTTTAATAAACCACTAATATTTAGAATCAGACTTTTAAAATAAAAAGCTTCATCCATTTATTCATTTCAGAGGGTTAAAAAGGTAGAGCAAGCACAGAACTATATCCTCCTCCAAGGTACTTTCACCATTTCATAATAATGCTTCCATCTATTTGACAAGATTTCCTTCTCTATTTTATTACCTTACAAAACAAAAATATGTCATATGTGCCAGACTATACAAAGTCCTTTACATATATCTTAACCTTATAACCTTGTAAAATAATTATTCTCACTTTTAAAGTAGAAAATTTGAGGGTCAGAAAGATAAGGAAATTTGCTTAATATCACACAGCTATAAAGAGGTAGAGCCAGGAATGTCACTCTACCTTCTATTATTGTCAGTTATCCTGGAAATTCTGACCCCAGAACTATTTCTATAATGCAGCAAGTCTCCCTGATAGTGATATACACGGCATACCTAGGCTTCTGGGGGAAAGAATCCAAGAAACAAACATATGCTTGAAGCCATGTGAAAATATAACAACTTATATTTACTGTTTACAAACACATATATTATCTTTTACATCATCATAGCAACTCTGAAGCTGAAGCAGGAATTATCCCTGTTTTATAAATGAGGAAAATGAAACGTTGCAGTAAGTGCAAATATTAGTTAAATGACAAGACTCAAACAGGCTAAGCGACTTGTCTAAACTAGTGACTGAACAGGGTTCAAATCCAGGTCTCTTTTAATTCTAAAATCAATAGCCTGTACAACAAAAGACAACTGTTTCCATAAATTTTCATTATTTATACTGAATTTCAGTACAAAACTATGTAGAGTTATAAAACAGAGCTAAGCAGATAACTCATTTGCTCAAAAGTCACATTGTTAGGCTGCTTTTGTTAGTATAATAATGATGGTGCAATTGTCAGCGTTAGAAGACCACAGGGGCTGGAAACGAGTCATGCCAGCTCATTACTTCAGTGAATAATACACCTTAATATCACTGGATGAACAATTTGAAAATCACAAAAAAGGGGAAATGATTCATTCATTCACTCACTGATTCCCTCATCTAAACGATATTAGTTGAGCACCTAATATGTGGCAGAAACCAGAAAAGTTTAGGTGCCTACAGTGTACCATGGACACATTGACAAAAAGTCTAATTTTGTCTTTCTAAGACTCTGCAGAAGAGGTCTTTATCACCATTTGATAGGTGAGAAAATGGAAGCTCAGAAAGGTTAAATAACTTTCAAGGTAAGTGGTCAAGCCAGGTATCATTTCCAACTTATATGAGTACAAATACACCTACATACATGGGCATCTTATCCTCCTATATTCCCATATAACTAGTGGTCTACCTCTCTTTGCCAGGATCAAGCAAGAGCAAGGGCCCAACCCTATCCTGTTCAAAATGTACATGTTACTATTGAAAGTCCTTTCAAATATACAAAGAAAAAAATGGAAAGATATTCAGTTGACCTTGAACAACACGGATTTGAACTGCGTGGCTATACTAATACCTGGTGTTTTTTTCCCAATAAATACATACAGTACTATAAATGTATTTTCTCTTATACTTTTTAATAACACTTTCTATAGTTTACTTTATTGTAAGAATACAGTACATAATACAAATAAGATATGAAATATGTGTTAATTTGTCATCAGTAAGGCTTCCAGTCAACAGTAGGCTATTAACAGTTAATAAGGGGGAGTCAAAAGCTATACACGGACCATCAGCTGTGTGGAGGGTTGGTACTCCTAACCCCCATGCTATTTGAAGGTACACTAAAATGTCATCAGTGGCTGGGGTATGCACTTTTTTCTTCATTATGCTTTTCTGTACCATGAAAGTATATTGCTTTCAGGAACCAAAAAATATATCAGAAAATCTTCTAACATTTTAAGTTATTACAACTAATAACTTAAAAATATTAAATAATAACACAGACAATATTTTTAATTTAGCACATCAGGGGCACTCTGGGGTAATAGTTAAAGCTACTCCCAGCAATGGCAGCTTGGCCAACGGCTAAGGAGATCAATATTACGAGCAACCTTGTGAGGAAATTCTACCTTATTGAGTCAGATTGCCAATTTTTAAAAAAATAAAATCAAGCAGATAATAGAAAATAAAATATCAGCAAACAACATACATAGTAAAAATACTTTTGAAAAAAATATGCTTTAGCTATATGACTTATTCTTCTAATATGCTGCAACTTATTCACAGTATGACAACCACGCTGCCTTGCTTGCTGTTCCTTGAATATGCCTGGATCAGTTCCACATTAGGGACTTTGCATTGGCTAAATGCCCCTGCCTGGAAGGTTCCTCCTCCAAGAAATTCAAATAACTAACTCCCTCATCTTCTTCAAGGATCGCCTTCTCCGTGATGCTTACAAACCACAACTGTGCATTCCTGATCCTCCTTACCTTAGCTCTACCTTTACTTTTTTCCATACACTTAAAATTATTATTGAGCACTCAACTTGTATAAGGTATTTTACTAGAAAATAAGATCTAAGAATAAGAAATTGTGATACCTTTTTACCATTTTTTACAGAAGCATGCAATTAACCCCCCTATGAGTCAGATATAATATTTGCATTATTTTTCAGAAGTTAATGGGCAAGTTAACAAACATAAAAAGTGGCAGATGCAAGAGTTGAGCCCAAATGTGACCCTGAAACCAAATATTCTCCTGAAAGTTTTCTCTTTAGTCGACAGACTTTCAAGTATCATTAAGGGAAAAATACTTCGCATTACTTCTGGAAGATACCCTAAGAACACAGTATAGGCACAATTAAATCAATTAAACATGTAAAACATGCATTAAAACGTAGCATGTTTTTTTGTTTGTTTGTTTTTTAGTTCTGAAGCAAAATTAAGGTCTCTGAAACTTAATCCAAAGATTAAGTAAAGGACCAAGTATTTTACAATACTAGAACTCTTAATTGTGAGCATATCACAAGACTTTCTACAAGAACTGGTATCCATTCTTATGGTAAAACCTGATGCTAGCTAGAAAGCTTGAGGAATGTTGAACTGAGTAGCTGTTTTCTAAGAAATTACTTTGACTAAGTAGCTCTTTATTCTTTAGTTCTTTCAGAATGTGAGGTCACTATACAAGAGTGAGCTTGTCATCAGCTAGCAGAGATTTTACTGCAGTTGGGTCAGAATCATAGTAATAAAAGTGAAAGGAATTCAGAATGTCTAAATTTCTCCTCTCAGGATAACTCTAAATCACACTTGAAACTGTTCTTTCCTCAGAGATAGACTTCAGTGCTGTGTCAGTAATTTTCTAAAAGCTGGCATTTCTCCATTTACTAAAACTTCAAATACAATAAAATAGTAAAGTAGCAGGCATGAACTATGAGAATATCTTGTCCAAAGGACTGAAACATTTAACTTTGTTCAGTATTTTATTTTATAGACTTATTCATGATCTTTATCAATAAATCATACTTTCTTTACATTTTAAAGTTGGCTCAAATTTCTTAGAAAACTGTTTTAAATAGTCATCTGTTTTCATGAGCTCATATAACTTCTGGCCATTTTAAAGCAGGCAAAAAGAGATGCACATTCACTTATGGGTTTAACAAATTAGAAGAGTAAGCTCTTGGCAAGGGGACACTTCTGATATCTGAGACAAACCGTAACAGGCCATATTTTTTACAGGTAATTTTACTAACTAAAGTAGAGGTATGTTTTTATTCAACAAATTTTCTTCTAAAGTATCATTTCTAAAAATGTCGACCTCAAAAAGGATTTTATCACAGAAACAAACTGCAGGTCCTCAAATCACAAAGTCACAGTTCTAGTCCATTTGAATGTCCATTACATTTCCAAAACATTCTATTTAATCCCAATTTTTAGTTAAAAAAAAATACGCCTCAAGAAGGAATGTGACTTGCCCAAAGTGACCTTGTAGAAGAATCAATACTAATGCTCAAACTTTCATTTACTAATTTTAACTAGTATTCCTTGGTGCCTCCCTAAATTTGCTATCAGACAACCAAAAGCCAAATCTGTGCTTACTGATAAGACTATCGATATTTTCCAGGTTACTGAAGTCCCTTGGACAGGCAAGATGTAAAGTCAAGCTTTGAAACGCTTGAGGCATTTTCCTCATTCTTTACCACCTTTGTCTTGCTTTCTCAGACAGAGTAAGAGTAAAGCTCTAGAACAGCACTATCCAATGGCACTTTCTGCATGACAGAAAATGATAGAGAATGATAGAAAAGTTCTATAAACTGTGTTGTTCAATACCATAGCCACTAGCCACATGTGACTACTGAGCACTTAAAATGTGGCTCCTGTAACTGAGAGATGGAATTTTTATATTTAATTTTAATACATTTAAAATTTAATTTTATAAATTTAAATTTACAATACAACTCTAGACAACTTTAGTCATTATAACTGTATGTGATCCACTCATGGTTCTTATATTCCTTTCTACCTACTGAACTTAGCAAGACACTAATGGTAGAATCCCATATAAATAAAAAGGATTCCGATTCCTTTTTACCAGGGTCAAAAATTCTTCTGATTCCTAAAGACCTTTTTCTAAAATCTCTTAAATCCAATTATCAAAGATCTCACTACTAGACTCTGATAACTAAGGAAGAAATAGAAAAAAAAAACTGGCACCCTATTATTCACCCAACAGTTTTCCATAATTCAAATACTACTAGAATTTTTTTGAGATGGCTTGTTCCTTCTTTTCTTTATTATATTAGTAATGTTCATGTCTACAAACTCAGATGACTAAAACTAGATAATTAAAGTATAATGCTAAAAATTCTACATAAATGAGAAAATCACGGGTCTGGAGGAACCACAGAGATCGTGACCACAATATCACCAAGAGAATCAAGGCAGTTAGAACTTGATGTGTCTACTCAAGGACTGAGCCAAGACCTGAGATCCACAGCATTACACAAAAGACTTCTCCAAAGCAGCATTCCCCCTTCCTTCTTGAATAGAGTAATTGGAATGCTGGTGAGAATCCACTAAAGATCAAGATCTTTATTTTGGCTATGGTAATAATAAGCAGTTCTAATGGAAACTGGCCAAAGGATTTGCTCTCTTCTTTAGGGCCAATTCTAACATCTGGCCATGTCAACAAGCCAGACACAAGACTTCTTAAAAAAAAGGAAAACAACAACAAAAAACACAAACAAAAAAACAAACATTCATGTTAAAGATTTATTAAGTTATTGAACACCTTTTATCCGTTCCATTCAGGACTGAAATTTAACCCCTCAATTTAACCTTTCAAGGCCCTACACTCATCTTTCTTCAAGACTGATTCTCCCATTGCGATGTACGTAATGTCTCTTTCAAACATGTACAACTGTCCTTCTCATACTTTAATGGGCATATATGAATCAGCTGAGTACATTGTAAAAGTGCAGATTCTGACTAAGTAGGACTAGGGGTGAGGACACGAGACTTCCAGATGATCCAGACACCTAGGCTCACAACCACACTTTTGTGTAGCAAGATCCATAACCCACTTCTACAATATCTTAAGGGCATCTATCACTTTCCTTTTGGAATTCTAATTATTTACAAACACATCTTCTTTCCCCACCAAATTATAAATATCATAGAAGCATGATATAAATCTCAATTATCTTTTTCTCTTTCACAATAGATAGCAAACAGGCATTCAAATGACAGGAGGAAAGAATAATAGCAATAAAATAAAGTTCTTGCAGCCTGGGCCACAGATAGTTCCTCTCTATGGAATGAAAGGAAGGCTAAAGATCAATAATTGCTGTGAAAAGTCAAACTCTTTTAAAATACTTATTTAGTTAGATAAAACAGCACAGCATTGGTCAATATCTGCGACAAAAGCATGCTATTCCTTACACTGGATAACAAGGTGAGGAGGCAAAGACTTGCAACTTGTAAAGCAAGCAGATTTTGAGGAAATATTCAAATAGTAAGTCTATTAATTAGGGGAGATAAAAGGGATATCATTTATAAAAAACACGACAGACTACATGAAGAATCATTGAATCATCAAATCTAATATGCCTATCTCCTAGACTAAAAATTTGAGTTATGTCATTTATCCGAAGTTTAGGTGTTAAGTATACGAAAGAATTGGAACTTGTACATCGATGCCCTGACATCCAGTCCAGCATTCTTTGCACTATGCTACCTCTTAGACAATAAATGAATAAAGTAATAACATTTTCATTATTCTTAAACTGAATATTGTGAGTATATCTATGCTGAATTACTGGAAGAAGTCAAAGTAAACACTCTTTTGAAAAATGATCAAATAACATGAATACTTACGTTACATATGCAGAAATAGAAATGATTAATAAATGGGAAAAATACTCAACTTTGGTTGTAGTCAAAGAAATGTAAATTTAAATCATTTATCATTTTTGGTCTACTAAATTGGCACAGATTACAAAAAAACACCCACTGACTGAAGAGCATGTGAGGAAGTGAGCATACTCATACACTGTTGGCAGGAATATCAGATGGTACAACTTTTCATTTTCAGTGGAACAACCTGGTACAATGTATCAGGAATCCTAAATAATAGGCATATTACATGATCTATGAAGTATAATTCTAGAAAAGTTACCTGAAGATATATTTGGAGATCTGTAGTGAATATTATTATATGGGTACCTTTTATACATGTTTTATAATTTATTTTTCCCTAAGGTAATAATCATATTGAGCTTTTGTGTTTAGTTACCCATCCCAGAAAAGGTTTTTAGGCATACGTTCCAAAATGCCTTTGAGATCAGGGAAAACTACTTGCCTACAGAAATTTAGGATTATATGTTTCAACTGTCATTTTATGAATACCACTGAGTCTGAATAGATCTAATTCTTTAGGACTGAGGTATAGTTTGCCTGAAAAATATTACTGTAGTAAGAGAATATATAATACATGGCTTTTTAAAGTAGGCCATTTATGGAAAAATGATGACTTCAGCTACGTGAGAACTTGAATATTCAATAGCTGCATGTGGGAAGGAATAAGTGAAGTCTGAGAGGGGAAGTGAAAGAGGAGGAAGAAAGTACATTGGAGAAGATAAAGAATATTTTTTCAGACAGGAAAGATACTGAGTAAAGAGGTTTCCATCACTCAGAATTACCAGTTAGATAAGTAACTCCAATTATGATTAGACAGATGTTTTAAAAATATGAGCTAACTAGTATATGATTATTAAAACTACTTTGGTAAACACTGTTCAAATTGAATCTAGCTTGTCTTGTAATTCTGGCTTATTAAACCTTTTCTTGAGCTTTATTTTCCAGCCCATTAATCTGTACAGGTACTCTCTAAAATGTATTCTAACTTTCTAATTTTCTACATTTACTTAGATAAATACACAAAATGATAACTAGATTTTAGAATTATTAGGAAAAATTCCTTTTTAAATTTAACAGGATTTGTAGGTTTTCTATAAAAAGCATGAGTTATTTCAAAATAAATGCTTTCTCTTTCTTAAACTTAGCTCTGCAAATTTATCAATTCTAGGAAACTGCATCTGATGTAGTTTTCCTATTCAGTGTTTCAACTTTTCTTTCTAATGTCTTAAGAATTTTTCCCTTTGTATTTTTTGGCAACCTAAAAGTAATTTCTGGCAGACAACTCATATTTTAGGCCATTTTATGGATACGATAAAGAATATTATGTAGAATCCTTAAAGAAAGAGTGGTGTCTAATAACAATGAGTATTAACCCAGTACTCTAAAAGGAAGAGAATGTATAATGAAATTCCCAAGAACCAGCTCTATACAGAATATTTTCCTCCACATATAAGTCACTTATTGCTGTATAATTATTATAAGAAGTGCCTGTAAGAGCCTTTATCATTTAATAATACCATGTTTATATACAGTTCTCAAAAGTACTTTGACATCCCCTTTAGTTTTTTATAGTGTTTTTCCTCTGAAAAGGTCCAAGTACTGTATATGGGTTTTGAATATGACTTGCAAATTAAAGAGAAGGGGGAAGGAGGGGAGGAAGGAAGGAGGAAAGAGAGAGGGGAAAAACTACAGACAAATATTAAAAATTTAATGTAATACAGTGAAATAAGCACAAGTTGAAAGACCTCATTCAAGTCCCAGTGTTGCTAGTAACTAGCTATATGACTACTTCCGAGTCACTTAATTATGATTCTTAAATTGTAAAGAAAACGCTTTTGACGTAATGTCCATCTTAAATTTGGCTTTTAAAAAATCTAGTACAATTAAACTTTTTTCAAATATTGTATTATAGTAACAACTCAAAGGTATGTCATTTTTTCCTATAGGTAGTCCTCCACTTTTGCCTCAATTTGACCTGCAGCGTGGATTACTTGGGTTGTGCACTCAAGATATACTCTGGAGAAAAAGGGAAAGATTTCTTTATAAATGGGCTGAAGCTCAGCAGGTGAGGGAGTTAAGGAATGAGTACATATGAATGCAAAAGATCTGGTCATTCTCAAATCAGGAGCACTGAAGAACTCTGCTTAAATTGGGGGTGGGCGTAGGGAGGAGGGGTGTAACAAAAATCGAGGGAGGCCTTGAGACGAGGTTTTCAGGTAATAATAGCCTCCACCTTTATTCCCCCCCGGTGGACACCACAACAGTGTACAGTTCCGGGTTCCAAACCAATCATATCAAGCCACAACAGAGGGCTCTGCCACCCGGGCACTGTTTCAGGACTCCAGAGTGAGATTCGCACGACCCCAGCACTTGTTGGCCTCATACCCTTTCCAAAAAGAGGAGGTGAAAGAGGAGAGTAGGTCTATTGCCTGTCTTTTTCGATTCAGGTTACCACCCGGTCCAGGATCTCTCAAGTCTGAAACCAGCACCGTACTTCGGGGGAAAAGGGGAGTTCCTCGCTGTGACCCTCCCACGTATCCTTCTCCCAAGGCTAATTCCCCTGTTTACAGGTCTCAACCTCCGACCGTGTTTTCTCAGGCCTCGGTGACCCCAGGCCTGGAGAGTGGACAGATGGATGCCAAGAATGAAGGCAGCAGGGAAGAGTGCACTCCTCGCCACCGGAGAAAAAGATTCGAAAGCAAAGTAGGGGCAGCTGTGTTGCCCCTCAGTGAGGGCGGGAGGCCGTCCCTGCGTCTGTCGAAGGGTCTGTCATTCCTTCACTCACTCACCAGGAGCAGCAGGGAGCATCTCAGGTCGGGTAAGGAGAGAAAGACGGCAGGATTCATGGTAACGCTGGGATCCGCGGCAGGGGCAAGCGTTGGCTCCTGGGACTGGGCAGGGTCGGGTTGGGTTAGGAAAGGGCTGGGCTCGGGGAGCCGGTGGCAGCGGAGAATTCTCCCGGCCAGCAGCACCTCGTCCTCTCAACCCCGAGCTCTAGCGGCGAACACCCGGGACAACTTCCAGAGAGGCCTCGCAACCCTCACTTCCGGGTCCTGCCCACCTTGGAGTACCTCGGGAAATGTAGTCTTGCACCACTCTTACTGAACATGTCATCTGGTATCCAGAACTCCTTTCCCATAAGGCTATCGGTACAGGTCCACCGAGTGTTTTGCTCGCGGGGCCCTGTGGGATAAAAAGGGCGGTGAGCTGGTGTGCCACTGTGTTACCGAGAGTGGGAACTACAAATCCCAGAACGCTATGCGGTCGAGCGTCTTGGGCGGCCTTCCGAAGGGCTCTGTTAGTTTCAGCGCGGTGGTGGGGTTCCAGCCAGATGTAGTGTACTGTCCTGGAGGGAGGGGCGGCCCAGTGTGGGGTCGTGCCTCCTGGAGTCGCCCCCAGGACCTGAGTCCTGGAGGAGGCAAGGGTGAGTAGGAGGGAGCCTAGCTGGGGAGGCTCTGTTGAATCTGCACTGCCTTGGCCTCTGCCTCAGACTCAGGGCCCAAATGACCTGGGCTGTGGCCCGAGCCTCCATCGCTGACCACCTCGCCTGCTGCCTCTTCTTTCTGCGCTAATTACTGCGTTAAAAAGTCGGAGCCACCTCTCAGGGCCCCAGCTAAATAAGTAAATGACTTATCCCTAATTGTCTCTGTGGGCTCGTGTAAGGAGTAGATCCGGATAGGATTGGAAAGCAGGTTGTAAACTGAAGAAGCTCAAGTGTGAGAGTAATTGCTGATAATGCATGGATCACGCCCCACAAGGTATTTACGACATTCATTACCCAAGCAGTTGAGGATCTTAATCTGGTCCCAGTTAGCTCTCGAGCCTCATCTACAAATACCAGCCAGGTCCAGATTTTCCAAATGGTAGCTGGACAATCACTACTTAGTACCCGGAAGGCATTCTGCTTTTTGTGGTTTTCCCTATGTCTCGTCTAGCCTTTGCTCCGGCTTTGCTGCTGCCTGGAATGGCCTTAACCCCTTCCATCTCAGCTTTCACTCTCTCAGAACTTCCCAGGCAACCAAACCTTTAATCCTAATCAGAATTACTCTCCCTTTGCTCATGACTACAGTACCACTAGTTTTGTACAGTTAGAATTATTAGAGCATTTATTACACTGGCTTGTTTTATAATTAGTAATGATGATGATACCTTTGCATTTTATGGCATTTTATAATTAAAGTGGTTTTGATTCTAGAGAATCACTTTCCCAGGGTGATGAAATTAGATAGGGGCAGAGCCAAGACTTTTAATTAAGTCTCCTGTCTCCTAGTCCAGTGCCCTTCTCTATGCCACTCATCTACCTCTCTGACAGAGGAGACAGAGATAGGGAGTTTGGGTACACTGAATATGAACACATTACTCCAAGAAATTAAACTTTGATCCTTTTTACCCTCTGGACTTACTAAGCCTGTAAATTTTCATACAACATTTACTGAACAACTATACATATACCTGTTGGTGAAATGTATATAACTTTATATAACTGAGATATAATTTTTAGTGTTATTTTCAAAGTATGAAGAGTTTTGGGGGTGTTTGTGTATGTGTATGTGTACGTGTGTGATTCAGATGGGCCTAAAACTCTGATCACTTAGAATCTAAGATGACATTTTAACTTATTAGAGTTCAGAATAATGCCTAGCACATAGTTGGTACTCAGATTTTTAAATTAACGTAGTCTACCTTTTGCATTTTCATATTTTACAGAAAGTCAGAGGTGAGGTAGCCTAAGGGCACGCTGCTTATTATTAACAGAACAGGACCTAGAGCACAAGTGCAGTTACTCCTCTCCTGTGTTCCACCTCCACCTCTGTTTTGTAGATTCTTTCAAATCACTTTAATATAATCCTGCATATGACAGTGGTTTTTCTGACATAACAGACACACTCAGACATGACAGAAGTGTCTCACAGTGCCCAAATAAAATAAAGACATGAACTAACCTTTACCAAAATGAAGAAAACACTTTCACTATTAGCATTCGAATCAAAAATCCTTATCAGTTTCAACAAATTCTAACTCATCAGTAATGATACATTTATCTTACAAAACTTCCAGATTCTCGGGACTCATGGAGATTGAAGTGACTCTTTTTGGTGAAATCAGAAGAGGGCCTGCCTACCCTTATGACAGCTATTAACCTTAGCCAATTAACAGTTGCTGTCTTTAGATAGCTAAGTATGTTCCAGTTTGCCATCATCCTCATGACTCCCTATGTTTCTTACACTTTTTAACCTCCTTGGTCTTTGTAGGAATTCAACTTGAAAACTTTGATATAACACCTTATGTTTAGGAAGAAAGTTTAAGATTACTGATGGAACTACCCCTCTTTCCTTCTCATGAGGTGCTTGAATTTTTGCTGCATTTTTGACAGAATCCAGCGTTTGCTTAAATACTCATGATAGAGAACTCATTATTTTCCTAGATAATGTATTTCTAGACGGTTCTAATAAAATCATATCTGAGTAGTAGTCAGAACAAAATTTTCCTTCATGAAAGATGGTTAATCCTGACGATGTTCCACGTAGGATCCTAAGGTCAAGATCTTGAGGTAGGTATGTTTCCCTGATGGACATATGGAGAGAACAAATAAAAATTCCTCCTTTTGTCTGCATGAAAAAAAGAACTAAGTACTTTTTAATTTAGCTCTTAAACCTAGTTAATTCTGACCTAACAATTAAATTCACATCATACTTATTTTGTGGCCTGGTCATCTCCTTTATTCCCAATATTAATTCTAAGGTTTAGTATTGTGTTGAATCAGATTATATTAGCTTAGAAATCAATGTGGTTTTGGGGGTCCTGTGCCTCATGTTAAATATCAAGCACCCTTTTTTTTTCTTCGATAGCTCCTGAGAAAGAATCTTAGATGCATCTAACCCTCTTATTTTACAGATGCACAGTTTGTACCAAGAGTCCTCTAATTCGCCATATTATAACAATTCTAGGACTAAGACTGCAGATTTTTCTAATCCTAGTCACATATTCTAGTAAATCATATTTATAATATACCCATTTAGAACTGATGAGACAGCTTTCAGAAATGTCTCCTCATGGTGTAAATCATTATTTCAGGTTGCTCCAGTTGTTGAGAAGACTATGAACAAATCAGAGAACTTGTTCTTTACTGGTTCCTCATTAACATCTCAAGTTCATGCTGCTGCTATTAATGGAGATAAGGGAGCTCTTCACAGGCTCATTGTAGGTAAGCAGTCCCTGTAAATACAGAAACTTTAAAAATAACTCTTTGTCCTAAGGAAGTTTGTTAACCTTAGTTTTAATTTGCACTGTACTTACACATTTTAATAGAAATATATCATTATTTACATTTTGTTCCAGAACTTAAACAAGAAAGAAATTAAGTCCTGAAACTTAAAAATAGGTGAACAGTACTTGAGAAATATCTGTGTATTTGGAATTGAACCTGGATATGTACTCTAAGATGCCAAGAGAATTATTTCATCTTTGTAATAACAGAGATCTAGAATGACATAGTAAATAATGATCTTTAACATTTGCTATATACCAAAAGTACTAAAGTTTACAAATAATTTAAATTCGATTATTTAAAATTGAGTCAATGTTTTTCCTATCATTGATTCAGTTGATGAAATTGATTCAATGTTCTACCTATCATACATACAGAGATAGGTCCATTACAGAAGTTCTAGAAAGGGAGAACAAAATGAATAGAAGAGAAACAGAATTCAAGAACACAATGGATAAGAATTTCCCAGAATTGTAAAACCCACGAATTCACCAGTAAACAAGTCATTAGTCCCAGAGAAAATAAATAAAAGTGTATTATCTATGATCATTTTACACTGCAATGTCTGGTGACATCATGACTGACAACTTGAGCTTTAAAATAAAATCCACACTGCTTGAGCTTTCATACCTGTTCCTTCAGAATTTATTTTCATCTTACCTTTCCAATTTCTGCAGAAATTTCTACCCATACACTCTAACCTCTGGCTAGGCATTCTACTCCCCAGTATGAGGTGAATTTTGTCTTTTATGTATACATCTGTTTCCTCTCCTCTTTTCTACCTTCTCCCCACTTACTCTCCTCTCTACTAAACAGATTTCTATTTATCTTCAAATACAGAATTCTTACACCATATGTTGTAAAGATTTCTTTATCAGAGATGTTATCACATGACGTTTCAACTTCACCTCAGCTTCCTACATTCACAGTTACTCCCTGGGATTTGACATTTTGAGTACCTCTGAATTGTTCATTCACACATTGCACCATCCACTGAAATTCTTTCAATTCCAGTTCACTTGCTAATGAAAACAGTACTTTTTCAATAGTTTTTTACTGAGACTTCCATAATCCATTAACTTCTCCAGTTTCAACTATCAGTCTCCTTCTGTCTTTACCTTCTCCCCTATACAGTCCTGATTCCATAATCTTATTACTAAAATACCTCGCTTGGAAAAATTATCTTTTCTCTTCACCTTCTGTTGCATCTGGCTGTTGCAAGCCCCAGTTCTGGATGGACCTAGTCCATCTTCTCTGCCAACCCCTTGACAATTTAACCTGTCTGGAAGATTGGTAGCACCCTAAATTAATGATTACCCTCCAGAAGACACTCAGTACTTTCTGCTCAGAACACATTTTCACATGCGTGTTTCATACCTTCTCACTACTGAACCTCTGACTGCCAATTCTCCCTCTCTCCATTCTCATCTAACACTTTATGCTTCCTACAGAAAATGAAAACCTTAAATAGGAACTCATCTTTCAACATGATATCTTCAAATCAACCTACTTCTGCCCCCATCTCCTCTTTCTGCTAAAACAGAGCAAATATCCTTTTCTGTCAAAGGTCAGTTCTTCCAGACATGCTTTATATTCTGTCCCTCCTGTCTTCTCAGGGACCTTGCTCCATTTTTTTAAATCTCTGATTACTACATCTTCAGCCTTTTCTTCTATTCAATATTCTGCCCATCAACATTTAAACATGCTCTGTTTTCTCTATTATTTACAAATCTCTTTCATCCCCCTCTAGGTATTGCCATATTTCTCAACTTTCCTTCCTAACTGTATCAGTGCACAAGCTAAACTGCTCTAACAGTGACTTAACTAAGGTAAAAGTATATTTCATTCATAAAATAGTACAAAAGTAAGTAGCCTATGGTGGATAGACATTTCTGCTTCACAAAATCCAGAGATGCTGCTAGGGCATTGCTTTTCCGTTCTCAACATGTGGCTGCCATCTCTCGGTCAAAGGCAGATACTTACACTGTAGTTGTAGCCCAGCCATCAGGAAGAGAGTGCAGGAATGCAATTTATCACTCAGGAGATGCACTAGACTTAAACACAGAACCACACGCAGAACAAAAGAGACTGAAAAAAATGTCTCTTTCTGAATGGCGCCATGCCCAGCTAAAGCTCAGGGTACTCAACGCATAAAAAGAAAAAATCAGAAAATGGATATGGGGGTAATTATTACTCTATATCACCAAAACCAAGCTTCTTGAGCTGTCTGTACCCATTGCCCCCACTACTTTACCTCAGTCTACTCTTTTATTAAAGGAAAACAGAGCATACTTATTTTGAAATATACACATAAAAAGATATATATGACTTACATGTACAGTTTATCAAATAAATATGAAGCAACATTTGTGTAACCACCACTAGGTAAAGAGACAACACTGTTCCCCCAGAAGCCCTTAATGCATCCTTCCCTGCCCCTTGGAGTAATTTTCTATCTTGACTTTTGTGGTAGTAATGACAGTATAGTTTTACCATCTAGGTATAGACCTTAAACACTATAGTTTCATTCTGCTTCTTCGAAATGTTTTTGCTAAATGTTTCATGTTTACTTGTACTGAAAGTTGTGCATACAGTTTTGTCATTTTCCTGCACAAAATTCTTTAATTGCTTCTCATTATATTTGGAATAAAATTTAAAAGTGTACCCATACCTTTCACCACTCCCTTCCAAGAAATACTTGCTTTCTTTCAGTTTCTCAAACCTGCCAAGCCCTTTTCCATCTCAGGGATTTTGCCTGAAATATCATTCTCCCCATTCTCTATCTGACTAACTCTTATTCATCCTTCAGATCTCAGTGTCCCAGTCGCTTCTTCAAAAAGGCCTGCACTAACCATCCAATCTTAGTGAAACTTGTTCATTATGTTCCCTATTGAAACGCTGTAGTTTTCTTTCATAGAATTTGTCTCAGATTGTAACTGTATATTTATATGCATGACTATTTTAATGTCTCTCTTCTGTAAGCCAGTAGCCTCCATGAGTATAGACAATGTTTGTTTAATTCATCACTATATCCACAAAATCCAATACAGTAGTTGGTATATGGTACACACATGAGAAATATTTGTTAAACGAATGAATAGATATTACATTCTTTTAAGTATCTTTCCTTCGAAGAAGTCTGTAATCATCTTGAGGGCCAGGATTAAATGGGAATCAAGTTCAACTGAATTGAGAGGCAGGTTAGGAATAAATTTCAATGGAAAATAATTTTTTAAGTCAGGACACCTAAGAGAAAATATCTTATAATGTGAATTAAATTCTTTATTATTTTAATTAAAAATAGAACCTTCAAAGGAAACAGAATGTGCAGTATGTTGTAAATTAAAAACAGTTATACAGGCTTAGTCATACTAATTAACCAATACATTATATAGTAAAGTTTGAAGTATTCCTATAATATATCCCCAAAGAAAAAAATCCTTAAAAACAAAATGATGTGGAACCAGTATAATGATTATAAAAATATTTATAAATTGGTTCCCTATGTTTTCCATCATCTTGTCTCATTATCGACTTTGAGCTGTAGCACTGCTCATCTTTTAAGAATTCTGCTGTTGTGTCTTTTGTGTAAAAACAATAATATCTTTGCTCTGTGGTATTTCCCAATATTTGTATAGTCCTACTAAAATAACTTATTTAATTTCAATGTATCGTATATATTCTTTTATATAGCATGTTTCTCTTTTCTAAACTAGTAACATAGTACTACAGATGAATTATGTTTTTCTTGAATCTTGCTCACCAACTGCTCAGTGAATTCATTCACTTTAGCATTTTCTATTTTCCCTTCTCTGTTTCCATGGAGAAGTATGTCAGTGATGTGTTTGACTCCATGGAAACAGATGAGCATGTCTTTCTACATACACAACTAATTAAAATCGAACACTTTCTGTGCTGCCCATTGTCCTAGTGGAGGATTGAAGAGGCTTTCCCTGAGTGAGACATAATTTTAGTAGCAATTTTTAGTGTTTAACCTAATACGATGGATTAATGTTTTAACATTATAATTCATTACATCTTAGATTCAAATGAATTAGGGCTCAGTCTTGGGCCCTGAAAGCATAAACATACATAGTAAAATTTGATATGTTATGGTTATCATTTATAGATATGTAGCTTTTCTCTTAATATCAAACCTAAATAATTTGAGTGAATATCAGAGATATAGTTGATAATAGAACTTCATAGATTCATTTCAGTATTGTACGATGTAATGTAATATACTAGAAAGAATATGGATTTTAGAGTCAGATAAACCTGAATTTTCAGTTCTGGCTTTGTCATTTATTACTGTATTATTACCTTGGCTGAGCCACTTAATCTTTTTGAGGCTCAGTTTTCTCATCTGCAAAGTATAGATTATCATACTCTGCTTATGTGAGAATTAGATAATTACTCTAAAACATTTAGGGTGACTATAGTTAATATTACTGTACTGTATATTTGAAAGTTGCTAAGAGAGTAAATATTAAAAGTTCTCATTGCAAGAAAAAAATGGTAACTGTATGGTAATGGTGTTAACTAGACTTACTGTAATCATTTGGCAGTATGTACAAATATCAAATCATGTTCTACACCTGAAACTAATATGTTATATGCTGATTATATCTTTTAAAAAATCCACCATCACACCTGCCACATAGTAGACAATAAATAGGACCTTATTATTGCTATTGTTATATCAGTTTGGACTTCCAGTAACATAATCAAGTCTTACATAGTTTCAGAAATGTTTTAAAATGAAAAGCACTAAATGCAACAACAACAAAATTTTTTTTTTTTTGTAAAAGCCAAACTGAATTGTTTGTAAATGCAGAGTGTGTAATGGTTGATATTGTCATTACTGCTAATAGTATCTGGAGTTACTGGCAGTGGTTGGATGACCAGGCAGCACCATTCTGTTTCTACCATAACTTTTGTTCTCTTGTGCATGTTCTGAGCAAGTATAAGTCTCTCTGACGGCTCATGTTCCCTCTCTGTTTCGACATCTCTCAAACACAGTAGTTAGGTATGGTAAGGAGCCTCATAAGTTGTACAGTAGTGGCGTCATTTCAGGATACCTCCTCCTTTACCTCTACCATGACCTTGGATGTTAGTGTCACTAAATGTTTTATAAATGTTTTCTTGCATACATATGCGTGTATCAGAATACTTACATGTATATGCATTCATATTAATAATAATAATAAAATTAGCCAGCATTTATACATTTAAATTATATGTGCCAGTCACTGCATTAGATGTTTAGCAACTCATTAACTCATTCAATAGTAAAACACTACAAAGGGTTTAGGGTACTACTATTCTCATTTCATTCATGAGAAACCTGAGGCATAGAGATTAAGTTACTTCTCTAATAAGTAGCAGAACTAAAATTGAAGCCTGGAAGTCGGATTCCAAAGCCTGAGCTTTTAATTACTAACTATGAGGCTATTTCTGCATACATAAGCATATTCATATGCATGAATGTATATAGATAATGAGAGAAAAGAAAGAAAAGTGATTAGGTCTAAACCTTGACCGACGAACTTTATGGTTATCTAGATTGGAATTTTCTTAACTTTTTTCGTGCTACAAGTCCTTTTGGCCATCTGGTAAGGTTTATAGACCCCCTCCTCAGAAATGTATTTTTAAGAGCTTAAATATCATACATAGGAATCCAAAGAAAATCAGCTATATTGAAATACAGTTATTAAAGTATTTTCAAATTATGATATAGCAGTATACCTGCAGTCACTTTTTATTAACACACTAAGTAGCAAAGTCTAATGGCAGATCTAAAAACTATGATAATTTCAAAATAGCAATAAGTGTAAATAGTATTTTAAAATTCCACAACAATTATGAGGGAGTATGTAAAAATATTTTATAAAATCTCAAGTGCCCTCAATATATGTTCCATGTTATTATTTTTATTTTATATGTTAAGATACTGAGATTTAAATGTTAAGAAATTCAGTTGCAAAGCTAAGAACTGCAAAGTTGAGAGTTAAACTAAATCTTTTGATTACAAACTCTGTGTTCTTTCCATTGTTCACATGTTGACTTTATAACAATAAGCAAATATTTTTTTAAATGACCATAAATGCCTTCCCAAGAATGTGACGAAAGAAATGACATATGAAGTAGGTGAAAGCAGAGGAAATGCATCTTGATGATGCCACACCAAAGTAACATTTCAGAACAAGCAAATAAGATATCAATAGAGAATACTGGATTTGCTTGTGTTGGAGAGTATGACGCTATAACTATTGTGTAGATTGGCACAATGGTCACTACAAGTGACGGTCATTTCCTATAACTGCTAGAGTTGGAACTCTGATTTTCACACATACCAGTCCATTAACCACACAGACTTCTGCTTCAACTAACCTTTAACTGAATGCAGTAGAGCAATGGTTTTCCAGCCCTGATTCCAGCTTAGTTTTCTGAGCTACGCTCTGGCTGAGCACATGCAGAATGCCAGCTTTAGTTAAGCAAGCACCAAATTGGTCATGGATTAGAGGCTATCTCTACAGTTGCCGGAATAATTAAAACAACACAGCACACTAGCCAGCTGCTTTTTTTATTAGCTGTTCCTGATAGGAATGCTAATTTAAGTGCACTGCCATCCAGTGAATATTAGTTTACATTGTAAGTCCTATACCTGTACATGGTGTGGTTACCAAACTCTTCCTAATAATAAATCATTACACCGGAACATCAAAATAAGTTAATGTGTAGGCTGAACAGGTATTGGCCGAATTTTAGAATTGAGGAAACTAAGAAGCAGGGTAAGGTAGGTTGGATAAAGGCACAGGCCTCTCTCAGTTAGTCAGGAAGCTCAGAACCTGATAGGACCCTCATTACTGAGAAACTAGCCATAAAGCCACTACCCCCTACAGCAACTCAAAACAGAACTGAAGGGAGGCCGTATGCTGCTGCTTCTAATCATTTCTAGGGGATACATGCTTCAATTTCCTCAAATACACAGATTTTTTCTAATAGGCCCAACATATTGAATGGTGGTGACCTAACCCAACTAAATCTTCTCTGCTGTGAAGTAGAAATACCAGTTACACAAAAAACAAAGTGTGTCAGTTATTGAAGAGAAGGTTGAAGTTTCCCTGTGTATTACAGCAGACTTGGGAAGAGCATAACAATTGTTCTAAAGTTCTGTGTCCTAGAAGATAAGAGTTACCTATTAACCCCTTGGTGCTGACTTCATTCTGGGCCTGAGAGGTCCAGATTAGGATTATCTCAGTATGTGATGATTGCTTCCATTCTCAACATTTGTTCCTGTGACCACAGTTCCTAGATCCTCTAGCTTACTAAAGCTTCCAAGGAGGAATAGCACTCTAGGGGAAAATTATAATGCAAATTACCATCATCTTGCTAATACTAGGTATTACTTCTTGCTTAGCACTAACAAATAAGATGCTGGTAGAGAGTTGTTTAATAATGAAAGACAACTAGAAACTAGCCTTGTTAAAGCATACTCTAAGTATCATTCTGACTCCAGAAGGGCTCAAAGGATAAAAGAAACATTATCTATAATACATTTTAATTCTTTACATGAGTTTGGGTTTAAATGAGTCTTTATCTATAAATGCAGTGATAAAAATCTCTGGAATCTTCTGGATTAGATAACAGAGGCCCTTATGGAGAGAATAATACCTAGTACTGTTTACCACTCACAAGACTTTTGCACAGGGGCTCCTATTATCACATATGTTGAATCAAATGTAAAACTTGCCTCCAAAACCAAGAATTTGAAAAAGAAAACCTGCCTCCTCCAGGAATTATACACAATTTGAATATATTTGTAAGGCTCTTTTAAATTTCAAGAGCAATGACTTTTCTTGCTTTATTACCAGGATACATGGAAACATGGATTAGCGGTGAGTTATTTGAAAAGCTATAAAGCATTTCTGGGTCCCAATATACCTGAGATTTATATGTATATTGAAATATTTAGAACTAAACTGTAATTTAGTTTCAGGCACAAAACAGCTCAGATAGAAGTATAATACCTTCTCTTTCTTCATTTAACATATTTCTCCAAAGAAAATATTTCATTTGGTCAGTTTTCTTCCCTCATTAGCAGCGTTCATGTCAAAACACCCTGAAAGTTAAGTGGCTTCCCTCAGCTCAACACATATACGAGTACCCTCAGCTAATATAGTCTGCCCTGATCATTGTCTGTGATGTAAGTAGCTATAATATTTTTTGTTGTTGTTATTCTTGTTAAGTTTGTTGAGGTATAATACAGCAAATACTGCAAATTTCACCATTATAATGTACATTTATTTAATTTTAACAAATACATAGTTGTGTAATCACCACCACAACAAGATATAGAACAGTTCCATTATATCCAAGAATTCCCATATCCCTTATGCCTCCCTACATCTCAACCCTGGTAATCCTGTTCCATTTTCAATCCCTCTTGTTTTACCTTTTCCAGAATGCCTTATAAGTGAATCATACAATATGTGTACTTTTTGAGACTGAGTTCTTCACTTAGCATATTGCATTTGAAATTTTTTCCCCTTTTGTTGAATAGATCTCTAATTTATTTCTTTTTATTGCCAAGCAATATTCCATTGTATAGATGAACTATATACTCTTTTCTTCTCCTGTTCAGGGACAACTGAGATGTTTCTAGTTTTTAGCAATTATAAATAGAATTTCCATAAACATCCATGTACAGGTTTTTATGTGAACATAAGTTTTCATGCTTCTATTTCCCCTGAGTAAGCATCTAGAAGAGAAATTGCTGGGCCATGTAGTAAGTGTGTATTTAATAATATACTGACAGTTTTTCATAGTGGCCTATTTTGTATTCCTAACAGTGATGTCTGAGAGTTCTAGTTTTTTTTTTTTTTTTTTCTTAACATCCTCACCAGCATTTGGTATTGTCAGGCTTGTTTTTGGTTTTGTTGTTTTAGCCATTTTCATAGATGTGTGGTCTGAGTTTGCATTTCCTTGTGTATTAATGATGTTGAACATTTTTTCATATGCTTATTTGGTGAAATGTCTATTTAAACTTTTTGACTATTCTTTAATTTCATTATCTGTCTTTTTATTATCCACTTGTAAGAATTCTTTCTTCTGGATAAAAGACTTTATAAGATACATGTTTTGAAAATATTTCCTTCCAATTTGTGGCTTGTCTTTTTATTTTCTTAACAGTGTCTTTCAAACAGAGTTTTTAATTTGGATAAAATTCAATTTATCAGTTTTTTAATGGCTTGTTCTTTGGTTTTATATCTAAGAAATCTTAGCCTAACCCAAGGTTACAGAGATTTTTCACCTTTGTTTGCTTCTAAAACTTTTATGTAGTTCTAGAGGTTTTACATTTAAATTTATGATTGATTTTGAGATAATTTTTGTTATGGTGAAAAGTTTAGGTTAAGAGTTTTGGGTTGTTTGGTGTTTGTTTTTGTTTTTGTTTTTGTTTTTTTGGTTTTGCATATGGATTCCAATTTTTCCAGCATCATTTATGTAAAAGACTATGCATTTGTGTGCCTTTGCACCTTTGTTAAAAATCAGTTGATCAGATATTTGCTCTGCTTTTGTTGATGTCCTAAGGTAAAAGCATAAATCATTGATTTGAAACTTCTTCTATTCTTATATAAGTATTCAATGTTCTTTATTTCCTTCTAAGCCCTCCTCATGTGTAGAGTAGGAACAGTATTTTAATTTTCATTCATTTAACTATGTTATTTAATTTTTCTTGAGATTTTCTCACAGACCCATGCATTATCTATGTGTTAATTTCCAAATATTCAGTGATTTCCCATTATCTTTATGTTATTGACTTCTCGTTTAATTACATTATTTCAGAGAGCATACTTTGTATGACTTAACTTCTTTAAAACTTTTTATGTTTGTTTTATGACCCAACATATGGTCTGTTTTGGTGAATGTCCCATGGGTGTTTTAAAAGACTGTATATAGCTGTTGCAGGGTGAGATATTCAGTAAATATCAGTTATATTCTGCTCTTTTATGGTGATATTCAGTTATTCTTTATCCTTGCTGATTTCTATTTTAGTGGCTCAAGCAATTATTCAAAGAGTGGTGTTGAAGTTAGTAACTATAATTGTGAATGTTTCAAGTATTTCTTACAATTCTATCAGTTTCTGCTGCATGTGTTTTGCAGCTTTGTGTTTTGGCACATACACATTTAGGATTATTATATATTCTTGGTGAATTGTTCCTTTTATCATTATATAACGTTCCACTTTGTCCCTGGTAATTGTCTTTGCTTTGAAGTCTATCAGATATCAATATAATCACTCTAGTTTTCTTTCGATTGGTGTTTATATGGTATATCTGTGCTCATTCTTTTACTCTTGACCTACTTATATTTCAAGTGAGTGTCTTATAAATAGCATATAGTTGGGTCCTCTTTTTAAAATCCATCTCTGTCTTTTTACTGGTGTGTTTCTACCATTTACCTTAAATTATTAATGTTAAGATTTAAGATTTTTAATTTATTATTTGTTTACTGTTTATTCCCTCTGTTTTTTATTTCTCTTTCCCGTCTTCCTTTTCATTTCTTGAATGTCTTAGTATTCTATTTTAATTTATATGCAGTGGAGCTTTTTGTAACCACTTTTATTGAGATTCGCCATAGATACATGCCATGTAATTCACCAATTTATAGTGTACAATTCACAGAGTTGTACAGACATTACAATTGATTTTAGAATGATTTCATTACCCTCAAAAGAAACCCTATACCCTTTCTATGACTTCTTAAATACGGCTCTGCCCCACCACCTCCCCCACTCCCAGCCCCAGGCAAGCACTGTCCAGGTTTGACAGCTCTCCCCCGACCCCAACACTTGAAAATGTTCTGCTATTGCCTCTGCCTCTATAGTTTCTCAATAGAAATATACTGTAATTTCAATTGTTATTCCCCTGTAGATAATGTGTTATTTCTCTCTGGCAGCTTCCATGATTTTTTTCCTTTATCTTTAGTTTTCAAAATTTTAATTATGACTGACTCAGCATAGATTTCTCTGGGTTTATTCTATTTGAGCTTTACTCAGCTTCCTAAATCTGTAGATTTGTGCCTTTCACCAAACTTAGGCCCATTTCCAACCATCGTTCTTTCAAATATGTTTTCAGCCTTCATTCTTTTTTCTCTCTTTCTGTGATGACACGAGTGGTCGATACTTCCTATTGTCCCACAGAACCCTAAGACTGTTGATTCTTTTTGTTTTTATATTTTTTTTGTAAGTTGTTCAGATTGAATAATTTCTGTAGGTCTACATAAAGTTCAGTGATTCTTTCCTCTGTCATCTCCATTCTGCTATGAGCCTATTGAATGAATTTTTTTATTTTGGTTCCTGTTTTGGTTATTTACTTCTTTATTAAATGTTTATTACTCTAAAATTTTCATTTGGTTCATATTTATGTTGTCTCTTTCTTTGTCAAGACTTTTTATTTTTCCATTTGTTTCAAGAGTGTTCGTAGTTGCTTGTTGGGTCATTTTTATCATAATTGCTCTAAAATCTTTGTCAAGTGATTCTAATATCTGTACATCAAAGTATTGGTGCCTGTTGAATGTCTTTTCTTAGTTAAGTAAATATTTTCCGGCTCTTGGTTTGTCTAGTAATTTTGGATTATATCATGGACATTTTGTGTATTATGTTATGAGATTCTGCATCCTATTTAAACCTACTATTTTAATAGACTGACAATCTATTTAGGTTTTTAATGAACATTTTTTTCCAATTTTTTGGACTTTAATTCAAATGTCTTAATTATTTTTCTGCACTCTTGCAAGCCTGTTCTGTTCTATCCCACTTCTGTGCTAACCAGGCCAATTTAGAACCTGGGCAGTATTCTACACAGAATTTAAATCTTAGAGATTTTTCTGTTTTGGTTCTGGTCAGTTTAACACATGAGCTGTTCACACTTCATGCATCTATTTAAGAATTGCTTTCTCCAACTTCTTTCTCTCCATAATACTTCCCCATTATCTAGTTGGAAAGGTGTAAAATATCACCTCATTGCTATTCTTTTGCACAGTGGTTCATAGGGCTCCTTGCCACAGTCTCTGAAGTACCCAACTGGGTAAAAGGAGTTGCAGTTTCTTTTGTAGTGTGTGCTTTGAGTAGAGCAAGTATAATCAAGAGAGTTCACTCCTGCAGGACTGCCTTCTTCCCAATCTTTTGAATAGAGAGAGTGACATAATTTTGTGTCTGTGCCCACTGGTGTTTGTGGTGGGCTTCTTTTAACACCCATGCTGGCTGTACAGAAGAGGCAAAAAAATGAAAACAAAAAACCTTCAGGGAACTCACCATCAGGTTGTTTCTGGAGTTTCATAGTTTCGTAGCCAGTCTGCCTTTTCTCCACCTTTCACATATTTTGCCTGCAATGTTTAGTTGTAATTAGCAGAATTAGAATAGTATGCACATGCTCCATATTGTCGAAAATGGAAAACTATGATTTATTTTCGTATCTCTCAAAACCATACCAAAGCATACATTGCCTAGGGTATAGTCTGCACTAAGTATTTGTTGGCAAAAGAAAGGAATGAGGGAGGAAAATAAGTAGCTTCATATCTTAAAATGGTAATTTAGCATAATATAGTAGTTAAGATATGGTCAACAATCATTTTGAATGGTAACTTCACCACCCCATATCAGTGTAATGTAAACAAGTTACTTCTCTGAGTCTCAGTTTCCTATAATAAAGGGATGGTAACACTAACTCACAGGGTAAGTAAAAATGAGATAATGTGTTTAATGCATTTAGCACAGTGCTTGACAATAAACGCTTAGTAAATGTAATTCCTAGTCATATTAGTAATAGCAACAGTTATCAAATATCACTGTTTCTTATACTCACAGGAAACTCTGCCCTTAAAGACAAAGAAGATCAATTTGGGAGAACACCACTTATGTATTGTGTGTTGGCTGACAGACTGGATTGTGCAGATGCTCTCTTGAAGGCAGGAGCAGATGTCAACAAAACTGACCATAGCCGGAGAACAGCCCTCCATCTTGCAGCTCAAAAGGTGAGATGTAAAATTACTTTGAAGCATAAACTTTTTGCATGGTATTTGTTAGTTGGTTAATGGAACTGTTCAATGGACAGATGATAAAGAAATCAGAAGTATGACTCTTAGTTTCATGTGTTTCCCCTAAAAACAGTCTTTAAACTGCAGATAGTTAAGCACAGATAACCCTCAGTGGCTACTTTCATGTATCCAAGTCTCGGAAAAGGAATCAAAATTATATGTACAATATGGTTAAACTATAATACAAATCAATTTATGCATGGGAAAAAGCAAAGACCAAAAAAAAAAACCCATTAAGATGTTAACAGTGGTCGGGTTTAAATATTGGGAATATATATGTATTCTTGTACCTTTTCACTGTTTAAAAATTTTCTTTAATGAGTATTACCTTTAAAATAAAAATCTGTAATCTCTCTTAAAATAAGTGGCATTAGGGAGCATAAAAGAAATTTATCTGAATATATTTTCAACTTTTTAAAAATCTGAAACTATACTGCCAATTTAAATGACTTCAAGTTTTAAAGGCATTGTCAAGAGCTCAGATTTTAGAATTAAATGTGTCAAAAAAAAAATAAAATGGGAAGATTCTAAATTTATTTAAAAACTTATTTACCTGAAAATTATTTTCCAATTATAAAATTTCAATCTGTAAAATATATAGCTGGTGTATGATACTTTTATTTTTGTTATCTTAGAATTTTGGGGGGTTTTTTGAGAAAAAAATCAATGAAAATTAGTTAAATCCAGCAGAAACTATTAGAGTTATTTCCCATTTAAAAATGTGAACCAGATATAGCATATTAATTGAGGGTTAGAAAAATACCTTTTCATTATTTGAATAACATGAAAAGAGACTGACATTAAGTTATACTACTCAATATGCTAGTTATAAGCTCCTATCCATTAGGTCTCTCAGGTTATTTCCAAAGTTATTGCTCTTGAATTTGCTTTTCATTATAGTAATTTTAAAAAAATCTCTCTCATTGTCAATTTCTTATTTAACTACAGTTTGAGTATCTATAACCTTTCACCTAGGCTTGTCAGCTGTTAAAATTATTCACTAGGGAAGGGTAACTCTATTTAACATGTTATCATGAAAAAGTAAACCTTTCAGATTAGGAATAGCCCCAATATTAAGAATTTAATCGTTAGATTTTTTTTATTTTGATTCATTTGGGTTTAAAACTCAACTTCAAAAATGTAGTTTGGAGGAACCTAATTAATATCAGCAGATCATGTGGGAAAAAAATGAGGATTTAAGCTGATAAGCCAACAGTGTGACAGTTTTGTAGACATGTAATATGAAAAAGGTTGGGAGAAGGGGAGTGCCCAACCAGACATGCCAGCTCTAAGTCTCTTCGCAAAATGCAGTGCACTGTTTTCTTTTACTTTTTGTTTCTCCTTTATTTTTGTTAATTGTGATTTTTTTTTAGTGTCAAGGAAAAAATAGAACTGATTTACATGTCACAATTTAAATAACTGATTCCATAAATAGCACATTTCAAGTTTCATGATAGTTATGCATTTCCCCTGTCTCTCTGTTGTAGTTTGTTTTTCTGTGTTTGCCAAAAGCAGTAATATATCTTTAAGCTATACTAGCATTAGTAGAATTTTCAGAACAAGTGAGGTAATAATTCTTTAGTACTCTGTCTGTCCAGATCAAACCTGGGTGTTGTGTTTGATTTAGTGCTTCATACAAAAGCACTGTTAAGAAATCAAGGTAGTATACATCAGGCAGGAGCAAGATTGTGAAGGATATAGAAATAATTTCGAAAGAATAGTTGGAGATGACATGTCCCAGGTCTGTAGCACACCCTGTCTCTGAGCAGACACAAGCACAAATTCTTTTTAGAGAAAACATCTTCACCTTAAACTTCTACGATTCCCTATATTGAAATAAATCAAACATGATCTCCCAGTGAAACACATGAGGAAGCAATCTACGAGTGAGAGCAGAAACAATAAGCAGATTTATTCTACCAAAAATATCAGATACTGGCATCATTAAAAACAATATAAAATAACCATTGATAGAATGTTTAAAGATATAAAAGAAGTCAGAAAATGAGCAACCCATAAAAGACTTTCATAACTAGGCATAAGTTCTGGCCATGACCACCTATTTTAGAATAGCCCATCTGCCAAAAACATCTCCAAAAACTGAACAAATTATATACAGTATATTGTTTGACAGCATTGAGAACAATCAGTATAGGCAGGATCTAAGAAACTACCATCATTCAGAGAAGGGAAGCATGTGAAATTGGCTCCACATTCATCCTGCCTTTTTCCTTAAAGGCATTTTCCAAAATGAATCCAAAAGAATACAACCCTAGCAGGAAGTAGGCTTAGAAACCTGATAGAGTTTGGAGTTAGCAGTGGCTGAAATTTAAAGGGCAAAATCCTACAGAGAAGGAACCCAAAAATCTGGGTACAGATTCCTTGCAAATCATTAGCAGATTCCTAAACTGTGCTTTTGTAGATCAAGGCTCTCAGAAACCCAGCAGTATACAACAGTTGGGAGACTAAAGAGCTAAACAGAGATAGTTTGAAAATTATTCTATATTTTTTTCCTATTGAAGTCTTTTAATATATAACAACTACATTTTTGTTTAGGGATATATTCTCATTTTAAAATATATCCATAACTAGTTTTCCCAAGACGACCTAGCTCATTCATTTTTAGCCATTTACTATCTTATGTGGGCCAATGCCAGGTTTTTGTACTGTGTACTTCCTGTGCTTTATTTGTAAGTTATATTTTTTAAATGAAGGGTCCTGACTACTAGGGAGACACTTAGGAAATATGAAAATAAAAGTCACACAATCAATGTACTTTAGAGGGACTAATGGCAACTAAAGCTACTTTGAAAGAGAAAGAGAGTAGAGGTACATAGAAAGCTATGGTTCAGGTTTATAGACAGGAGGAGTTGGATCCAAGAGATTTATTGTGGAGATAGAGCTGTTCATTTAGTAAGTAGTTGCCAAATGTCTATGTAGTCATGACTATAAACCTAGAGAGAATATAAAAACAGAATCATATATGTGTGTTATAAATAAGTACCATCAGTACTGATCCCTATTAAACTTCATTTCCCTTTGTTTAGTGAACCTCTCTGATATCTCAGATTGCCTGTCCATTTAATTCTGTTTTCTGTGAATTCAGAAGTGTGCTATTTATGTAATCATCAATACTCATGTATGTGCATGTACTTGCATTTATTCAACATATGTTAAAACCGTTACTGTGTTATGGGTACTGTGCTAGGCCTTGGAATGCAAAGGTATAATACATGATTCTGCTCTTAAACTGCTTACAAAGAACATGGATAAAGATATTAAGTGAACATTAAAGCTGGCCTATCTACCTAATAATACTTAAATGTTTGATTTAGTGCTTCATACAAAATCTATTAGAGCCCATTATCTTGTATTGTAATCATTGCTTACTTGTCTTCTTTCCCACAAGATTGGAGCTCCAAGAGAGAACCTTGTGTCATTTATTTTTGAACCCCCCAAAATATAACACAGTATCTGACATGTCTTGGTTGAGTGAATGAATACATATTATATTATGTATGTAGAAAGTCATTATTAATACAAATCTTAGACATTTTGTTTATTAGAAACATTTATCCACTTTCAAAATACATATATGGGAAAATCTTATTGAACTGTGGTGAGTGGCTTAGTTTTTTGTTTTTTTGTTTTTTTGTCTTGATATATATTCACTTCTCTGGAAACAAATTGCCGTTAATCCAAGCAGCTAAGGAAATGGTACCCAGAGGAATAAAATTAATCTCAATATACTGAACATCTGTACCTAATTTGTTTTTCATTTAGTACTCTCAGTTTAATCCAAGAAAGCAATCAGTCATACCTTTTCTGTGTTTCTCACCAAAGATATCTAATTGTTAAAAATCTTTTGCTCCAGGGAAGCTACTATTTCTCTGACTTCCACAGATATATTTATTTGTTAATAAAGATAAAAGCTTTAGCAATCTTACTAAATGTTCATACTTATGCACTTTTAATCATCTAGGAGGTTATTAATTTGGTTTCAAAGATTAAGACTACCCATTTTGAAAAATTATGCAAAAATTAAAGAAGCTTCAGGCTATGGTTGTGTTTTTCCTTTTTTAAACAAACAAAATTTCCTATTTATCAATGAAAACTGAATATTAATTTCTGTTTTCAAATACGTTGTTTTCATGTTAATGATTTTCAAAAAATGAAGGAGAAGAACAGAATACCTCTGAAACTTTTCAGGAAGACTAATTAGCATGTAACAGTATTAGGTTTCCTTATTTTACACACATACTTACACACATAAACACTAAACAATCCACACTTCAGTCCCGTTTAACTGTATATTTCATATTCCCCCTCAGTACACATACACCTCTACCATAACTTCTTTCCTGCCACTGTTAATTACAGATTCCACTTGTCTGTGTTTCACCCCCATTCATGCTGTTTGAGACATGGCCTTATCTGATTTTATAGTTTCAGTCTTAACACAGCCTACACCGTTTAATAAAGATTCAGTTAATGTTTGATTAATTAATACGTGAATAAAGGAATGAATTAGTTAATCAATGGGAACATCAGATAAATTTGTCATGAATGGAATGGTCTTCAAAACTGTTGAAGTTTAAATTAATAGTTATGTTTATTCCTCTTTATTATCTACCTCACTGCCCTTAAATTTTTATAAGCAGGATTTAACAAGACTCTGTGAGCCTAATTTCTCAAAAATATATCCTTGTATGCCTCAATTTCTTCATCTATAAAATGGGATAGTGCTTTTTCCTATTTGCTATATAGAAAAGATGAATCCTTAGCTATAAAGCATTTTGCTCGCTAGGAAAGTATACTTTCTAAGAGTGTAAGTTATCAATATTATTGCTCTTAATCATATTGCAGTACGGATGTAAAAATTAAATTACTCTTTAGGAATCATAGATATCAGAGATAGAAAGGTCCTTCAGGATCTTGTAGTCTAATTCATCCCTGGATGAAGAGACTGAGTCAATTTTCCTTTCAGTTCTCCTCTTAATACATTATTCATCGTTCTCTGTGCCCTTGCATATGCCTGAATGTTCTTTGTCATATTGTTTTTTAAATTAATTGCTTTAAACTTATAGATTAGAATAGAAAATAATATTAAAAACTGGGTACCTAATATCCAGAAGAGATAAAACTGAATTTTTTAATTTTTTGCTTCTGTTTTTTTAATGAAATGAAACAAATTTGGAAGTTTTCTATTTATCTTCCAAAATCACATTCCCCTCTTTTTCTGCCTCCTCAGTCTTAATTTTTTTGGTTTCAATTCCCATGAATATTTTTCTACCATATGTATACACCCCTAAATAATATTATTTTACATAGTTAGAATCTTGATAGAAATAGTATTATACTCTGTGTGTCACTTCCAACTTGCCTTTTTTGACTTAATATCACATTTTTGAGATTCATGTCGAAAAGATGTTCTGTATCTTGATCTGTGTGTTGGTTACATAAAAATTTATCAGTCTCTATACTTGAGATTTATGCTCTTTATTGTGTGTGTGTGTGTGTGTGTGTGTGTGTGTGTGTGTGTGTGTATAAAATACCTCAGTAATATTATTGCAAAAATGGTAAAATGTTCAGAGCTTGGTGACTATGTCTTGTAGGTAGGATAAGGGAGAATGGAATCCAGAAAGGTTCCCAGCTTCGGCTTTTAAGCACTACGGTCACATTTCCCTAACCTTAGCCTCAGGAGCTGCATGAAATCTTGTATCTATGCTCTAGCTCCATGGTTCTCAAATTTGAGCATGCATCAGAATCACCTGGAGCTTTTTAGTGGGTAATTCTTCGCTTCTCTATGGCTGTATTCACTCAGTGCATTTAAAAAACATTAACAAACTGTAGCCAAAGGATATCTGAAGAGTAAGCAAATGAGGTTAGTGCTTCTAAAAGAAAGCACCAATATACATTTGCAATGCCATTACTTAGAAATGTATGAAGATCTGAGCGAATGAAACCTTTATGTTCTGGAATGTTAACAATTTTTCAAGAAATCTCTGATTGATATAGGTGATGTTAGACATCCCTTACAGTTTACCCATTTGACTTTCAACCCTGGCAAGGCTGCCTTTTCCAGCTAGGCAGAGAATCCTAATCTAAAAACTCTTTGCTTCAATCTTTGCTCAAGTTTGTCCTCTTCTGAGTATTTAGAAACTATCTCTAAACCTGTCTTCTGGTTTTCCAGTTTAGAAACTGGTTTCAAATATTTAGTGTTTTGCTTTTAAATGAGTGTTCTAACAAAAACCAGAGTTGGTCTATTTTTAAACAAATCTGAGAATTGAAATTAAAGACCTGTTCTTTAATATTTCGGTTATACTTAATGTACTTCTACTTGCATGGATAAAATTTATAGTCACAAAGAACAGCGTGTTAGCAAATCTTTATTGAAATCACTACTTTGAATTTTTCTGACATAGCTCTAGTAGGAAAAAAATTTCATTCAGTTTCATAGTATCATCATAGCAGTTAGAATAGTTGAATATTATCGATTTTCTGTATAAGTAAACAGATATAGTTTGTTCTTCAAGGCTCCTTTGTCACTTGTAAAGTCAGGAATTATCTCATTTCTCTGATTCTCAGCTCAGTGCTCCTGATAAAGCTTCACTGAAAGAATTTACATGCTCTTCTGAAGTTTACTTTCTCTGGTTCTTCTGTCCTAGAGTAATTCTCAAATCCAGTTTCTAGTCACACACCCAAAGAAGTACCTGAGGGTTTATTTCTCATGGGCCAGGTTGGGAATTTGAACAGAGAACTTCTGCTTTTAGGTGCATTATTTTTTCTTCGTGATATAATACCTCTCAAACACAGTAGAGCGGACTTGCAGATTGTATTTTAAAATCTATGTGGCTTGTAGAATTTTGTTTTGAGCATGATCATATTTCCTACAACCATATTCATTTCCTAATTATCTTTATCTCTTCACTGACCGCCACTTTTACAGAGTCATGAAAATACAAGCATCTGCTTTCCATGAATAGATTAGAGATCCCCACAAGCCTAGATTCCCATGGAAACCAATCAAAAACTAAAAGGAAAAGAAAGGGTATATATTGAATTTCCCTGAGACCTACAGCTTGTTTTTCATTAGACTCATGCTGATTTCTTTTAAATTCTGGGCAGAAGGCCAGTGAATATTTTTACAGCTGATAAAAAGGAACTTTGGATCCATTTACTTTCATTTAAACTTTAAAAAATTAATTTTGTATATAATATTGTGGGAGGAGGAACAAATTTTTCTCTGTCCTAGGTTCTTCTTCCTGGTGTAATAATTAAATCTACATGAGACAGATTAATAAGAGAAGATAATCAAATTTAATTACATACATATGTGTGGAAACCCCACATGCATGAGAGGTTCAGAGACAGAAAGTTAAAATAAGATATCTAACATTCTGAGCTAAAGATGAGGTAAGTCACCTTGGGGTTTCTGAGGGGAGAAAGGTCATTTGTAGGACTATGAGAAAGCAGATATTTAGTCATTAGAAGTTTGCCCTGCAGTATAGATAAATCATAAAAAGTTATTTCTGGTAATAATTCTTACTATGGGCAAGGCTCCAAATTGAAATTCTTTAAAGGAAGGTAAAAGTTTCTCATGAGCCCACAGGGTCTTGATTATTTTTAGCTCAAAATAATTCACTCGCCAAAGTGGCACATCTTGGGGAGGCCTGTTCTGAACCCCTTCAACATCAATTCCAAAGAAAATGTGGGCATTAATTTTCTACTCACCTTCCTATATCACATGACCAGATTTGTTCATATGATTTCCTCTTCTTTTTTTTTCTACTGAAAAGAGAGTGAGAGGAAATAGGGGGCCTACTAACCCTATAGTGTGAATTTTGTCAATCTCTGGGTACATTTTTTCTGTAACCAATTATAGGGTTCTTTATACCTCCTTTGACCGTCAAGCTTTTTCAAAGCCCAAATAATTATTTGCTATTATGATAACAGAAATAAAACCAAAATGCCAAAGTATGGGGGATCAAGAAAGCCAGAGAGGAGGTGACTGGAGAGAGCCGGTTATAAATTTAAATGAGGTAATCAAAATTATCATCAAGACGCTGGAGCAAGACTTAAAGGAGATAAGGAAGTTAGCCATGTGAATGGCTGAGGGAAAAACTTTTTTTCATTCCAGGAAGAAAGAAGAGTCAGAACAAATACCTTAAAATGGGAGTGTGCCTGGAATGTTTGAAGAATAACCAGGGGGATTATGATGAGTGAACAAAGGGAGAGTAGTAGGTGATGAGGACAAGAAAGAAATGGTGGCCAGATCCTGTTGAGCCTTTGGGCTACAGTCAAGAATATGTTTTTACTTTGAATGAGATGAGGAAGCATTGGAAGTTTTTTTGTTTTTGTTTTATTATTTATGCCTATAGCACCTGGTGTTCCTAGGTGGTCTCCCATCCAAGTACTAACCAGGCCCAACCCTGCTTAGCTTCTGAGATCAGACATTGGGTTTGTTTAGGGTGGCATGGCTGTAGACCATGGACTATGGCTTCACTGGGGCATGAACCCAGGACCTTCTGTGTGTAAAGCTTACATGCTTACTGCTACACTGTGGAACCACGTCTGCATTGCAGGGTTTTAAGGAAAGGAATGACATGTTCTTGTCATATGTCTTAATAAAATTGTTCTAGCCAAGTGAAGAAATTTTTCTTCATGTTTGTTTTTATCTATTCTTTCATTCTTTCTTCATATATTATGTTTTCAAGTCTCCTTCCCACTCTAATCCTTTTTACCATATATGCACACAGTTACCCAGATTCCCCTGAAATAAGACACCTGGAATAAAATACAATGTCTGTCTGATGAACATTAATATTTTGACAATCAAATACTGTTGATTTATGTTTAAGGGTTTTCAAGTAAAATCTCTAAGTCTGCTTGATACTTATTACTGTTTAAAGTAATCCTGTATTTATATTATTGTGGTTTTGGACCCAAGTACAACATCTTATGGTATACATATTTAATCATTTTCTTGAAAATCCCAGACTTACCTAACCTGAGTTTACCATTCCTTTGTTTTTCCACTACCTGTGTACCACTGTTATATAACCTATTACACTGAAAAATATTAATTTGTTTACACATTTGATTTCCCCACAAACAATGGACATTTTAATGTCAGGAAGAATGTCAGTCATTTTTTTTACTTCCAGTGCCTAGTACTCAACAAATACTAAGTTTAATGCTTGGTGAATTGAATTGGGTTCATCATGCAACCTGTCAGGTCCTCTTGATACTTTTTTATTTTTAATTTTAATTTAATTTTTTTTAGGCGAGGCAACCCTTGGTTGACCTCACAGATTTCAAGGAACTTGTCAGTTTACAATCCCTTATTTTTTTTATTTTTTACACCTACAGCACCTGGCCTTCCTAGGTGGTCTCCCATCAAAGTACTGACCAGGCTCAACCCTGCGTAGCTTGCGAGATCAGATGGGATCAGTCTTGTTCAGGGTAGCATGGCTGTAGACTCCTCTTGATTCTTAAATCTGTCATTCAGTATCTCTCAGTATCTCATCTCTGCCACATATGAGTCACCAGAATTCTCATCCTAATTTTTGATATCCAAATAGATCCTGCCTGCCGAAAGTCTAATCATTGAAACATTACTACTAAAGTTAGCTTCACCAGTTTAAAATACTGTTTTATTCTTTCCTTGTTCTTAGCTAAACAATGTTATTAGTGGTAACTAAGCCTCTTGAAAAATTGTCAGAATCCACTTGTTCACCATATCAATTCTAATGAATATGTAATTCATTTACTCATTTGCTCAAAAATAAATTTTTAGTACTTACATATCAGGCATTGTACTATATATCTTGAAGTATTAAATTCAATCTGTGTCTAAATATTTACAGTCTTTCAAATTCTGAATCATCATGAAGTTAACATTTCACCAATGAAACGAGTTGTTTTCAAGAAATGTCCTGAGTATACTGTTTCTCTCAAACAATTTTGGATTTCAGAATATTTGGTTTATATCCCTTTTAATTTTTTATTCAAATCCTCTCCATCTCTTTGTGATTCATCAGACTGACTCTTTTTTAAACAATTTGTTAAGAATTTAAGCTAAAATATCAGAGTATACTTTAAGTTATGCCTGTACATTTCTAACTATGTAACTGGTCATTTCAAAGTTTTGCAAATTGTAAACTAATACAATCTATGTGTGTGTGTACTTGTGCACACAAGTGTATGTTTTAAATTGTTATTTAATTGAATGGTAATGTACATACATATTACCAAATGTTAAATAGACCATGAAGGTTTAATCTCCATGTGCATAATCTAGGAGTAGGGAAACCCTATCTGTGAATCAAAACACAGACATGACGACAAATAAAAAGATTAATGAATATGGCTCCATAGAAATAAGAACTTCTCATGAGTGCTCCCAAATACGGGAATTGTCAAATCACTCAGCTTTGCCTGTAACAAGTATGAGCACCACCTAGCATATTACCTTACCCTTAAATCTACAAGTTTGAGAAGTATAGTTATAAAGCAAAGGATTCATTTACTTAATTGATATTTATTCAACACTTACTAATCTTAAGGTACTATTCTTTGGGATCTAGCAGCGAACAAAGCAAAACAAATCCCTGCCTTCAAGGAACTTACATTTTGTTGGTAGAAAATAAATAAATATATGAATAGTGTTATAAATTATATACATTATTACATCAGATGGGGATATATGCTATGGAAAAAAAATAAGGCAGATATAGAGCAGGGAGTTAAGAGTTGCAAATAAAAACAGGGTGATCAAGATAAACGTTACATAGGAAAGTAACATTAAGCGAGCATGTAACACTGAAGCGATCTAAAGGTGTTGAAAGAACAAGCCTTGGAGGGAGAGAGAATGCCAAGTACAAAGACCCTGAGATGGGAACATGCTTGGTATTTACAAGTAACAGTCAGCAAGAAGGCACTGTGGCTCTAGTAGAGTGAGGATGAGGTCAGAGGACATTCTGGGCCTGTAGGGTATTTAAGGATTCTGCTTTTACTCTGCATGAGAGGGGAAAGTTATTGAAGGATTTGAGTGCAGAAAATATAAATTATATTTCGAAAGGCTCATTTTTACTCTTGTGCTGAGGATAGACTGTCAAAAGGATGAGGGCAAAAAAGGGGAGACTAATTAGGAAGCTGAGAGATGATGTTGACTTAGACCAGAGTGGTAGAGGTGGAGGTGATAAGAAGTGGTCCAATTTTAAATATATTTTGAATTTACTGATAGATTATCGATATGAGAAGATGAATTGATAAATTTGACACGAAGGGTTTTTTTTTTAAGCTTCATGTCTTTTTAAATGTTTAATTAGGGAGAACGTCTCTCCTTCCCAAATTGAAGCAAATACCAGATATTATACCATATGAATGTTTCTAAAAGAAAATGACTCTTTTTAAATATAACCATTATAATACTAAAAATTTAGCAAGAATTATTTAATATCATCGTATTATAAAATGACTCATCAGTTTTCAGATTCTAAGTTGTCTCATAAATATTTATGTTTATTTACTTTTGTTTGAATCAGGATCAAAATATGGGCTATATATTGTGATTGGTTTACGTCTTTTAAGTCTTTTTTAATCTATAGATTTCTCCTCATTCCTCTTTCTTTTTTTCCTTAACTCACCCAAACCTGATGTCTAATTCTAGAGTGATTGTCTCAGGCTAGATCATATTGATTCTTTCTCTGGGTATAGTTAACTTGTTCCTCTGTCTTCTGTATTCCCTGTAAATTAGTTGTTGGATCTATAGGCTTGATCTGATTCAGGTTCAGATTTTTATTTTTATTTTTTATTTTTTTGGCTACACAACTTCATTGTTATGATACATTTCTCATCAGGAGACACACCATGTTTCATTGTCTCTATGTTTGTGACATTAGCAGCTATTGATATTTAGTGCCTAAAGCCAATTGCTTATTAGGAGTTGCAAAATGGTAATATTCTAATTCTACCATCCCTTCTACAATTATTAGCTGGAATAATGCATTAAAGAGAAACTTCTCCTTATGTAATATTAGATAACTAATATTAATGGTATAAGTTAATACTAAATGGTATAGTTCACATAGAAAAGGAGGGAGAAAAATCCTTGATTCTTTCTCTTTATTTACCAGTTTTCGAAGTAATGAGTTGGTTTCTTATGCCTTCCCATGATGACCAATTAATTGTTTTCTTTTTTCCTTTTTAGTATTATTATGTATAAGGCACATGATATTTTAGTATCACTTAAACATATTTGCAATATCAATCTATTGACATTATTCTTAATTGGTATTCAAATTTCTCTATTTTTGGTTGTGAGAGGTCCTTCAAGTTAGTTTCTGGATTGTTTTGACACAATCCTATTATTTGATAGCTTCCTTTCGATTTGCTTTTACCAGATATTCTAGGTTCATTCTATATTTTTTGTTCCAGACTTGGCATCAGCCATTTCTTCTAGGAACTATGGTTCCTTCTAGCAGAAAAAAAGTATTTGGAGGCCACAGTCTAGAGTCTAGGGGTGCTCATTGTTGGTGATTGTTTTAATAAGCCTTTACAGTAGACACTACTTGGAAATATTTTTTAATAAAAATATGATTTTGTCACTTTCTATTCTAATTCAGGACTAAGGTGTTTATTTCTAACTTCTTTTATTTTACTTTTTTCTCATCCAGCTGAGAATGATAGAATATCACTTTGTATTGATAAAAATGTGGAAACTCAAAGAGCTTGAGAAATTTTTTATTAAGCAGCAGAGCCCAGGATTCAAATATAGATATGAGTCCAAAGTCTTTGCTTAAATTCATCTCTTAAAAATTTGGTTTGACACAGCTCCTTTGCTTCAAAGCATAGCATTTTTCATAGAACCGCCAGGTAAGGGATTTAATTCAACCAACATGGACTGAACACCCATTTTTATGCAAAATCCTGTTCTCTTCTGTAAGACTGATATCCTTTAGCAGATCTTTTCAGCTCTACATTCTAAAATTTATTTAGAATTCAACCACTTCTCATCACCCTGTTGCCATTACCCTGGTCATAATGAACAGCATCTTGGATTGGATTAATGTGGTTACTTTGCTTCAATTATTGTGGTGGCATCATAACTGGCCTCTAACTTCTGTTCTTGTCCCCCTACAGTCTATGCCTGTCACATCAGTCAGAATTATCTTTTAAACCCCACGTCAAGTCATGTCACTCCTCTGCTCCAGACCCTCCAAGCGTTTTTCCTCTGAGAGTAAAAGAGTCATATTTCCTATGACTTACAATGCCCTATATGTTTGGAATCCCTTGTTATCTATATGACCTTATTTCTAACCCTCCCTTTGTTTTCTCTGTATAAGCCTCTCTGGCCTCAGTGCAGTTCCTCCTAGAGGCAAAGAATGTTCTTACCCCAAGGTTTTTGAAATTTGCCATTCCTTCTGCTAACAGGCATCTCTGTGTTTAACTCTCTGATTTTCATCAGTTCTTTACTCAAAAGTCACTGTTTCAGTGAAGTCTTTCCCCCTCTATCCTAAGTAACACCCCCTCACTTCACATATTTTACTTTCCCTAATCTGCTTTATTTCTTTTTCCTTAACACTACCTAAAGTACTATGTTTTTTACTTATTTACCTCACTAGAATGTAAACTCCTATGAAGTCAGAGATTTTTTGGTCTTTTTTTTTTTTCCCCACACTGTTTTCTCCCCTTTGCCTTGAACTGTGTCTGCTACATACATGGCTGGTGGTCAAACAGTATTCATTGAATGAATGAGGACACTTCTAAAGTTATAGCTTTATTAATTTTCCCAGTAGGTCTAGCATTTCTTTCATCATGCATGTATTCTTGACTAAAAATGTGTCATATTTCCGTTGTCTAAGGGTAGAATATTTTTTAAAAGGAAGAATAGCTTTGCTTTGCTATCTCTTTTTCTGATACAACCCTCTGCCTTCACCCCAATGACTCCTGCTTGTTCTTCATAGAATACTTCCTCTCTTGGGAGTATATATTTCTTCTTTTTTTTTCCTCCTGGTTAAATAGCCAGACTGTCCATTCGAACTGACCCTCTTTGGAAAGTGAGTCAGTGCAACCTAGTGGAGAGCAGAGGCCTGAGCATTTGCATTTGCAGAATGTTTGTATTGACAAATGGCAGTCAGTTATTGACATTTATGTCCCTGGGTGATACTTCAATTGGCTTATCTTTGCTGGTCAAATGCCTTAATTGTTCTGGCCTTTAATTCAGTCAAAGTTGGAGCTAGAGCAGAGTGGAAAGAAAAGGAGCAAGTCTAGCAGAACATCAAACTTGAGCTGGGAAGCTGCTGGCAACGATCAGCCTGTCATAATGTTATGATTTGTTCATTTTTATACCATTTATTAGCCTTTACTTGTTGTGCCATTTGGCCTCCAGGGCAGATAAAGTGCTGTCTAATTTGGTAGGTTTGCTTCTGTCAGAGCAGCCTCGACAGGGAAGGTGTTAGCTGCAGTGACAAATAATCAATAGCTGTCGTTGTCATGAGGAACGTGAGCAGTTGGGCCTTTCATCTGGAGGATTAGAGGTCTAATTGGATTGAGAATAGGGAGGGTGGGCTGTTGGGTAACCCTGTCAGCCTTGTGAAGCTGTCAAATGTCGGCCTTATTCATAGTGAAGGGAATAAGGAACCATGTGTTTTCAGAATTGAGGAGGAACGCATGTGAAAGTCCTTTATACAAAGAAACAGACCCTGAAGTCAACTCAGCAAACACACGCTCCCTTTTTTATTTAGTTAGATCTCTCTTTAGATAATAAGTCTAACTTTAAATGATATTTTTAAGCCTGGATGAGCAAAACACACACACATACACAAGATACAAATCCAATTGTATTCTGTAGTTGTTGGATGTAGTGTTCTATGAAATGTCAGTTAGGCAAATGTGGTATTCAAAACTTTTCTGTACAAATTGACTTTAATAAAATTTTTTTTTGAAATATGTCATTCTTAGAGAAAAACTGCAAGTACAGTACAATAAGCTTTTCTTTCTAAACCATTTGAGGGAATTGTTGACCTCACTTACAAATTTTTTAGTGTGTATTTTCCTAGAAACAAGGACATTCCTCAACATTACCACAATATCACCATCAAAATCAGATAATTAACATTGATACAGAACTACCATCTAATCTTCAGACTCCATTATTATCCTAATAATATCTTTAAAGATTAAGTTCAGAATCACATATTACATTTAGTTTTCAAGTCTCTTCTGTCTCCTTCAATGTGGAAAAATTTCTAATCCTTTCTCGACTTTAATGGTGCTGACACATTTGAAAATAACAAGCTAGATATATTATATAATATCTCTCAGTTTTGGATTGTTATATGTATTCTCATAATTAGATTTATGTTATTCATATTGTCAGGGATATCGTAGAAGTGACACTGTGTCTTCATTGAATCCTATCAGATGTTGCACAATCTTGATTTTTCCCATTCCTAATCACGTACATTTGCTCACTTGATTGTTTGCTTTTCTCCACTCTTTCATCTTAGTAATTATAAATATTCTGTAGGGAAGGGCTTTGAAACTATGCAAATATTTTATTATCTACTTTATCTGTTATTAATGTAGCCACTCCAACTTTCTTATAATTATTGTTTCAGTCATAAGGTTTTTCTGTCTTTTTACTTACTTGTGTCTTTATATTTAAAGTAATCTATGGCCATGGCACTCTGAACACACCCGATCCCATCTGATCTCGGAAGCTAAGCAGGTTTGGGCCTGGTTAGTACTTGGATGGGAGACCACCTAGGAAGACAGGGTGCTGTAGGTGTAAAACATAAATAAATAAAAGCAAATAGAAATATATTTAAAGTACATCTCTTGTTGACAGCATGAAGTTTAGTTTTGCTTTCTTTTTTAACACAGTTTGACAATATCTGCATTTTAATTGGAACGATGGCCATTTACATTTAATGAATTATTGATATTGTTGAGTTTCAGTCTTCCATTTTATTTCTTTTTCTGTCTGACCCATCATTTTTTGTTCCTCTCAACCTGTTTTCTTGCTCTTTTTTAGGTTAATCAAATATTTTTTAATGTTTTAGTTCCTCTATTGGATTTTTAACTATACTTATATATTATTTTTAAGAGGTTGCATTAGGGTTGCCAATATGAAACTTTTGCTTATCACATTGACATATTACACTATTTTTTATAAAACATAAGTTAAATATGTCTTCCATTGTCTTCTGGCTTCCATTGTTTCTAGTTCACCACCTTTCCTATTGTTCCCATGTGTATAATGTTTGTTGTTGTTTGTTTTACTGGTTTCTTTCAATGTTTTCTTTCTAGCTTTTGTTTTCAGCAGAAAAATCAAATGTAAAAAGTCTAAGCAGTGATTTTTATATTTCAGATATTATACTTTTCAGTTGTATAATTTGTTACTTCTTTTTTATAGTTCCATTTTCTTTGCTGAGATTTTCTCATCTATGTGGTCATTCTGACCATCTTTTCTGTTAAACTGTTACAGCCGCTCTAAAGTCCTTGTGTGCTAATTTCAGCAACCAGGTCATCTTGAAGTATGTTTATATATTAATTATTTTTTCTCCTAACATTAGTCCTATTTGTTTGTTTGTTTGTTTGTTCGTTTTTTGCATGTGTAGTAATTTTTTATTGTATACCAAGAATTTTGGATGATACATTCTGGGATTCGTCATTCTCTTATCACCCTCTAAAGAGTGTCGATTTTTTGTATGTGTTTTATCAGGCAGTTAGAACTGACTAATCACACTGCAACTGTTGAGCATTTCAGTTTTTCTCCTAGTTTTTAGTTGAATCTCTTAGACCTATCCATAGTCTACAAGAAAAAAAAGTCTGCACTTTTAAAGCATAGATCTTCTAAGATTTCAGTGAAAATCCTGAGATTTTTATCAAGTCTAAAAAGGTGGGTCTCAACTCTAAGTTCTGTCTTCTCTGTATTGGGCCATAGCTGAAATTTCTGACAGCATTTTCAACCTTTTATTTGTTGGTTTCTGCAGACTTCTTGTAGCCTCTACATGCCTTTGTAATCCAGGCATCAGATGAGGACTTTTGAGGAGTCTATATGCTTTTGAGGTCTCCTCCCCTTTGGCTCATTTTTCCATCTCTATTATTCTATCATTCTAATTCAGGCTACCATAATCTATTGTCTAAGCAACTGAAATAGCCTATCAGTCTTCTTGATTCAAGTCTTTTCCTCTTCAAACCATTCTCCATGCTGCAGCCAGATTTTATTCACTCATTAACTCATTTGTTAAATAGTTGATGAGTATTCATCCAAAAGACAATACTGTCGAGGAGTCAAATTGTTATAGATGTTGGTTGGCTTCTCAAATAGATTTAGCTGGTAAAGAGACCCCAGGACCAAATTTATTTAGTTGGAGTAGTACTCATGGTACAGCAAGCAGCATGAGCTTTATATTTTCATTGGTTCTCTTTGTCCTCAAGTCCTGCAGGGGTGATTTGGAAGCAGGTCCAGGTACACGCTGCACAGGAAATGGGTCTGTGTCACACCCGAGGAAACCTGAGCTTAGAAAACCCCCAGCCTTACATTAGGGCTTTTGGCAAACAGGCTCAACCTTTGCCCCAAAGTGAGACATTATTTTGTTATTCTGGTCAGCAAACAAATCTATCCTCTGACCTGATGGGAAGTGCTATCTCTAGCTTCCAAGGCCACTTACTATATAGACATCTTTGAAAAAATAATCCAGTTACTAGATGTGTAGGAATACTATGGAGCATTGCCTCCAGAGAGGCACTAAAACCAAAGTACAAAGCTTTGAGAGTGATTTCACAAATAATAGAAATGTGTCCATCTGTTCTTCCAAGTCATTTTATCTTTCTCCTTTCTATCTTCAGAGGAAAAAAGAAACCTCAACTTCATGCTTATTATGAACTTAAATTTCCACAATATATTTTAAATCTTTCATCCTACAACAAGATAGTAGGCTGAAAATAAGAATTACCTTGGAAGTCTTAGACTTATACTAAACTGGAAAGGTGTAGTCTACAAAGGTGTTATCTGTTCATAATTAGCAACATATTAATACTTTGAACAACTAACCAAAGGAATTGAGTTAGATTTTATTAGAAAAAGAAGAGACTAGAGATATACATCTTGATTCTAGCTGCAAGGACCTAATACTCAAGATGGGGAGAAAAGGCCTATACTTGAGTAATCTTATAAGAGTATTGGTATGCTGAGTATGCCTGTCTAGAGTCAGGCTGTAAGTACTTCTCAGGTGGGGGCAATCATCCAGGAAGCTTTTATGGTGCATTCCAGTTTCTATTCTTTCTTCTAGGTGTTGAGAAGCAGCTTTTACCACAGCTTTTTAAGTCTGACTTTCTGGTGCAGCCACAGCCATGCACTGAACTAGTCAGAGTGGTGGCCTTGCATTGTTCAGGGAATTATTCCTCAAAACCTAGCTAGAGTTGTTCCAATTATAAGCACGTAATTCCTTGTATTAAAATCAAATGCCTAAAATAACTACTGTTTCCTGTATTGAATATGCCTAATGCATGCTGGAACTGAAATTTCAAGTGGGCCTTAATGAAATGGTCAAACTTAGACAAAGAATGGGAATGGAGGATAGGATTTCAGGCAGAGGGAATAGAGTGAGCAAAGACTGAAAGGCAGAAATAGCCATGGCATATTTTAGAAATATTGTGGATCTTGATTACAGAAGAGAATGAGAGATGGATTAGAGTCTCCTATCTTATACATTTTCTTTCTTTCCTATCTAATCTAATTATTTTTATTTCTCATCTACTATTTCACACTTTCCCTTCCCTGTCCTTCCCCCCCCCCATGTCACACAGTAGCACCTATAGACAGACATTGCTTATACATTTTAGTGACCTTCATAATTAGAGAAGTTGCTTCATCTCCCAAGTTCTGTCTTTTCCACTGAATATTCCACTATTAGGTCAGCAGAGTCATTCTTGAACATGGTTCTATTGCTGACAGACTCATTCATAAATTTAGTCTCCTTGGACTAACTAGATTTATTGTGGGCTACCAGACATCCTTCTCAGATGTGCTTGACTGCCCTTGGAAGCTCTGAGCTTTACAATCCTGTTTACTGCCATTTGATTCTAATAAGAGCAATATCTCTTATCCATTGGCAGAGGAGAGTTAAAGATGTGACTGGAGTTTGAGCATAAAAGTAATGTGATGGACTTGAAGAGGATGAACGCATGACATGTTGGAGGTAATAAGAGAGGTATTTCACCATAGCTATAGGCAAATTATATTTCCTAAGGTACAAAACATAAAGGCTAATATCTATTTGATGTTTAGCATCTATAGTATTTGGTGAACCATTGCAAAGTACCTACCAGTTACTTTTGATTAAGTAGGTTAAAAGGAGGCTTGATTGGAAAGAATCCCTGCTTCAGGTATTTTTGTTCCATTTTTTGTAATTTTTTCTAATTTTGTTTTCCTGCCACATTTTCTGGCATTCATTCTCAATGTTTTATAAGTCCAGTAGTTGGACTTGTTGTTAACTTCAGCCTCAATTAACTTTCTCTTTGGCTTTGTGAGAATTTTTTTTTCAAGCAGAGTTTCCCAAGTTTATTCCATCCAAGAAAAATAAGAGTAGGTGTTAAGCAACTCTATGTTTCTAATTTTAAAAAAGCAATATATTTTAAAAGCTTAAAAGGACCTTGAAAATCATTCTGTGCAGCATGTCCCAAAGCTGCTTCCATAGCACAATATTCTCATGAAATATTGTGTGAAAAATGAGCCTCATGATCAAATAAGTTTGGGAAATACTGCATGCTCTTTTTTGAAAATTTATAGTGCATATTTGTAACTTAAAGGCCCTGAGAAGTCATACAGTAAAGAAACTTGTTTATTTTTTTAATCCAGGATTTCTCATCATTTTATCTCAATACATTTTTTTAACATAAGCTAATAGTATCTTAAGGAAATGGTGATTTGCAAAACACTTCGGTAAATACTAGTTTATAACTTAATTGAATTCCTTTATTTCACAGTTGAGGAAACTGAGGCCCATAAAGTTGTCTTACTCATCACACCTAAAAACAGTGCCTTACATTACACAAAGTAGATGCTCAGTTATGATGTGTTTATGTTTAGATAACTAGTTAGAGTCAGGATCAAGACCTAATACTTATATTAATAGTTAATACTTATATACTTAAATTATATACAGCATTTAATAATGCTAAGACAGTTAAACATATTTATTGTTTACACTGGTGATAAATAAAAACATTTTATTATTGCTATGAAAAGTGTCATATGCTAGCTAAAAAAGGCAAACTGAAAAGGATATTATTTTTTAAGCAATATCAATAAGAATTACAATTACACAAATTTCACCTATGCCATAGAAATATAGTTTTCACTATGTAAATAATGCTACATGAGACCAATAAGCTAGATCAGTGCATCTCAAACTTTAATATATATGAGAATCACCTGGCAATCTTATAAAATGCAGGTTTACATTCAGTGAGTAGATCTGAGGTGGGGGCCTTGAAGTTCTGCATTTCTAACAAGTCCCCAGATGACACTAATGCTGCTGGTTCACAAACCACACGTGACTAGTATGGAGCTAAGATAAATTTTGTGACACACACTGAAAAATTTTTTTCCTGGAATGAAATTAAATATAGGCCAGATCTTGGCCAAAATAAAAATAGAGGAAATCACCTTCATTTCTCCTCTAGCTATTATTTTCACAATACTCTTGACCCTCTCAAATGTCTAAAGTTTGCTTATCAGGATCTCTAATACCCCACCTCCATGCAGCCCCATTTTTGGCTTAGGTCACCCTACACCATACCCACCCCTTTCTTTCTATGAATAGGTATAGGGTAGGAATGCTTACATTTGATCAGGCCCAGAACATACCAAAAATATTTTATTTAATATTTTATACAAAATTATTATTATTATTATTATTTTTTTTTTTTTTTTAGTGTTCCTCCATGGACTTGTTTAGTTTTCTGCTTGTAAAGCATCATTGCACCTATGACTTTTGAAAGACTAGTTCAGGTCTCTCTAAAGCCATCTGAAAGGGGAATTATCTAAAGCTTTTTCTATTCCCATGATTCTCACCAAGTTCTTCAGTTCATTCTAGTCTAGAAAGTAGTGGTTCTTTCTTAAAAAGGTGCTAATCCCAAGGTGATTACAGAAGACAGATTGTCCCACCTGTGATTAGGTTTCTTATTTTGTTTTGCTCAATTTTTTTTTAGCACGCTTGGTTTTTTATCTCCAAGGTGTTTTGTTTTGTTTTGTTTTTTCACAAAATATTGTAGTATATATAAGAAACACTCTTGGAATTTTTACTTTTCAGTACTCCATTTTCGCATGATATTTCTTAGTCATTCATATTTCACTCTCACCAAAGAAGATATCTTAGAATTAAATTCTTGAATTGTGCTTGACCTTTTTGGCTGGCAGTTGATTTAAATTTGATGGTATCTCTCATCATCTTAAAGACATATCATCTCTTAGGAATGCTACCATTTGCCAAAAAAGAAACTATAACAATAGGAAAGGGATGTGGGATAAAGAAAAAAGCCCTGTATCTATTATTTTATCATTAAAAATCTGTGCATAGTTTTTATTGCTGGAAATAAAATGTACTGTGATTGGTCTATGGGGGCTCACGTTAGTATCAGAATTTTTTATGGGCACTCTGCTGGTTAGTTGATGCAACACAGTATCTTGTGCTGCATTTTCTCAACTGCCTTTGTAAACACTGGAGCCTTAATAGATCATTTTGAAGGAAGCCACCATCCTGCTGTATCCGTTGGTAGCCTTCTTTCAGTTTTCTGACATATCCTTAATCTGATGCTCAGCTTTGTCATTTGGATCAATAGTAAACCAGATAAGATGTCTTCTACTTGCAAGGCTATAGCTATAAAAGGTATTTGAAAAATAAATTCACTTTTTATGTCCATGCCACAAACCTGGGGAGTACTAATTTGTCATTTGTCTCTCCATCTGTCTGTAAACAGTCAGTTAAATGGGTTATTGATGAGAATAAGGTGACTTATACTTGAAACAAGAGTAATATAGAAATAAACTTCATAGTAAATTTCTTAGATTCCTACAAAAAGATATCTTTTTATCAAAATTAACATTTAGTTTTATATTGTTTCTATTCCAAATCCTCAATAATAACAGTTTATTAGAAGTTATACTTTATAAAAATTTTTATATTATTTAATCTTTATGATCTCTATAACATAACTTTTATAATTTGAAATGCATTTGTTATTCATTCAAAAAGTATTTTATCTAATGCCCACTATACATAAAAGCACTGTTTTAGACACTACAAATTCTGTATATTAAAAAAAAGTTAGTGATAATAGAAGAGATTAGAATTGTAGCATTTTAGTGTAGAAAGGATCCCAGAATTTATCTCCAAACTTATCATTTTACAGGAACTAAATCATAGCCATTTTGTAAATCACAGTAAACCAGCCACTTAGTAGCATTATTTTTTGGTTGTTATATAACATAAACTGATAAACCTTTCAAAATAAACCCATACTTTAATTTTTTTGAGTTTGTGTTTTCTCATCTATAGAGTGACAGTAATTCTGGCTTCCAGAACAAGGATATTTTGAATATTAACTAAAATGTTATTATGGAGCATTTCACAATTTAACTGCTATCTAAGGATAAAAAATATTTCTTGTAAGAGAGTATATCAAAATGTAAACCATGGTTACCTCAGGTTTGTAAGAAGCAGGCTGGTCACTGCTTTCTTCTTTATATTTCTCTTTATTTTTGAAATGTTTCTAATGAATCTCATTACTTTTATAATAAAAATTAAAGGTTTTTTTTTTCCTTTTTTCTTTTAACTTTATATTGTGGTGTAACTTTAGATTTATAGAAAAGTTGCAAGAATGGTGCAAAGAATTCTCATGTGTCCTTCACCCAAATTCCCCAAGTGCAACCATTTGGAAAAAGATGCAGATGTGATACTCCTTTGCCTTCATATCTTTAGTGCATATTTCCTAAAAAGAGGACATTCTCTTATATAACCAGATTTAGTTATCAAAATCAGGCATTTAACATAAATACTATTATCTAATCCATGAACCTGATGTAGATTTCACCAATAATGTACTCTTTATAAAAGAAAAGGCAGGATTGGGCACCGCATTCAATTGTTATGTCATTTTAGTCTTCATTAATCTGCAATCATTCCTCGTGTGTGTGTGTGTGTGTGTGTGTGTGCGCGCGCGTGCACATTCACATGTGCTACATGCACACTTTATGACATTGACATTTTCTAATACAGGCCAATTCTATTGTCTTTTATTTTGGATTTACCTGATGTTTCCTCATAATCGAATTCAGGTTATGCACTTTGGTAATACTAGAGGAGCAATGTGCTCTTCTCTGTGCATCGCATCAGAAAGCATGTAGTGATGTTAACTTTGATTATTTGGTACATTATTTTTTTTCCCTTTAAGATCAATAAATATTTTGTGGAAAGCCAATTTGAAACTATGTAAATACCCTATTATTTCTCAAACTTTTACCCACTACATTAGCGTCCTTTGGCACCTGAAACAGCAATTGTTATGATGGTTACCAAATGGTAAAATTTATTCTCAAAATCGCTACTAGTTCCAGATATAAAATCAGATGTGTAGTTTGATGGGAATAACGAAAATCACCTCTCGTGTTAAACAAAAAAAGCTGAAGAGGAATGGAAGAGATAACACCAAAATGCTAACAGAGCTTATATTAGTCTTAGGGTAATGAAATTGTAGATGATCTCCTTCTTACTTTATTTTTTCAATTTTTAATTTTCCCAATTTTTCAACACTTTTACAATATATAATTCATAACTTTGAATGGCTTTCTAAAATATATGTTTTTTTGTTTCCAATTGATCCACAAAGAGCTTAAGGGAGTTACTAAGATGTTGATTTAAGAATTGTGATGTGCTTGAACTTAGAACACTTGTTACACTAGAATTAAAACATAGCCATTGCAAACAGACCACCTATGCTGGGATAAGGTACAACTAAAATAGTCTTTGATTTGCAAATCTTTCTTCCCCACTTTAACCACTAAACCTTGGCACTATGCTTTACCAGCTCAGTTGCCTCCCTTCTTTCAAAGAGAAAAGGTATAGAATAGTGGCAGGAAGGTTAAGAGAAGTACAGAGTTCAGGGAATGACTTATAGATGGAGGTGGTTTATGATGTGATTTTTAAAAGATGGCTAGATTGAAGGCTAGACGACTTAGGTTTGATTTAAATATTACCACTCTGAGGACCTTGGCTACCATTTTGAGAATAGGTAATAGTTACCAAGTCAGATTTTTAGTTAGTGCTTAGCTTCTAATTGAAACCTTTAATGCATAGCCTTAATGAGGTTTGTTAAGAATTTATGAGTATAATTGAATTTATTTGTACATTTATGTGTACATTTATCTTTTCCATTATCTCAGAAATCCCATCCATAGTGTGGAACTGAAGTAGAGAATGCAACAGATGGATTCAATCAGTTGTTTGAAATAGTTCCCCCAGAGGCACATATCTTAGCCAAGTAAATGAAATAATTTTTTTAAAACTGCATGTTAGTATCAATAAAACTAAGGCACATTATTGGAAAACTAAAGGTGGAACCTACCACAAGTCTTGGGTGCTTCAAAGGAACCAGGAGGTAAATAAGATTGTTTCTGAATTTAATATTTAAATATGAGTTTTAAAGTAACTATTTGCAATGTAACTCAGAAGGCTGGTCAGGGTCAGTGAAGAGAATAAGCCAGGCAGACTATAATGAACATCAAACAATGAGGACACTAGGAATGAATACTTTTTATTTTTTCTGTACCTGAAGCAAACATGCTCAAATACAAATGTTCTGTTTACAAAGACTACTTTTATAATGAGAGAAGAACCATAATTGTATCAAAGGAAGAAACCATTATTTATTAAGCCCTTTCTGTGAACCAGTCACTATGAGGTTGGTTGGTTGGTTTGTTTTTTGCCAAAGGGAAATCTGACACTTTAAGCAGTAACATGGTTATGGTTAATATAGCCAGTAAAATATCCTAATCTAACGGATTCTCATTTAATTGTATCATGCTACTTTCCCATGGGTAGCATTTCTGGTTCCCCTAAAGCTTGAACATCTTTATGCTAAGAAAATGAATTTTTGTCTCAGGAAAAAAGAAACAGACTCAAAAACTATTACCCAGTGGTTAAGAAAAGTAGAAATTCTTAGAAATTAAGTTATTCTTGAGGCAGCTAGAATAAAAAAAAAAAAACATTTAGTTTTGAAGTAGCTATAAAGAGTGGATCTTCTTGTTTCTTAAATTCATAGTCAGAACGTTAAGCTGGTTGAGTCTTTATATCATAATCCAACCTTCTCGTTTTCCATTTGGGAGAAAACTGAGGTGAGGAGAAATTTAGTGGGTAAGAGTGATTTGGCTGAGACCTCACTGGTGTCAATCCCTTACTTAAATCCTCCAGTACTGCTTCAGAAACCTCAAGAAAGAAATCCAAACTGCTTAGACTAGCACCTTTCATCATCATCTACTTCTTGCTTATATTTTGGCTTCAGCTTCATGTATCCCCCTTTCTACTCTATCCTCAGGCATACTATTTAAAACTTTTATTCTAATCGCTTCTTTCTTACCCTTATTCTCCATACCATGCCCTACACATTCAATTTCCTTCTCACTGGGTTGATTGTGTGTACACTTTGAGATGTATCACAGGCACTGTTTTCTCCAAGAAGCCTTTACTGGTCTCTCAAGTCTGGTTTAGAGGCCCCTCTCCAGAGTTCTTATTACTGTCTGTCCTGACATAGTACTGATCTCATTAATTATATTACAGTAGTGAATAATATTTGAATATGGCTTTACTGTCTGTTATGGACAAAGTGAGGGATAATGTGGGAATTATTACGCTGTGTAGTAGTGCAATAATTGTATACAAGAGACTTGATATGCACAACTAACGTTGGCTTCAGAATTTCTGTATAGGAGGAGCTTATGTGGACAAATTAATTGGAATGGATGAGAATAAGACCCAAAGCTATTTTTGTTTAGCACTTCAAAGGAATGGGAAGGCAGAACAAGATGGAGACACGAAGGGATGCTGTTGGTGATTCCAAATCAAGATCCCTCTCAACTGCCATTTTCTTTGTGGATTCTTTTCTAATTTAACCTTTTCCCCTCTTCATAAAAGGCTGAGAGCACATCTTCTTTCCTGCCTGTCTATGGTTTGTTTTTGTATTTTTTATGTACTTATTCCCCCTCCCTTGCTTATACTGTATATTGTATTGTATATGAGTATATAACTGTATTTTAATTATTTTTGTAAAGCTTCCAAAACCTGTTGTATAGTGTCTGATTTAGAGTAATTAATTACACAGTAAATAACTAGTGAATCTTGAATGAATGATTAAGTCAGTACTTCTCAACCTTGATACCATTTTCAAATCACCTGCAGAGCATTTAGAAAATATGAATTCCAAAGTCTAGAATAACTCCAAAGATTAGAATAAAAGCTTTGAATAGTATGCCTCAGAAATTCTGATTTTATTAACCTGAGATGGAACAGGCATTCTTTTTGGGGGTGTTTTGTTGTAGTGGTTGTTCTTATTGTGTTAAGTTTTTCAGGGTTGAAATCTCTGGCATTAGATTCTTTGTATAAACAATGAGTCTCAAATATGGACTCCTAGACCTAGCAGCACCAGCATCTCCCAGAAACATTTTGGAAATGTAAATTCTTGGGCCCCTACACCAGAGCTAGTGAATGAAAAGCACTGAGGGAAGGCCTCAGCAACCTGTGTTTTTGAGCCCTCCAGATAATCTTGAGACATGCTAGAGTTTGAGAACTGATTTAAGATAAATGTTTTTCTATAAATAAAATATCAACTATGAGAATCAAAATACATTTTGTAATCATCCCAAAAGATTGTAACAATAAATGACCATTATAAATAAATGAGAATACATCACAAGCACAATGGAATTGTACTTGTGGAAATAAGCTTTGTAGTGTTTTATAACTGTTTAAGGTGTTTACTTTTTATATGAAATGTTCTCCATAATAATTTTCATAATAATCTAAATAAAATAGGCTATATTAGGCCTATTAGGAAAAGCATATGAAAAGTCTGGCATTGGATACGGAAGCTTCGGAGTCAAGGATACCTTTCCATAGTTTCTTAGATAAAAACCTATCTGCTTTTTTTGGACAGTAACATTTTCTCTTTCTGTTGTGTCGTTTGACTGTGTGCCACTTGATAGCTTTGTCTATTTCTATGGAAACCAAGTTAGTGGATAGAGCCAAGGCTTGGAGGAGGCATTGGGGAGAAATATTAGAAGAGTTCAGCCACAGAGCAGCTAAAGATGTTGCCTTTCCTTCAGTCAAATCCCGTTTGAGAGCCAGAATCTGTTTTAAGCCAGAGAGATGTTCTTGGCTGATGTATTGTCTAGCTGCTCTGCCAGATGGATGAACATCTTAAACTTGGAAAATAACAAATAAAACTCCTTTTCTGTCTTTGAAGTGCCATTCTTAGCCTTCCCTTAGAGAATTGTCAAATAGCTAAAAAATAAATAATAAAATTTAAAAATAAAGTTTTTAAAGATTAGCTTAAGATGGCATGTCGGTAATGTGATTACCATCATAGTTCTTGAGTAATTAGAAAATTTAGGTGTAAACCCAGAAATTTAGACTTGATAATCAGAAATTTAAGGAAAAAGGGAGAATGTCTGTGATTGGGAAAAGCAATGCAGATACAATGTCATTTATCGAGCTCAGTGAGTTCAGTGTTATTTAAAAACTTGGTTTTTTGTAACTGTTTGCCTTCCTATAAAGATTTCTGTTAAATAAAAGACCAAGAAACCAGAGTACAACCAGGCATCTAAACCAATTCAGACAACAAAATGATCCAAGCAGATAAGAATAATGAGGAAAGGCCCTTCTCCTTTCTAATTCATTTATACTCTGTATTTGATATGGTAATGGTATCTCATGGTCTAAGTAAAAGAACAATGATACTAGATTGCATTGTACTGAGCTATTTTTATGTATATTTAAATTATATTTCAGTTAGTATGTAGAGGATCATTTTTCCAGTTTTATGCACTTTCATTTATCCCAGAAATTGCTGTCTTTAGATAAAACGGTTGAAGCAACTATTAATATAGATGACTCATAACTCTATATTTTGAATTTAACTATCTCTCCAAATCTTTAGATCCATATATATACTTTTTTTTGCTAGACATATTTATATAGATTTCCCTCACATGCCCCAAACTCCACATGTTAAAAAAACAGAACTCATAAATCTTTATCCCCATTTCTATTTTTCCTTCCATCTTTCAATTGTTGGCAGCATTCTCCATCTTGTACTCATTCAGGAGTTCTCTTCTATATTTCACTGTCTCCTTATTTCCATTTAACTCTCAACATTTCTAGTCTGGATTATTGTAGTAACCCCCTAACTAGTCACTCTACCTAAAGATATGTTCTGCTTAAACCAGTGCTTCATACCGCCCCCAGATGTCTTCTAAAAACATAAATCCACTTGTCATTTCCTTCTTAAACTCTTCATTGGCTCCCCATTACTCACACAATAAATTTTAGACTCTTTACCATGCTCTTTTAGACTCCTCATTTTCTAGCCCCTCTAATCCTGTTTTTTACTTCCTCTTACACAGCATTTCATAGTATAATAATATAGAATTATTTTCAGAGTCTGAGATTTGATTTTACTCTCTAAGAAGTTAGTCTTAGTGTTTCCTGGATGCTGACAATAATCATGAGACAAATGAGTTTACTACTCACAGAATAACAAAAAGCGTCAGTACCTATATGTTTGCATTGGTTTCCATTGCCCCAAGAACCATGGAAGAGTTGCAGAAGTCCCAAATGGATACTGCACACACAGTGGGTCTTCATCACAGCTGAGGAATATTGAATTTCCGGAATTGACTGCTTTAATAGTAAGCAGTAAGTAAGCCCACAGGAAAACATGACCTCATCCTTCAAATCTGTTGGTGCAAACACAACCTTGAGAAGTTGCCTAGGTAGAGTGGTCAAGACTTTGCACTCTTGGCATAAGAACATGCAGGGATGACCGGGACTCTTGGTAAATTGCCTCTTCTAACAATCTATCCCTTAGCCTGATATTTTCTTGACATGAGCATGCCATTCTATCAGCTACACTGATTAATCTGACCAATCCAGGCCAGAAACAAATCTGTTTAATATGTCTCGTGCATTTAATTAATAGGACTCAAAGCAGCAGGATGAGAACAACCTGCAGTATTGACTTCACCTATGCCCCTTAGTATTCTAGACTAAATCAGCCATGAATAAGCACCAAACGAAACAATGTCTTATTTTCTACATCTAGTATATACTCTAAGGCTACTCTGTTATCTATGATGACTCAATGCAAGTAAGACTGACTCTGACTGGCTTGCTGATCTTTGCTTTCATTGCCACTAATTACAGGAGACACTAGATGGACCAAAAAGCAAACCAAACCCAGTGAAGGAGTATTTCATGGCCCACTCTCCACCATATACAAACATATAACATGAAGAGGCACAAGTCACTTTAGTTCAGGATTAGCTGTTAAACTTGTATCATTATTACACTGATTTGGCTAAGCCACAGGCAGCAACAGCAAGTAGCTGCAGCTTCAGTAGTCTTACATAGCATAACCCAAGGCTCCTCACACATCAGAAGGAGCATATTAATCTGTATCCATCAGATTAAAATAAGGTTATGCCAATGTCTGTGTTTCTACATGTATAAGGGTCCACATTCAAGAGTTGCCATTAATTTTTCTATTTCATAGCATATGAATGGGGATGACAAATACAGAAGCAAATCAGGTCGCTAGCCTTAGCTGCTGTTTGATTCAAACAGCAACAAAATCTTTCTTTTTTTTAATCCCAAGATGCAGTACTGGCTCCAGAGGACAAAGAGAGCATTAATTGTCATTTCCCTCCTTCTACCTTTTGTTGTTTAAGGGATACCCTTCTTAGGTACTGAAGTTGTTGCTTTCTCTCCTTAGCCACAAAATCATTGTGTCCCATAGTTATAACTCTTCATCTTTTCTCCAGTCATCCCCTAATTGCACTCATAGTCCTTCATCAGGAACAGTAGGTACATATGGGACAAATTTACAGAGACCCTTTATATTCCTTACCTTAGCCCATATGAACATTACGGGAGGACTTGGTGAGCAGTGTACTCAATCAAGTGGTCATTATGGATATTAATGATCTAGGATTATGTCATTTGAAAAAAATATATCCAGATGACTGAACCATAATTGAATTTGACCTTCTAAGCCCCTTTTTGACCAGGCTGTCATCCACAGGGTGTACCAACCAGACCAGCTGGGATTGCTCTTAAGGAAAAGAAAGAAATATCATAACCAGGAATGGGCAGGGCAGAATTTTCAAAATGAGTGTATATAATCCCTCATCCTTTTGTCCTGATTATTTCCCAGGAGGCTGCCAAGAGCAGATGAGCTCTTTCTGGGGTTGCCACAACCAATAACCAAGCTGCCTCACTTAGAGGTGTGGACCAGGAGGAGGTAACTGAGATCGAGTCAGAAGTCTTCTTGAGTTTGTTTTCAAGGAGGCCATGCCAGCTCTTGACAGTTTTGTTGCCTGAAAATGGTAGGGGGCATAGAACGTGCATCAAATACTTTAGCTATGGGCTCGTTGTCAGATAGTCTTTATGACAAAGGCATACCATAGTTGGACTAGGATAGTCATAAAGTATGAAACCTAAAAACATGAAACAGTTTCATTTCAAGGGCTTCAATGCTGTGAGTGATTAGGGTAATCAGGCTGGAACAGCAATAGTATAACCTGAAAATGTTCTGCAGTGAGGTGAGCCTCATTGCACAAGGTGGCCCTGAAAGGCAGTGATCAGAAATCCCTGCTGGGAACAGGTAAGCGCAGTGCCCTGTGTAATAATGTGGTCTTCAGTGCAGGAAAAATAAGCCAACTTAGAAGAATACACAAGTCTGGTATGTTAGTTTGGTATCTAAATATATATTTAAAGGTTGGCTTTAGCTCAAGCGGTTACTTCGCCATGGCAGACTACTAAATATATATTTAAATCATCATATTATTTTTTAAATTAAATATAAATTATATTTTAATCAAAGCTTATATTTCATATTAAATAATGTAAAATAAAATTATACTCTATTAAATCTATAATTTTAATAAGCAATAAATATATTGTATTAAATATATTTCCTATTTTTTGAAAAAAATTATATTTAATAGTAAAATTTATATTAATTTATATTAAAAACACATACCTTTTACTTTGTGCCAAGTCTATTATGATGGATTCATTGTCATGTTTGGTGCAGTCATAGATCCATGTGGCAAATGGCCAGTGAGTGACCTGGGCAGTGTAGGCTTATTCAACGATCTTATTCCAGTCAATCTTATCAAAGAATAGTCCCTTCCTGTGGGCATCTACATGAGTAACTCAGACTGTTTGATTTGCAGCCACAATTTGTTTCCACTGTTTTTGTCTCTGAAGAGGGGTGTTCTTAATCTACCAGCTGTAGTCTTTCAAGTGGCCGACCAGAAGACTGGGGCATTGTCAACAGCCCAGGAGTTAGTAAGAACAGGCTCCATCCCAAGGAGTAGTGTCTAAGGTGAGGATAATGGCTTTCATTTCAGCCCACTGGGTTGACTTGCCCTTACTACAGGCATTCTTTCAGAGTTGTCACAGAGGTTGGACTGCCACCCAATTTATGATGGACTGCCTCCCAATGGACACCTTTGGGTTTTAACTTAGCCAGATCATCAGCATACCAGGGTAAGCCATTCAGAGGAACTTCTGTGCATCAAAGGCACCATTAAGCCAGCAGCTATGCTTCAGACAGTGGCCACCTCTACACCCGGTACTTTGTCCTCGTTGCCAGACAAGTCAGACGAGTCAGGCTGCAGTGGGGATCAGGTACATAGTGCAGTTGGCTCTGTGCTGGGCTTTGCATTCACTCTCACTTTTGAGCAACTGCTCATATGTCTCAACTAAGTGCACTTCTAATTTTTCCAGTCCCTCCAAAGTTCTGTATCAAAGAGCAAAGTCTTTATCAATTACTCTCATTTGTTTCCACTTTGGAGATTCCTGGGCTCAGTAGCCATCACCTCATTGTTTTCACCTCTTTGGCTTGCTGCCTCATTGTCATGCTAACATCCCTTCCTCTGCCTGCCCAGAGACATCATTAGAGCTCCTTGTTTTAATCCTACTCCTCATCATTCACACTCATTAATAGATAGGACAGTGGGGTCCCTTCCCTCCCCAACCTTGCCTACCACTTAGGCATGATCTCAGGGAGTCTTCCTCCTCTCTGAACCTGACCTGCAGAGCCCATGTCTTTACTCTTCAAGAAAACTATGTCTCTGTCAGCATCCTACCCTCGTGACCTGTACTGACAGGTCTTGAGTTTAATTTTACACTACTTTTTTCTTTTGTATATATTAACTTACTACAAGGTAATAAATTTGCCATGAGTACTGGTAGAAGACATAAGCCTACCTTCAGAGACCAAAAAAAAAAAAGCTTTATTACTAATTTCTGATAGCACAGTAAGTGGCACAAGCACTTTCATGTTTATATCAGATTCCCTTACCTCTAAGAACCATGAGGGACAAAACAGAGGACCCAGATGGACACTGAGCACATAGTGGATTTACCTTTGAGGAATGCTGAATTTTGGGACTCTCAGTATGTAATAGGCAAGCCTGCTCTTTGTCTAATGTGCAGAAGGGCAATATTACCTCATTCCTTAAGATTGCTCGCTGCAAACCCAGCTATGAAAAATGGTCCAGGTAAAGAAGAGTCAAGGATTTGCATTCTTGGTATACCCTGTAAGTACATGCAGGGCCACGCAGGGCCATGGCAGATTACCTCTCCCAATACTATTGTAGTATTTCCTAGGTTCATTTGTGTCTGCAGACGTTACAGAAAAGTTTGAAAGTTTGATATAATTAGATTACTGACATTTGTGACCTATATACTTCCTAGGGGTAATGATTCTCTTAAAAAATTAACATGGTAAATGCCTTAAGAGTTTATAAATATGTAATTATAAAGATATCATTAGAATTAATAAAAAATCATGTTTCTATTATTTCCTTTTCTGTTTTAAGCGATATCTTTTGGTATCTAATATAATTAGGATTCAGAATGAAATATGGTAGAGTGCCTCCCTTACGTTCATATGTGCTATTATATATAGTGATAATATTTCCATGGAAAAGATGTACACATATCTATAAGTGAACAAAAAAATGTAGTGAACATTTATATATATAGCAAACAATTGTTTTCTCCTCAACTACAATGAGAATAAATACAAGCGCTGACAACAGAGAGAGAACAAAAATGCAAAGATATTAATCAGAAAATATGTATATTCCAAAATGTTGGGGTATATATGTTTTCTCTTTGGTGTTCCAGTGGGGAAAGAGGCTGCTGTAGGCAGAGTAGACTAAGTCTTGAGCTTTGGAGTCTGTTAAAGTAATTGTTTCAACTGAAGAAGAAGCAAATAGCAAAGGCTCCTAGGAGCCAGTTATGGAAGCTGTGGTAGCCATTTTGGGAGAAACATAGCGGTGGGAATCCAGAGTGTTTTGAGGATCAGCTCCCAGTTGTATGGAAGTTAATGATGAAGGCATTTACCAAGAACAGACAATAGTTCTGTAGAATATGATTTCAGATATGTCTGCTTCAGAGATATACTCCCTGTTTTTCTACTGAATAAAAAGTGGTTATATTCACTCTAAAAATAATGAATTCTAAATATCAAGAAAATAAGAAGAATTTGGGGATATTCTTTGTCTTACTATGAGGCCATAGCTTTAGAAGAAGCTGTTCGTCTAAAGTTGTAACAGGAGCAGTACAGAGATCAAGTGTCAGGACCAGGAAGCAACCCTCTTGCTCAGTGACAATAACTGATATTCTTCATATCCCTAGACATAAGGCTGCAAAAGATCACGGTAAGAACCTATTCATCTTGTAATGGACTAGAGTTCCGTGTTAGCAGCTATAAAAATGAGCAAAGAGAAAAAAAGAAAACAACAGCAATCTTCTCTTTAAGCATGCAAACAGGAATTCCAGAATACACAAAGAAATCTAATGCTTAAAAATCTAACATCACTATACAGATCATAAATTCATTACTAGTGGAAGAAGATAAACAAGGCAAAAAGACAAGCCACACAGAGAAGATATTTTCAAAATCAACCAAGAATTAGTTTCCGGAATATGTAAATGACTCCTACAGATAAGTAAGAAAAGACAAATAGCTAAGATGGGAAATGAGTAAACAATACAAAAAAGTTATTCACAGAAAGAAGAAATAAATAGCCAACAAATATATAAAAATATTCCATTTCAATTAGGGAAATGAATATTAAATCCACGGTAAAACACAATTGTATACCCAGTTTATTGGCAAAGTTAGCAAGTCTAACAAAACCAAGTGTGGCAAGGGTGTGGAGAAATAAGAATTTTCATACCTTACTGGTGGAAATGTGAATTAGAGTAGCTACTTTATTGAACAACTTCAACCCAACAATTTAGCAAGTTTCAGACATTCTTGCACATTTACCAGAGAGATATGTATAAGAAAATTTATCACAGTATTCTCTATAATAGTAAAAAATGAGAAACATGTTAAATATTTCTCTAGAGAATAAGTACAATATATTATTTTCATATGACAGAATACTTTCTCCAGTGAAACTGTATGAACCAAAGCAACTTGGATAAATCTTAAACATTTGAGTAAAAGGTGACAAGTGACTCATATAGTACCATGTATACAAAGATTGGAAATATGTAAAACAATACTATGTAGCTTATGGATACATATTTATAAGAAATAAGATTATTAAAACATTCATTGGAATAATAAACATATTCAGGATACTGGTCTTTTAAGAAGGAGAGAAGTTAATGGAATTGGGGAAGAGCAAAAAGGGAACATTAACCAAATCTGTTATATTTTACTTCTATAAAAATGAGAAACTTTTATGTTATTGTTATTAAGATTTAATGACTTTGTGTTATTTTCTAAAAAAGGAATTTAGCTTAGAGGACTGAACAAACAAAAATACTATATATGGTTAAAAGTTTTATTTTGGGTTTTTTGCTTCCCAGATTCATTTCAAGTTCTAGTCTCCAGGTCAGAGAACTTTTCCATTCTCTTTTATCCTCTTAGATATTATACTCCTTTCATGCATTTGGAAAATATCCAAATGTTATAATCATTTACATTACAGACAAAAGAAGCTCTTTGTGTTAATAATTACAAGAATATTCAGATGAGGATTATGACTCCCTAACAAAAACAAAACAAAACAGTCAGTGTTTTAGAGACATTAGGAAATTTTTTCACATTTTAGTGGCATAAGACCTGATCCCAACAGCATTATTGTCCTTTCAGTGACTAAATCAGGACTTTTCTGTAACTTCAGCTCCCTTGCTTCTGCTCACTCACCATCAGTTTTCTTAAGAATATACACTCTTGATCTGTTATATTCTTTGCTCTTATACTGTTTTCTACCTCACCAGAAATTATAAAAGCAGATCCTAAAACAATCTACACCTCAGGATCAGTTTCTATGTGGCCCTAAGAGATGATACTGAATGATTACTTCCAAATCCTCCCCAAACTATTTGTGTTATAATAATTAACGAGAAAACGTAAGAGTCCTAATTTCAAGCAATAGTGAGGAAATGTTTAGACATTTTGTTTGTTTGCTTTTGTATTGAGGGGGCTTTACAGGAAGTAAAGTAGCTTGTAACATGGGTCCACAGAGTCATACAACCCTCAGAAAGTTACCAAATTGGCTTACTGCCTCAAACTAATATCTTCTTTTGCACTAACACTAGAAATATTCTCCTGATTTTAGCTGTAAGAGTTCTCTGTTCCCTCTGCTTATTCCTAGAATTGAGTTTGCATACACTGGGCATTTAATAAGTGCTTATTCATGAGATGAAGGAGGTTAACCTTGGTCCAAATGGATTATGTTGTTTCTAGTTCCAACATTCTGATGTTTCTCTGTCCTTTAGAATAGGAGAAGCTGGCCTGATCATATACCAGCTAAATTCCTATTAGGTATGCCCTGGTTGATTCTATATCATCATTATTTGTAAGTAGAGTATAGACATCTTTCTCAATGTAAAAAAAAAAGTCAGAAAGACTATTGTGTATAACATTCCACCAATTTTTTCCCTGTCCCTAACCTTGATTCTTTCCTTAATGACTAGCTGAACTATATATACTGTGTGTGATAAATCTTTCTATCTGCATGCCCTCTGTCGTGGGGCCACTCATGGTTCCACTTGAACATCTATGTTTTCTTGCCTCCACTGCACTGGAAAACTGTTCATAATAAAACCAGCAGACATTTGCTGAGCATTTGCTTTGTGTACTTTTCTAAGTACTTTACCAATATTATCTTGACCACTTCATATGCACAGTAATCTGAGGTACTGTTATTTCTAGTTTACAGATAAGGCAATAGAGGCATATGAAGATACTTTATTTAATCTGTAAAAATTCTCCATGACACTTCTGTGAGGAGCAAAGATGAAATCTATGTCATCTTTGTAATAAGTGAAGTGCAAACATTTTACTATTGGCTGCTTCAGAACAAGGCTTGTTGAATGTTTGTTGGATGAACAAGTAAACAAATTATCACTGAGGTATACCGTGTTTTATTTAGGTAGAATCCTGAAAATAATGTAAAATGTAAATACACCCAGCACTCTGTCACTCAGTAGTCTCCCACCCTCCACCAGCATGTTCTAGTTTCCTTTTCCTTCCCTTTTCCTCTAAATTTCAGAATCAAAATGATTGTCTGGTTTAATATCTTTAAAAGGTCATGATGAATTATTCTGTAATATTTGAAATGTTATGCTCAGAAAGGTCAAACCTTATTTTTTTAGTATGAAGTACCACATAGATTTGTTTTTCCTGGGTACTCTTTCTTTTTTCAAAGAAAAGATAATAAGAGATTTAGAGCAGGGTGCCCTCTTGAGGAAATTTTAGCACTTTCTGTCTCAAAAGCTGACACTGGGTGAAATTAGAAGTCCAGATAAATGATGTCCATTGCGAATGAAGCCCAGATACATAAAACATTAAAAAGTAAGAGTAAGAAAATAGCAGATATCTGAGAGTTAAAATTCTTAACTGTTACGATCTAATGTAGTAACTGTTAATAAGAATTTTTTAATAGAAACAAAACCTCTAGAATGTATTTTATTTCTTTTTATTTACTCAGTCTTTTAAGTAATATTTATTAAGTACCTATTTTGTGCCAGGAACTATGCCAAGTACAGTGGTCACTGAAACATAGTCCCTGCTTTCATGTAGCTTACAACTTGTGAGAGAGATCACAGTGAAGGGGAAAAAAAACAAATGTATATATGAAACTACAAACTGAGAAAAGTAAAATGAACACTATGATGGTGCTAGAATACAAAGCAAAATAAATTCTACTTAAGATAGTCAAGGACAAGCCTCTGAGAAGAAATAACTAAGATGATTCAGTTTGGTTTCAGTCCATTTCAAATCTGCCCATCTAATATAGACAGTCTTCTGGACTCCTTTTCTAGATTTTCTTATCTCTGCCCTAACTCTTGAGCTGAGTTGAGTCCTGTTTGTGCCCCTGTGGGCAGCAGTCAACTCTCATTCTTCCTTCTGTACCTCATTGTTGTTCTAGCTAGTCTCCTTTACCTTTGAGCCTCATAGTCCTTACTTTGATGGGGAGAGGGGCGTGGGTGGAGCTGCTTACATAACAAATGTCTTTGTTACTAATTCTGATAGCCCCTCATAGTAGAACATCAATGCATTATAATGCCAAAAGTCCACATTTCCAACAAAGTTAAGAAATAGAGAGGATCTCAGAACATGAAAAGGACGAATAACCCTGCCTACTATGGTTTGAATGGGGAGAGAAAATAGGCATGAAATAGGCAGAGAACTTGATCATGCAATACAGTTGATCATGTTGACTGAAATATCTGTTGTCTCAAGCATATTGAGAGCTTATTTCACAAAGTTATTATATTTTGAATATAAATAGTGTGTACTGTGTTGGCCAGAATGTGCTAAAACTAATATGCTTATTGCTGCTACTTGAAAGCAATCTGGAGAATATACCAAAAACCATAAAACTCCTTTGATCCAGTAAATTGGTTCCTGATATTTTACTCTAATGAAAAAAATTAAGAAAAAGACTATGTGAAAAAAGATGTACATTGTAGCATTTTCTATAAAGAAAATATTAAAAACAATATTAGAATGGTTAAATAAAATATGTTGCTTTAACACAATGAAATAGTGACTAGCTACCGTGTAAACTATATGCATATAGAAATTGGTTGGAAGGAAATATGAAAAAAATAAGAGTAGTAGAATTATAAGTATTTTTCCTTTTATTTTATCTGAATTTTATTACTTCTAGCAGAATAATTAAGACATTTAAAAATTTTTAAAAAGTGGCTCCAAACTAAATTTCTTCTTACCATCTCATGTTTTTTTAGGGAAATTATCGTTTCATGAAACTCTTGCTAACACGTAGAGCAAACTGGATGCAAAAGGATCTGGAAGAGATGACTCCTTTGCACTTGACCACTCGGCACAAGAGCCCTAAGTGTTTGGCGCTTCTGCTGAAGTTTATGGCACCAGGAGAAGTGGATACGCAGGATAAAAACAAGGTAACGGACTGCCAAAATCAAAGGCAAATAAGAGCAAAAAGCAAATGTTTCCTTTTATGCTGTGAAACCTCAAGGAAGAAGGCCTAAATTACCACCCATATACATGGTTGAACAATTCCAAGTTGCCACTTAAATTCTGTTGTTTAATCCTTCTAGCAACCACGTTTGGTAGGTAGTATCATCTCCTTTTTACAGATGGGAAATTAGAAGTCAGGAAGATTAAAATTCTGTCCAAGATCCCATTGGCCGTACTAGCCTTCAACCCAGGCCTGTCTAACCCACAAAGCCATTATTTGACAGCGAGTTGTGATAGTGACCGTGGTGGTTAGGTCTATGGTGGCCAGTGCCCAGGGTGGTGCACTGAGTGCATAGTTGTTGAATGGCCTGGGCTTTAGCATCACACTTCTTGGGTTTCAACAAGTAAGTTCCACTTGTTCTGTGTCCTTAGACAAATAACTCTACTCCTTATTCCTCAATTTTCTCATATGTTTAAATAATAGGTGTTGAAGAGAAAATGTTTGTGTGTGTGTGTGTGTGTGTGTGTATAAATGAATAAAATGTTTAGCACATAATCTAGTGCAGAGTATGCTCTCAACAAATATTAGCTATAAAATTATTATTATTCGTTTCATTTCAGTTCTAATATCACTTTGGCATTTGTTGCTAAGATCTACTATCTTCCTTACCTTTGAATTTTAATATATTATACATGTTGGTCATTGCTTTAATTAACTGTTTATTGCTCTCATCATTCTACATAGGGGGAAAAAATCTGGTCTTCAGTTAGACAAGTGCAATAATCCTCTTCATTTCCACCAGGAACTTAATTATAGAGTCTTGCTCACTCTAACACTCCCATGTAATTAAAACTCTTATGATTAAATCCACTGGGTTATATTCAATAATACTCTCATAGTGTTCTCTATGTAGTTTTCAGATTTTATTTGGTAGTCACTAACATAACCCAGAGTTTTATAATCAACTTTATTTTACAGCTTTTGTAAACTAAAATATTTCTAACTCAGCATTTCTAGTGCTAATATTTCACTGAAAAGAGCACGTTGATAAATCCATAATACCTGTTAATCATATGAGAAACTACAAATGTCTTTGAGCTTTATAATATCTTCCCCAAATATTCTAGAAACTTTCTACTGTCTTCCACCATCTGTTTATTCTTCCATATTGAACAGAGATGGGAGATTATCCAGTCAGACAGATGAAAAATGGATCTACATAGTCCAGGCAGACACAGAGAAGAGAGCAAAACAAAATCCTAGAGCAGTGTTTCTCAAATTATCTGAGTGAAAGGATCAGTTTGTTAGTCTTTTAATTTCCAATCTGTCACAGACCAATAATTGTATAACATACATTAAAAATAAACAACAAAAAATGAACAACACAATTAAAAAATGGACCAAGAACTTGAATAGACATTTCTCCAAAGAAGATATACAGATAGACAGCAAACACTTGAAAAGATGTTCAACATCACTAATCATTAAAGAAATACAAATTAAAACCACCATGACATAGTATTTCACACCCTTTAGGATGCTATTATCTCACACATACACACAAAAAAATAACAAGTGCTGGTGAGTATATAAAGAAATTTGAACCCTTGTGCAGTACTGGTAGGAATATAAAATGGTACAGCCACTGTGGAAAATAGTATGGCAGTTCCTCAAAAAATTAAACATAGAATTACCATATGATCCAGTAATTCGTTAAGAATTGAAACCAGAAACTAGGACAGGTATTTGTACATCTATGTTCATATCAACATTATTCACAATAGCTAAAAAAATGGAAAATTCTGTTGCCAGATGGCTAGATAAATAAAATATAGTATATACCTACAGTAGGATATCATTCAGCCTTAAAAGGAATGAAATTCTGACACATGCTACAACATGCATGAACTTTGAAGGCATTAAGCTAAGTGAAATAAACACGAAAGGATAAATATTACATGATTCTACTTATGAGATACCTAGCCAAGGGCTAGGAGGAGGTGAGAATTGGGAGTTATTGTTAAATGAGTATGGAGTTTCAGTTTGGGAAGATGAAAAATAGTGGGGATAGATGGTGCTGATGGTTGCACAATAATGTGAATGTACTTAATGCTACTGAACTGTACACTTAAAAACAGCTAAAATAGTATTTTTTTTATGTATATTTTACCACAGTAAAAAAAAGAGAAAACTACTAGAAAAATAAAAAAACAGAGATATAGAAAATACAACCTCAAATTTTTTACTATTAGACTCAGCAGACATAATGTTACATTTCACTAAAAATATTCAGAACAAACAACATGGGAAAAAAGAATTACAGAAACTGTACATGTTGTATATTGAAAATGTAGTTATAGGCAATTAATTGATATTATGTCTGTGACTTTTTTCCTGCAGTTATTACTAAATAAAAAGTAATAAGTTAAATGGTGACTCTTCATATTAATGCCTGTAGGTACACATTGAATGAATACCATGTATGTCGATATTTAAAATTTTTAATGTGACAAGTTAAATGATCTAATTCTAGATTGGATGGATAACTGCTACTTGAAAGGATAATGTATATCTAAATTATTTTTATGTGTCTTCTTAATAACTCTCCCAGTGGGGACAGCAGCCTCACTGAGGTATGTTGATGAGAATGCAAAAGCAATTTCAAAGCAATGCCAACAAGTTCAGGATGTTCACTTTTAACTTATATCTAAAAAATGTATCTTTCATTAGTAAGTAGGTCTAACAATTTATCTACTAAGATTGTAGTTATATTTATCCTTTGATATAAGAAACAGACTCCAGGCCTGTGCATGGATCTATGCATGGATCTTCTTTTTGATAAATATTAAAATTCAAAACATTCTATCAAATTTTTAGATACTCGGCATAATATCAAGATCATCACTTACTTTGTTGATAATTATTCATAAATTATTGGGCTGCTTTTCTCTTTCTCAGTATTATCATTTAGTAGTATCTGATGACCTAAATGCCTGTCATGATTAAGAGGGAAGATTCTGGAGTGAGACTGCCTGGGTTAAAATCTCAATTCGGCTACTTATTACCTTTATGTCCTTGAGCAGACTACTTATCCTCCTTGTGCTCATTTTTCTCTTCAGTCATATATAAATTCAAGAGTATTTATTTCCCAGAGTTATCATGACAACTGCATGAGATAAAACTCATACAACAGTGCCTATTACACAGTAAAAGCTTGGGGAACATCTTTTGTTGCGTTGTTACTGTTACTGTCATTGTTGGTTTGAGAATCTCAATTTTGCAGCAAACAGCTCTGCACTGGAGTGCCTACTACAATAACCCTGAGCATGTGAAGCTGCTTATCAAGCATGATTCCAACATTGGGATTCCTGATGTCGAAGGCAAGATCCCTCTTCACTGGGCGGCCAACCACAAAGATCCGAGTGCTGTTCACACAGCGCGGTGTATTCTGGTGAGTACAGTGGTGCTGCTAAACCTCAATGCCCTTTCCAATTTTTTTTTCCTATGAAATACCTGATATACACCAAATCATATACTGTATATGCCACGCAAGCAAATTATGAAGAAATAAAATACAACAAATGTGAACCCATCACTCAAGAAATAGAACATTTTAATACCATTCTATGACAATATAGAAGTTCCTGCATGCCAGATTCCAAATGCATTCTCTCCCCATGCTCATTCCTGTTCTCCATCAACTACTTTCCTGAATTTCTATTTATCACTCCCTGACTTTGTTGTATACTTGTTTTTATTAAATAGTAAATAGATATAAGTGATTATTTGTAAAATACATGTAAGATATTAAGAATAGGGAAACAACAAATATTCATGCACTCATCACTGAGATTAAGTAAAAGTACATTACTGTTATTACCTTTCAAGTTCCCTGGGTACTTCTCAGTACCATTGGATTCTCTCCTTTCTCAAAGGCAACCACCAGCCTCAATTTTGTGTTATCATTCCACTGATTTTCATTATAGTTTTTCCACATATATTCATGCCCCTAAACAATATATTATTTATTTTTTAATGTTTTTGAATTTTATATACATGGAGTCATATTTTATGTATTTTTTTGCAACATGATTTTCTTGTTCAACATCATGCTGGTGATTTTATCTATATTGCTTTGTGTAGCTATAATATATTAATTTTTATGGCTACATAGTACTTCATTTTATGAATAAACCACACATTATTCATTCTGTTTTTGACAAACATTTAGAACTGTTTCCAGTTTTTTTTGTTGTTTATAGACAATGCTGCTTTGAACTTTTTTTAGCATATCCATGGGTATATATTTAACTGGTTAAAGTGTATAGAAATGCAATTGCTATTTTTGCCCATTATATATCTACCCAACTTGCTATACTTTTTTATTGGTTTTGGCTATTTATCAGTAGATTTTTTTGAGGTTTTCTGATCACTCCTTCCCAAATTTCTGCTTACATACTATGGTAATTTAATATTTTGTCCTATTTTTGTGCAATATAAGTTAGATGTTAAAAGTTATTATTTTGTATTTACAATGATTATTTATTTCTATATACATGTTTATTAATTTCTTTGCTCTGCATTTGTTCTTGAATCTCAATTTTTTCCTAAAGTTATTATCTTCCTGAAATATAATTATTAGAACTTCCTTTATTGTCTATTTATTGATGTTAAACTCTTTATTTTTTAAAATAAGAATGTTTGTATTTCTCTGTTGCACTCAAATACATAATTTTCCTATATACAGGAAACTCTAGGCAATTACTTTTCTCAACTCTTTCAGACTATTATTTTGCTGCTTTCTGCCTATCATTGTTTCTCTTAGTCTAATTGTCATTTCTCTAGAGTTGATTCATCTTTCCTCTCAGGCTGCTTTTAAATCCTTCTCTATATGATATTCTACAATGTTTGCTGCAGTGTGTGTAGGTGTGGCTTTTTTTTCTCTCTATTTGATATACATTCTGATTATTGTATCTCAGTTCTGGAAAATATATAGCCATTATCTTTTAAAATATTGACTCCTTTTCATTGTCTCTACTCTTGCTTTTATGTTCTCTATTTATACATATTTTAGACCTTTTCATTTTATTCTCTATGCCTCTTAACTTCTCTTTTACATTTTTTTCTTCAGCTGAGTCCAACTACTTGTTTACCATATTCATTGACTCTTTAATCTTAGTAATTATATTTCACTAATAAAAGTTCTATTTTGTTCTTTTTCAGATCTGCCTAGTTATTTTGATAGTTTTTTATCCTTGCTCACTTTTTATTTCACTTTTTATTTTTGTGCATGTTTTATTGATAGTTATTTTGTATTTTTTTTTAAATCTATGATGTTTAGTTATAGTCCTCAGGTTTCGGAAACCCTGAGGGATTACTCTAATGAAAATACTATGAGAAATAAATTATGAGGGAGAAGGAAAACTGAAGATATTATGTGGTGGGCTGGGGAGAGTCAAATATGCTATCCCCTTTCAAGAAAGTAAATATTTCTGTTTATATGATGGAAACTATGTGCTGATTCATTCTCATTAAGGCTCTAGCAAGTTCGTCAGAAAGACTTTATATAGAGAGACCTTGGGAAAGACTCAGCGGGGGAATTTCCTGGTGTGAGCTATTGGTGGGGAAAGAGTATTTTTCCTTTATTGGGGTTTATTTTGTTAATTGATGTTTGAAGAAACCCCATTTCTTTCATAGTTGAAGCTAAGCAGAAGTAATTTAATGTTAATTAAAAAATCATATTAGTATTCCCAAAGTACATTCAAGCTGTTAGTTGGGAAAAGGCTTGTCCAAAATTTTTTCTCATGGTTTTGTTTGCACAGCTATTATATATTCTTTATGTGTGAAGTCCTAGGATGATTCTCACTCATAATATCTTATTTCCTCACATATTTGTCTTTTTTTTCCCCTTCTAAACATATCTTAGTCTTTGGGGAACTCAAGAGCCTAAAATACCATCATGGTAATATTCTACATCTTTTTTTTGAATTGTTTATAATATGGTTTTTTTCCTTTCTTTTTCTTTTTTCTTTCTTTCTTTTTTCTTTTTTCTTTTTCTTTTTTTTTTTTTGTAAAATAATCTGACTGTATAGGCAGCTGTAAATCTGGGATGGCCCTTCAGAGACAATGAAAAAGAGGTCTTGCCCTTTGTTATGACCTAATCTAGGAAGGGACATGACATTGGGTGAAGTAACTCTTTATAACTGAAGCAGTTCCAGAAGGCTTACTGTTTAGGGTCATCTGCTGGCAGTATTCCCAGCAGTGCGGGAAATAAGTCCTTTAGTGTTGAAGGGGAGCCTTAGTAGTGTATCATAGTGTTTGCTACAAAGATCCAGTAGAAAAAGGAATAAATGTTGTGAACTGTCAATTTACAGAGAAATTAAACTGAATAGCCAATTAATATATGATTAAAAAAATTTCAGCCTCATTTATAAAATAAATACAAATTAAAACACCGGTGAAATATCTTTTATACCTATAAGGAGAAAATGCAGTAAGCTTGATAATACCAAATGGCTTATTTGTATCAGCTTTTGGGGAAGTAAAAACTTTTATACATTAGCATGGACATGTTAATTGGTACAACCATTTGGGGAACAGCTTCACAATATCCAGTTGAAGATGCAGAATGTCCTTTAACCTCGCAATTCCCATTCTACAGGTCTGGCTAGAGAAAAATTGCACACATGTGCCACAAGGGGACAAGTAAAAGAAGTATGTTTATTGCAGCATAATTGTTAATAGTGGGGAAAAATGTAAATAACCTGAATGTCCCTTAGTAGGAGAATAGATAACTAAGTTGTGGTTTAACAAATGAAACTCAAAAGCATAGTGTTGAAAGAAAAAATTTCCAAAGGATATACATAGTATAATTCATAAGTGTATATGTTAATAACACATGAAATTTATGTATTATTTGTGAATTCATACATATTTAGCAAAAGAACAAAACATACAGCTATAGCTCAATTCATAACAGATACCAAAGTACATTAGGCAAAATATTGATACCTGTTCAATCTAGATAGTCAGTACATGGTGTTATTCTCTTTTCTGTACTTTTCATAGTTAAATACAAAAATATTTTTAAAGACTTAGATGTATACTTTTTTCTAAATTTTATACTTTACTTGTGCTGAAAGAATATAGAGGTTTAGAAAACTGCTCAGTTAATACTTACAGCAAATGTGATTCATTGAGAAGTCAATGTCTGTCTGAACTCCCTGGTTCCTTAAAAACAGGATGCCGCTCCAACAGAGTCTTTACTGAACTGGCAAGACTACGAGGGTCGAACACCCCTTCACTTTGCAGTTGCCGATGGGAACTTGACAGTGGTCGATGTCTTGACCTCATATGAAAGCTGCAATATAACATCTTATGATAACTTATTTCGAACCCCACTTCATTGGGCAGCTTTACTAGGTGAGTTGAATGTGAATCAAAAGATCAGTAGGAGGAGGAACTGCATGAGTATAGGAAACTTTCTCTGACTTCTGTTCCACTAGATCCCATCTTCTGTTTAATTATTTTAATTTTTAATTATGTGACATTATTTTACACCTAAATCCATCTATTTGTGCCTAAATTTTAGTAATATAAATGTATTCTCTTTTATATTTGTTTTAATTTTAATATCTTGTCTTAGCATTTAATTTTTATTTAAAAGTAATATAAATTCATTTACAAATATAAATGTAAAATAATCCTCTTTTTATATTCAGTGTTTTTATTTTTAGGGAGAAGGGCTTTAATTTTATGTACAGATATGTTTGATATTTTCTTCCTATTTTGCTAATACGCCTTTTATGTAACCTTTTTGGGGATTCCTTTTTTAAATGAGAGAGTCATATATGTGTATATGTCTGCTTTGAAGGGGCAATCTGAGCGTCTTCTCTCTTAGTGAAGGCGTTTTACTCATTGAAAGTCATTGTTAGGAGATAAATAATTTATCTCCTAAAAAAAATGATCTTTTTCCTGCTATTCTGCTTTTTGAATACTATTAGTATTTGGGGGTTTTTTGTTTGTTTGTTTTTTGGTTTTTGCTTTTGTTTTCCTGTTTCCTTTGTTTTCTGCCTTTTAATGTATGGATTAGGTTTGTTGTTATTTGGTATGAATTGCCTAATGTTTTAGGAAGTTTTTAAGGTTTTATTAGTGGTTACTTTTAAATTGATCAAAAACTTTTTAAAATTTGAATCAGAGTCAAAAAAACAAAACTGTATCTGCTGATTCTAACCTATTTAAAGTGAGAAATTTAGCACACTTTTACTTAATATTCTTCTAGTATTTGTTAATATGGCCTGAGGTTTTTCCTCGATCATTATTATAGTCTTAGTTTTTACATTATGCATTGTATCTTTTGAAAATGATTTTTACATTTGCATTCAGTTTTATAGTCAGATTTATAATTGTTTTTAGAGTTCATTTCAATGTGGAGTTTCATCCCTTTTTTCTTTCTTTCTGCATTCTAGGAGGACTTAACAAATTTATCCCCATGTCACTAAATTGACTTTCTGTTCCCTAAGTTCTGCTTTCTTTCTGTTCCTAATATATTTTATTTGATTTCCTTCTCTCATCCATATTTCCTTTTATCTCAGCCTATGTCCCCTTTTACCTCATTCTGTTACCTTTTCATTTCAGTCTGTTTTCTTCTTAGGATGTTCTGTTTCACTGCAGAGGCCACCATTTCTTTGCACTAAATCAAGGTTACCAAACAGTTCCTTGAAATTTTCCTCTGGATCCTTCTCTAGATCATTTTCTGAGGTATGGTCTTATCTTTCTGTTGGTGTTCCTTTTCCCCTGTCCTATAATATGTTTTTATATAGCCTTTACTAAATGCTTCTCTTTATCCTTCAAACAAAGTAAGATATGTTTCAGTTGACTATGTGACATGGATTTCCTTTGATCCTACTTTCATCCATTTGTGTTACAGAGAACTCAGTCTCAAACTATGGCTGGAGAGCAGGTAGATGAGAAGAACTCTCACTAAATTCTGTTGTTCTGTCTGGCTCTCATACAACGTATGCTTGCTCTGTTAATGTGACATCTTCTTCGTTGCCTGGTTCCCCAATATGCTGAAGCAAGAGAATTTATGAAATTAAGATTTCCTAAGTATAGTACTGACAGGTTTGTTCATTCTTTGATCCTTTCATCAGTTCTTCACTTGTGGAGACCACATCCTCCAGATTGTACTGTAGAATATTTTCTTCACCACCACATCATTCCTGCACATTTGTTTCCTATGATTTGAACTCACTGCCTAGATGTTAAAATATTGGAAGAGGAAGATTAGAGGGCAGGAATAGAAGACCTCGGAGATTCAGGAGATTGAATTGTAGTTTGTTCTTCTGAACAGTAGGAGAGAGCAGGTGTGAAGTTCTGGTTGGTTATGCTGTGGAACCTGGAGACTGCAGGCATTGACGACTGAGAGGGGCTGCCTTTTAATGCACCTCCCTCCCTTCTTATAGGCAGTTTTATAAAGTGAAGCCAGGGAATGCAATGAGCTGATACCTAATATCGCTTTTTTTTCAGTCTGGCAATAATTAATGTTATTTCCTTCCTGATTGAACATTTAAGTTTTTAGTGTTGTAAGTTTTTGCCTTTGTTCTATATTATCATAGCATTTTATGAGAAGTAAGAAGAAGCTGCACTGAGGGCTGCTATTCAGAAGCCATTCTGAATGCTATACTATGCGCTACTGACTTTTCTTACCCTCTTTTTTAAAAAATAGATTATAAAGTAATTAATGTTCTTTGTATGTAACAGCTACCTTGTTTTCTCTGCTTCAGGCCATGCACAGATTGTCCATCTCCTTTTAGAAAGAAATAAATCTGGAACCATTCCTTCCGACAGCCAAGGAGCAACACCATTGCACTATGCAGCTCAGAGTAACTTTGCTGTAAGTAAAACATGACAATTATCTTTTTCTCTTGATTAAATTTTAATTTTGATACAATTGTAAATTTATTTGCATTTGTAAAAATGAAACTGTGAGATCCCATGTACCCTTCATCTTATTTACCCCAATGGTAATACCTTGCAAAAGCATAATACAATATCATACACAGAAAATTGACATTTATGTAATCCTGACCTTATTCAAATTTCACCATTTAACATGAGCTCATTTGTGGATGTTTGTACAGCAGTTATCTTTCAACAGTTGTTCATACTGTTAACTGATAGTCATGAGTTTTTGTAAAATTAATAGTCTTGATTTTTGTAAAATTGTTAGTCACATGTGAAGTTTTATACAGTTTTTATTTTAACTGTTTGGTGTTAACATTTTGCTTTACCATAAGTATACTTCATCTTTTTGTTTCTTTATAGCACTAAGGACAACTTAGTGTTCAACAATCTATAATTGTCCTGAAGGCAATGTGGCAAAGCTTTAGAACTAGACAAACCTTGGCTGGAATCTTGACTGTGCTATTTGCTAGCTGTATAACCTTGCACAAGTTTCTTAACCATTCTGACTGAGTCTTAGTTTCTTCATGTGTAAAATGGTCATAATTATACCTTTCCTTTCAGGATTGTTGTAAGAATTAGAGAAAATTTATGACAAGTGCCTAGGTTAGTCCTTGGCACTGAGCAGGTACTCAAGAAACTGAATGCATTTCTATGGTTACTTGTGTTAATTATGTATATTACATATCTAAGTAATAAAATGAATTATTGGTATTTCCAAAGATATTGAATATGATTTACAGTTCTTCCTTATCACCTTTATAGTTTACAAAGCACTTTCTCATCCATTATGTCACTCAGTCCAGCCAACAACATGATTGTCTCTAGGCTGCTTTAGCTTCCTGAGAATGAATGGCCACCAAGAACCACAGACTTATCCAGAGAGGCACACATTAAAACAGCCAAAATTGATTTTGCTGCCTTTTACATGATGTGCATGGTGAAACCCTTGGTGTCCTTAAATTATAAGAATGCTATCTTTAGCATGGTATAATTCCACCTTCCTGGCCTTACCAAATGCACCATTGAATAACTTGAGTACTCAGATGGCTAAAATATTTTATTTCCTACCCTTCTTTCTCTCCGGTGCTCAGAACAACTATAGTCTTTCCTGCCTGGCATTCATAAAAATTGATTTTATTTATCACCTAGAATTTTGATAAGCTATTATCTTCTTTTATCTTCCAAGATCTCTGAAAAATACAAAATAGATTTTGATGAGGATCTTGTTACAAACACATAAGAAGTTCAGTTGGCCCAGTCTAGCCAATCTGTGGAAATCAGAACTCAATCCATATTTCAACACAAGCGTATGAGATAGGACACATTATCTCTATTTATAGTTGAAGAAACCAGGGTTCCAAGAGATTAAATCACTTGCCCAATATCTTGAACCCAAGTTTTAGAATCCAAATTTAACATATGTACAGGTACCAGTAATTAAGTAACTGTGCTAATGATAGTAAGAAAGAATGGTAAGAAAGAATGGTAGTGTGGTTGTTTATTCAAAGAAATACTCACTTTAAATAATCAGCCAATCGTAGAGATGGTTTTTAAATAATTATGCAAATTTTCTAGGCTCAATTTCAAGCCCTTGACTTTCTTAGACTATTAATTCACAAGAGGTTACAGTTCTCTTTTTGAAAAATATCAGCAAACAACAACAACAAAACCTCACAATAATTTCATTTAATTTGAAAGCAGGTAAAAATACTTTGCTTCTTATTTGAAGTCACATATAACAGTGCTTTTGTTATCATAAAAAATAGTACTCTCTTGTCTCAAATTTTTAAATGAAGTTTTCTTACAGGAAACAGTTAAAGTTTTTTTAAAACATCCTTCAGTGAAAGATGATTCAGACCTTGAAGGAAGAACATCCTTTATGTGGGCCGCTGGGAAAGGCAGTGATGATGTCCTTAGGACTATGCTGAGTTTAAAATCTGACATTGATATTAACATGGCAGACAAATATGGAGGTACAGGTAAGAACTGGTGAACATAGTCAATTTGATTCCAAAGTGGAGATGGTGCTATAAAACTTATACAATAGTACCTTAAAATCATTATTCTTTATTTAATGTTAGACTTCCATCTTCACTTTTCCAGTTTAGGTTGTCAGGATCACTCCAAAGTCTTTGTTTCCTAAAGGTATTATGACTAAAATTAGCCTATGTTTCTACCTGGTAAATGAAGGCATTTATTTGGTTTAAGACCTTGGTTGCTTCTTAGACTTGATTATGGGAACTCTTCTGATTATCTTTGTGTAAAAAAAAAAAAAAAAAGCATAAACCTGTATCTAAAACTGTACATATTTAATATGCTTAATATGCTCTTTTCTCCGGTTTGAATAGAATTACCTTCTCCTAAATCTGCCATTTTAGAGATAACCTCCCATGACTCTAGAAGCTTCAGAGCTTCAAGTCAGCTTTGCATCAAAAGGTCTTACTAGATGCTTCTTTCAGTCTCTTTCTCTAATAAGAGAGCCCTTTAACTACGTGTTGGTTAATAAGAGAAGTATAATTTTCTTAGCATTCATTGTCAACTTGGAAGTTTCTTCCTTGTGTTCTGTATCCGAATTGGAAGAAAATTCACACCACAGCACAATAACACTGAATAGAATAAAAACTCAGCTACAAGCTTCTCAGTGTTATTTTTTTCTTACTTATGAAAACATAGTAGAACCATTTGTAGCTACCTGTGGTCCTGGGTAAGATCTTTTTTGGCCCCCAAAATTATTGATCCAGCAATGAGTGGTCGAGTGGAAAGGAAGTTACTACAGCTAGTATTCACTTTCCCTGTACCTATACCACCATACCCTCTAAGTTATTTTTTAACAAATAATTTAAGATAATATAGGTGTTGATACAGTCTTTAACTTCCATAAATATTTCTTTATCAAAGCCTCACAGTAGACCTTAAGCTTCTTAAGAGGTAAGTGCAGACATGTAGGACATTTAGTTTATAGGTAGTCTGAACATTTAATTTTTGTCTGACTTCCATTAGTATGCAGTCTTTTAATTTATCACTAGCCTTTTAGTTTAACTTTTTCATGTATGTTAATAAAGTATAGGTGAGGATATATGAATCCTTTTGACCAAAGATATCTTTCTGACGTACACCGTGGTTGGAATTCAGACATAAATTCTCAGATTCATTAAGTCCCTGGGCTCTTTCTCCTAAGGGAATTTTATTATATGTCAGAGATACTTCCTGACATTTTTTGTCTACGAAAGTGAGTTTCTCTCCATCATCTCTCTACAGGGTTTTTTTTTCCCTTCCCACTGGAAAAAAAAAGAGGTTTTATCAACAGCAATATATAGACATTATTTGGATCTTGATTCAAATAAATAAGCTATAAAAAATGATAAAGCCATCAGATACATGGGACTATCCTTTCTTTGCAATGCTGGGGCTAGGGCTTTGCAAAACACATTTCCTCCTTATCAGCAGATACCCTGTTAGATTCAGCCCTTATGTGGTAGCAGGAGACTGGAAGCTGAAAGAGGAGCAAGGGATTACATCTTTCTATCTGTTTACTGTACTGTGTTGTTTCCTGTTTCTAGCAGCATCACCCTAGTAAATCTGACACTTTGTTCCAATGGCAACAGTCAGTTTCACTTTGCAGTTTTATCATCACTCATGGTACCAGCCTCAGAGCACCCACTTCATAGGAACCAGAACCAGCCAAGCACAGCCCCTTCTCAGATGTCTGAGTTTCAGCTCCGCAGGGCTCCTCTTCTAAGCTTTTAAGTGTTAATAACTCCATCTTCTTGTTTCTGTTCCCCCAGTCCTAGAATTTGAAGCTGTTTTCTGCATTTACTACTTCTGTGAGACCTACGTGTTCTCTTTTTGCTTTTTCATTTCTTCAGTAGATAGCAACAATTCCTTATATTGAATTCTCTCTGTTAAAGTGTCTGGTGTGGTTTCTGTCTCCTAAATAAACCCTAACTGATATAGTGGTTGTGTTCCTAAAAATAAACACATGTCTTTCAGATATTCTTAGCAAAATATTTACAAATGGAAGGATACAACTCTAGATTTTTTTTCAAAATGATCAGAAGTGGATGAATAGATAGCAGTTAGATGAAACAAGATTAGCCATGTACTGGCAATTGCTGAAGCTGAGTGTTTACTGGACTATTGTCTTTAGTTTTGAATATGTTTGAAATTTTCCATAATATCAAGTTAGAGTTAAAAAAATAGCACTTCTATGTAAACTTGTAGCACTTTTTCAAAGAGGGAGCAACAGAAGTTAAGTCTAAGATTATTTTAACATAAAATAAATGCAAATAGTCAGAAAAGGGGAATTTCCTTTAATAAGATTATTTGTTCTATCTTGCTTACTTGACATTTTGTCTATTTTTTTATTTGACATTGATATTTATATGAAGAGTATCTTTTGTATCCTGATGCCATATCACAAAATGTAGAATTTCAGAATTAGAAAGTACCTTAAAATTAGATGTAGTCCAGGGTTTTCCAAGCCATGTTCTTCAGGACAGCAGGTTTCTGTAGAGGTGCTTGAAGTGTTGCCGAGGGCATGGATGCTTAAATGGATAACCCTCTACCCCTACTTTAGTCAGAACAGCTCTCATCTGTTTATATGTTGAATGTTTTATAAGTTTTCATTTGGAGCAGGGCAAGCATTTTTATACTGTGAAAATGTGAAAATCACTGAAGTATATTACGCTTCAGTCTGACTTATAAACATTCTCAGTAGTGGTCTTTAGTTTCTGTTTTAACAGCTCCAATCTGAGGGGGCCACTGTTAATCCTCTTTACCTAACTCTTTTAGAATATTCTTCTTCATATTGAGCCAAACTGAATGTTCCACTCTGTGCTTTTTTCCCACGTGACAACACTTCAGATATGTGAAATATCTCACGCCTGTCTGAATCCCATCTAGGCCAAACTAACACGCATTCAGATCAGAGTTGTCAAACTCAAGTATGCATTAGAATTACTGGGGGTGTTAGTTTAAATACAGACTATATGGACAGAGATCCTATTTCACATTCCGTCAACAAGTCTTGTTGACTCCATCTCCAAAATGTATTCTGTCTTTCTACTTCTCTCCATCTCCTTTCCTGTCACCCTCTTTCCAGCTATCACTTTTTACCCAGTATACTACAATAGTCTTAACTGATCTCACTGCTTATATTCTAATATACTACATTGCATTTTCCTTAGAACAGCTAGAGTGTTGTGTTTAAACTATAAATTAGATAATATCACTTACCTATTTAAAGTATCTTCAAATACTCTAATCTGTATGGCCTTTTATGATCTGGCCTTTTCTACCTGTTGTGCTACAGCTTCCTTGCCTTCTTTAAATACATGGATTCATCCCTGTCTTTATACTAACCATTCCCTTTGCTCAAATTACTCTCTTTACAGATCTCACATTGCATTCTCTTTTTTATGATTTAAGTCTCAACTTAAATGTCAACTCTGTAGCAAGACTTCCCCTTACCACCAATCAAAAGTTATCCCCCAGTCACTCTACAAATCAAAATACCTTTTATTACTTTAATTATACATCTGTAGATACTGAGTACTTTCTTGTTATTATATTTGGGTGTTTTTTTTTTTTTTGCTTCCCCTACTGGGCTACAACATTATCTATTTTGTTCCCTGCTGAATTCCCATCATTACATTAATACCAGTTCATAGCAGGTGCTCAGCAAATCTCCCGGAATTCGCATTTTTATAGATATCTCAGGTTTGGTCCATGGATCACATTTTATGACAGAAATATTGTTCTAGGCACTATAGAGCCATAATACTAAAAAAGAAGTGGCCTGGGCCTCTAAATAGTTAACCTAGCAAATTCAGAAGAATGTAAAAAGTGATTAATTTAAATAGAATTTACAGAGTAATCTAAAAAGTGATAGCATAAGTCAAGCACTAGAGTGGAGTAACATAGGCAGGAGTCAGCATAACATGAAACTCACATATAGTCACAATTACTCTTTCATATCCTTTACAAAACAGCAGAGAAGAGACCACATTCCATCTCAGTGTTTTCTCCAATGTAGAAACAAATTGCTGTTTCTTAAATTGGGCCCTGAGGAAATAGCTGGCTTGCCTTTGGAGTCATGTTGTATGAAAAATACACTCAATGAAGTAAGATGCACAAACTTTCAGTACCACGTGGGTACATAGACCAGCTGCAGAAATAGCTTGTGTAACCAACTGAAGGAACAGAAGACTGATATCTCCTGTCACACGATCCCTCAGGGGTGTGTGCTTATTGAGTGGATTGGTGAGCAGAATTGCCTGCATCATTTAAATTATTTCTCTTTTTCATTTTTTGTTCTCTTGCCCTCTCAGAAAGAGGAAAAGATAATAAACTAGCAACTGAGAAGAAGGGACCATTTCAGGCCAACAGGATGGAAGGGAAGAAAACAGTGAGATAAGAAAGGTAGAAAAAAAGGGAAAAAGTATAAATAATGCCTATCAATAGAAAGGAAGATAGAAATCTTTAGAAATGGAAAATAGAGAATCCTTAAGATTAGATTCTATTTAGCCAAAATGGTGGGGAAATCTAAAGAGGAAAAGATAATGGTTAGTATAATAAAGAGATAAAGTTATTAATAAAGAGTTCCATCATTTTCTTTTGCTCCCTTTTTAGCTTTACACGCTGCTGCCCTTTCTGGCCATGTCAGCACCGTGAAGTTATTATTGGAAAATAATGCTCAAGTAGACGCTACTGATGTCATGAAACATACACCACTTTTCAGAGCCTGTGAGATGGGACACAAGGATGTGATTCAGACACTTATTAAAGGTTAGTTATTCAATCACAAAAGGCAGGAGTTATTGCATTTGTGATTTGAAATACACAGCCTGACATGGCAGAGAGCCACCTGGGTAGAAGGGTGGAGGGAAGAGCACCACACCTGGCATCAGGAAACTCAAGGTCCTAGCTCCATCTGTTGGTAGTTGTGTGATTTTGGAAAAAAATCACTTCATAGGCCTGATCTTCAGCTTTATTTTATGTAAAAGGGAAATGATGCCAACCCTGATCAACTCACATGCTTATTGTAAAAATCTGAAGTAGATAATATATGTGGAAGCATTTTGCTAAAGTAAAAAAGCATTTGAGGGACTGTTATATTTTTAAAACTTTTATTCTTTTTGGTAAATGCTCTCTGTATTAAACATGTTCATTATATTTTTGCTTTTTCAGGTGGAGCAAGGGTAGATCTAGTTGACCAAGATGGACATTCTCTTCTACACTGGGCAGCACTAGGAGGAAATGCTGATGTTTGCCAGATATTAATAGAAAACAAGATCAATCCAAATGTGCAAGATTATGCAGGAAGGACCCCTTTGCAATGTGCTGCATATGGGGGATATATCAACTGTATGGCAGTACTCATGGAAAATAATGCAGACCCTAACATTCAAGACAAAGAGGTAGAAATTCTGGGTCATATCTATAAATGTTTAAAGTATTTTTTCTTTGTTAACTTAAATTCAGTTAAAATGACTTTACCAAATGAAGAGGTCACTCACAAATCTGTTAATTAAAGATGATTTTTATCTGTCCATGTTCTCTTTAAGTCCTTGTCTATATAATTTAACAAAATCATAATATAGAATGTAACATTTATAAAATATATACATATGGCAGATGTATACATACAGATGTAAGTGTATATATATATATATGGTTTTACAAACCACATTTTGTTTTGTCCACTTAAAATTATCACCAGTATTCTCTCATTTGGTATATAATCTTTTTCCTGATCATAGATGGTAAATATTCCAAAGTTATAAGAGTTTTATGTTTAATAACTCATTCAATCCCCATAGCAACTTGATAAAAAAGTTAGTATTATTATCCTCATTTTACAGATGAGGAAATTGAAGCTCATAGAGCTTAAATAATTACCCTAAGGTAACAATGGTGGCAGAGAAGTTGGAGGGAGTCCAGGTCCAAATTATGCCTATAACCCAATCTTAGAATTAAGCAAGTAACTTCCTGTTGTTGGATACTTTTTCTTTATTACAGATCGTGTCACATAAATCATCTTTGTGCATTGAACATTTTTTCTCTCAGATTATTCCCTTAGAATAATTTCCCTTAAGTGAGATTATTGAATCAAAGTAATGAATGATATAATAATGTGATTAGGCTCTAATACATACTTTCAAACTGATTTTTAAAATATGTGGGTTGATCTATGCTTTCTTCGGCTATGTAGTAATGTGTTGATTTCTCTCCACTTAGCCAGTATTGACTTTTTTGCTGGTTTAATTACTTTAATTCTTTAAAAATACTAGCCTATTATGTTTTTTTATGTCGGAGAATATGTTCCCTATTCTTTCAATAAATATTTATCGAGATTATTACTATATATAAAGTAACAATGAAAATATATAAAATATAGTACTTGTACCTAGTTGTTAGAAATGCATCTTTTATAATTTGCAATACATTTACTTTCTTTACAAGTTTCCAGTTTCTTCTGTAAATAGTATATTAATCTACTCTCCAGTTCTATTTTTATATGCATTGCTTTTATGTTTATTATTTCGGATTATTTACATAAACAATCATACTGTCAGTGAATAATAACATTTTTATTTCTTCCTTTCCAGTTTTTACATCTTTCATTTCTTGTCTTACCTTATTGAACAAGCTTGGATCTCCAATGTAGTGTTGAATAGAATTGGTGATAGTTGACATTCTTAACTCATTCTGGCTTCTCAAGGAGAAAGCTTTAAATATTTCACCATTGAATACGATGTTTGCTATAGGTTACCTTATATTTTTAGTTGTTAAAAGTTGTTTTAAATCACAATTAGCTGTTTAATTTTGTCAGATACTTTCTGCATTTATCAATATGATCATATTATTTTTTTCCTCTTTGTAGTAAATATCATAAATTATAATGATCACGTTGTTTTTTCAGATGATAAACCACCCTTTCATTCCTGGAGTAAGCCCCATTTATGATGATATACTTTTTTACATAAATACATATACATTTATAGATTTTATTTGCTAATATTTTGAGATTTTTGCATCTATGCTTATGAGAGAGATTGACCTGTGATTTTTCTTTCTTGTATTGTGCTTCTCAGGTTTTGGTACCAAGGTTACGCTGACCTTATAAAAAGAGTTAGGAAATAGATAATACCTCTTTTTCTATTCTCCTAACGAATTTGTGTAAGATTGGTTTTATTTCTTCCTTAAATGTTTAGAAGGATTCCCTGGTGAAGTCATCAGGACTAGGGGTTTCCTTTGTGCAAAAGTTGTTAATAACTAACTGCTTCAGTTCTATTAATAATTACAAATGATAATTTCTAATTTTTTTTTAGTAAGTTGAATTTTTAAGAAATGTATCAACTTTATTTAAAAAGTCAAATGTTTATGCATAAATTTGGTCATATATGCTCCTAATTGTTTTTTTTATGTCTGTAAGACCTGTAGTGATTTTCTCTTATTCAGTCCATATATTGGTATAATATGTGTTGTCTCCTTTCTTTTTTAAAAAATATTTTTATTTTTTTCAAATTATTCACCTTTCCAAAGGACTTAATTCTGTCTTTGTTGATTTCTATATTTTAGTTTTTTGGGGGTTTTCTTTGCTATTTCATTGCTATTTACTCTTATCTTTATTATTTTCTACATCCACTTTCCTCAAGTTTGAGTTACTATTTTTTTAAAGATTATTTTGAAGAACACTTAAATCATTGATTTTCCTCGATATTTTTTTAATCTATGTATTTAAGCAGGCTTCTTTTCTAATTTCTGTTTGATTTATTATTTGACCCAGAGATTATTTAGAAGTATATTGTTTAATTTCTAGGCAGTTAGGCATTTTCTTATCTTTTTGTTGTTGACCACTTTAATTTTCTATTGCTGCTCTAACAAATTACCATGAACTTAGTGGCTTAGGACAACACTATTATTTTACTGATCTGGATGTCAGAAGACCAAAATGGGTCTCACTGGCTTAAAATCAAGGTGTTGGCCAGACAACATTCCTTTTGGAGGCTCTAGGGGAGAATCTGTTTCTTTGAGTTTTCCAGCTTCTAGATGCAGCCTTCATTCCTTGGTTTGGGCTCCATTTCTCTATCCTCAAAGCTAGCAGTAACTAGCTAAGTCTTTCTCACACTGAATCACTCTGACACTCCCCCTCTCGCCTCCCTCTTTTGCTTTTAAGAACCCATGTTGTAACATTGGGCAGACCTGGATAATCCAGGATAATCTCCCCATCTCAAGATCAGATGATTAGCAAACTTAATTGTATCTACAACCTTAATTTCCCCTTTCTATATAATGTAACATGGTTACAGATTCCAAAAATTAGGATGTAGACATCTTTGCAAGGAAGTAGGTACATTATTCTGCTTACCACGCTGATTTGTAGCTTAAATTTTACTGTGGTCTGAAAATATACTCTGAATTATTTTAGTGTTTCACAATCTTTTGAGGCTTTCTTTATGGTCCAGCATATTGTTGATTTGGGTAAATGGTCTATGTACACTTGAAAAGAGTACTAATTTTTGTCGTTAGATGCAATATTTTATGTATTATCACTTAGGTAAAAATTTTTTCATTGTATTATTCAGATCGTCTTTGTCTTTTCTGCTTTTTTTTTTGTTTGTTCTATCAACTATTATAAAAGATGGATTAAAAATCTTCCACTGTAATTATGGATTTGACTCTCTCCCCTTTTAATTTTGTCAACTTAAAGTCTATATGCTTAGAAGCTGCTATTAGGTGCATATAGATTTAGGACTGTGATATCTTCCTTTTTGACTGCTTTAACATTATGAAATATCCCTCTGTATCTCTAGCTATACTTCATGCGTTCTTTATCTTTTATGACATTGAAAATTTTTAAGAATTTTATTTAGAATTTTACTCAATTTGGGTTTACCTTATGATTTATTATAATTAGATTCAAGCTTTACACTTTTTGGTTGTAATATTATATAAGTGCTATTAATCTTTCTCAGGATATCTTATTATCTCTGGAGATATATGATGCCCCATCATGTAGTGCTAATTTTAATCACTTGGTTAAGACACAATTCATTTTCTCTACTTTGTACTTAATATTTTCCCTTTCTGTAATTAAGCAACTTGGGGAGAGATTTGTTTATGTTTTTGAGTTAGCATAAATAATCATGTGTCCAAAAATACCTTCTCCATGATATACTTGATTTTTGCTCATTCTTGTAGGGAAGAACAGCTTTGCACTGGTCCTGTAATAATGGATACCTTGATGCCATTAAATTACTACTAGACTTTGCTGCTTTTCCTAATCAAATGGAAAACAATGAAGAGAGGTAAGTAAAGTGTTGATAAAAAAAAAAAGAGTGTACTGTGGTTCATCTTACATCCTTTCTGCTACATTAAAAAATCTCAAGTTTAGATATTGGTTCAGAAATATTAAGTATATTCAAGGAAACACTACAGTACTAAGAAATCCTGACTCAGAAGAAAAGAGCAAAGTTTCCATGCAATGTTGACTTAGAATCATGGGACTTTAAAGCTATTTTAGAACTTTAGATATTATATAGGGCAAACTCACATTTGACAGATGAGGAAACTTTCTCCTTCCGACTGTTGACTAACATAAAGTCAGAGGGTTCCTGACTGACTAAGACTAGGAGTTCGGTTAGGCCAGTGGAATGTGTTAGAAGTTTCTCCTGGTGAAGAGGATATTATAAGTTAGTGGACAAGAGGCGCCACCATAGAGCATGAAAAAGTGAGGAGAAGCTAAGGTTCAAGTTTGGGACTTTAGTCTAAATACGGATGTCTTGAATAATATGAGATTCACAGAGTTAGGCTCAGGTTGTTCCCCAAAGACCTAGTAAAAAGACCAGACATAGCATGAAATCCAAGCAGAAGAGACTCTTGGCAGTCTTGGATCTAGGAAGATTCTAGTAATTTGTAGGTAACAACTAAGTTTATGGTCAGATTCCATACCTGAGCTCCCCTGAGCCCAGACCTGTGCTTTAGTTTTTATGTTTCTGGATGTTCTGATTAAAACCCCACCTTCTTAGCTACCACCAATTCTTTCTTTCTCTCAGGATATAGGACACTTTGAGGAGAAGGAGGAACTTTCTCTAAGCCAACTGTCTCAGAGGAATCGTGATCCTCCTTTCTGGAGCCAATGCCTTCATTTTTCTTATTTCTTTCAGAACTTTTCCCCATTAGTTATAGCTTCCATCCATTATTTTCCTTCACTTTTTTCTGAAATTTGTCTTCTTTGCCTATAAATTTTTCTTTTTCTCAAACTGTCTTAACTGCCTCCATTTCCTCATAGTCACCACTCATGCCTTTGCATTCTGGCTTCCGTCCTCACATCTGTGCTGAAATCTGTGTCTGAATGGTCACTGACCAATTCCTAGTCGAAAAATCACATGTCCTCTTCTTCACTCTCATTGGCCTTTCTGCATCACCTGGTTCTGTCACCTCCTCTTCTTTACTTTATGGGACTGGTTCACGCTGTCATCTCCCTCCATTACCAGCACCATTGTCTAAATCAAGCCCTCTTGACTCTTTCTGGGACTGTTGCAGTCTCCTTGCTGTTTTTTCTCCTTTGATGTTTCCTCATTCATCTACTTCCAAGGTAGCCTTCCTAAATCATATTTCCAGTATAAGTATTAGTCATGTCCTTCCTCTCTTCAAATACAGTCTAAGGAGATTGTTCTGATCCCGCCATCATGTGTCCAAACTTTGTTCTCTCCTTTACTTTCTTAATATATTTTGATAGCACCCGGCACCTTTCACTTTATATTATAATTCTATATACTCTGTCCTCTCTGTTAGCTGAGAACTTCTGAAGATCATGGTCATCTTTGTATTGCTCACAGTGCTTTTCATGAAGTAGATACTCAGTAAATAACTTGCATTGTCAACTTGGTATTTTCAGGCTTCTAGTAGTATGACCCTGCTTTATACCAATTGCATTAGAAACTTCTGAAATTCTTAAAGCACATGCAGAATGCCTTACTTCAGGAACAGTTACATAAAGAACTCCCTCTCTACTATAGTCAAATGACAACTGCAAAACAAAAAAGATTTGAAGGTTTAAGAGGATGGACATTTAAGGAAGCTGGAAAGCCAAGTGGAATCCTCAAGGCTGAGGTTTTGACATTAAAGCAGATATATGAGAAATCTAGACACTTCTCCCTTTGAAATCTTAAAAAAAAACAAAAAACAAAAATTTACAAATCCTAAGAATTAGCGATGATTTATTTCTAGAAGGGATTTATTCTATAACAGTGTTTACCGAATACTATTTTTTAAGAAACAGTAAATATATATGTATATATACATAATGTGTGTGTGTATAAATTCAATTCCCATTTATATGCTATGCCTTGTATTTCAGACCTAAGTAAGCCTGTGAATTAAGGTGCTTACTGCCTCCTAGAGTAAACACATATTAATTACAGACCAAAAGACCTCGGGAAAGATCCTCCTAACTGTACTTGCCAATCTATAGATGAAAAGAGACAGTGGCAATATTCCAGGCTCCTTTAATGTTTCATCAGCAATGCACCTTGATGTACAAATGTCAGAACTTGGCACTGCCTCTTATGTTTATTGACATTCTGGTTTAGGCATTCTGCTCATCCCACCAGACCATTCCCACATGGCAGGTCCAATTATATCTTGTCTCTTGTCTTTATCTACATTGTTTCTTGACTGGTTACCATCAATGTAGTGCTAAGTTTTACTTCTCATGCATTGACACTAACCACTTGATGTGCCCAGCATAGACATAATTTTTGCCAGCTACGTCTGGCTTTCAGTCAATAACTATCTGACAGCCACACTCTGACATTGATGGGAATATTCACAGCACTTGAATGTTTCTAAATTGAATTGGGGATGAAGAAAGATTTAGTAGGAATAATCACAATACGGTCAGTTGCTTAAACTCTGAAGGTATAAACTTCAGTCTTAAAACCTTGCTAGATATTTGGATTGTGTCTCTTTGATCAAAAATTGACTGAGAATCCTGAATAAACCAATTTTTTTTTTAAAAAAAAAGGTGTTTTGGGGAAAATTGGGAACATTTGAATGTGAATTGGGCATTATTAGATCATGCTAAGAAATTCCTGTTAATTTTCTTATACAATAATGCTATTATGGTTATATCCATATTATTTATAGATGGATGCTGAAATGCAGAGAGATGAAATGATAGGAGTTCTGAAATTTGCTTTAACATACTTTAGCAAAAATAAAGAGGAAGGGCCTTGCTGAAGCAAATGTAGCAAAATCTTGCTAATTGTTAAATTCAGGTAATGAATATGTAAAGGATTCTTGTGTTTTCTCTCCACTTTTGTTTATGCTTAAATTTTCTCTTAAAAACATATAATATTTTCATAATAAAAATATTTAAAATATTTGGAAGTGCAATTTTCCATCCAGAAGCGGCCTGAGAGATCTAGTTCTTTTTTCTTCTTTCCTTTCAACTTTTACAAATGAAAAAAACAGAAGTGTAGAGAATTGAAGAGAATGCCCAGGTCCCACAGGTCTGCTGATGCTGACTCCTAGGTCAGCATTTTTTAGGGTCTATTATGTTCCCTTTGTAAGTAAAGGCATAGTTTGGGCCTTACTTTCATAAACCAGATTTTGACAATTCTGCTTATATACTATATGAAAGATACTACATTTTAATTATGGAAGAAATGATCAAGCTTACTAAATATATGTTATTTGTATGTTGATTTTAGAAGTTTCATTCTATAGGAGACATACTTAATAATTGATTGATGTGTCTTCGAAGGATTATTGAACAGGGAATCATGCAATCTTAGTTCCAGTCTAGATTCCGCAAGTAACTAGCTATATTATCTTCAGCAAGTTGTTTAATTTTTGAGTCTGTTTATTCATTTTATTACAGTAAATGTTCTCTAAAATTCATGAGACTGTTGTGTGGTTCTCTGAATATGTAGTTAAATTTTTAAAAGTTCTTCTGAATTTATAAAATGTTACCTACTTATAAACAGTGTTTTAAAGTTTATATAGGCACCTCTCCTTATAGCCTTCTGGTCCCTAAATAGTAATGGCAAATTGAGTGTCCTAAAATGGGTTTTTCTTAATTTTAGCATTTGGGCTTCCTTCTGAATTCAGAGTTTCCTTACTGCAGTGACCAAACCACCCTTTGTTAATACTGGAAACCTCATCCTTGTATGTCTTGCTATGACTGTTGAATTTTGAAGAGAGATCATTTTTTCCCCCATGGTCATTAAATGATTTTCTGCATCTAATCATACATCTATATAATCATCCTTTTTTCCACCTCAGATATTAGCTGATTATTTCCTCCTGACACCCCTTATTGCATTGAATTAGTCACTGTCACTCAAAGAGGAATCAGATCCAGTGGCAGCCATTAGGTGGTTATAAATACTAGTTTTGGTCCTGTAGAAATAGTATTTATAAGTGACTGTGATATGTCAAATCATACTGCAGTGTATGTCCTATAATAATAATAATAGCTGACATTTATGAACTCCTCCCTGATACAATGTCAGATTTGACATTTATTCATTCTTCCTTCATGCTGACTCTGTGATGAGGAAAGCTGGAGCTTAGAAACATCAGGTTAAGTTGTTTAAGAAGTAACAGTTATCATTACCCTGTTGGATGGTAGAATTTGGGGGTGTTTTACTTTTTACAGTGTTTGAATTCTTAAAATATGTCATTTTTGTCAAGTAGTCATTTTTCTTTTTAAAAAAGAAAAGCATATCTGCCAAGATATTATCATTGTTAATTGTGAGGGTAGGGATATACATGTTATTTTTTTCTGTGTATTTATCTAATTTATTTTATATTTCTAAAAATAGAAGATATATTTTTAAAAAGGAATTTACCTGAAATCATACATCTAGAAAGTAGCCAGTTGATATTTAAACATATACCCATCCTTTCTAAACGATAGATTTATCAAAAAGGTGCTATATGCACCCTGTACAAAATTTAAAAAGGCATAAAAGGGCATTCAATGAAAACTAAATGTCCCTCCTACCCCTGCCTCTGAGACAGCGATTTCCCTCTCACTGTTAGCAGTCTCTTGGGAAACTTCTGGAGTTACATTTGACATAGATAAACATACAGAGATACAGTCTTTGTACAAATGGAGCACGCCATAATACTGTTGTTTTTTACTTTTTTCTTTGTCTTCATTTAACAAGACATCCTGAAGATTGTTTCTTATTTATTCATACACCACAGTAATGGCTGCACCATACAGATGACTTTATTGTGTAGATGGCCTGTGCTTTATTTAAACAGACCTCTGTGGATGGATATTGAGGTTGTTTCCATTCCTTCATTATTTCAAACTGTACTTTTTTGAATATCCTTGTACATAAAGCATTTCACACATGAGAGCAGATCTGTAAGATAAATGCCTGTAAGTGAAATGGCTGCATTGAAGGGCAAAAGCATGAATTATTTTGATAGATATTGCCAAATTGTTCTCCCGAAAGATTAATGTAGTATATGAGAGAGGCTGTCTCCCTCCATCCTTGCCTCCACACTATGTTCTTAAAATTTTTGATTTTGCTAATCTTATCATTAAAGTATTCTCTTATATGAGTCCTAATTTGTATTTCTGTTAAATGAGCGGGTTTGGACATGTTTAGGAGCCTTTAGTATTTCCTGTCTGGTGAATTATCTTTTATCTTTGTTTTTTGGTGGTTTTTACCTGAAAAATTTTAAAATTCATTATTTTTTTATGGTGACATTGGTTAACGAAATCAAATACATTTCAGCTATACACTTTAACAGTAAAGCATATATACATTTACACTGTGTGTTCACCTCCCATATGAATTTGGAATAAAATGTAATGTAAGAATCTTTTTTTCCTACATGGCTAGCTAGTTGTCCCAACACTATTTAACAATCCCTTCTTTCTGCAGTGATTTAATGGGTCATTCTTATCATACACTAAATCTCTCCATTTATAGGTATACTTTTTATTTCATAAGTGTTAAGTAGAGATAATCATGGACTCAAACTTATGAATCTCATAGAATATTATTTGCAGTACCTTTTTCAGATAGGAGCTAGGAACTATTTGGAATATGGGGAAGAAGAAAAGTGATCCTGTATTCTAACAGCCCCCAGTTTGTGAGCCAGTGAGCAAAGCTCAGGAATGGACATGGTCAGCAGCACAGAGCACCTGACCCCAGCTTCACCCTTGTTTTATGACCTTCAGAGAGGAAAGAGAACAGCCCTGGAGTAAGAAGATAGCGTTGCTGGAGAATATTTCACATCCTAGAATGAAGTTTTTTTTTTTACTGTGTAATACTGCCTGTTCAACCGTGCCTTGAATTACATGCCAACACTTAAAAAAAGATAAAAAATTTAAAAAAATAAAACAAAACCCTTCCTGTTTCAGGTACACTCCCCTTGATTATGCTTTGCTCGGCGAGCGCCACGAAGTGATCCAGTTCATGTTGGAGCATGGTGCCCTGTCCATCGCAGCTATACAAGACATCGCTGCCTTTAAAATCCAAGCTGTCTACAAAGGGTACAAAGTCAGGAAAGCTTTTCGAGACCGGAAGAATCTCCTCATGAAGCATGAACAGTTGAGAAAAGATGCTGCTGCCAAGTAAGCTTGAGCTGTAGATTGTGTTCTCACAACTCAGAATCAGGTTGGAGGGGGCGGGGTAGGGGTGGGGGTGGCCAGGATAGGGATTCTGGAGAGACTCTGAAATCATTTTGAGCCCCGTATCCATGTCATCTCCCACTCTGCTCACCAGTCCTTCTGGATGAAGGCCTAATCTCTACTTCATGGCTGTTTCTCTAGTTTAGTCCTTGATGTTATAACCCAGGGACAAACCACTGCCACACCCACTCGTGGCAGGTAGTTGGAGGGTGGGAGCACCACCCACAGTGAGCTACAAAGAGGTAACTGGTCTTCTCACCTTTCCTGCCTTTCCAAAAGAAACTTACACCAATATCTAGCCTACTTTCACTAGACCCATTGCAGTCTGGTTTCGATTTGATTAAAGCAACCAACTTATCTAGAGAACTTGCTTTCCCCAACCTGTTTGTTAACAAATAGATACTAAATAATGTAATTTATTCAAGAAATATTAATTGAATTCTTAACATAAATACAGAACAATAGTTTGGCTGAAACCTACAGAGAAAATAACTAAAAGCAAAATGTTTGCTTCAAGGACCTCACATTTTTTTGGATAATGTTACAAAATGTGCAAAATAGTCATTTGTGCCTATTACACATCATGATACCATAAATGATTAATTTTAGATTATGCTTTGGTTTGCCTTTTCTTTGATACCTCTGTTGGGTACTTTAAATACAGGAGAGCATTGCATTAGCAGGTATAGATCAGCAAACTTCTGGTGAAGATGTGAAAGACAGTTTCCTGAGGAGGTGGTTTCCTAGGCCGCATCTTGAAAGTTTCCAAATCTTGGGTCCTTCCAACTCTTAAATCCTTCCATATCTTGCCCACAAAGGGGAAGCGTCAGTGTAATAAATAACAAATAAAAATAATAAAAGTCAGAATAAACCATGTTAGCAAGAAGTTAAATACCACCGTGAACTAGAATGCTTATGTCATAATATCAGCCTTCACTAGTCAAGACTGACAGAAACATTATTTTCTGTGACTCTGAAGCATCCTAAGAGATATTTTGCATTGTTCTCTTAATGAGGCTCTCTTCTCTTCACTTTTGCCAAGAATCCAGTATTAACCTAAAGGCTCTACATGCCTCTTTTTCCAACCTTCTTATAAAAGTTTTCTGCATGTGAGTGACAAATGTAAGTAGATAATACATATGCCAAATAAACCTGAGTTGCAAGTAAATATTCTTTGCAAGGGATGGAAAATTGTATTTCCCTCTTAAAGTATTTCTACAAACTCCAGATTAATGTGTGAGAATCCTTTTTTTTCAGAATTTGAAGTCATCTACCTGAATATGAGGTGGGAGGCTTCGAAGGCATTGTGACTGACTTTGTCCCCAGAAAGTAGTGTGTTAACCTAAACACATTTCACTTCATTTCTGAAGAGAGGGAGCCCTGGAGTCCTTCTTTCCCCCAAACTCCCTCTCTAGCAGAGTAAAAGGGTTATGGCAGAGTAGAAAGACCTGAGTTCAAATCCAGCCTCTGATATTTACCTGTGATGAACTGAACACAGCATCTCTCTCTCTCTCTGGGCCTCAGTTTCTTCTTCTATTAAAACATGTGTAATTCGACCAGTTGATTTCTAGGCACTCTCCAGTTCTGTGGTAACGCCCGAGTCTTCACTGTTAGCGATCTCAGCCTCCTCTTCCTCTCCTTTGCCTGGGTGCTGCCCCGAGGCTGTATACCTGGGGTTAAGGGTTTAGATTCAGTGTAGAGGCAGGAACTGAGAATACTTTTGTCAGAAGGTGGTCTCTACAGAGGGAGGGGTTTCAAATAATGACACTTAAATAGAGTACAAAATGGTTTATAACATTTTTTTTTCTAACGTGGACTTTTATAAATCCCAGCCCAGAGTGTTTGAAATGACAAGGAGGTTTGGGGAACATCTAATTCACCACCCCTCACCTTTTACTCTTTTGCTTGTTATCCTAATTAGTTTCAATATTTTGGAAGATAGGTACTCTTTGTTCTTAATTCTTGGTTTCTGAAGTTCTTTTTTATTTTTTGGCTTTTACATCTTTTTTATTATTAAATTTATTGGGGTGACATTGATTAATAAATTATGTAGGCTTCAAGTGTACAATTCAGTAATACGTCATATATATATTGCATTGTGTATTCACCACCCAAAGTCAAATTTCCTTCCATCTTACTAGGGGAATGCAAATCAAGACTACAATGAGATGCCACCTGCCACTTGTAAGAATGTCTGTTATCAACAAGACAAGTAATAACAAGTGTTGGAGAGATTGTGGGGGGAAAAAACCCCTCGTACAGTGCTGGAGGGAATGTAAATTGGTACAGCCACTATGGAAGCAGTATGGAGGTTCCTCAAAAAAATTAAGAATATGACCTGGCAATTTTAACTAAATTTGAAAACATTTATCCATAGGTATTATTCATCGTGGCCAAGACATGGAAGCAACCAAAGTGTCCTGAAATAGGAGATTAGATAAAGAAAATGTGAGGTAGGTAGGTAGGTAGGTAGGTAGGTAGAGAGAGAGAGAGAGAGAGAGAGAGAGAGAGAGAGAGAGAGAGAGATCCACACATGCACAATGGAATATTAGTCAGCCCTAAGATTAATGAATTACTACCATTTGCGACAGCATGGATGGATCTTGATATTATCATGCTAAGTGAAATAAGTCAGACAGTAAAAGCTGAGAACCATATGATTTCACTCATATGTGGGATATAAAACTGAAAGCAACAAAAGAATGAAGCAGACAAAAACTCAGGCACAGACAACAGTTTAGTGGTTACTGGAAGAAAAGTAGGGGGGGGAAGAAATAGAAAAGGGTAAAGGGGATCAAATAGATGGTGGTGGAAGGAGATTTGACTTTGGGTGCTGATGTTCATTTTTAAAAACCCTTTTAGATGGGAGCTGTCTTTACTGTGACAATATTTGAAATTGCCAAAACTGAAAAATTATAATCTCCCTTTCTTTTCTTCAATCACAGTCTTTTCTATATCTGAGTGTCATTACTGGAAAGAAACGAGTCTCTTACACTGTAACTATCAACTCTTTTGTCATGTAGCGTAGATCTCTAAGGGAAATATTTAAATATTAAAAAAACCGATTTAATCTGTTTTCATTTTATTTCTCAAAAGTTATTTCAGTGTTTTATTTTGTGTTTGATTTTTATTTTAATGAGCAGAAATCAGAATGCTAGATTCAGTTCATGGTGCTGTTGCCTTGTTGACTAAGATAGTCTAGGCATATCAGGTTACCTCAGCGTACCTTTCCCAGTTGATGACTGTAGGATGGCAGAAATCACCTTCCTTAAAGTAAGGATGTGAAAGGAACTTATTAAACTTAAAGTGATTTTTAATTTACTGATACAGAAATTGGGAGAGAAGTTTTAGTCATATTTGCTAAGGCATGTTTTTAAGAATATATTATTTAAGGGATACTTATAATCCATTTAAAAGCACTTTATAACTTCTACTGTACCACCTATGTTATTGCCAAAATGAACATTACTATAATTTACCTGCCAAAGCACACAGTTGAATGCACACTAAAATAAGACTGTATTTATGTTGATCACTCTTCTTCCTTGAAGCTTCCTTTATGCCAGGTTTTTATTTCACTCTCTAATCTCCGATCTCCTCTCTGACTCTTCCTTCTCATGTCTTTTTAATTATGCCATCTCTACACTGAGGTCAGCCCTACGGGCTAACTCTGTAGACGTCTATTCCCACAATTCTTTTTTCATTAAAAATATACTTACTCTTAATACTTAAATTACTTCATCTCTGTAGATAACCTCTTAATCTGTCTCACATCTTGACCTCCTGGAACTCTAACCTTGACTCGTCAGTTGCCTACTGGGCGCTTCTTTTTAGTTACTTGCCAACATTTCTGATTACTAGGCATTTCCATTTGCATTTCTTGTTGTCAGTATCACTTCAGACTCACTATGTGAAACCTACAGCTCATCACAACCTCTTTCTTCTTGCCTCCTAATTTCCTTGCTAGTGCTGCCACCACTGAGTCTGTTAATTCCTCTTTTGAAATATACTTTCATATCCTTTTGCTTTCATTCTCTGTCCCACCACTCTATACATGCTACCATTCTTGAATACCAGCCATGATGCAATATAAGACCCTTCAACATTTTTCTTCCACTTATATCTATCTCCAAGTCTCATTTCTCTCCATTGCTACCACCCTCCCACCTCCTCACACTTGAGGTCTCAGCCATCCCAAGTTACATAATCAAGTCCAGTTTTGGTCACCCAGTTCACACTCTTGTGATGCTTAAATCCCTTTAATAGGAGGTTGTTCTGTGTCCTCAAAAATTCAAATGACAAGGAATTCTGTACCTCTCAGTCCGTATATTCCATTAGTGAACAGTTCTGTCTGGCAGAAGTTCTTTTCTACCTTTTCATTTTTGGCTAGCCATTGAAGCAAAAGAGAAAAGTCTACATCCTTTTCCACAAACCAGCTTTCAGACACTTAATGAAAGTGCTCATGACACTCCCACATCTACCCCAGATCTCCTTTATGCCTTATAGTGGATCCTATTGCAGCCTGCTCCCTGAACACATTCAGTTTGTCAGCACCTTTCTCCAGAGCTGACCCATAGATCTGACTCCTGCTCATTCCTGTGGTCCGACCCATGGAGAACCACTTCCATCACTCTGCTTCATGTCATTCCATTTCTCTGAGCCTCTGTTTCAGTAAAATACATAAATAAAATTAATAAAATAAAAAGAAGATTTCTTAATCTAGGTACTCCATGAGTGCCATAAAACTGTATGTAGCATTTCATGTGTCATAAGCATAAGTGAATTTTGGGGGAGAGGATCTATAGATTTCTGTCACATTCTCAGGGTCCATGAGTCACAAAGAGGTTTTTTTTAAAAATGGACTAAATGATATCTGAGGTCCCTCCCAGCTCTACCATTCTGTAAGTCAAAGGTCCTAAAACAAATGACATTTTCTTATTCCCTTGAGAGGAAGTCAAAGACCAGATATTACCAGGTCTGTTATTCAGCGACAATGAAGAGAGAAAATCTGACAGAACCCGTACATACAGTGCAATACCAACTGAAAAGGTTAGACCTAAACCTTTTCTGTCTGATGAGGTAATCAGTTTCCTCTCACTGAAAATGTCCCAGCAGAAATTGAGTTATCATTCTCTTGGATAATATATAAGGAATTTTTTTAATTATATAAAGAGCTCATCTCTAAGATCTCTTCTGAGTCAAAGATTCTGTGAGTGCTAGATTGCATGTCTTTGCTTATTCTCGTCTCTCTGCCTGAAATAATCTTCTCTCACTTCCCTTCTTTCTCATTTTGATGTTCTGTGTAGCCATTTTTTCTCTTGTGATTTAGTCTCTCGCATCCTCCCAAAGCTCTATATAGATACCTTTGTTTTATCATTTATCCCTTCTAGAACTCAATAGCTGCAGGAATGTATGGGCTTGATTTCCTACTAGATTGTCAATTCCTGGACAGCAGGAATATCTACAGTGCTTTAGAGTACTTGATACATGGTGAGCATTTAATAATAAATATTCAATAACTGACCCTACACTGGGTCTAAGACCTTGCATAAGTCATTTATCATTCTAAGCCTTAGTTTTCCCCTCTATCAAATGCAAGTGTTGGGCCAGATACTCTCTTAGGTATCCTTTAATTCTAATACGGTGAATCTCAGTAAGTAAACTGCTTTACATCGCTGGCCTTACTTGTTTGCTTACTTTACTCACGCAGCAAACACATGTATGTACCATTTATCCTCACAACCCATGCCATCGCTTATGTATTTGTGCATTTGGTTTTCCCACTCCATCTATATTTATCATGAGCAAATTACTATTTGACAGGTTTATGATTTAAAAAAAAAAAACATATGAGCAAAGGCATCTCCACTGCATATACTTGAACAGTAGACCCCATTATGTGGCTTCCACAGAGAGTTATATTTGCCAAGTTTTGACAAGAATAAATTAATCCTGTGAGATAGTGCATTCATGAATATTCAATTTTCCATTGCCATGAGTACAGAACCTAGGAGAGGTTTGAGAGGTGTGATTAAAATGGCTCCCCCAGAAAAGGGAGTTGTGTGGTTTCAACAAGGAGCGTTTTTTTCTAAAAATAGCCTTAGGCCCAGCCCCAGGGCTCATAGACTGCAGGGCCTGGTGCCACACCCAGATTTCTTCACTTCTAACCCATCAGCCACAGGGTGGCTTATTTTACCAGCTTTACTTCTCCATAAAAGTAATAATGATCATTTACATTTATAGAGTGCTTTACAGCTTACAAAGTTCTTACACATTAATTCGTTAAATCCAGATAATAACCCGATAAAATAGGGTAGCAATCCTTAATCTCATTTCATAGATGGGAAAATAACACAGGTTAACTTGCCTGAAATCACAAAGCTAGCTAGGGAGAGAGCTGGCACATGAATCTCAGCCCTACCCTAAGCCAGGGTTCGCCCCATTATGTGGTTCAGGGGAATCATCCTACCAGCCATGCTTATGCTAGAAGCTGTCTCCAGATGGACCTGTCTAATAGCCCAGCATGGAATGGCCCGGGCTTCTTTTTTTCTGACTTATACCCATAAGTGTAACTGCTGATGGCAGAACCAGACCCTCAAATCAGCTTTTCTCCTAATCCAGTGCTTATTCAATTGTGCCAGTGTTGTTTCCAGTGATTGTTAGGACAGTGGTGCCAAGCCTCCATCATCAATTCTGCAACATAGTTCAAAAACAGATTTTCCTGTTCTCAGAGCTAACAGCTGAGCATACCACTAACCTCCCAAATCCTTAAGAAAGTTAAGAAGATTAGTTGGCCCCACGCCTACACGTTTATAAATGAGCATGGCACTAGGGCAAAGCTGAGTTAAATTGATTTGAAAACAGGACACACTAATTAGACCTCCCCTTTCTGTGGGAGCCATTTTAATCACATCTCTCAAACCTCTCTTAGGTCCTGTACTCATGATGATGGAAACTTGAGTACTCATTGAATGAGAAGGAGACTGCTTATTTCTGCAGTGTGAGAATTAATTTCTTCTGTCAAAACTGGGTAAATACGGCTCTTCTATAGAAGCCACATAATAGGGTAGGAAAAAAATGTCAACTTCTGGGACTCAAACTTTCTAGGTCCAGAGGCAGGTCTGTGCCACGTTATGCAAGCAGTTGCATCCAGTGGTGAGATGCTGAAGCCACTGGACGTTCAAGTTATTTAAGTTCCTGCCCTTGCTCTGGTTCTCTACACATCAAGCAATCTTTTGATCAGTTAGTTTCTTATTGGAACTTTTTTTTTTCAGTTGTCATCTAGGCGAGTGGTCCCCAAACTTTTTGGCACCAGGGACCAGAGCCCCTATGAGAATCTAACACCTGATGAGCTGAGGTGGAGCTGAGGCGGTGATGCTAGCTTTAGGGAGGGCTACAAACACAGATTAAGCTTCACACACTGGCCACCGCTCACCTCCTGCTGTGTGGCCTGGTTCCTAACATGGACCAGACCAGTACAGGTCCACAGCCCAGGGTTTGGGTACCCCTAATCTAGGCTACTAATTTTTTAATTAAGTTTATTGGGGTGACATTGGTTTTAAAATCATATAGGTTTGAAGTATACAGTTCTATAATATAGCATCTGTATATTGCATTGTGTGTTCACCAGTCAGATCTTCCATCACCATATATATGACCCCTTTACCCTTTTCTACCTCCCCACCTCCTCACTCTCCTCTGATAGCCACTAAATTGTTATCTGTATCTATGAGTTTTTGGTTTTTTGTACTGTTTGTTGCTTTCAGTTTTATATCCCACATATGAGTAAAATCATATGAGTCTCAGCTTTTACTGTCTGACTTATTTCGCTTAGGATAATCTCAAGATCCATCCATATCGTCACAAATAGCTGTATTTCATCTTTTCCTGTGGTTGAGTAATATTCCATTGTACATCTGTACCAAACCTTCTTTATCCAATCATCTATCACAGGACACTTTGGTTGTTTTCATGTCTTGGCCACCGTGAATAATGCTGCAGTGAGCATATGTCTTCATGGATAAATGTTTTAAACTTTTTTCTGGGTTCCTAGGCTACTGATTTATAGAAATCTCCCTCGTGGAGACTTAGATCTGGTTTAGGAGTGGGGCTGGGAGAAGCTCCAGGGTACCTCTCTGTCCTACAATAACCCTTCACAGGTTTGCAGGAATGATGTGTCCTTTACCTCTCTGCTTCCCTGGGCGAACAGCCCGGTTCCTTCTGCCTGTCATTTGGAGCCCCTCTCCACCCCATGCTGCACGGGACCCAAAGTAGATGCTGTCAAAGCTCTGATCCCAGGTGACTTTTTCGCCTTGTTATACAATGAGCCCTGTTACACAGGGGAGCTGCAAAAATTGCTGTAGAAAAGACAGTATAAACTGTTATCACAAGCTGCTGTCTGGCCATTTTCCCTTAAGATAATAGAAAAAAAGGAGAGTAAAATGTGTGACTATTTTATACTTTAAGATTCTGCCATGTTAACAGATTTCCTGCTAAAATGTTACTTGTTGTGTCATGGGCAGAATATTTTTTTTCTCTTTAAATTTTCATATAAACTAGAATAACATTGGTTCTTTTCCTATATTCATTTCCTAAACTTCCCAAAAATAGGTCAAGTTTATAGCATAGCCCACCAAGAAGATTAAAGATCTTTGGCATTCTGTAATAAGTTAGTTGGAGGAAAAAACACTTAAGTTTTAGGACAGTTATTGAGTACAGGAGTATAGGACTAAAAGCCACACTGGAAGCTAGTTTGAAATGCTGTTAATGGTTACTTTGATGTGATATAATCAGTTTCTTCATATGACCCAATTAATTTTTAAATGATAGAAGATTGAGTGAAATTTTTTAAAAAATTTGTCATCGAGATGAATTTTACAGGGAGAAATAAAACAGCTCTGTGCATAGTTTACCATGTAGCCTTGGGTATGTCTCTTACCTCTCTGCCTTAGTTTCCTGCCAAACGAGCGTCACCCTTAGTAAACTGAGGTTCCTTCAGTCTTCTAGACCATGAGCAGTGGTTCTGGACCCTTTTTTTCCCCCAGGGAGACACATACATGTGGGATCATGCTCTACTCTCAGGAGCCATATCCTCTGTGTGTGTGTGTGTTTGTGTGTGTGTGTGTGTGTGTGTGTTGTTGTTGTTGTTGTTGTTGTTGTTGTTGTCATTGCTCTTTTTGTTTTAAGGTAGCAGAATAGATAAAATAGGATGCAGTTTGTGCATAATTCCCAGTTGTAATCCCATCCACCTTCTCCCCACTACTTATATATCAAGAACAGTACCTCTGGAGAACTACACAACTGGGCTCTGTGCCACCTAGAAGATTTTTTAAAATTAAAAATGCATCCATTTCTTTAAAAACATTGATCTACTTATATTCATAAGTTAAGAGTCTAATTATATATTCTAATAACATCCTTTCTCCCAAATCTGCTTATGCAGTTCTACCAAAATAAAAAACAAACCTCTCCCTCCAAAGCGTCTTTGCAAGGCAGAGCTCCCTTGTTTTCTGGACAGCCTAGTCACTTTAAGAGGCTGGATCCTCTGTTCATCCCGTGGCTGCCTCAGTCATGGGCCTATAAAGGTCCACAGTGACAAGGTTTGCCCAGTAGCCAATTGTACAGTGACTTCTTAGAATTGAAAAGGAAAGCTGTTTGGTTTCCTAAAAGAAAGAGAAATGTCTGCTCATATAACCAAGTCTAGTTTATCACCTCAAAACCCTTTTTAATGGCAATGAGCCCCATATAGATGCCAAGCCAGACGAGTGCACGCATGCGTCTGTCTAAAGGACCAGTGTTCTCTTACAGCAGTTCTCCTCATCGGTGCTGGTACAGAGCAGCACTCCCTCCGCCTGTCAGGAACACGGCTCTTAGATCAATTAGCAGCGCTTCACCACCGAGATGCTGCCACTTCCTTTTAAAAAGCAGCCTTTTCCCAGACAGATCACACTGAAATGGTACCTGCTAGCATCCATACCAATCTCAAGTGCCAATGGCGACAGGTTGTCCAGCTTGCCTGCCAACTGTAGTACAGCACACTCCAGTGTTAGCAGTTGGCAAAACATGACAAAACCAGGTTCAAATAAAAGTATGAGAGCTGTACAGGTGTTAGCACAGCCTGTCTGGCCACTTTCTCTGGGAAGGGACTCAGTGCAAAACTATTAGGTAAGCAAGCCTGGACCTCAGATCGGGACCCACAGGGAGAAAGACCTTCAGAAGGGGAAGTTAAGTTGACTGGGCTTTACATCAAAGACCCAGATAGCTATCCTCTGGCTCTTTCCTGTCCCTTGAGATCTAAATAAGTTATGCTTCAAATTCCACAGTCTTTGGAAATCTGGATTTTATGACCTCTTGGGGGCTTAGGGTTGCTGCCTCAGTTCTTGCTTCCATGTCTGGTATCTTAGCTCTGCAACTTGTCAGGGTGCTTATAAAAAATAATAATTTTTTAAAAGCATGTATGAGCATGGTAGATCTTACAAAAAGTGGGTGCCATCGAGGAGAATCACATTTCGTGTCTCATAATGGTATGGACTAGACTTTCCTTTTCCCTTAGCTTTGTACTCAGGTGTGGTCAGAGGAGCAGAACCTGGGTGCGTGTTAGAAATGCAGAAGCTTGAGCCCCACCCCAGGCTTGCTAAATTGGAATCTAAATTTTAGCGAGGTCTTGAGATTCAGTTCATTACAGTGTGAGGAGCACAGATCTGAAGTCCTTGTCATCACCTCACCATGGGTGGATTCGCTTGGCCCTGGCTCTGGCTCTGCACAGTACCCAGTCTCTCATCTCCGTCTTCCCCCTCCCTTCTCTTTCTCTTGTTCTCTCATCCCGTCCTCCCTGACAGAGCTGCATACAAATTCTTTGTGTCATGACAGAGCAGCTCTCTTCTCTGGAGCCACTTAATCACCACCTAGACCCTGGAGGTCTCACCTTCTACCAGCCCTCAATCCTTAATAAAGTAATCCCCAACCTTAATAAAGTATTTATGTAATCAAAATTCCTTTCTGACAGGGACTCTAATACCATCTACTTTGATAAAAGAAATCTTTCCATCTTGTTACCAAAGATACTCAGATTTTATAAAAGACACATAGTTTCCAAACCGACCCCTAAATCAATTCAGGATTTTAAGCTATCATGTAAGTGTTAGACCAGGAAACTGATTCTAGGCAGGAAAGTTACTTGTTGGAGGTGATTTTGTGATTATTGACAGAGGCAGAACCAGAAAAGTTCTTATACCTCCCAGGGCAAGCTTCTCTCCACTATACCCCTGATCATTCTGCTTTTAACTGACCCTTTAAATGGACTCAGATTCTCTACCTGCACGGTCACTGAAGCATCTAGGTAGCAAATGTGTATCGGGTGCCTGCTGTGAATAGCAGGCACTGATCAAAGATCAGAAGAGGCAGAACGGGCCCAGTTTTTCCATACTGCTTGCCTGTGCCCACGCTGCTCCCTCAGACTGAAATCCTCATTCATTCCTGCCTCGGTGCCTGGTGCACTCACTCCTACACAGCTGTGAGGATCAACAGCTGAGACTCTGTACAGGATTCTCCAGACAACATTAATTACGACTTCCTCTGCACAAGCGCTCTTAAAACATTTCTTCCGTTCTATGTTAGGCCTTTGTTTTCCTAGCTGTTCTCCTCTGAGGAGAAGGTCCCTCAAAGAGGGCTGGACTCTGAGGACCCCCTCACTGTGCCGTCGGTGCCCACACAGGAGAGGCTCGGAATGCGGGTTTTCTCCCTCCTTTCTTTCCCTTGGAAATGCCTATGTGTTCGTGGTGCCTGTCAAATACACCCTGTCCTTAACTCAGCCGCTTCTTGGACCTGGGCTCCTTCAGGCCTTCGGCTTTACACTGCCGCTCATTTCTGGACCTGGCCTTCTGTTTGTTGCTCTCCAAAGGTTCCAGCTTAGCCACCATTTACTAGTATGTGACCTTTCTTTGGATAATATTGTCTTTCTTTTTGTATTATTTATTGAGGTAACACTAGTTAATGACATAAATTTCAGTTGTACATTATAAGTCGATACCTGTATACTGCATACTCACAACCAAGTCTAATTTCCCGTCATCACCATATATTTGACCCCCTTTATCATAGAAGAAAACATAGATATTTAAAAGTGAACATATTTGAAAAGAAACCACTAAACTTGTGGACATTGGTCTCAGAGGTGTTTTTGTGAATTTGACTCCAAAGACTTTTTGAAAATCATTCTAGCTTCTGGACCTCATCTGCTAAGTGAGTGGGTTTGCCTCATTAGCTAGAGCTCTTGATGGGTTGCAACCACAAGTGTGTCATGATCAGTTGTGAGGTGCTTTGTAATTTTTTTGTATAATCATTAAGATTTGCTAATGATCATTTTAATAGAGAAAATGAAAGGTTACCCTTATAACTGTCATTCTTAGTTGCTTTCTGAAACAGGAGAAAGGTTTGGGGACATGCACCTTGGGATTGTGTTATATCTCACAAAAAGTTCGCTGGTTATCTGTCATATGTATCTCAACAAGACAAAGGCTGACCTGTAAGTTTCTTTTCAGTCCCATCATCTTAGAGCTATAAAGCTTGGAGAAAAGACTGCTCCTGGAAATTTTGAATTTCTAAATTCCTTCTGTGATGTGGTTGCTCTTCTTAAAATTTAAATCTTAGGAACATTTGAGCGGGTAACAGTCCTAATTTTTTTCCTCTTCTTCCTTGGCTTTGCTTCCAGGAAGCGTGAGGAAGAAAACAAGCGGAGAGAAGCAGAGCAGCAGAAGGGAAAGCTGAGCCCAAATCCTTGCAGGCCTCAAGCCCCTCCTCGCACCCATGCTGAGCCCCATAGGCAGAGCTGGGGCTCCAGCAAACAGCCTCCCGCCAGCAACGCAGCCCAGGGCCCTGAGCAGAGAGCCTGCAGAGGGTCTCCTGGCAGAAGGACTCCAAGCAGAGCCCTCCAGAAGGAGCAGCATCTTTCCCCAGACTTGCAGAGAACAGAACCCAGAAAGCCAAACGGTAAGTGTATTGCCTTTGTCATCCCATGCCAAACCATGGACTGTGGGCTCTTTTGACTGGTGTATTTAGACCACTTACATTTGATTAATTAGGTCAGCACTGAATCTACCATTTTATTAATTTGTTTTCTATAACCACTTGCATTTAGGTACATTAACCTTCCCCTTTTTTAAATATCATTACATGGGTATCAGGTGGTTTTATAATTTTTGTTTCACTCCTCAAATGTAATTTATAAAACTCATGAGGGAAATGATAGTCTATTTTATGTACCCATATTTTTTCCTGATGTTTTGTCTTCCTAATGCTCCAAATTTCTGCTTTTATCATTTTCTTTCTGTTTGAAGAACTTTCTTTAGCCAATTTAGAGGTAGATCCGCTAACAACAAATTCTTTGAGTTTTCCTTTGTCTGAATATTTTTATTTTATTCCTGAAGAATTGTTAAAGGGGATATAGAATTCATGTTTGGCAGTTTTCTTTCAGCACTTCAAAAAATCTGTGCCACTTCCTTCTGTCTTCCATGGTTTCAGATGAGAAATTCACTGTCATTCGAACAGTGTTCATCAGTAATGTTCCTAGGTAACGTGTCATTTCTCTCTGGCTGCTCTCAAGGCTTTTTCTTTATCTTCCGTTTTCAAGAGTTTAGTATGATGTGTCTCAGCATGGATTTTTGAAGTTGAATCCTGTTTGGAGTTTACTTAGTATGTCAGGGGTGCCCAAAACCTCCCCTAGGTTTAGTAATTTGCTAGGAGGACTGACAAGGCTCAGTATATAGTTGTACTCATGGCTATGATTTATTATAACAAAAGGAGTCAAAACAAAATCAGCAAAGGGAAAAGGCACATGGAGCGATGTCCGGAGGAAATGAGGTGCAAACTTCCGAAAGCCCTCTCCTAGAGGAGGCACACGGGACGCACAAACATCTTCCAGTTAGACAACATTTCTCTACCAGGAAAGTGACCTAAAGCAAGGACTCCAAGTTTTTTATCAGAGGTCAGTCATGTAAGTCCTCTCTACTTAGCGTACAACAAAATTCCAGACTCCAGGAAGGAAAGGAGGTATTCAGCATAAATATATTATTTGTACAAAGCAATTTAAGCACATTGAGCCATTCTTATCAGTTAGGGAATGGCGAGAACCCTCCAGAAATCTAAATGCAAATCCCAACAAAGTGAAAAAGTCAAATAATGTCTTAGTATTGTTATGAAAATAGTTTTGACCTTGTGGACCCCCAGCAAGAATCTCTGGGATCACCTAATTCAGGATTTAGACAATTCAGTCTGTCACTCTGAACCTCAGTTTTCTTAGCTATAAAATGGGGGTATACTCTCCACACTGCAAAGCAGTTATGAATAGAAATAAAATAATGTGGAGTACTTGTTATAGACCATGACTCATAGTAGGTCTTCAGTAACTACTGTTATTAAACCACACTGCTGATCTAGCCAAGAACTACCACATAAAAGTATACATCAACAGCCACAAATATTTCCAGGCTATAATTCCATAACCCACTTTACAGAGACAGTGCATCGGTGATGTATCCCTTAAGGATAATGTGATGCTTTGCTCATTAATTTACTTATTCAACCAGCATTCACTAAACTACCATGATGTGACAGCCATGCTGAATTTCTTCAAGTTCTTAGCTTGAAGACTTTGCATGTAATATATAAAGGTTGTATCCTGTGTCTACAGACTGTGTCTTTTTAGATTAGTATCTGAATTTACATTAAAATTATTTTTAAGCAAATTTAAATTTGAACTAAAATTCTGTTATCTATTTATATGAATAAATAGTGCCAAGTATTCTGCCACTGAATAGCACAGTTCCCCTTTCTCCAGACTTCAATAGCAATTTATTTTCTGCTCTTCCAGCCTTCACTGATGGTCTTTTCATTACCTTTCCAGCCTCTGCTCACCAGCCAGTCCCAAAGTCAGTGAGTGCCTTGGGTTTTAGACTTTTGTTAGGGCAGCACCTCTCCTTTTTAGGTATCAGTTTCTGTGTGGGTTGTCAAGATCTTATGTCATTACACACCACCCACAAAACTAAATGGCTTAAAACAAAAACGATTTATTATTTTACACAATTCTGTCGGGTGGCTGGGTAGTTCCTTTCCTAGATCACCTGGGCTTACACATGTGGCTACTGGAAGGTTGGTGAGCTGAAAAGTTCCAGATGACTTCCGTCACATGTCTGGTGATTGGTGCTGGCAGTTGGCGAAGGTGTCTCAGCTCTCTTCTCCATGACCTTTCATCCTCCAGTACGTTAGACTGTCTTCCTTGCATATTGTTCTCATGGCGGTGCTCTGAGAAAGAGAAGGCAGATGCTCCGAGTCTTCGTGAGGGCTAGGCTCCACAACTTCCACATCACTTCTACCACATTCTGTTAATCAGAGCGTGTCACAAGGCCGGCCTAGATTCAAGGGGGTGGAGATATAGACTCCACTTGTAGATGGAAGGTGTTACAAAATCACATTTCAAAGGTGAGTACACATTGGGGTGGGAAGACCCTTTGGCCCTTAAATTTCATAAGGAGTAATGTGTCTCTTCTGTATCCCTAACACCTAGTAAGTATTTGTTGAATGTGTAGCTGTATGGTACTAGCTAGATGCTTGAGATTCAGAGATGGAAGACAGGTTGTTAAACATGACATGGAAAGCATTCATGGAGCATAATAATGTTTTGTGTAAGATTCCTATTTTTATGCCAAAGCTTTCCTTCTACTCAGTTCACTAAATCATTTATTCATGCATTCATTCAACAGGTATGTTTTTGAGCTCACACTATGTGCCAGCCATACTGAATTATAATTAAGGCTAAGAATCATACCATTACATCTTTCTTATAGCGGTGAGCACAATATTGGTTACCTAGGTAACTATCATGGTGATGCTATAGGATGGGTCTGAATATTTTATGTGAATAAATGAGCAGACTTGCCCTACTATTGTAAGTTGTGGACAATAAATATTCTTTTCCCTTTTCCTTGTTTCCCCAAGAAACATCTAGAGAACATTCTAAAGGCCGATCTTCCTGTGTCCACTTTAGCCCCAGTGAAGGCAGTGATGGCGCCAGGTATCCAGGAGTCTCCTCTGTTGACAAATCCAGAGGTGAGACAGTTGGTGAGCAGCATTGTGACAAGGGGAAAGGCTTCTTGAAGCAGCCCTCCTGTATCAGGGTGGCTGGGCCAGAGGACGATGGAGACGACCCCAGCTGGGCAGCCGCAAGCCTTCAGCAGCAGGATGGCCACCGGAAGCCCAGCAGGCGGCACGACACAGCCCCTAAAGCCAAATGTGCCTCCCAGAAAAGGCGCATTCAAGAGCTGAGAGGAGGAAGGTGCTCCCCAGCTGGTTCTAGCCGGCCTGGCAGTGCCAAGGGGGAGGTGGTCCATGCTGGGCAGAATCCTCTTCACCATCGGACACCAAGAAACAAGGTGACACAGGACAAGCTCGAAGGAGAGATGCACTCAGATTTGCCAGAAAGCACAGAGGTGTTGAGGTCAGGAGTCAGGAAGTTGGGGATATCCACCTTGTCTGAGGATGCTCAGGTACCTAAGGAGACTGATCCAGCTCCTGGCCCTCACTCTGTACAGAGTGTGAATATTGACCTTCTCCCTGTAGAGCTGCGGCTGCAGATAATCCAGAAAGAAAGAAGCAGGAAAGAGCTGTTTCGCACAAAGAACAAGGCAGCAGCAGTCATCCAGCGGGCCTGGAGAAGGTAAGGACGTGGGGTGCCGCAGCGTTGTTCTCTGCTTGTCCCGCTACCCGTAACACGCCACCCTGAGCGCTGCGATATTTCTCGTGAATTACATGTGCTGGGGTGACAAGGCCAATTTAATTGAGCCTACCCATGATATTCACACAGGTGCAGATCCCAGTAATTTACACCAGATGAGCTATTTGGAAGGTGTTTTTCTCAAGAAAGATAGGAAAGCACTCAGGATAGGCTGGTATAAAGGACAAAGCTCTCAGTTTGTAACCAGGAAGCCTGAGTTCCAGATGAAGCTCTCACAAGATATCTGACCTTGGGCAAATCACTTGGCCTCCTCGACTCTCAGTTTTCCCATCTGGGAAGTGAGGTTTAACATTGGCTGCACTGATGCTATTTGTATGGCAGGCTGTAGAATGAGATAATGTGCTTCATAAATTCTAAAGCCCTACACATGTAAGGTGTCTTGTTTTTCTTTTTTTACTACCCAGATATTAGTCCTACCCCAAACACCTATACCAGGGCTTGGATATAGTGGATTGAGTGACTGAAATTCATTACAAAAACCTGTGTAAGCTTCTACCACACTCAGAACATAGGGTAGGTGCTGGGAGGAGAGGTGGAAGCTTCATAAAATACTGAGCCAAACACCTCCAGGTATCATGCAGAGACTAGAAGAGTCCTTTGCTGTGGGTTTTCACATATTTCATAATCTCCTTCACACTGCAGGCCCCACTAGGGCCTAATTCCAGATTACGGTGATAACCAGTGCCCAGAGGAAGGCTGGCCACATTGCCAACAGGTGGGAGTCGTGTGGCCTCCATCTCCAGAGAAAGGAAGGTTGATGAGGGAACAAAGCAAGCAAATCACTGGTAGCACAGGTGTGCCGCATATCAATGGTTCTGTCAGGAGATAAAAGGGCTGGAGAGCACCTAACGCTGGCAGAGAAGAGGTTGTAAGAGAGTGATTCTTGTGAGATGCACGGAGCAGCCTCAGGGTCTATTGTGCCAAAGTCTGTCTAACCCCAGGGTGTGTGTGCTTCGTACTTGCACAGCCTGCACTACGGAGCATCCTTAAGTCTGTGCAAGCTCTGGGCTGTTTACAAAGTCATGGCATACCTTTGCTCTCCCAGCCACACCAGGAAGCCGTCATGAGAGGGATTAGTGTTCCCATTTTCAGATGAGCAAATGGTCTCAGAGAGGAAAAATGACTTGTCCTAGTGGTGCAGGTCCAGCACTTGAAGCTGAGTCTGCTTCAGTCAAGTCCAGGGGCCTTTCCCTTACATTCTCAGCACAGGCAGTGTTTGCTGAGGTCAAGGTAATGGAGATGGAGGCGGAGGTGGGTCTTGTGCTCTTCACCTCAGAGCAGGCTGAGGACAAAGAGCTGCCTGGATGGCATTCACGGTCATCAAGGTAATGCTGAAGTTACTGCTACTGTTGATGCTACTAGCAGTTGGCATTTATTGGGCACCTGTGCCAAATGCTGTTCTAAGGAGTTTTACATGTCGTATTAACTCATTTAATCCCCACAATAACCCTGTGAGGTAGATACTCTTATCCCCATGCTGCAGATGAAGCTGAAGCATGGAGAGGTTAATCAACCCACCAAGGTTACAGAGCTGGCTTTGAGCTGAAACAGTCTGCCTCTGAAGCCACGGTTGGGCATGGTCCTTGCTCCCCCCAGGGAGTTCTGCCAGGATGTGCACTGGCTGCCATCCCAAAGGAACTTTTTGTTAAGTATTCCAGCTGAAACCTAGGATCTAAACAAGGCAGCGAGTCTTACCACGTCAGGCCCCCACAGCTGCTCCCTCGCTGAAATGCCTTCCTGTCAGACCATTCTGATTCCTTTGAAGAGTCAGGAGCTGACAGGTCCTGTCAGTAAGAGCGCATAGCAGCAAATGAGCTTTCAGTCACTGCCTCCAAGAACAGTGAGCTCACAGTCTGTGTGCCCACCTGGGGAGGCAACTACACGGGCTGCACTGTCGTGCAGTTCTGAGACCTGGGACGTCAACTCCTAAAGGGCTTCTAGGAAGCTGCGCGTCGTGGGAAGTTTAATGTCTGGTGATAAAAACACATTGATCCTGTTATAGCCTTATATATCTTCCATCTTCAGTGCAGGAGCCTAGAATGCTGTCCTGGGACAGTGTGTGGTGTCTGACACCAAACCTAAGTAACACTGAGGGGTGGGCTGGGGAACGGGGCTTGACACACAAGTGCTCAGACCAGGCTATTGTCAGACGAAGCACGTGGAGCGGGGAGAAAGGCAGACTGCAAAGTGCAGGGATGGACTGAGCAGATTGAACCTTGGTCCCAGAGGAAATGAAGCTCAGTCTCCAAGCGTGAGTTTTATTATCAGTCAAAACTTGACTATTTTAAAGGTTGAAATCAGATACTAAACAGGCTAAACTGGGCTGGAAAGTTGCTATCTGCAAGCGGTTGCTGTGTAAAACTTCTCTTTTTGCCTCAAGCCACCTTCCGTCCATTCTTCTCCAGTATGTTTAGAGGTGAATAAGCAAGGATAGGCTAGACCGTGAGAACACGGAGCCCAGGGAGGAAAGGACAATTGGGCATGTTAGGTTTCTCAATAAACCAGGAGAATGGGGGCATAGAGGCTATTACTCAGACCACTGGGACCATCAGACACAGACTCAGTCTCCACACCAAGTCAATGAGGTAGGAGTTGTGTCCACTTAAAACCGGAGCTATTACAGCTTTAGCCAGCACCTGGGCTCCCCAGTGAGTACACTTGGCCTCTCAAATAAAGGAAACAGAACTATGGAGTGGCACTGCCTTGTAACTCCATCTTTTCTCTACAGTGGCTTTTGGGAAGTGTAGTACATCTTCTAGTAAAGGGATGGCACTATTTGTCACTCTAGGAAAAGACAGGAATCTTGTGTGAAATCAGCCTTTTAGGGCGGGAAAGAGGGGCTGCACCAGGCACTGCAAAGAGCTTTTAACAGACTTAGAAAGGTGGTTATTTCCTACACCCTAAAATCCGGCCTGGGGCCTGCTGCTCTCTGCAGCACCCTATAGGCTCACAGGCAGTTAATCAGCTACAGATAATGAACACTGTTGCAGCTTTCCTTGGGTGGCTCCAAAATAGCTGTGTTCAATAAGAAGTTTGGGCTTGCATGTGGGATAAACACCAAATAAACTCTACACGTAAATATAGCCAGTAAATATAGCCATCATCCGTTTGCCCCTGGCCTCTCCCACCCCAAGGTTCCTCCCTCCAGCAGAAAGATCTTAGTAAAACAGAGCTCTTACCTTTGCCACTATTCTTGAAAACCTCTGTGGGTCCCTACCAAAAAACAGAGTACAGACCAAAGCCCTTAGCAGTATTTGGCTGTTGGACCAGACAGCACTGAATTTGAATGTTGGTCTCTCCTGGCTTTAACTATATGACCTTCTACAAGTTACTAGTTTTATTGAGATATAATTGGCATGCAGCACTATATGTGTTGAAGGTATGATTGATTTGACTTACATATATTGTGAAATGATAACCACAGTGAGTTTAATGAACATTCATCATCTCATATATTTTTAAAAGGAAAATGTTTTTATTTCCTTGTGATGAGAACTCAGGATTTATTCTCAGCAACTTTCACATATACCAGAAAGCAGTGTTAACTATAGTTATGATTAGTTACGTTGTTCATCAGGGGTCCCCATCCCCCAGGCCACAGACAGGTACCGGTCTGTGACCTGTTAGGAACAGGGCCACACAGCAGGAGGTGAACTGCAGGCAAGTGAGTGAGGCTTCATCTGAATTTGTAGCCGCTCCCCAGCTAACATCACTGCCTTAGCTTCACCTCAGATCACCAGGCATTAGATTCTTATAGGAACACCCGTCCCCAGTGCCAAAAAAGTTGAGGACTGCTGATATATCATCAGTACTTATTCTCATAATTGGACATTTGTACCTTTGACCACCTTCACCCAATTTCCTCTCCCCAACCCTATCTCTGATAGCCACATATCTGATCTTTCTGAGTTTTTCTTTTTTTTTTAAGATTTCACGTCAGTGAGATAATACAGTATTTGTCTTTCTCTTATGTCACTTAACATAATTCCATCAAGCTTCATCCATGTTGTCACAAATGGCAGGAATTCCTTTTTTATGACTGAATCATATTCCATTGTCTATATATATCACAACTTCTTTATCATTCATGTTCAGTGGACGCTTTGGTTATTTCCATGGTCTAGTTACTGTAAATAATGCTCCTATGAACATGGGGGTGCAGATACCTCTTCGACATACTGTTTTAATGTCTTCAGTTATATACCCAGATGTAGAAATGCTAGATTATGTGGGATCTTTTTTTTTTTTTTTTTGAGGAAACTCCATACTGTTGTCCATAGTGGTCGCACAAATTTATATTCCCATCTGCTATGAACAAGGAAAGATTCTTTTCTCCACATGTTTTCCAGTATTTGTTATCTCTTCTTATCTTTCAGTAACAGTATTCTAACAAGTGTGAACTGATATCTCATTGTGGTTTTGATTTGCATTTCTCTGTTGAATAATGATGTTGAGCATCTTTTCATATATCTGTGGGCCATTCATATATCTTCTTTGGAAAAATGTCTATTCGAGTCCTTTGCCCATGTTTTCAGTTTTTTTTTGTTGTTGTTGTTATCTAGTTGTATGGGTTCTTTATATATTCTGGATTTAACCCATTATAAAATATGTCGTTTGCAAATATTTTTTTTCCCATTCTATAGGTTGTCTTTTCATTTTGTTGGCTATTTTTTTTTTTTTTTTTGCTGTGCAGAGTATTTTAGTTTGAGGTAGTCCCACTTGATTATTTTGTTGCTTGTGCTTTGGGTGTCATCCAAAAAAAGCATTGCCAAGAGTCATGTCAACAGGCTTTTTTTATGTTTTCTTCAAGAAATTTTATGGTTTCTGGTATTACATTGAAGTCTTTAATCCATTTTGAGTTCATTTTTATGAGCAATCTAAGATAGGGGTCCAAGTTTCATTGTTTTACATGTGACTATCCAACTTTCTTAGCACCATTTATTGTCTTTCTCCACTGAGTATTCTTGCTCCCTTGTCAAATATTAGTTGACTGTACATGCATGGGTTTATTTCTGGGCTCTCAATTCTGTTCCAATGGTCTGTGTGTCTATTTTTATGCTAATGTTGTACTCTTGATTACTATAGCTTTATAACATTGTTTGAAATTGGGAAGTGTGATGCTTCCCATTTTGTTGTCCTTACTCTGGATTACTTTGTCTATTCAGGGTCTTTTGTGGTTTATGTAAATTTTAAGATTATTCAACTTCTGTAAAAAAAAAAAAAATGCCACTGGGATCTTGATAGGGATTGTATTGAATCTTTAGATAGCTTTGTGTAGTATAGACGTTTTAACAATGTTAATTCTTCCAACCCATGAACACAAGATACCTTTCCGTTTATTTGTCTTCTTCAATTTCTTTCATCAGTGTCATGTAGTTTTCAGTGTACAGATTTTTTTACTTCCTTAAATTTATTCCGAAGTATTTTACTGTTTTTTTATTTTATTATAAATGGGATTATTTTATTTTTTTGTGATTGTTAGTGTGTAGAAACTATTGATTTTTGTGTGTTAAATATATATCCTGCAAATTTACCAAATTTGTTGATTGCACCTAACAGTTTTTTTGGTGTCTTTAGGATTTCCTATATATAAAATCATGTCACTTGCAAAGAGACAATTTTACTTTTCCCTTTCTGATTTTGATGCTATTTATTTTTATTTTTATTTATTTTGCCTGATTGCTTTGGCTAGGACTTCTAGTACTGTGGTGAATAGGTGAGATTGAGCACTATTGTGTTATTCCTGATCTTAGAGGAAAACCTTTCAACTTTTCATCATTAAATATGGTATTAGCTGTGGAGCTTCTCATATATGGCCTTTATTATGTTGAGGTACATTCCTTCTATACCTAGTTTGTTAAGGGCTTTTTTTTTTTTTTAATGAACAGATGTTGAATCTTGTCCAAATGCTTTTTCTGCATCTTTTAAGATGATTCTACTCTTTTTCTTTCATTCTGTTAATGTGATCTTTCACATTGACTTCTATATGTTGAACCATCCCTGCAACACAGGGATAAATCCCATTTGATCATTGGTAGTGATCCTTTTAATGTGCTGCTGTCTTTGGTTTGCTAGTATTTTATTGAGAATTTTTGCATCTGTATTCATCACAGATATTGGCCTGTAGTTTCCTTGAAGTTTCCTTTTCTGGCTTTGATGTCAGGGTAATACTGGCCTCATGAATTGAGTTTGGGAAGGTTCCCTCCTCTTTGAATTTTAGAAAGAGCGAAGGACTGGCATTAATTCTTTAAATGTTTGGTAAAATTCATCAGTGAAGCCATCTGGTCCTGGACTTTTCTTCACTGGGAGACTTTTGATTACTGATTCAATCTCCTTATCCATTATTGGTCTGTTTAGATTTTCTAATTCTTCCTGATTCAGTCTTGGTAGGTGTATGTTAAGTTTTCCATTTCTTCTAGGTTGTACATATTGTTAGCATATGGTTGTTCTTAGTAGCCTCTTATGATCATTTGTATGTGTATGGTATCAATTGTAATGACTCCTTTTTCATTTACAATTTTGGATACTCTTTTTTCTCCTGGTTATTCTAGCTAAATGGTTTGTCAATTTTATCTTTTCAAAGAACCAGCTCTTAGTTTTATTAATCTTTTCTCTTGTTTTCCTGTTCTCTATTTCCACTCTAATCTTCATTTTGTGTTTCCATCTGCTAACTTTGGGCTCAGTTCTTTTTCTAGTTTCTTAAGGTATACCATCAGGCTGTTTATTTGAAATCTTTCCTGTTTCTTAATGTAGGCATTTCTTAAGAGGCATTCCCTCTTAGAATTGCTTTTGCTGCATCCCATAAGTTTTTGTATGTTTATTTCCATTTATGTTTGTCTCAAGATGCTTTTCTACTTCTTTAATTTCTTCTTTGATCTATTGGTTGTCTTGCTTAATTTCCATGTATTCATGAGTTTTCCAGTTTTCCTTCTGTTAACAGTTTTTTAGTTTTATACCATTATGGACAGAGAAGATACTTGATAAGATTTCAGTCTTCTTAAATTTGTTAAGACGTTTTGTGGCCTAATATGTATGATCTATTCTAGGAAATGTTATTCTATGTGTGCTTAAGATTGTGTTTTCTGCTGTGGTCGGTAGAAAGTTCTGTGTCTGTTAGATCCATTTGGTCCATAATGTTGTTCAAATCCACTTTTTCCTTATTGATTCTGTCAGGATGATCTATTTGTTGAGTGTAGGGTATTAAATTCCCCAGCTATTACAGTATTGCTGTTTATTTCTTGTTAGCTGTTAGTTTTTGCTTTATATATTTAGGTGCTCTCATGTTGGCTGTACAAATATTTACAATTGTTGTATCTTCTTAATGGATGGACCCCTTTATCATTATATAATGTCTTTTTCTCTTTTAATCCATTTTTAAAGTCTGTTCTATCTGATGCAAGTATAGCCACCCCTGGTTTTTTGGTTACTATTTGCTTGAAATATCTTTTTCCATCTATTCACTCTCAGTCTGTGTTTCTAAAGCCAAAGTGACTCTCTAGTAGGCAGTTCAGTTCAGTTCAGTTTGAGTTTCTGGACATGTCTGCTGATAATGTTCTTGGGCAGGTGAGGCTTGCTAGCCACTCACTGCCCAAGCTCTGAGGCCGAGTTTAGGTTGCGGGGTGTGGAACAGTGCCACTGGCTCAGAACAGCTGGATAGGATTGCTGGCTTCTCTGCCCAAGCAAAGCTGTAGGATGGGCTCTGGGGTTGCCTGGGTTCTCTGATCAGATATACAGACAGTAGGAACTGGGTACTAAGCAACAGACAGGACTGTAATTAGCTTACCTGCCCTATTATAACAGCAGGATGGGCCCCAGGGCCTGCACAGCTTGACATTTGGATACTTGAATAGGGGAAGACAGTGCACTCCATTCCCTGGCGAGACACAGCCACCAGTTTCGGTCTGCAGTCGAGGAAAGCCAAGGGCTAAGCTCTGTTCAGGTACCACTGTAACAAAGGCTGTCGGATGAGCTATGCAGCTTCCTGTGTGCTCTGGTTAGGTTCCTTTGTAGGACAGGCTGAAGGCTGTATTCAGCAATGGTCAGGGCTATGAATTACTTTCCCTGCCCAGGCAGAGTGGAAGAACCAATCTCCAAAGGCAGCAAGGTTCTTTGTGATCTTGATTCAAGCAGTCCTGCTCTCCAAGTTCCTTGGCCAAGTGGTGCTACTGCTTTACTCTGCAAATGATCAGCTCTGCCTGCCATACTGTCTGCTCAAGTGTCATTAGGCTATGCAGCTTCCAGGTGGTCTGGCCAGCCTCTCTGATTGGGTGGGGGCCAGGAGCTGTACTCAGGAGTGAGTCGAGCTTTAACAGCTCCCCTGCCTGGGCAAGGACACACTGGGCTTCAACACCAGCAAGGCTCATTAAGGACCTGGATCAGGCAGACTTGCTTGCTGCTGAGTTCCCTGGTCAGACTGTCACTGTCTTGGCTCTGAAGATGAGCAAAGGCACTGATTGGAATTACTACTTGGATGCTGAAGGTAGGAACTCAGTCTGCAAAGGTCTACACACTGGGTGTTGCAAGTCCCTCCCCCTCTTTTGTGTCATAGTCAGATTCTCAGTGGTTAAGCCACACAGATTCTCCCACAATCCCCAGGGGGTGGGACTGGAGTGTAGGCTCCCAAGAAGCAACCCATGCTAAGGGAACTGGGTGTCTTCTCTGAACTCTTTCTCTCATGGAGGAACTGTAGACCTCTCAGTGTGGTGCTGTGCGGGCCCAGGGGAAGAGCAGTGCTGTCATCAGGTAGCTGTTCTTACCATTTCACATGTGGTCTGACTTGGTCTGTTGTACAGGGGGGTCCTTCATTCTCATCCTCATATTCTAGGATTTTCTCAGTGGTGTCTTATCCATGAACAGTTGTTCTTGTGAGGGAGAATAAAGCCAGGAATGACCTATGTCATCATCTTGGTGACATCATCTCTACTCAGCCTTTATCAGATTTATAGTCTGCCTCACAGATTTATTTTCAGGCTTAATCGTAAGTGCTGGGTATACAACAGGCTCTGAACAAATATCGGCTTCTTCCACAGTGTAGCCCAGCCTTCCATCCTCCTTCCTGCACCAAATACACAATGCTTCATACACACCTTATTGACTTTTTTGCACAAATGCCCACACTTCTGCTCATGTCAGTTCTGCCTACAGTGCTCTTCTGACTGGTAAGCTCCTTCTCATCCTTTAAAATCCAGCACAAATGTCAGCCTTGTAAAGCCTTACCAAACCACCACAAAGTATCAGTCCATCTGTCTCATGCCATCTAGCTTCTTGCTCTCATATAGTATTTCTAATATTGCATTTATTGTTTACACATTGGTCTGTCTCATCTTCAGGGCAAGGACTCATCTGATTGATTCCTAGTTTAGGAAGTACTTGATAGAAAAGGACAGAATTCAGCATTCAACATATTGCCGCTGAAATAGGAATGAGAACACAGATGAATCTCCCGAGAGTGTACAGCAAATACTATTCCTATAGCTTCTAGGAAACTTAAGGAAATTTGGTTTTCTAAATACTGTGATCTGAAAGTCTCTCCCTTCCTCTAACCCCTCAAGCTACCAGCTCAGGAAGCACCTGTCCCACCTTCTGCATATGAAGCAGCGCGGTACCAGAGATAAGGACAGATGGAACCAAGAGTGTATAACATTGCTCCTCCAGATTTGGAGGAGAGAAATGGAACTGAAATCCCCAAAGACCACCACAGTAAGCAGGATCACCAAGAATCCATCCAAGAGCAGCTCAGGCACAAAGTTCAACAGGCACTCAGTGCTCAAGCAAATCTACGGTAACTTTCTTTCTGGGTACCTAGCAGTTTATGACAAGACCTCCAGTGTCACATCAGAATCTGAAATGGGGTTTAATTGCATGGGCAGACTTCCATTCATATAGGACTTTTATTATACTTCCAAGTACCAAGAGAATTCTCAGCATATTTAATGCCTTCCTTCCTGCAATTCTGAGTCAGGACTGGTTTGATGAGATATTCTGGCATCTCATCCCAGAGATCTTCCTGGCCAAGAGATTCTCTGCTAGGCCTCACCATTGTAACCTCTTCAGACCGCTACTTTGGTCCTCCCCTTACATGACCAATTTGGAGGACTCCAGGCACAGGCAGACCCTCACTTTGACCCTTCTTATACTAAGATAGTATGTTTTCAGCTCTAGAAAGAGCCCATCCAAATAAACAAACTCAGCCCAGAACAAGCCTAGCTAGTTCTCCAATAGAAGAAAGTTAAGCCAAGGCACCTTTAAAAACAGATCTATGGCCCAGGCAGCAAAATCTCAGAATCTGCCCCTGGACCTACATGTTCTTTCCACACCACACCTAATTTATGTTGGCCAACACTTGCAAGCTCAAGCCTTCACCTGAAGGATTTAGAACTTGGTCAGGCTGCAACTGTCCTTGGTCAGCGATAGATGACCATTGTTAATTGATTTCAGGTTGTTCTCAAGAAGGGAAAGTACATCATCCCACAAGATCTTCAAAAGCCCATTCTGTGCTGCGTCTCAACTCAGGTAAGGCAGCCACTGTACTGGCAACAGATTCGGGAAACAATGTGGGGAAGTATTTTCCCTTATTTCATCCCCAAAGATAGAAGACTTTAGAAAAGGGGTTTCCAATGGTCATTTGATTTCAAGTATGCATGTGTTTTTCATCCCCCTTTCATGGAATTACTGCCATCACCATCTATTCCATCAGAGGCAAGTTATTTTTATAACCTAAAGCTATTAACATTACCTCCAGTAGAAACACTAAGTAGTAGCTTCTGTTGATCACCTTTACTTGTTCACATAAAAGGGGGAAATGAAAATACTTTTATTCTTCAAAGTAATCCTTGAGAGTTCTTGTTCCATTTTGGTTTCATATTAATATCCTCAACCTAAAGATGGGAAGAAGGTCCTTAGCTAAAAATTCTGGCTTTTACTTTTTAGGACCCATAAGGAAGACATTAATATTTAACAGTATATCCAGCTCAGGCTCAACCGAGCACTTTCACTCATACAGGATCAGCTCAGGGAACTTTTCAGCTGCAAAACAAGAGTGTTTTACTCAGGGCCCCTTCATCCACACCAGCATTAAATTTGGGTGATAAGTTCAGTGCTGTCAGCAGTTAATGCCAGGTCCAGTGTTTCTTGTGGGTGGCTATGGCAACAGGCTCCCCCCACCCTCCCTGATCTACAGTCATGCTGCAGGAACAGAGTGCAGCTGGGAAGGTGAACAATGACTGTCAGCATGAACTTTAACATTCATTTAGTTTCTGATGGGGGGAAACTTGGAGGTAGGGGGAGAGTAATTAATGCAAATTCTTTAAAAGAGTTGGGCTACTCATGAAATATAGGCGGGATGACCAGGGAATTTTGGGTGGGGTAGTTGGAAATTTTCAAAGAAATCAAAGCCCACAGTTCCATGTTGAAGAAAAAACATACTTGAGTGAACTGAATAGTTTCAAATAAAAGAATTGTCAGATATAACTACCAGGATGCAGCAGTTAGATAATCAAATATTATAAATACTATCAGAAGTCTTTAAAAATGGTTTAGCAGCATAAAAGGTTTTTTGAAAGGGCTCACAAAGGACAGAATAAACAAATTCAAAGAAATGCATAATGATTTCTTAGGACTTCATAGGAACAGCCTGTTTGTTCTACACATGCAATTCTGGCTGGCTTGAAAATGGATGACAATTGAAAAGAATCTTCTTCTAAGGCTAAACTTGGGACAACACATGTTTTTATTAAGCTCACCCACCCCCAAAACCCATTAATCAGTGAATAAGGCAGATGGTCAGAGTTGCTAGCTACAGTTTAGCTGAAGGCTGTAAGTTTTATACAGAAAATATGTCTAAATAATTTCCATGAAATGGGCATGACTTTAACATACATAAAAGTTTCTGCAATGTGAAATCAGGCCAAAGTGAACCTCAAAGAAGAAATAATTCATTTTGGCCTTCAAACCTTGACTAGAAATGTTAGCTCATTTTTTTGCTTTGAGCATTTCATGGGTTTAAGGACCTTCTGTTTTGTTCACTGTTCTATTTAGCTTTAGGAAACTGTTTTGGCACATTATAGGTACTCAAATATGTAAGTGGAGATTGTTGCTCCCAACCTCCAACTTAAGGAGGTTTTTCCTCTTAAAAAGAACAGAAAGTGAGCTGGACGTAGCAGAGTGAAAGCCTCCTTTGACTGTTTCTCTCCATGTATTCAGGAGACAGTTTAACAATCTCTGCTCTCTCTCGTCTTCCACACCCACCCCTGGCAACCACCCACGAAGAATAGCAGCATAGTAATAGTGTATATATCTATGTGCATGTACACACACACACACACACACACCCCTAAATTTTGGGGCCCAGCTCTTTAAAAAAACTCCCTTAAATCCATTCCAATGAATGGAAAAATTATGGCTTAAGTGGTTACTAGTAATGGTACCTCTTGTATGAATGCAGAATATTCTTGCACACCTACAGAGGGGTATGCAGATAACAACTCAAGACCTGATACAGCCAAAACCACACCAAAGTTCTACAACAGTTCACTTTAAAATAATTTTATTGAAGTAATAAAACCAAAAATAAAAAGACATATGTTTCTAACTTGTTAAAACTACTCACCTACTCACCTTTCCTGTTTGCTTTGCTCCATAGAAAGGAGAATATGGCCTCAGCAACGCTTCTTAACCATTTGGGGCGTCAGTATCCTCATTTGTTAAATGTAAGGGTTGAGTATACCACTACTGTTTTCCAACTGTGGTATCCTATAATTTCGTAATTTCAGAGTCATAGAAAGGCCTTAAAAATTCATTTCAAGTTGGATATGCCTATCAGTCTGTCATCTAAATAATTTTCAAATGAACCTGTTTTCTAGAATGTAATATAGCTAAGTATATGGTACATAGGGTTAAAAGATACATATATATGTTTATTATATTAAGAGATGCACAGAGAAAGATATACCAGTTATTCCAGGCAAACTGAAGACCAAGGTTCTAGTCCTAGCTCCTCAAGCACCTGCCCCTCCCACTCAAAGTTCTTCCTTGTGAGATGTCACCTTATCTTTGAGATGGTAGAAAATGCAAGGCCCATAAATCATCCGGTCTCTACAGTACACTGGCCATCACCGTATCAGCACCATGGATCATCTAAAATTAAACCCTTTTTTCCTTACCACCAATGAACTCTTCCTTTCAGCATTAAAATTAATAACCTGAATATCTGGTATTTGTTTTTAACAGTGAGCAATTTGCAGTGTATACACCTCCTTGAGAGCAGTGGAAGATCAAAGAATTTTTCTTATAACCTGCAATCAGCTACTCAATCAAAAAGGAAAACAAAGCCTCAACCGCCAACAGAGGAGGACTGTCGGGGGTAACTGCAATAGCTAGTACAGAGTTCCTATTCCCTGCCGATTATCTTTTACCTTGGGGAAACTTTAATATCCATACCTGATGCCTTATTAGCCTGAAAAAGTGGTCAAGTGAAAAAAAAATCAGAATGTTTTCTTTCTGGTCCTGTATAGCACTGTTTTTTAAATTATCATAACTTGCCTTCACCTTGATCAGTGTGGCTGGAAAGGAGAATTTATAATTAACAGTAAAATCCAAGTAAAACTAAGAATATGAGTGCTAAAAGAGCTGCTGGGTTGAAATTTCTGCCAGCCAGCTGGTGTAGGCCTGGTTTTTCAGCTCCCGTGAAGAAGCTAAATGAGATGTGGAGGAGTCTGTCCTACAGCAGCCACTTTCATTTCACTACTTTTCTGGAATCTAATGCAACCAACTTCATTATAGACACCACATCCTATTACTTCAGCATTATCAGTTTTAAGCTGTATATCAGAATCATGACCCAGAATTTACTTCTAGTAATTATCTGTTAAGACCATAATTGGTGCTTACATTTTACAGTTCGTGTTGGCCTCAAAGCCACAGGTTGCTGCCACGTCCTCTCTGAACAGCGTTACTGGTATCACGGCAAAGGAATCAGCCAGGCAGGTGTACAAACCAGACCATCTATGTACAAGGTAGCAGGTCAGCCCTTAACATTCCACTTGTATTTTCCGCCTGACTGCAGGAGCGAGCAATCTTATCAAAATGCCATTCCTACTGACCGAAAACTGCTAACTACACACATTCTAGCTCTGTAAGAACACCTCTTTTAAATGAAATCTAGTAACTGGGGCCTTTTCACATTTTTCAGGCAAAGCTAATGCAGGAATGTAGATAGGAGGCATAAACAGTAAGACAGGCTCTAAGACTACTTCCACTTTAAGATTACTGCCATTACTTGTCCTGACAGTAAGAGAGAGGAAGCAAGTGTTAATTACCATGATTTTTAGTTTGTTAAATTTCATAATCATGAACATACAGAAATAACTATAGCTAATATTTTTTTTAAGAACTATAATGGATTATTAGTAGAAAATCACTGAAGGTAGTTATTTCAGTCAGACCAACCACTATTTAGGTATAGGAAAATCTGAAACTGTAGTACTGCCTTGAAATCTTGCCCCCCTGCACAGTGGGCTACAAAACTATAAAAAATACAATGGATAAGGGCAACCACTCCCAAACAAAATAGTGGTTTCTGTTGCTGTCTGAACTGGAACTGAGGAAACAAAGAATGAGGTTTGCCTACATGGGATCACGAAGACTTTTGGCTAAATTTCTTGTCAAATAATAGAAGGTACTATATTATCACTCTTTTGTAAATATTTAGTTCACATGAAATATAAAATATACTACCACATATCACAAGAAGCCAGCTTGCATTATTTTCCTACTTTAGTGCAAAGGAGAGTTCATAAACAACTTCTTTAAAAGTTCAGCTTTAATGACAAATATTTATTTTCCTACCTTAGTGCAAAGGAGAGTTCATAAACAACTTCTTTAAAAGTTCAGCTTTAATAACAAATATTTATTACCTCAGTCTGTTCAAAATTAGATGTGAATAACAATTTCAAACAGGGAGCCTCTTTAATATACTGTATTCAATGTGCTGGGCCCCTGCGGATGTCCAGTGACATACACGTTGAAGCAGTAATGTAAGTCTGTGAGCCACTGTTCCTGAACACCTCCACTCTTCAATGTCTGCAGAGAAAAACAAGTAATTTGAGAATTCTACCAAAACTGCTATGCTACCTAGTGTTTTCACAACTAAACAAGATCTCAGAGCCACTGCAACAGTATCTCATCTATTAATCATCACAGAAAATCTTACTGGAAAAGGATTTATTAATTAGGCATTGCCACAGATAGATCCTCAAGTAGGAGTGCTATGGGTTTCTTTGGTTGGTTCTCTCCTGCTTGGGACTAACAAAATTTTACTATCCACCATCCCTACACTCCAGACTTCCTCCACGCAGCATTCTAGAGTGTCTAGATCTTAGTCATCAACTGAGAATGTTATAGGGCTGACTGACAAATTCTGTCACTCTCTTCCTTATGGAGGTGGGCTGATTCTCCAATCTCAGAATAATCCAAATTCTTGGCTTTCAGCCCTTTTATTTCTGAATTACTATTATATATACCAATTAATAACCACCATGCCCCAGCAAATACCTATATGAAAAAACCTAACTCTCCCATACTAAAAACACCAAAGGAATCCTAAAGAACAAAAACTGCCCCCCCAAAACAGACAGCTGAATACAAAGAGCCAACTATTAGACAAAGCTGAAGACTGCAACTTCCTTCTTTTAACTACTTCTATAGTAAATGAACTAGAAATTGGCCTGAACTTTATTCCTGCTAAATAATTTCCTAATGACAGCTAATATTTGTTAATCATTTAATATAAGCTACATAAAAATTTTACTTGGCTGATCTCATTTAACAGTCACCAAAACCCAACAAAATTACTATTAGTCCCATTTCTACAGGTAGTAAAACAAATCTGGTTAACACTGATAGTTTGGCAATTTTTTTTTTAAAAAACCTATCCAATAAAATCTATTAGAATCCAGGTAGCTGTGACTCTGATGCCTGCACCTTTTTCAACTAAGCTGCTTGCTACATTAATTCAGTTTTGAGTATTTTAAGGCCTTTATAACTGATTCTGGGATCAAAGGCATCACCCCACCCACTCTTCCCCATTAAGTAAGAGTCAGGCACTAGAGTGCAGGAAAAGCCTGGGAAATCTCCATACTGGACTTAATTCCAGGAGTCAGTCAGTGCACAGGAACTCTGGCCTCCCAAGAGCACCCCTCATGCCTTGCTCATGAACCCTTTGTAGTACTAATAGGCCAAAGCCCATGTTTCTGTTGCTACTTACTGTGATATTCTTGATGATCTGCTGCACCAAGATGGCATTGGTCAACATGTGAGTCCTCAGGGGTGCATGCTGAAGCAGTAGGCGAAGCAGCTGGCCCACAACAGGCAGCTCCTCAGGTCCAGCTCTGTTCACCCGTAAGCTCTGCAGCATCAATCTGAGGACTCGAGGCAGGAGAGCCAGGGTTGAGACACAGATCCCCCACAGCTTGTCCCTGCAGTAATGGAGACAGAAATGGGTCCATGAGCCAACACATACAGGAAAAACACCCTATATTTCCCCAATGTCCCAAAGGACATTCTGAAAATGCCCTTTTAAGAAATGTGTTTTCTCAGAAGCTAAGCAAGGTTGGGCCTGATTGGTACTTAGATGGGAGATCACTTAGGAAAACCAGGTGCTGTAGGCATAAAAATTAAAAAAATAAGGGATTGTAAACGAACAAGGTCCTCATGATTTGTGAGGTTAACCAAGGGTTGCCTCGCCTAAAAAATAAAAAATGTTTTCTGATAAAAACCCCAAACAAAACAAAACCAGTAAGAACTGAATTTCTTCAGAGCTAAATAAGCAAATCCAATGAAGAATTCACTGTTCTCCAATTTAATGGGTTCCAGGAAGCCTAGTAACCAGACATTGGCTTAACAAGACATTCTTGAAGCCCTAGTGATATTATATAACACAATTAACCAAAGAGCAGAATGATCTATAAATGCATACCATTCTCTACCACTGGACATTATTCAACTATTATACAACACCAAATATCAAAAGAGTAAAAATATACCACTGTTAAAGAGAGAACTTCACGAAACTTTAAGCCTATGGCTTGGATTATGAGCTCTTCGATGTTTCTGTACTGGTCATGTTTGCAAAGAAAAATGGGCTCACAAGGAACGAAAATGAATTTTAGAAAGTAGCCAGTAAGGGGGCTATTATGCACTGATTTACCCAGAGATGGTGAATGCAAATTTCAATAAGAACCATTCTCTTATCTTTATAGAACAGAAACAAAAATGTTTTATGAAAGAAGCAGACTTATAGCTAATTAACCTAACATTCTAGAAGAATGTCAATTAAATGAAATGATATTCTTTTGGAGGAAGAATCCACTGGCTGCTAAGGACTGACCTCAGTCTGTTACAATTTCTATACCAAGAAAGCACTTCTCCCAGTCCCCAAGTCTTTCTAATTGAACCTGACTACCTCCAGATGTAGGGCCAACCTCCTCAACTTCACATATGGCAAATACATCAAAGATGGATATTGAATCCATTCTAACTCTTATTTCAGGAGGCTTTATTCAGCTTGTTAATTCATGTGCACAGCCAGGCTACGATAGCCATGTACAAAAGAAAAGAGAGAACTAGCCTATACACATAGCTAATAATGAAGCAAAGGCACAGAGAGAAAGACTACACAATCTAAAAGAAAAAGAAGAGAGAATACTTTGGTTCCTGCTAGGTTTCAAATTCTTATTTTCACAATTCCTAGCTCTTGGGTTTTAAAATTTACTCCTGAAATGTTCCAATATATTAATTTTCTTCAATGACCAAAACTGTGCTGAAGTGCTTATGGATGCTATACCATACCAAATTTAAGTATATTAATAGATGAGTAAAGTTTAGAATTCCACCTTCACATACAACTACAGAAAACTGTCAGCCAAAGAGAAATTACAAGAGACCTGGGTACTACAAGTGATAGAAGAAATATCACATGAACAGATATATTTTGCATTTTCTTCAAGTTGTCATGTGCGAGAATAATTTTACTGATTCTATAAACTGATTAAAGTACAGAAGTGGAACCAGTGAAGTTGAGGTTTCAGCTTAACATAAAGCAGTGATTCTAAACCACTCTAAAGAAACTGATGAAATTTCAGTATTTTGCGTAAACTTGTGAGTTCGCCTAACTCCACAAACTTCTGATATATTCTGGTCAGATAATACCAACTGCCCCTTCTACTCCAAATACAGATAAAATACTACACACACCACACACACAGCCAAGCTTAAAAGAACAGTTGAACTCTTCTTAAGTGCCAGAAACTATGACAGAACAGACAGAAAGATGCCCAAAAGAGGTAGAGAACTAGATGTGAGATTTTACGGTGGGGTTTCACCTGCTAACAGTGTTGAAAACTGAGACTTTAGGTACTAAGTGTGGAAGGCAGGGAACTAGAACTGGGCTCCCTTTATATGGCTGGAAGTGAGGAAAATGCAGATGTGAAACTGTCTCAGGGAGATCTCTCCAATCTCCTTAGAATTCTCATAAAAAGATGCACTCAGAGAAAAGGTAACATCCCAAAATATGAATTTGTTCAACCCCATGAAAGACAATCTCCAGAGCCCCACCTGCTCTTCAAAATAAGAGAATTCTCATACCAAAAAAAAAAAAAAACAAAACAAACAAAAAAAACAGAACAAACAGGAACTTTAATAATAAATCATGAACAAGCAAGAATGATAGAGCCAAGTAAAAAACCCAAGTTAGATCAAAGAAAAGAATGATGAAATAAAAACTCAATAAGAAAGTTAAATAAAAGAATCAGCAAAGAAGATGTTAAAAGATGGAGGACAGGATAGGATGCTCCCCATGTTTAAAAGGAATTTTTAGAAGGGGAGAATAGAAATAATGGGGGAGAAAATAGAAATAACAGTATTTCCCAGAGCCAAAGAAAAAAAATGTGAATCTTCCAATTAAAGGAGCACACTAAGTGTTTACTAGGACACATCCTGATTTGCAACACAACAATGATAAAGAGAAAACAGTAAAACTATAGAAGAGTTAAAGAGGGCTCAGTTAAATAGCAGATTTTTCATTACAAGTCAGGAAAACAAGAGAATAGTTTCTTCAGAGTTCAGTAGCCACAATTTTGAACAACTCACATTGGTAAAGCCTGAATTTTTTGGCCAGCCCTTAAGAAAACAAAGGGTCCCAGTAATTTGACTGGCACTTGTTATTTTTAATCTCACCACCACCTTCTGTAAGAGGGTAGGAGTAGCCTAAAAAGGAAATTTAAGTACAAATACAGCCCAATTTTCAAAAGTTCACATTACACCATTTCACTGTTATGAAAGACTTAACACTGTACCTATTTTCACTAAATGAAAGATATCCAGAGGATTTTTGCTTTTGTGAAAAAGTACAAAAAGCAAAACAGCGTTCAGCATTTGTTCTGCAGCAGCCATTATAGGGATAGCTGCAACCCGAGCACCGAGAGTGGCCCTGCCAAGCTCCTTCTGGGAAACCACACTCAACATCTCAGCATCAAACTGCCAGAGCTTTAAATTGTGTCTGTGAGCATCTGTGCTTTATCTTAATTTATTTTGTGTATCCATTAGCAAGATATGTCCTAAGGTATCAGAAAAGCTTAAGATGTTATGCTTAGTGTAAACTGAATATATAAGCATTTTGATTGTGCTTTGTGCATGTTGAATTATGGGTCTGGGAACAACTCAAAATATCTTCCATATAAGTTAATTATAACTGCTTCTTAGCTTTATACCATTTTGGCTTACAAAAGTTTTCATAGGAATGCTCTACTTTCACACAGCAAGGGAAACCTGTACCTAAGACTCTGGTTGCCAGCATTTCCTTGTGACTGATGTCATCCCAAAAGATGCATGGGACATCAGCTTTTCCAATACCAGGTATAAAACACTTTTAAAACTATTCATTTTAAACAGGTAAAAAGTATTTTGTTCAGTCCAGCCACATAAAGTTAAAACATGATGTTTCTCTAAAGAAGCTTTACCAAAGATCTTTGAAACTTCTTATTAAACTGTTATTATAGAGCAGGAGTACTGGACCACAGCCAATCCAGCTCACTGCCTATATCTGTAAATAAAGTTTTATTGGAACACAGCCACATCTATTCATATACGTATTATGTCTTGCTGCTTTAACTCTAGAGAAGGGTTGAGAAGTTCTGACAAGATGCTATAGCCCTGAAAACCTAAAATATTTACTATCTGACTTTCTATACAGAAAGAAACTTGCTAACCCTGATACAGAGAAACAAAATGAACAAAATACATTTTTGAATCAACATGAATGACTCACAAAGGATGAGAATCAAATCACAAAAAGTGGTATTGTTTACAAATGCACATAAAATGTTTCAATAAAAAGGCAAGGAAATAACACAAAAGTGATATCTGGGGGATAACTCTGTAGAAGAAAAATGTAACTTGAGCTACATGGAGGATGTGTTGCTGACAATATTCTATTTCTGAACCTGGAGGTTGGTTGAATAGATGTTCAGTTCATACTTAACTCTTTGAACTATATGTTTTATACAATCATTACATTTTTATGACTTTAAAAGTTCAAAAACTAGATAAACATCAAAATATTAACAGAGATAGAATAATTTTTATCTCATATTTGCTCATCTGCTGTATTTTTAAAAAACCTTCTGCAAAGAATTTTAACAGCATACCAATAAGAATATAGCATGAGAATACTTTTTAAAAATTAAAGTGAAGTCTTCCAAACTATCCTATAAGTTTTAGTCTGAATTTCATGTAGAAGCTAAAGTACGAACTAATTAAAAACACTAGCCTCTTAGAACAATTTTCCTTAAATTACACTCTGGCTAGTTTCTAATGAAGCCCAAAACAAAATATAAAGGCTCATCCTTCAAAAGGTAGAATTTTTTTTCTTGATAGACCTATAGCAATGTTAATAAGGAGAGCTCTCAAGAAACTTCACAATGCCCTCTAACTTTTCAAATTTGTAGTTTAAAGGAAAAAATAAAAACTAAAAATTCTCAAAACACAAAGATTCATAAAAGAGCAAAGAAAAAGCTAGCTAGGTTTATACAAACTCTGAAAGAGAATTTAGGACATTTCTAAACTTAATTCTTTCTCTCAATTTATTGATTATTAATGGAGGTAGTGGAACAGGTAGGAAAAAAATTAAAGTTGAAGAATACAAAAACTGTTACCTCTTGCTTAGATGTTCTGGTTCTCCCTTCTCTAAAGTGAGCAGAAAATACAGAAGACTGTAGCAACAAGAAGCCAGAAATGGCAGTAGAGTCTCACTAAGTACACACGTATGATCCAGGAGCTTACAGATAACACCCAAAACACAGCCAGCTGTGCTGTCAGGAATTACAGTCAACCCAACCTAGGCAGAGAAAAATGAGATTAATGACCTCTTCATAACAGTCCCCCTCCCTGGAAAAAAAGCCAAACCTCCTTAACTGGATAGTGAACCTTACCTCACTTCTACTGAAAGCTAATATATACATAATACCTGCCACACCTTGAGGCCCTGTTTTCCTCTGAGAATTTAATCTCTGTTAGATGACTCTGAAAACATGCTAACTCAAGATACCATTAACCCAATCCACTGCTTTTCCTTTGTGACAAATTCTTCTAAAATTTTCTAAATGTTACAGTTTCTATTAATGTTCAGAAATACCATAATTTAAAAGGATTATTTCATGCATCTAAAGAAAATCCTGATACCAACCATCACACTTATATGACCTTTAGATTGATTATTCAGACTGGAAAATGCTAATCTCTGGCACCGCCCCCTTACAAAACAGTTCATTTTGCAATCAGCCTTCTCTGTCCTTTGATTTAGCTAGTCATTCAGACACGACTAAGGAAAATACCTAGACTGGAGTCAGGAAGTCAGTTACTATTCTTAACACCTGACTTCCTCACTGCTCCCAAATCCAGATAACTGATATCGAGGTATCCTAATTCATCTGGATTCTACTATATAAGTTGTCATTAAGGTAGACTCTAACTTGTAACTATATACAGGGTTTAAATCTCCTACAAACTAATTAGAGTGTGCAGGCTCTGAGGTTGTAACCTTTCATCAGGCTGTCTGAAAATAGTGGCCTGGACTGACTGGCATTTGATCCTTTACTAGGGTAATATAGTCAAAGGAGGGCATCTATTTCTGGAGTAGAGGTGAAAAAGAAAAAGGTGGGATCTTTGGAAACACAAAGGGTAAGGATTTAAGTTTTATAGCAGGGAGAAAAGAGTGCATGGAATTAAAGCAGTATTTTTCTAACTCAAGGGAAATAACATATTAAAGGAGAAAAGGAGGTGTGGGTATGCCTATAAAATTATGTAAACAAGTAAGAGTTCCTGGAAGATAAAATGTGGGATCCTTCCCTTTTATTATAATAAAAGCTAAAGGCCCAAGTGTAAACACTGAAGAAGTTAAAAGCAAAAACCCAGGCATACCTAATGTGAATTCAATACCAATGGGAACAAGAGACACCCACTGGCCAGAAGACAAGTCAGTCTCATGCCTGAGCTCACTGCCTCCAGTGACAAGGCCTCGAGCAACTTAAGTGATGTCTGTACTTCAGACCCCAGATCTTCTAGGTGGTAATAAGACCCTCTTCCAGATGCTGGATTCCCAAGATACTAACACCAGGCACATGTTAGTTAAATCATTCCAAGTCAAAAGACCTGAGGCATAATTTTAAGGTGTTTCACTGCACAGATGTAGAAAAATAAGGTCCTTGACATAACAAGAGATTTTCCAAAGCTCAAAAGTAGTTACCTAAGCCGGGAAAAACACCAAGATTCCCCGGTTCTCACCACAATATCGTACTGTGAGAGGTTATTAGGCTTAGAATTCTCTCTCCTTGGCTATGACATACCCGATCTTATTCAATAAATCTGTATGTTTTGTGTGACAGAAAAAAAGTTTAAGCATATTTACCAAATGCTTACTGACGGCACTCTGCAAGATGTCAAAGCTCTGGCTTCGGGCAGGGATAACCAAGAAACTGTGACAAACTGTCTGTCAGAAAAGGAAAAAAACAGTAATCAAAATGGGACATTTTAGGTCAGAAACAAGTTCAACAGATTTTTTTTTTAACCTACATCCTCTACATATTAACTAGAAACTTAAGGGAAAAAAAAAACTCTGAAGGTGCAAACATCAAAGGTCAAAACAATCAAATCTCATATAAGAGCTAATTTTCCAAATAATCCATGTATTAAACATTTACTGAGCACTGAGCTAGTACTATTAAATGCAATGTACAGGTAAGGAAAAATTAAACTTGTCTCTCACAGCCTCAAGTAACTTATAATTTACAATGGTAGAGACTACATTTCTATTAAGCACTACAATAAAAAGATCAGAGTGATGTTAACAAAGGGCTGACAAATGCCTTTTTTCCATTTGGTGGAAAAATAAGTCATGCAAAAATACTTACGATCCAGAAAATACTACTATCCTGTTCAAATTAATTGTAACACTACCTGCTATTCCCCAAAGGTAAAAGAGAATAATTTATAGGAAAAGAAAAAACTATGAGAAAGATATGAGTCAAATTCCTAAAATTTTTAATTTTCTAAGTTCTCAAGGAAATAAGAGGGAAGGACAACATCAAGCTCCCAGAAACATAAGAGAACTTCAGAAGCTGATGTAGTGCCAAAAAAGAAATATGCAGAAAAACTGCAAGGAGAGATAAAGATAAAAATGGTGGAAAGAACATCACTCTAGGAAGAGGAGAGTCAAGCTACATTAGAAAATCAACAGCTCTGTGCACTATTTCTCTATTAAAACTCTTGTAGACTGAAACCACTCAGTTTCCACATGGCAATTTTTCTTATCTTTTATACCTGTAAGTAACAATGTAAATAATATATTTCCAATGCCATCTTCCTACTTTAGAATAAGTACAGTGAATATTTTCATTATCAAAAAGTAAACCATGTTTGAAATGGTCCATTTAATAATAAAAGACCACTTAATCCCTTCCTTTTTGCCTCTCCTTCCTTCCCTGAACAATTCAGTTCTAAAGGCATTGGGTGGTGCCAAGGTAGGTAACCATCAGCAGTAGAGTGGGTGGGAGAAGTGCAGTGGCCCAGAGCAGACTATCCATGAACAAATAGAGGCAGACTGTCCCTGAGAGGTGGAGTTCAAACGGGGTGAGGAAGATACCTGTATGAGAGAGGGGTGGCACCAAAAAGAGATTGATTATAGACAGAGGAGTTGAAAACATGGCTACATGAAAACATACACATGGATGTTTACTGCAGCTTTATTCATAATTGCCAAAATCTGGAAGCAACCAAGATGTCCTACAGTAGGTGAATGGATAAAAAGCTAGTACATTCAGACAATGGAATATTATTCAGCACTAAAAGGAAAAGAAGTATGAAGCCATTAAAAAATACAATCTAAAATAGCTATATACTATATGGTTCCAAATATATGATATTCTGGAAAAGGCAGAGACAGCAAAACTATCACTGGCTGCCAGGGTTGAGATGTGAATAGGCAGAGCACAGAGGATTTAAGGGCAGTGAAAATACTCTACTATACCATAATGATGGATACATGTCATTATACATTTGTCAAAACCCACAGAATGTACAACACCAAGAATGAACTATAATGTGAACTATGGACTTTGGTTAATTATATCAATGTAGACTCATTTATTGTAACAAATGTACCACTTTGACATTTAGGGGATGTTAATAATGGAGGAAGCTAAGCAAGGGGAGAGGTGGGATACATATGAATTATCTGTTCCCTTCAACTTTGCTAGGAATCTAAAACAGCTCTAAAAATGGACTTAATCTAAAAAAATTCTTCGGTCAAATTTAAGAGATTAGATATAGAAGAAAAAATCAGTAAACTTGAAGACATAGTGTACTTTCTGAAACAGAAAGGCAAAAAGATCTTCGAAACAAAAGCTGACATTTTTTTCCCAACACAATAAACTATAAACCTAATAAAACAATCCACAAACATAGAGCTAAGAAAAAAAAAATAATAACACCAAGACATAATCGAAGTGCTGAAAAAGTGATAAAAGGAAAATATTTTAAAAAATAGGGTGAAAAGCATGGAAAGACAGATTACATATAGAACAACAGAAAAGAATGACCTCATTTATTCACTACACATTACATTATGGTATGAAGTGGCATAGTATAATTTGAAGGTAGGATGTGTTAAGTTAGAGAGTAAACCTTAAAAAAAGCAAATTACTCAAATTTTTCACTTTTAAAAAGTTCGATAAAGTAAAACTAAACTATATAGTTGGTGCTACATGCCAATATGGCAAAATTATGAAGAATATGATAAAATTTAAGATAATGTTACTCTAAAGGGAGATGGAAAGGCACACTTGGTGTTTCAAAAATAATGGAAAATGTTTCTTAAACTGGATTTACGTTTGATTATTATTCTTCAGAGCTTATCCATTTAAAAATATTCTTTTACAACGATTTGATATTTTATAAATGACAATTAACATTACTTAAAATCTTTCACTGGCTCTAGAGTAAAAATTTCCATCTGGGAAAGGTATCCCTGTCCAGAGATTCCTTTTCCCTTTGTGATCTTTCCCCATTAACTACTGTTTCCATTATTAACAGCAAGGTCCAAATTACTGTATAGAGTATGTTATTTCTATAAAATTGGATAAACAAAAGAATACATATAGTAATTTGTGAAGACACAGAAGATACCTGAAAGAATACATTTACAAACTGGAGAGAGAAAACGGATGGCTAAGAAATCTCCCAAGAAGACATACAAATGGCCAGCAAACATATGAAATGATGCTCATCATAACTAGCTATTAGAGAAATGCAAAACAAAACCACAATGAGATACCATCTCACACCTGTTAGAATACCTGTTATCAAGAGGACAAATAATAACAAAATGGAAAGAATGCAGAGAAAAAGAACCCTAATACACTGCTGGTGGGACTGCAAATTGGTACAGCCACTATGAAAAACAATATGGAGGTTCCTTTAAAAACTAAAACTTGATCTACTATATGATCCAGCAATCCCTTTACTGGGTATTTACCCCAAAGACTTGAAACTCATATCTGAAAAAATATTTGCACACCAATGTTCATAGCAGCACTATTCACAGTGGCTAGGGAATGGAAACAACCAAAGTGTCCTGCAATACATGACTGGCTAAGAAAGCTGTAGTACATATATACAATGGAATACTACTCAGCCATAAGAATAGATAAAATACTGCCATTTGCGACAACATAGATGGACCTTGAGATAATCATGCTAAGTGAAATATGCCAGACAGAAAAAGTAGAAAATCACATGATATCATTTATATGTGGGATATAAACCAAAAAGCAAAAAATGAACAGGACAAACAGAGACTCATGGTATGGTCAGAAACTAGTGGTCACCAGAGAATAGGGGGAAAGGAGGGAAGAGAGAAATACATGAGGCAAATGGGGTCAAATATGTGGTGACAGAAAGAAATCTAACTATGGGAGGGGAAGAAAAAAAAATTATATATATATATACACACACATATATATACACACACACACACACACACACACACACACATATACACACACATATATGTGCCTTACTGTTAAATTGTACACCTGAAATTTACTGGATTTCGTTAACCAGTGTCACCAAAAATTAATAATAAAATTTTTTAAAAAGGTAAAAAAACTAAAATAGGGAATAGAAGAGGACTTTTATTATTATGCTTCTGTTCTTCTGCATTAAACTTTGTAAATCATACCTACTCAAAAAGAAAGTCTTGATTAAAAAATCACTTCAGCCTAGACAGATAAAAGTACAACAAAACCAAGAAAATCCAACTCTACCACCTAATAACCTGAAATTAGAAAAATAAGTTTTTATAATAATATCAAAAACTCTGTAATTTTCAATGTATACTTTCACATGAAAAGGCCAACTTAAATATAGCAAAGTTTATCCAAAAGAAAATTGGACTCTTCCCTTAAGAGCTTCAAAAACTAAAAATGAGACTTTCAGATTTTTCCTAACTTATATCTTAACATTTCAAAGACAGCAACCTTGAAGTTTAATACGTGTCCCTGCCAAATGTTCACTTCAGAAATGTAACTGATCACATTTTCATGACAATTTTGTCTTGGCTTTACATAATGATGTGCTTATGAAAATTTTAAATTATCAGGTAAAGGTTATATGAGTTGTCCAAGTTACCAAACCAGACAATGGCAAATCTATGCTTGAAATCTAGGACTGATGCTTTCTCCAATACATCATGACAGCAGGAACAGTCTGTCCTTTAAAACAACTACTCTTAAATACTGTTTGCAAACTCAAACTCTACAATCTAGTACTTAAAGCCTTCACCTCAGACTGTCTTTCTCAGCACGTTTCACTTACCATGGAATTAAAATAAAATTTTAGCTATTAAACAATTAGGGTGGTTACCCGAGTCATTACTTCTTTTTACTTTTTAAAACCCAATATTTTTAGAGAACTTACATATAAACACAGTACCATGCACTGGAGTAATAAAGATAAGATAAACGTCATGGGCATGATGTAAGTATTATGATCAGTCAAACAAAACCATGAGAGAATTCTGCTGAATATCTACAAAAGGTATAACCCTAAGGTATGGGAAGAACATGAACAGTATTCAGAATACAGAATAGAATGAAAGAAGTGAAATAAATAAAAATCAGTTGATAGAACAACAGAAGAAGGTTGTAACTTGAATCTATAGAATACCCTGTTAAGAAACAGAGTTTTTTAAAAAATAAGACTTTTGGCCTGGCAATCAGGGTTATAAGGAAAGAATATAGTCAGTGTCCTAGCCAGAGGCCTTCTGAATCATTAAAAGAAAATTAGTCGGCAGAGAAGACAGCCTCAGAATTTTGAAGATTCAAACTAAAATATTTTGGGATGATATAATTGCATTCCTACTGAGCAAGTACCTTTCAATAAAAGGAAAGAAAATGAAATAAAAAACAATATAGAAATATTTTAGAGATTCAAATCCTTAATGTTTATTATATCTTTGCATGTTTAATTTATATATTTGTAACAGATAAGACAATTTTGCCTATTCAGGTAAAAAAATCAGCCTTTTAATTCTAATTTAAAACATGTCACTAATTAGACTAGTGATTTGAATTTGAATTTCTCTATAAACAGTATCAAACCCTAAGATATTAAAATTTATCATATTTAAGTTTAATTTCTTAGATATTTAAGATTTACTTTAACATTTGTGAAGGTTTGTCAGACAATGAACTGTCAAATAGTGAATATATTAAGTTATAAAAGTTAAAATTTAACTTGGTAAAATATAATATCGAAGTCCCCTTTTAAAATGGCTGCTTAAATTTACTATATTTATCTAACAGGATTTATAAGTTGAAACTGAACGCCTGAGGAAAATTTAGGGTTTTAAATTTAACTTCAAAAAACTACAGATTAATTCTTAAAACCAAAGGAACTGCTGGTGGATTTTTGTTTAAAAAAAAACTCCACCTTCGAGGATACTAAATCCTACTTAAGTCCTACTCAACCATCAATACCTAGGTCAAATTCCTTTTCAGTGAAGCCTTTCCTCTTTTCCATAGATGTATCTACCCTATCTGTCCAGTATTAAATAAAATAAATTTGTCTCTATCATTCAAACTGCTAGTTTATTTTATTCTAGCTGTATAACTTACAATGAAAAACATTCCTCTTTTAGAAACATACATCTCCTACCCAAGCTCCTAAGTGCATTCAGAACAAGGATCATGTCTTATACTACTCTGTACCTCTAAGAATATCACATATAAGGCAATCCTAATCTATAGTAATCATTGGTGGTTGATGAACTGAATTTTAATAACCATAAAATTATTTTTAAATGCACTATTACCTCTGTTACATCCCAATGGTGTAAAAACTGATCCAAGTCTGTCAGGTAAAGAAGCACAGGGGAAAGCTGTGTCTGGATGACATGAGGGACTCCTCGAAGGCTTTGAAGCCAAGTTAACTCCTCTTTTGAAAACCCTAATGTGGGTACAAAGAAAACCAAATTAAAAAAATAAAACACAAGTGACATTCTTCATATTTTTTTTAAAAATAGAGATGTCAGCTATCTTCGAGATAAACTGTTCTTTAAGCTACCCTTTCTCTGAATTTCTGCATTTCATGTATTTTTTAAATGAATTGCTAACAATGGAGGCAGTAAAATTCATATATTTACACAAATTGATGTGCTCTAACCCAATCTACAATACAGCAATAAACAGGTTTTACTCCTTATATAGAGGGCATTTCCACATTTACCTAAAAAGATTAGAAAGGCATAAGCTTTCCAACTAATAGGTTTAAAAAAGCAAATGAACAAATATATTTCTTCACACATGTACCAAACTTTAAATTCTTACATAACAGCTCTTCAAATGTTTTAAAACTCTCTATCCTTCCTAGATCATTTTGACAATACATATGTAGTTCCTTCAACTACACCTTACATGATCCTATTGCATTTGACGTGACCTACACAGACAATTTGCCAAAGTCCCTCCTGAAAGGTAGCTCTCAGAATTGATCAGAATACCAGATGTAGGCTGACCTTAGCTATCTGCTTTGATATTCAGATCACTGTATTTCCATGAACACAGCCTAAAGAGGCATCCTCTAGTTTGAACACCACATCACATTACTAACTCCTAATAAGCTTTCTAAAATCACAAAATCTTTTGATGGGTACTGTTAAAACACCTTCAAACATGTAAAACTGAAACTATTAAACATATGGGAAACTACATTTATCTTTTATATAATGTTTATCTTGCTAGATTTAGCTCGTTATCAGAACTTGTCAAGTTCTTTTTGGATTATGTCTTTATATGAATTAAGTCTCCTAATTATAAGTCTTCAGAAAGTTTCAAAGAATCTCATCTTCATCAACCAAGTATAAAACTGAAATGTTGAACGAGTACAATCATTTAATTGTTTTCTTTTCTTTTTTTTTTTAAATGCCTACACACCTGGTATTCTAAGGTGGTCTCCCATCCAAGTACTAACCAGGCCCGACCCTGCTTAGCTTCTGAAATCAGACATGATCAGGCACATTCAGGATGGCATGGCCATAGTACAATCATTTAAAACAATAGTAATAATACTTATACATCTAACTATGATATTTCTAAAGTCATCTTATTAATTCTGCTTTGAGAGCAAATGGCATGCAGAAAACAACTAAAATCTGATACTCTTCCTATCAAGCGGAACATTTTAAACATGTTTAAAATGGATATTCTGTTCAATTTTTAAAAATCATTCTAAGATATATTTGACATCTTCAAAACTTCGAACCAGACATATGACAGTAAATTTTAGGATAATCTTTATACTAGGTTTTTTCCTTTCCTAAACTTGGCAGGTGAGTGTGGTTACCTGTGAGTGTTGAAAATAAGAAGCTAAAATAGTCCACATCACTCATCAACCAGTCTTTAACTGAATACTTCCATCCAGAAAATGATGATCTATAATAAACAATGGGAGAACTATTACCAGAAGTGACCAACTTCAAGACTCAAGAATTTAACCATTTTTTTTTAATTGAAAACAAGTCTGTTTAATAGCTTAAACAAAACCCACAGTGTGTATTAACTTTATACATAAGGGCTCAAGTACCATAATATGAAAAATTTAACTTCTAACATTAATTTTATGTAAAGTTTCATTAAAAGGCATAACTGGTCCACATACACAGTATAACTTGGAAAATTTCCATACCACTTGAAAATCAGACTCCAAAGAGCCAAGATGAGGTTTTGCTTTTCAGTAGTTTCACAAGCTATGTATTTACTAGTTAATTCTTATAGTCTTACCTCGCCTACTTTTAAAAAGTTCCAGCTTATCTAAGCCAAAGTATCTTAATTAGGTAAAGAGTACTTTCACTTAAAGCCACTCTAAGATAATGTGTTCCTATACTTTGCAAAGCTGTAACTAGATCTACTTAATCATAGTGCAACTAAAGTATTGGAATGGGACTCAAAGGAATAGCTAAATGTAAAGCAGCTCCTCATTTAATACAGATTATCTGGTTCCTGCTATGAGATCGGTTTCCAGTGACCCCTTTAAAAACTCTCTTCAAGGTATGACTAAGAAGAAGAGAGCAAATGTCAACCAGAAATATAGCAAAAAAGGCTGAGAATTATCAAATCCAACAAGCTGAGACTACAAATTTTATCACAGAAATTTGAATACATGCCAGCAAAAATTAAGAGTCTCTAATTCAACGAGCAACACTTAATAATTTTTTTTTTTTACTGTTAATTGTATTTAATCCAGTGAAAATAGGAACTAACTATGCCATCCAGTGGCTAAAAGGGGTAGCAAATCCATTTAAGAGTCTATTTTGGACAAAAGACATGCAATAGGATCACACTGTCCTTAAAATAATGATGCCCACATACACTGCGCAAGCCAGAACACTTCCAAGAGCAAAAGGGGATGCTAGTACTAATTATGCTGGGTCAAAAGAAGTAAACTGGAACTCCTTCTCGCAGACCAGATCATATAGTCACTCTACTTAAAACCAAGCCAAGTCTCTTAGTCCAAGACTTTCTCTCTTCTTAGAGATTTTCATCTAACATTTATGTCTTATGTTTCCCAATCCAGCTGTAAATAAACTAGGGGCAGAGAGAACAGGACTGAGCAAAAGTCAGTGGAATGCAAGTAAAACGGTATGAGGAAAAAGTTACACTCTAGGCAGTATCCTGATCTTAGATAGATGGCAGGGCATCAAACTTAAAACCTGAATTGAAACTTGATCTCATAGTCCAATTAACGTTAGCAGACAAAACCCAGAAATGATTAAAGGAATATTTCAGGAAAATTAATCTGGCAACTGCACAAAACAGATGAGATTGATAACCAAGACTATTGTAATAATAGATAATGAAAAAGCTAGCTAGTTTATAGTCATTGGTCAAGGAGAGAAGGGGATATTCTGAAGAGAAAACCAAATATGAAATAACTTCAGTGTATGTTGAAAGGAACTAAACATTATTCTTAAATTCTGAATCTAGGAAAAATGATACAATGGTAATACCATTGGTCTGAAAAAGTTGAAAAGTCCTAATTTTTATTATTATTTTTTTAAAGATAAAGTTTGAATGGGAACAATACATCTACAGAAAGAGAAAGCTAACAGACTGTGTAAATATTAAAAAGCAAAATTTAACTTGGTAGACTTTCAACTACAAAGATAATCAGCTTTTAATTTAATGATTATCAACCCTTATTATCATTATCTGTAAATTAATATATTTCTCAACACCACAAATTTCCACAAAGACTTTTGAAAAAAATCTTTGATGAAAGTTAAGCATAAGTATAATTCATGTTAATAAAGATAATATACCTTCCAAAGAGAATCAATTTCAAAGGGAACTGTTTGAAAGGTGATTTTAGTTGAATGTTAAAACAGATCCTCCATTAGTTATATCAAAGGAACAGAGTGCCCTCTACTGGAAGATAATCAACACAAAATCACTATAGAGTTATAGAAAAAAAAATTTTTAATTTTTTTTAAAGCCTAGCATTAAATAATTGCTTGCACTAGCTAAATAGCTGAGTTTTCTTTTAATTTCTAAAAAAGGAAAACATGGGAAACTAGAAAATGTTTTAAATACTTAATAAGACCAAGTCTCTCTAATGCACATGCACACAAAATAAATCTTGAAAATTTCACATAAAAACACATTGCAAATAGCTTTTCTGCTAAAAGGGAAGATTATATCATTAGTTATGAAGCACAATTTGGATGACCAGATTCAAATATATGACCTATACTAGTATGAAAATACTGGCAAACAAACATAAAGTCTACTAATAAAGTGAGCTACTTCTATTTAACTGGGATAGGGGATCTATAGCCAGAAAGAAGCTAGTCTTTAAACTTGACAGCTGCTGCCTAGATCTCAATTTCTGTCTAACCATTTCAGATCCCATTCATGAGCCACAATCAGTAATAAATATTGCTGAATACTAAAATACTATGCCTGATAATATAAGCATGAGGTGTTTAAGGAGTCTTTGAACACTCGCAATATGAAACACTATTAATTATAAAACCCTACATAGTAAAATGGTAAAGCCACTGTTGAAAACAGAATGACAGTTCCTTGAAAAGTTAGAGAATTATCATATGATCCAGCAATTCTACTTCTGCGTATATAGCCAAAAGAATTAAAAGCAAGGACTCAAACTATATATCTAGACACCAATTTTATAGCAGCATTATTTACGATAGCCAAAAGGTAGAAACAATCAAGTGTTTGTCAACAGATGAATAAAAGTAGAAACAATCAAGTGTTTGTCAACAGATGAATAAATATACAAAACGTAGTGTCTACATACAATGGAGTATTATTCAGCCTTAAAAAGGAAGGAAATTCTGACACATACTACAACATGGATGAACCTTGAAGAGTTATGCTAAATGAAATAAGCAAGACAGAAAAGGACAAATATTGTATGATTCCACTTATACGAGGTACCTGGAGTAATAAAAATCATGAAGACAGAACCATGTTTACTACTGGCTGAGAGGGACAGAGTAAATGAGGAGTTATTATACAATGGGTATAGACTTTCAATTTGGGATGATGAAAAAGTTCAGAAGATGAATAAGTGGTACTGGTTACACAATGTAGAATGTATTTAATGCCACTCTACAGTTTTAGCCGTCCACTTAAAACTGGTAACAATGGTAAATTCTATTATGTATATTTTAACATACACACACCTGAGATTTCAAATGACTTCTTGTGAGTCCACAAACTTATTCAACAGCTACAGTAAATTCTGAGCTCTGAAAGGAGGGTCTGTATCACAATTCATAACACTAAAGGTTTTAAGCTCAGTACTCTCACCTGCCACTGAATTCTTACCATATGCTTTTGATAATTTCAATCCTTATTCCAATCTACCTACAGAAATCACTAAATAACTTGAAACAGTCTTGCTCTACTGATCTTTATCTAGCAATAACAGCAATAGTTTTAATTGTTGCACTATGAGCAAATAAAGGTAATAACAACATGCAATTTTGAAAGCGTTCTGTTACTTCACGAATCGCAGTAGAAGGGATAGGGAGAAAGGATTTTACTTAAAATACAGCTCACTTGAGCATGCTACCTCATGTGTAGTATCCCAATAAGCATGGTAGCCAAACTTGAACTGAGTCTTCCCATAATACAGCAACGACTTAATCGAGAAAGCAAATCTGCAGGCAGACTGGGTAGAAAATATACAAGCTGAACCAAACACTGCTGAGACTCTGCTGGAAGAACCACCACAGTTCCTTCTTGTGGATCTAGTGGGATAGGTAGACATATTAAATTCAACTATGAAAGATCTATAAATGAGAGATTAAATAAATCAGATTAAATAATTAGTTTCACTGTTATGATGAATTCTAACATATTAATTAAAGTTTTATCATAAAGCATATATGTACAGCTTAAACTATTTTCTAAAGTAAAACATGGTCATTATTTATTTAAAGATATAGTTCTTTAACACTGTAATAATTTCTTAACATCCAAGTATCTTGTTTGAAATAAAAACATTGATGGGGGTAAAGGGATTGGACACAAAAAAGCAGAACAGTAAAAACAAGCACTTCTGCTAAACAGTGACAGTTATAGTATCAACCTAATCTAAAGCAAAAAACCTGTTTGTGTGTACCTGTATATGAATACACACAACCTACATATAAGCAAATACTTAAAAAGATTTAAAAATATACCTTCAAAAGACAGAAACAAACCAAATGTCTGTCACTTAATAAGTGGATATTTATTTCTGTACAACGAAATATTACTCAGCAATAAAAATAAATAAAATACTGATATATGCTTCAACATGGATGAATCCTGAAAACATTACGCTATGTAAAAGAAGGCAGACTCAAAAGGCCTTGTATTATACAATTCCGTTTATAAGAAATGTCTAGATCCAGAGACAAATGTAGGTTAGTGACTGACAGGAGCTGAGAAAGGAAGTAATAGGGAGGGACTACTAACAGGTAGTTTCTTTTGGGAATGATAAAATAGTTTTGAATTAGTGGTGATGATTATACAACCTAGGAAATATGTTAAAAATTACTGAATTGTAAATTGTAAAACAGCAAATTTTATGGTATGTGAATTATATTTCAACAATAAATTATGTATGTATATATTCCAGAATGCTTTTGATATTTTTGCTTAAAATATGAAATAGTTCCAAGAATGAGTAAGAAGTATTTATATATGAAAGTCACACAAGAAACCCATTACAATTAAATAAGTAATTCTGCACCAAAGATTCAAAGGAATTCTTTTAATACCTGAATTTTTAAATTTGTGAATAGCAGGTGGTTTAAAAGGCAATTTAATAATGCAAGTAGCACCTAAAACCATTAACCTTCTAAAACTACTCTAATAAAAAATAGTTAGTATTGAAAATGAATTAACTGTTTGACATTTGGTTAGGTTTTGGCAATTTAATTGTGGTATAACTAATTTATAATAATTTAAAGGAAAGGCAAATCGAGTAAGCTTCTCTTAGAAACTTCTTTCCTAAACTGGGGAAGACCAATGATTATCTACATAGTTAAACTCTTACCATAGATTCGGAGAGCAGTAGCTTGTAAACTTTTTAGTAATTCCTTATGTGCTCTTGCTGCAGCAGTATGGATGATATCAATAAGCTGTGCTGAGAGCTCAGGGTTTCGGGAGCCAAGATGTGCAAGTTGCAATGGTAAACCAGCCAACCAACGGGATAACACTTTACTACGATATCTAAGAAAGGCCAAGGAAGAACAAAATAAAGTATAATTTCAAAGACAAGAGACATAAATTTAAACAAAAAAACTTAAATGTACCATAAAGTGATTAAGTCATCCACCAATAACACTATATTTACTCATTTAATCATTTGAAAGCCTAGGAGATTGCCAGTATCATTTATTCAGCTGTTAATATTTTCTAAGGTTTTACCCACTAAAAGTTCATGTAATAGACACAATCTAAATTGTATTTTTATCTTAAAGGACACAGATGCTACTTAATTCTTTGTGTACTATTTATCCTAATTAATGTTAATTATTATACTATATTAACTTATTGATGTATTCAATGTAGGGACGTACCCACAACTAAATGGCTTTGAACTTACGTCATTGCAGTTCTTTAGTATACTTGCTAAAGCTCTTAATGTCCCCTTACTCAGGTAACGGCAATCACTTTTGCTGATCCCCAAGAACTTAGTGGTATAAACACTAAGTGGTGACCTCTGTTGTCACACAGACTTGAATTTAAATCTCAGCTAGCTCTTTTATCCATTAGTTGCATGACACTCACCAAATTATTTAACCTAAGCTTTTTTTTCTTCTGTAAAATCAGTTAACAGTACCTATCCTTCATGGTAATTGCATGGGAATTATTTAGATAAATTATGAAAAACACCTGGTTTATAGTAAGATTCAAATATATTCCAACAACTCCCTACGTATGCTGAGGTATCCCAAATCTCTATCTTCTAGCCTAACACAACTTCCTGTCTCAAATAAACCTCAAATTCACCATATCAAAAATTAATTATCTAGTTCTATCTATACTTTATTACCTGTCTCACCTGACAGCACCAAACCAAGCCAAAAATTGTCATCTTCTATTGCCTTCATTCTTATACCATATGCCCCAATATGTCACTCAGGACTAGTGGTTCAACCACTGTACTTTTTATGGGACATAGAAGGCTGTGACTGCTACAGTGAGTGGACAAGTGGAAACGTGCTCAAAGAGGCTTATAACTACTTAGTTATGCATATAAGATTACTGGTACTATTATGTAGGCTTCTTCATAAAATTTTCTCTCTCTTGTTAAATGCATATAACAGAATAATAAGTGTGAACTTTTCCAAAGATTTAATCACCTTATCATCTTATTTAAATAGGCTACAAAATAACTCAGTGAGAAAAAAGGCAAAATACAAAAACCTTACCTGACTCTGTAAGACCTCAATTCTTCTTTCTGATAGATTTTACTGAAAAACTTTAGTAACAAAGTCCGAACTGGAAGAAGAAGGCCCCTCTGCTGATACAATGAATAAACTGCCCTGATGAGAGACTCTGTAACCTCTAAAAACAGAGAAAAAACAACTACATATGAAATCAAAAATGTTTCTTCACCAGCCTCAAAATTCCTCTAAAAGCACTGAAGTAGTTTTCTTCATTCCTATACAAAGCAGATCTCAGCCACAAACAAAGCAGATCTAAGCTATCACAAAGTTCTATAGCAATACCCTGACTAATATGAAAGTCAAACCAACCAGAGATTACAGTATAAACTTTCCTAAGGCATAACAAATATAAGTAGGAATTACAAAAATTAGGACCTTAAAAGGTGAATAAGATGGAAATCAAACAGGAAAGCTTTGTTTCTGAGTAAGAGAATTAGTGAGTCACACTAAAAACTGACAATGTGACTTAACTTCAAGCTAAAAGGTAAAAAGGCAAGATTCATTCTATAAAGAAGAGGAAAAAAACCTCTCAAATTCTAGTCAAACTAGATCAGAAGAGGATTTTTTTCATCATTAGGCTTGATGGCATTTCCTCTTAATACCTACCTCCTTTTACACCAATTCTGTAATCTACTAAAAATCTTATCAATTTACTTCAGAATGGATCCATCCATTTGAGAAAAAATGCTCAGAGCCATAAACAATTTGTATTCAAGTAGAGTCCTTTATAATTATGCTAGCTAGCTACCTTTATGACTTGAATGTAATTAACTTGACTACATGGAATGTTTGAAAGTTATCAATTCAAAGCTAGACCCTAAACAACATGCATGAGAGCTCCTCTCTTTAACAAAGATAAAGCAGTATCACCTACCTCTGTTTGGTTGTATCTGCATTAACCTCCATGATACCCCAAGCAATCTGTTCAGCTGCTTGCTGTTTAGCCTAGAGCCATCTTCAAGGGTCTCTGTCACAAATTTCCTTATCACTTCTATCCAGTTGGAATCCTTTTGCAAAGTTGAGGCATTTGCCAGGGAGACCATGATATCAGACAGTGTTAAATTCAGTAAGAGATGATCTACATTATTGGAGAGAATTGTGCAATGCTTGATGCTAAAAACAAACAAAGACACACACATCTGTAAAGTGTCCTATCTAAATGCCTGTTTCACTTAGTATACTTAAAATAATCTATTGATGAGTAAAACAATATGTCCTTCTAGAATAAATGACAGGTATGTAGGCAAGTTCTAGGACACTGTTTTGTAAACAAACCAACCATTACAGAATGAGCTTGTTAAGAAGTCACAAATCAGAGTGTATACTATTCAGTTCATTACCAAAGTTGTTATTCACACAGGAAGTATGGGCCCCTGTAATACTGCTTGGTAATCTTGTGATGACATACTACTGAAAAGGTCACAAAGATGTAGTAATGGGTTAAGGTTAAGAGCCTACGTGCTAATCGCCATGTCTCGCTTCTGGATACCTGCTTGCTTGAAAAGTTATTGTTTGACTATTACCCCTGGGAACCTAACAGTTGCCCATGGGAACCTAACATTTTAACAGTACGCTTTCTGCTTCTGTACCCCTGCTTGCACAACCCACCTTTAGGTTGACAGGTAGTGAATAGAAGAAATATTAGACCTTTGTGATTTAGACAAAATGATTTATAGGATTTAGGGCTTAAAACCCCTGTTCCTTTATGTTTCAGGGCTGCTCCTTTGGAAGGACAGCGGCCGGCTAATAAACTGCCTCTAATATCAGAGCACTCAGGTTGAGTCTGGTTATTCCAGTCATAACAATCTTAGAAGTATAAGACTTGAAAACACCACACAGATTTGTTTAAAGCAGCAGATACTTATATTTAATGGAGATCACAGTAGATCTTGACTCTGCTTCTAACTAATCATGACTGTTAACAGAATCACTAATTTCTCCCAGTTTCCTTACAGAAATTAGACTGGTCCAGATAAACACTATCCTGAAACAATTTGATTTTATAATTCATGTGTAAAAATCAGTTTTTTCTAGATAAATTAAAGACATTTCCTTCAAAACTGAAATTTTTAAAAACTTCAAACTTAGACTATAATACTCATTTGAGACTATAGTATTCAACAGCACAGCCTATTTATTTCAAGTTTAGAAAACTATTAAGTTGATTAAAATAAAAAAAATCTCTAACTTAACCAATTTTAAAAGGAAAACGTTAATCCTGGATTAAGCATGAGCAAGGAAGGACCCACAAATACGTGGAAAGGGAAAGAAAAGTTATTTAGTACTATCAGAGCATCAAATGTAGGGCCAGGAATGACAAATGAGCCTGGAAAGGTAAAAGAGGGCCAAATTACAAAGAATTAAAGGTTAAGGACACTAAAATTAATTCTGTAGGCACAGGAGTAACATGGTTGAAAACTTCTGTCAGACAGATGATTCTATGGATGGAAAAGAAAAAATGAATTATAAAACTATAAACAAACAGTTATATGGCTATCTGTAGCAATCCCGGCAAGAGATGACAAATGCAAGAAACAGGGTCAATACTGGCATTGACTAGAAAAAAGGAGACAGGAAGAATGAAAACCAGCTGGATTTGAAGTTGGCTTAAATGTATATGTGTGAGTTATGAGATGGTAGGTACTGGAGGAATCAAGGGTTCTACACTGGTGACTGGGTAAATAGAGATGACATAGCAAAGAGAGGAGCAGAGATTCAGAAAATTAATTCCACTTTTGATATGTTGAGCGTAAAGTGTCTCCGGTATAAATTCAGGCATAGACAACCCAGTAAAGAAGTCTGATGCTGGAAGGAGAAGTCTAAACTACTTAATAGAAATTACCCACATGATCACTCCTAGCTGCCAAGAAGCTAGGAAATCTAGTTTCTATTTTGTGTAGTCATATATGCAGCTAAAAACTGGGAATTCTATCATTAAGAAGGAGAGAATGAAAGCTGGGCCAGATGACTAGCTAGCAGTCTATGCCACAAACCCAAAATTACTTATAGGTTATTTTCCAACCTGCTCAGCATCCAAAACTAAGGCATGTTTTAAACTGCACCACATGCAAACTGAATTGCAACATTTCTTCATCACAGGTAGCTTCAAGATCTACCCTAAGTTTATCTCAAGCAGCAAAATCTATCAATATCTGGAAGGCCTTACAGGACACTGCAAACTTGGAAGAATTCATTCTGTTCTTTCAATAATTTATACAAAAATTTAAAAAATATACCAACTATTATCAATTCTATGAGGCAGGCAGGCCTCTAGGGAAACTCCAATTTTCAGTAATGAAAATGGAGGTAATGAGAACCAATCTCCACCCTAAAAATAACCTTAAAAACTGGATGCAACAGGTTTTTAAAGTCTCTAAAAGCATGCAAGGACTAGTAAAAAGGAGAACATTTATCTATCTGGGCTCCAAAATCTAGGAAAAAACAAGATCCCAACACCCAAGGATTAGTCCTGAGGGCAAATGCTAATACCAAAGACAAAGATGCAGAAGTGAAGTAACCTTTTAGTGGACTCATGGAAAAATCAAAGCCCAAGGCCTGCGGGACTTTATTATCCCTACTTCAAGCTGAAACCTTAAAGGCTTTTCTTCCAGGGTAAAGGTGAACTGGAAATAAAAAACAGCTCTTAGATAAAACTCAATCCCAGTTTAGCATCATCCCAGCAGTTTAAGTAACAATTCCTACCAACTAAATCTATAGATTCAATACAATTCCAGTCAAAATCCCAGCAAGCTATTTTATAGTTATTGATAAACTGATTCTAAAATTTATAATGGAAAAGCAGAAGACAGATTACCCAACACAAGACTGAAAAAGAACAAACTTGGAGGACTCGTACTACTCAATTTCAAGACTTATACAACTACATAAGTCAAGACGGCATGGTGTTGGTTAAAGAACAAAGAGCTTCGAAACAGACCCACAAAAAATATAGTCAACAAATTTTTGACAAAGGATCTTAAAGCAATTTAATAGAGAAAACAGTCTTTTCATCAAATAGTGCTGGAACAATTAGACAAATTCTAGAATTGAAAAAAAAAGAAAACACACTCAACTGATTTGTTTAACTACACTTAAGCAAAACTAAAGAATTAAAATCTGAAAGATATGAGATAAAAGAGAAATGGTAGATTTCAGTAAGTAGGTCTAACATACATTTAGTGTTTAAACAATAAAAGAGAAATGGGATCGCTGCATGTTTTAAAAGATGAAAATTTTTCAGCTCTCTTTAAAGACATTTCATTCAAGATCTCAAGATTTACGATGTCCACTGAATCCCAAATACAATTAATAAAAAAGAAAACCACACCCGGATATATCATTGTCAAACTGCAGAAAACAAAAGACACAGAGAAAAATGTTGGGGGTGGGGGTAAAAAACAAGTACCTTTTAAAGTAGCAACAGACTCATAACTTATTTCTTAACACAGCAATGAAAACCAAAAGAGTAATGTGTAACTGTCAGGGTGCTCAAAGAAAACTGCCAAAAATAGAGTACTATGTTCTGCTAAAACATTCTATAGGAGAAATAGTATCTTTACACACTTACACACACACACCCTCTCCAGCAGATTCTTACTGATCCTACATGAAAAGATACATGAAAAAAATAATGAGCAAAAAAGAGAAAATACACAGAGCTCAACTGGTGGATATAAGTTCTCCAAAATATTAATTTTTGCTTGAACACACAAATTTTATAATTGGCAATAAATACTGTCAGTCATTTCCCCGAAACTGATAGGCTCACTTTATCTTTGAGAAAATGTCTACCAAATACTCAAGTCTAAATAACCATAGTTTATCTGTTAGTTATTCTTTCAAGTTAAATCATGTCCGTCACAGAAAAATACTCACAAGTAGTATAATCACACAAATGTATTTCCTTCAAACAATCATTCTTTGGTATATAGCTAAAATACTTTATGCAAGCTAATATTAAAATTGTGTTCTCAAGGGGTCATGCCTTAATAAAATTAGTAATTTTTATTGCTTTAAAAGGGACATTTTTAAGTGAAACTGGCATGTTCTTTTAAACTGTGAGTGAAGGTGATGAAGAATACAATGGCTGCTAGTACTCTTTGGTGCCACTGCCTTAATTCATGCTAAGATACCAGCAGTTTTACCCACCACTTTTTTTCTATCATCAGTACAAATGTCAAAATAATGAAAAAGACAAATAATGTCTTAATATAATTGTGAAAATAGTTCTAACCTAGTGGACCCAGGGGCCACAGACCACACTTTGAAAACTGCTATCTTAGATAAATGACATGAGAGTAAGCTGGCTATAGTGGGAGAGGGAAAGATAAATAGGCAGAAGACAGAACATTTTTAGGACAGTGAAACTATCCCCTATGATATTATCGTAGTGGATACATGCTACCATACACATGTCAAAACTCACAGAATGTATACTAAGAGTTAACCCTAATGTAAACTATGGATTCTGGGTGATAATGATGTGTCAGTGTAACAAACGTATAACTCTGGTGTGGAATGCTGACAGTGAGAAAGGCCGTGCATTTGTGGAAGCCAGAGTATATAGGAACTCAGTACTTCTGATCAACTGTACTATGAACCTAAAACTGCTCTGAAAAATAGTCTATTACAAAAAAAAAAGAATGAAATGCTGGTATATACACAACATGGATGAACCCTGAAAACATTATGCTAAGTGAAAGTAAGCAGGACAAAAAAGAATGCATATTGTGTAATTCTACTTAATGAGATCTCTAGAAACAAAAACTAATAGAAACAGAAGGTAGAACAGTGGTTCCCAGGAGCTGGGAGGCAGGGAGCATGGGGAGTAATTATTTAATTAGTACAGAGTTTCATTTGGGAAGATGAAAAACTTCTAGAGATGGATAGTAGTAACAGTTGCACAAAGAATGAACTGAATGACACTAAACTTCATGTTTAAAAATGGTTAAAATGGTAAATTCTATGTTACGTATATTTTGCCACAATAAAAGTAAATAATATCCTTTATAATTCTGTAATTCAACATACTATGAAAAATTTAGACATCAGGTCAAGAATTAACTGGGGGTACATGAATAAGTGTGAAGACCACTGGCCTAGATCATTGTTAATCTCCTAATTTAACTTAAATTGCCCCCCAGAGGCTAACTGCTAAATATTCAGTTCATTTCCTTATGAAGTACAAAAGCAGCCTGTAGTCCCTAAAAATTAATCATGGGGGAATCTTAAAAATAAGTTATACTGCAAATCCATTTTTGCTAAAAAGTCCACAATTTCACTATCTCAGCCTCTTCATAAACTCCTTTTTCACCTTTTATATTTTGTCACAAATCACGCCATCAGGGCAGCTTTCCCTAGGACTCTACTCCCTCCATAAAAAAATCAGGACTGGCTCCTTATTACAAACTCTTATTTACCCTAAACTCTTCTTTCATTAACTTTATCACAGTTGGTTACTGATTAAAGAATCACAGACATAAACATGTCTCCCTCATTAAACTGTATCTACAAGAACTGGTATTCTATCTCCTTTACCACTAAATGCTCAGCATGTAATAGTAAGTGCCTTACAAATACTGAGTCCAATAAATTTATGGATTAATGATGGTATGCCTATATACTCTTGAATAATTTTCTTATATTTAATGGCTTACTAAACTCCAAACATCTTAATCTCATTTAGATGAAAATTATATATGGAAACTCTTACAAAAAAAAAAAAAAAGCATAAAATTCTATTCAAGAGTTCAAAGACTTCTGAAACTTAACCATGGACCTGAAAACAATTTGCTCTAATAAGAACATTGTATGTGGGAGGGAAAACACCTAACATCTTGCTCAAAAAACTATCTCCCTATTTGATTCTGTCCTCTCCAACTTGATACTCCTTAATCTTTCTAAAACAGTTTTGATCCAACCAAACATCTTCAATGAATCAAGGCTGAAAGATAGGTGAATTCGATACAAGAAATTACTTGCAGTATCAAGGCTAGTGAATAGCAGAAACCAGATTTGACCCAGATCTGTCCCCATGCTCTCTCTCTCCCTTATCTAATCCTATAGCTTTCCTGTAGAACCTAATTTGCAGAGTGCTAGACCCGTCCCCAAAGGGCTCCTCTTCTGATCTCAAAGACATTAGCCCAGCTGACCACCAATCCCTTCCCAGCAGTCTCAGTTTTGGCTCCACAGCCTTTCCTCAAAACTTCTTCCCCTGTTCTCTGTTCTCCCAATTCTCGGCATAGCAGCTGCTTCCTGCAGTTGCTACCTCCACAGTACCTTACTGTTCTCTTGTCTGTTCAATTTGTTAATACCTAGTTGGCAATTTTTATATCACATTTAGTTACAATCACTGTGTGGTTTCTGCCTCCTGACTGGACAATGACATATCTTCTACCAACTTTATGACTTTTACCAATTTTACTGATTTTATTAGGAGAATAAGAAATATACCTTAAGACATCTAATTACCTCTATCATGAGACTTCATTTATATTAAGCAACCAAAATAAATATTTGGTGAATGAATAAAAAGCTCATCTTCCCACAAATCTGCCTTATCACTTCTGAGCATACCCTTTGAACCCTGCTCAAACAGCCTCACTGATTCTCCAGGTAGTTTCTTCCCATTAGTAAATTTAAGAACCTTTTGACAGACTTTAAGATCCCTTCAAGTGTTTGCTCATTTGAGGGAACTGCACTTTTAGTGTTTTAGCTTATACCTGTTTATCAAGTTTTATTAGATAACTTGTTTTTTAATTATTTCTTCTCACTTGAGGTAAACATTTTAAATAGTTTCTAGACTTATTTTTTTTAACTCCATCTTCTAATCCATAACCTTTTCTGTTTATTTTTATAAAGAAAACCATTTTTTCTCCAATTACCACTCTTTCTTCAGACTAAGTGACTAGTAACATACTAATACTGATATTAGTTTCATTGCCAGCTTCCTCATATATAAATGGGAGAACATGATGACCTTTAAGACACTCTCTTGGTTAGAGAAAGTTACACAGTGCCTCTCCCAAATAAACCACCCACCTCAGCAAATTTTACTAAAATCACATTTCTGTAATTTGATATCTGACGCTCATTTATCACAAAACATTCACTTTACAGGTTTCAAAAACTAAAACTAAAAAAAAAAAAAAAACTGGGAGGAAAAATTCCCAAGGCTTAAAGTGACTTGGTTCAATACCAACCAAACCACTGCTACTTTTATTTTTATTTCACAAAATATAAACACCTCACAGTGTAGAAAGTTCCAGTTTAAGGCTAATTATTTTCTGATGACTTCAAGTTAAACTTTTATAAGACTGTACAATGGCAAAGAATTACAATACCTTTTATTTGTCTCTTTCCTTCTATGTTTGGTTATTTCTTTTAAGGAATATGGAAAATGACTCATAAAATGATGTCTGAAATCAGTAAGATAATTCTTTCGAAGCCACGACTCCTATTAAAATAAACAAAGATTAGAAAACCTAGAAAAAATTTTAAATAACCATTAAAACTTTAAGCAGAAATTTGACAATGTTGATATTCAATTATAAATTTACCATTATAATACGCCTGCTATGACATAACATGTAAATAAATTTTGAAATCAGAATAACTGTTAGGACATCCAACTTTTACCCACAGATCTTTTTGGTGCTTAGTAACTACTTGCATTTTATCTACTGTTTAAGAGAAAAAGGGAGATTTAAGAAAAAGATTTAAAGAAGATTTAAGAAAATCCTGAACTTGAACTACTAATACAATATTTATAAAATATACAAGAAAGTGTTCTACCTAGTGTTCCATTTACACCATAACTCTATTCCCCAGCCATGCCATAATTTCCCATTAAAGTTATTCAACACTTTTACAAAGCAATGAACTCCTCTAAAATTCTTTAGCAGTATTTGTGAATGTATCATTCTCTTATGCTTGAAACAGTCTAATTCCAGATTATAACACTCTTATTTCATCCAATCCAGAGGACCAACCATTCCATTTTTCCAGGGACTCGGGTTTCTTGAGATGTGGGACCTGAAGGTGCGAAAATAGTCACCGTACAACAACTTAGTATCCTTTACTAGATTCTTCTTTTTCCTGGCCTATAAATATAATCTCAACATCTCTCAGACTTCTAAAAGACATCTTAAATTTAACATGAATAAATTGAACTGTCATTTGGACCATAACACAGGCCTCATCCTTGCTCCTCTTTCCTTCACTATGCACACCAGTAGTCCTGTTGGCTTTACCAGAATCCAGCTGCTTCTCATCACTTCAAACACTAGCTACCATTCTACTCCAAACCATCTTTATCTCTTACCTAGATTACTGCAATAGTCTAACTGGTATCTCTGCTTTTCCTTTACTTCACAGAAGTCCATTCTCTACAAAGCAGCCAGAGTGATCTTTTAAAACATAAATCATGCTTCAAAATAATACAAGAAAAAATAAAGAGAATAAGTGTGTAGGTAGAGCAGGAATGGTCATCCATGGGATGATTTGGGCTCCACAAATTTACTAGAACTGGATGGTGAGCACATCTGAGTTCATTAGTGTTCTATTTGTGAATTCAAAATATTAAACACAATTCAGACCATGCCACTCCTGTGCTCAAAACCTCCAAAGTCTTTTCACCACGAAGTAAAGAATTAAAATCCAAACGCCTTACCATGGACCACAAGGTCCCACATAAGCTGGCCACTCTCACTTTTCCACCCTCATCTTCTAATATTCTCCCAGTACTTCACTTGCACAGGCCTTCCTTCTATTCCTCAAATATGTCAAACTTGTTCTCAATTCAGTGCCTCTGTACTTGCTGTTCCCTATACCTAAAAGGTTCTTCCCACAGGTCTACACAAGACTTGCTCCTTCATTCAGTGGAATTCAAATATCATAAAAGCATTTCCTGACCACTTACTTTAAATAATTTCCCCTCACTCTATTCCACATAGTCTCTCTTTACCCTGCTATATTTTCATTTTTCTTCCTAGTGTAGACACTTTACCATATGTCAACCCCACCAGATGATAAATTCTATAAAGACAAGCACCTTGTCAGTCATGTTTATCTCTGTATTTCCAGAGCCTAGACCAGCACCTGACACACTACCAAGAAGTGCTGAACAAGTCTTTCTTTAACGATAGAACTGTTCTACATCTGTGTTGTCCAATATAGTAGCCACTAGCCAAATGGAGTTACTGAACACTTACTATAAAGCTAATGTGGCTGAGGAATTGAATTTTAATTAATTTAAATAGCCATATCTATAGATGCTCAAAAATCTTTGATAAATGATTGTACCTGACTGTTCTTTACAAATTTTAATCCTTATGGGAAAAAGACAACAGTAATGAGACATATAAACAAAAAAAAGTTGCAAGCATTAAAGACAAAGCTAAGACAGGACAAAATTTCTATACTGACTCTGAGGCTATTAGTACAGGAGCCTGACTGAAAGTAAAGAACAAAGGGGAACTAACAGTGGGAACAATAACAAAAAATAAACTAAAATGAATTTTAACATCAGCTATATAAGATACACATTTATACTTTGTCTCTAAAATAATAAATCTTATCCAGTTATTGTTATAGTTCAACATAATAATTTGCCACAGTGAATCAGAGAATTTTACCAGTGTATGCTTTTAAATACCATTTCTATTTAAATTAACCCGTATCACTTTATTTCAATTTTATACAGTATTCCAATTTAGTATTCTACACAGCCTTCAACAGTCTATTCAAACAGTCTTCTGAACTTAGTATCCAACGTTAATGAACTGCTAATTTAACTATAGTCATGTTATAATAGCATAAGATAATTCTAAAGCATAAATACTCATAAAATTAGGGCAGTGTTTAGATCTTTTGACAGTGTTATCTGAATGACAGATGATCCAAAACTAGCACAATTAAAAACTTTGCATTTGGTCCTACTTTATTACTTTATTATTATTACTAAAGCAGTAATAAAAATTAATCAGGGACTATATGTAACCAAATACCAAAATGCTTGGAGTTTTTATATCCCAGCTTTCTAAATCTGAAGGAAAGACTAGGTGCATATTGAGTATCACTACTTTTCATTTCTATCTTAGTCTTTCAGATGAAAACAGATTCATTCAAGATTGCAAATAATATAAACTTTTCTAAGAAGCTGTATACATTATTAATGCCACTAGCCTACATCACAGATTAACTGCCATAAAGGACAAGATTTGCTTTTGTAAAATCATACACTATACCCCCAACCATGGTTGATTTTTTGCCAATGTCTACAATTAATTGTAAGACAGGCTTAAATCTATAATCAAAATGCCATTCTATTTGAAAAAGCAATTCATCAAACATCCCTACAGACGATAGGTAATTGGTTAATAGCGATAGAACAAACTCTTAAACACATACCTTAGTACAGTTAGATAATGCTTTTCAAGATTATCAAGTACTATTTTAATTTATCCCTAGTTTTCTTTTATGTAGCATACTGACTGACTATAAAGTCAGCTTGAAATAAAAAGAATTAAAACCAAAAAACTGCCTTGTCAGTTTTATATACATGTAGGCAGGCAACTTCAAGGTTTCACACCTGCTTAGTCAAAAGTCCTTGCAGAAATTCTTCTATAAACCAGATGTTTCAAGCTTTAAAGTATTATTCCTGCAGCTATGCTTTTTAACATGCTACCAATTTAATTTAGCACCAATTAATCTTACAGCTTGTTCTTCCTAACTTGTACCATGCACTATGTAACAAAACACTCAGAAAAAGCTGCCAAGAATTCTCCCCAAATGGGAGGTTGAATTTACTCATCAAGAAACATGTCTTTACGCTCAGCTTTCTAGTAAGAAACTGCTGACTTGGAATTCACCTAGGTTAATTTCACTCACATCATGCCTACAATCATAGCTTACCTACAGTAAAGGTAACTTTTAGAATGTTTTCTGACCTTACATCCTTTATCAAAACAAAAAAGCATACACTAAGCAAGTCTGTGTGTAGCTTCTCTAAAACACAGTAGTTTAAAAAGAACTCAGGGTTGACTATGAGATCTTCTGTTTGATTCATTTCTGCTAACTTGGCAGTGTGGCACAAACTGGAAGAGACTACTTAATAAGCAACTTTTTTAATTCTAAAAGAAGCCTCCAGAAACTAGAATGTTCCTACATAATCAATCTACCATAAACAATAAATTGTAACCCTACTGTAAATTATATCTAAAACAAATAAAACCAAACATATTAAGTTATGCGTTTAACTTGAATTTTTAAAAATATTCATATAATAATCTCATAAAACTATTTGAATTTGTAATTTGGGGCAAAAGTAAGAAACAAGTTTATAGTTAAACCCTGGGAATGTTTTGGAAAATGCATAACCAATTAATAGTAACATGTTGATATCTGATCTATCCATTTATGATAAAAGGCATTACTAAGAAAATAAAGATCGCATTAGTTCTTACCAATTTATGGGTTTCATCATGTTGTTTAGAGAGTTTCCACAGAAGGGAAATAATATTAAGAACTTGCTGCATAACCTGCAGTGGCTCTCGTTCTATACCATTTCCAACAGAAGCAGCTAACTGTGGAGGCACGGCTTCAATCCAGCATTCGATTAGCAATGGAATTATTATCTCAATGAATCCTTTCAAGTTTTCAGTAGATGACAGGCCTTCATCCACACTGCCTAGTCCTCCAACCAAGTACCTAAAAAGGAAAGGTGAAAATGACAACAAATTTAATGATTAAAAATCATTACTCCTTTAATCTTAAAAGTATGAGTAAAATGAAGCACCATGAATTGATAATTACATTAATCAAGACTAGTAAGAAAAACAGAATTCTAAGATGACAAAGCCAAGAGACTATTAAGTTTTACTTCTCATTAGGCTTTGCTAGAAATGAATTAATATTTTCAAATGACTCCTCCCATCAGTAAATAAAATCAAATCATGAGTAACTATATGAAAACATGAAAGACAACTGCGTGTCTTCCCATCATTAGTCATCAATGGTCAGCAGTTATAATTCAATATAAGAAAACTGAGTGTGGACATAACTGAAATCCTTCTTACCGTAGCCTGAACTGTGAACTGACATTTGGCTGTGAACCCCCATTTTCATAAACCTGGATGTGTTGCTGGTCGTTGGCATGTTCCTTCCAGTTGATAAAAATGGACTTGCTAGTGGCATGGTTATTTTCTTTTTGTTCCTGAAGTCCTTCACTTTCTCTCAACCTACTGGATCCATCTGCCAAGGCCTGAAGGAATTTACTTAGTCTCACTAAGACTTTCAGCCTCCACTGCTGAGAAGTGAGTCTCCGATTAGGATTTATAGAAAGTATCCAGGACTGGGATCTGTCTCTATTTACCAGTCCTTTGGACAGCTGCTGATGAGAAATAAGTTCTACAAAATTCTTAAGCAATATACTGCTACGGCCAGTAATTAGATCTGGGTACTGTTCCAGCAGAATGTCCAAAACTTTTAAAGAGTCCTCCTGAATTCCTTCAGTAATGTGAGTCATGGCACTAGAGAGATGGGCACTTACCAAAGGAAAAAATGGAGAAATTTGTTCAGCTCGTATTTGGGGGGCCAGGAATTGAAGAAGTTGAACTGCTGCTAATCGTACATTAGCATCTTTATCTGTAAACACAGCAGTCACTTCACTTATTATGTTTGAAAGGTGTGCATCAATTATAAGAGGGTACTGAGACAAAAGGTCTTTAAGTCCAAGAAGTGCACTTTGTTTAACCCCAGCATTGTAGTGATGCATCTGTGATAGCAAATCCTATAAATAAAAATAAAATACAGGTTTAAGGTATATACACACAAAGATACACATACATATAGTATATCATTTTCAAATAAGCATGCTAACTAAAACTATGCCAATTAAGTGACATTCCTTGGAGAAACTGTTTCCATGAGTATTTCTAAACATTACTCAGCTTTTATTAAGATCAGAAACGTTGTTTTATGTTTAAAATACTTTTAGCTTAAAAAAATATTCATAATTTTTCGTTAGAATTTTCTTTTTGAAAATAACCTGCATGTAGGCTTAGGTTCTTAGACACAGTATCATTTAAAGTGACAATAATCATCATCACTATTTAAAGAACTACTGTACACCAAACATGTGGTAGGTACATTTGTATACCCTTAATTTCACAGGCCCTTTCTGCCTTTTTTAAGTGGATTTTCAGGAATTGTAAGTATTTTATTCAGTGTAATACATTTGACAATTTTATTAGTGAAATAATTTACATAATCTTAAAAAAAATTATTTCAAATAACTTTTTGATATTTAATCTCTGGAGCTTAAAAGTGAACTAAAAAAATGTATATACTCACAGACTTGTTCACTAATATCCACAACAGCATTATTCATAAGAGTCAAAAAGTGGGAACAACCAAATGTCCATCAACTGATGAATAATAAAGTGTGACATAACCATGCACTAGAATACTATTTGACTACACAAAGAAATGAAATACTGCTCTGATACATGCTATAACACAGATGAACATCAAAAACATGCTAAGTCAAAGACTGGTAATAAAGACCAGATATTATATGACTCCACTTATATAAAATGTCCAAAAGAAGCAAATCTATACAAATAGAAAGTATATTAGTGGCTGCTTAAGGCCATTGACTTGTAATAGGCATAGGGTTTCTTTCTGAAGTGATAAAAATGTTCTAAAATTAGATTATGGTGATAGTAGCATAACTATAAATGTTTCAAAAACCACTAAGTTATACTCTTTAAATGGATGAATTTTATTATATATAAATTACATTTTAATAAAGCTGTTACATTTTTAAGCAAAACTTCTAATCAAACATCAACTTCATACATTTAGTATGAACCTATAATAAACTGTGCCATAAGGGTTCAAAAATGAGTAAGACAGGATCTTATCTCAATGAACCACAAAACAGCAGGAAAACTGATATTTCCAGATGATACGTTAAATCACCAAGTAAGTATACAATGGAAAAATCATGTGGATTTAGTTGAGCAAGTCTTCCTGGAGGTGAGAAAGCTGCAGTAGCAACATTAGATGTAGGTAACAAATGAACTTCAAACATCACCTATAGAAAACCTGGAGTTAACATAATTTTTTCGAAAAATACTAACGTTCTAGATGACTTCGAAGAAAATCTAATTTTATTGAAATAATATTTATGATTTACCTTTATGTTAAGTTTTCTATTGTTTGTTGGAAGTGTTCCATCCTCTTTGAGTTGCTCAGGCAGATGTATAGTCTTTGTTTTAAAGTTTGTAAGAGTAGCATTTTCTAACTTGGGCTTCTTTTTACCAACTTTTAGTTTTACTTTTTGAAAATCATCTTGACGTTTTCTTTTTTTGGTCATTCTTGAGTGCTAAATGAAAAAAATTAATTTTTAAAACTGGATAAGGACAAGAATAAATTATAAAATTTCAAAGAAGGTATTTTTCAGCACTTACTCTCCCATGTATTTTGAATATGGAGAATCAAAGCCAATGGTGACTATACCAAAGGACTAAAATATTAAGTGAAAAATACCTTTACAAAGTACCAAAAAAAATCCCCAGCAGATTATAAAGCAGAGTAACAGGAAGGCAACAGGCTTACCACTGATTTATCAAGGTTTCTGAACCATGGAACCTGCTGTCAAGCAATGTATTATTGGAAAATTTTTTTAGAGGGTAGGACAGGACTGAGAGGGTGGGCTGGAAAGCAGCATAGAGTTGTTAGAGATATACAGTATATACCGTATATCTACTGGGAAGCTCCTGGCCCCTAAAAGCCCCTGAGGAACCTCTAGTAAAACAAAGTTTGAAAACGAATGTTATTTAATGCAGCCTGTAATAGGAAAAGTTTCATGAAACTAAGCTGGGTGCTTGAAAAATGGGTAAGATTCAGATATGCTGCAAGCAGAGTTAATGAGCATTTCATGAACAAGGAAAACGGTATAGATCAAGAGTAGGGTATAAGCTTGGTTATAGGCATAAATGAAGATACCAGCCTTTTGAACAGCAGGAAAAGTTCAGATTAGACAAACAGAAAGGAGTTTCTACACACACACACACACACACACACACACACACACACACACACACAAAAAAAACAAGATAAAAAGCAGTATAAAAGGAAGCAGTAATAAAGTGTAACAAAAGAATAAGGAACAAGACCAGCTAGGGCACTATTATAACAACTCAGGCATAAAACTATGTCATCTTGCACTACATTAAAATCTTCCCACTTAAACACACAATCTTTGATCTATGTTTCCTACCCATTCCTAGGCAACTTAAGCTCTTTATTTCTACCTTAAACTGTTCAAAAGTTTCCCACTGGTATCCTTGCCTTGTCTCTACTGTCTAGTCTTGTCCATTTTCTAGAGAATCACCAGAGAGTTATTTCCAAACACAGATCTGACCAGGCTCAGGAGCTTTTCAGGGGCTCCCTTACAGTAAACTTCTTAGCTAGACATATCAGGTCCTTCCCAACTTCCTCTTCAGCTTTATCTTCCTACAAGCTAACCTCAATCTAAAAAACAGCCTCCTATACCTGGAACCAGCTCAGCTCTTCTTGAAGCCTTCTCCTTTCCAAATAATGAATTCTACCTTCTACTGTATACCCACTAAGTAGGTTAAGTATCTGTGGAATAAATAAAACTTCTCCTGGTCTATCGTAATTATCCTACGTCCAGCTATTCTTTCAAAAGTCACAACGCTACACAAAAAAAAAACTTGAGTAAAATGAAGGTTTGCCTTATTATGAATAATAATAGTTGATGCAAGCTCGGGCAGCTGAAATTCCAGAAATCCAGAAGCCAATTGCCTATGACATTATATTCAAATCCACACGATTGTAAGGTTTTACTACATTAGAGCCCTATAGGTAGGATTTGGCTACATAGGTTAAGAACAGATTCTAGAGCCAGGCTAATTACTCTGCAACTTTCTAGCAATAGTTTAACCACTGTACTTCATTTTTATCTACAAAATAGGGATAACTTATTATTTGTAAAAATATTCAGAACTGCTTGGCACACTGATAAATGTACAACCAATGGACAAAAAAAGTATATTTGATTAAAATCTCAGAACTAATGCATACCAAGCACAACATTAGATGTATTATGTATATCAATATTAAATTCTCTCAAAACCATATGAAGATGGTGAACTAAATCCATTTTAAAGACGTGGCTCCAAAAGATCTGTCAGTCCTTTATTAAGGAGTTGATGAGGGATTCATACATAAAACAGAGCTCTGCAAAACCAGTTCTATGTTATACATTAAAATGGAATTAAGATGAGGATTGGAAAACTGAGTGGCAGAATGGCTCACCTTATTTCATTTATCCCAGTCCCAAGTTTTCATCCCACCCACACTAGTTATTCTAGTCTAAAAGCATCATCTTTTAAAAAGAAATTCCTGAAACCGTGCCGCTTAACACAAAAATGGTTTTACTTAATTAAGCAAGCACTCTTAGTGAGCTTTCCCTACAATTACTAGCATACCAGAAAGAAAAATAAATCAGAAAAATCTAATGAATTAACCCTCCACTCTGCAATCCTCTGTACTATCTTGGGCCACTAATTACCTGATGGGTGTCCAACACACAGTCAGGCTTATGCCATATTATCCATCACTCCGTATTTGTCATAACATTTTCCTTCCATTAGGAAAATTAAGAGGGCTTATCGCCCTTTAGCTTTTTTTTAAAAAAAGCTGGTAATATTATTTTTATGGTACACAGAGAATATTTTTATACTAGTAACTCTTAAAGTTCTATTAGCAATTTGTTGTTTTCACTTAAAGTAAAAATTTTCATAGCGCATCAAATAGTCCAACTAAGCCACGTTCACATTAGCCGGTATTGAAAAGAAGGTAGGCACTCCAGCCTCAGGGGCTTAACTTTCACATCTCTGGATCTACATAGGTGAATCCCAAAAGTTTTAAAACTGAACTTGATATTCCAATGGGGATTTTCTAATTTCAAGACATTTTGTAACATAAGGATTTTGACCGAACCAAATTCCAGCTAATTTGTTTGCCACTTCATTACTCTAATTTCCAAATTTTTTCCCTTCAAAAAAAAAAATTAAGGAGAAAGCACACTGCACTCAGACTTTGAAAATTTCTTCTCCAATCCCTTTTACGCTCCTGAGTTCCTTTAAACTCTATTGAAGCGGTCAATCGGGGAAACCAGACTTCGCTAAAGCAAATGCCCCAGACTGGGGCGACTCGACAGACCTGTGGTCCAGTTCTACTCAACACAGAGCGCTTAACCCTTCACACCTGGATGGCGAGGGCCGACCAGGAAACGACTGCTCATCCCCACCCCATCGTCAGTTCCGCATCCCAAAAGTGAAGACCCGTGGGTTTTAAAAACCTGTCGTTTCTTCTACTCAGGCGGACCTCAGTCAAGACCACCGTTGGGGAACTGGGGCCCAATCAACACGCACTGGCCTGAAAGTCTCTCAGACCTGAAACGGCTCGAACGCGCCCAGTCATTTAACGCGCTTCAAAATCCCGCGGGCGCCCGCCTCCGCACTGCCCCGCTCCGCACCCAGGTCCTGCTCCCCCGCGGCGCGGTGGCCCGACCCCCGGGGGACGCAGAGTAACTCCGGCCGGCCCTGCACGCCTGGGCCGCGGACAGGGGGGCGACGGCCCCGCGCACTGTCCGGCGCCCCGGGAGGGCCTGGCCCCGACCGGCGGCAGCTGCTCACCAGAGGGCCTCGCTGGGACCGGAGCGCAGAGGCAGAGAGGAAGACCGTCGGAGCAGAAGCTCAGGGAGCGACAGCGTGCCCCGCCGGCCACAGCCTCTCGCTCCCGCAGCGTGTTTTCAAATCGCCTCGTCCTCACGCGGCCGCGTCTCCTTCCGCTGCCCGGAAATCAGGGCCCCTCCTCCGCGGCCTGCGCTCACGTGACCTGGTCCCGCAGCCGCGCGCAGCCGGGGAGGCAGGATCCGGGCACGGCAGGCCCCGCCCCTGGGAGGAGGGGGCCTTAGCCGGAAGCCCCTGTCACCTGGGAACGCGAGGAAGGACTGCACAGGACCCAGGACAAGCCTAGGTCCTGGGACGAGGGTAAAGCTAGGTCCTAGGTCCAGCCCGAAATTCTCAGACCTGTGTGGTTGTGTAGTCTTGGTTACAGCTGGTTGACTGCATACCTTTTCTCCCTACACTAGACCACGGTTCTTCAGACCTAAAGGCACATTCAAAGAAGCATATTAAGTTGAATTGAGAGAGGGACCATAGAATTCCTGAGAATATTAAACCTGGATGAAGCAATTAAGAATTAATTGACAGTGGGTAAAATACACTCAGTAGCTGGAGTCTTAGTTGAAGATTTTCCCTAATACTTAGGTTTCTCAGCACTAATATTCATTCCTGCTACTGAAATTAAGGGGGCTCGGGGTTTTAAGGGAGGGATTAAAATGCCTGGAAAGGTGATGGGAAAGCAAGGAGAATGGGTCTTTGAAAGAAAGCCTTACCAAACTGGCAGATGGCATGGAGGAAAGAGTGCCAGACATGAATTTTAGACCTTGATTCAATTTATCTCTACAGCTCACTAGATATGACTCAATAAAGCCAACAGCCGTATCAGCCTCAGTTTACTGGGTAGGCATTAAGAACAGTGATGTCTGAGGTACCTGGGAGACCCAAGCACTGCAACTGAAACTACACCTATTCTTTGATCAAAGATAAAGAGGCAGACCAAGATGCCCATATCTCCTCCTTCTCTGGCAACACAGCCATACAATCACAATCTGCTTGAATCCACATAAACATTTGGGAGTCATCAGCATTATATGGTATTAAAAATTATGAGACTGGATTAGAAGAAAAGAGGTTTCTTGCCATCCAGACATGTGCCTTAAACTCCAGACTCATATCTAACAGCTTATTCAAAATATTCGTTAGATATCACTATACCTATCAAGGTAAGCATGTCCAAAATGGAACTCTGAATTTTCTCCTGAAATCTACTCTTTCTCCAGCTTCTTCATCTCAAATAGCAATTCCATCCTTCTAATAATTCAGACCAAAACGTTTGGGGTTTTGACCTGGCTTCTTTCGTATCTCACATTTAATCCATCAAGAGATTCTGTTGACCCTACGTTCAACACATCCTGACTTCCACCACTTAACACCACTTCTCTGGCTGCCATCATGATCCAGGCCATCTCATGATTGCTGTAAAGAGCTTCTATCATTGCATTCTATTGTGTTCTCCCTTCAGTCCCAGCAGAGCAGCTGTGTGATTATTTAAAAATCTAGGTCAGTTCAAGTCACTCTTTGGCTCAAAATCTCTCCATGGCTCCCCATTTCATTTACAGTAAAAGCCAGAGTCTTTATGATGGCCTCAAGGTCTATCATATTCCTCTGGGTACTCCTCCTACCACTCTCTCCTTTTTCACTCTCCTCCAGCCACCCTTGCTTCTTTGCCTTTGGTGGAGTGGGCCTAGGGGTGATATAGCTCACAGAAAGGCTGGTGACATGGCTAAAGGAAACAGCCTGTCTTTAGCAATAGCCAACTGTTGCCATAAAGTCTCATTTTCAAGAAAAAATAAAAATAAAACAAATCCAGAAATGTTTATAAGAAATCTGATCTTTAAAAACTGGTAAGCAAGTACATTTTGTGTCCTACTTTAAAACACTGTGTGGGCCAAACAAAATATTTTTTAAAAGGATGAAAAGTATATACATAAAAATAGGCTTTTTCCAACTCTAAGATATAAATTCAATAATTATAAAGATTGTCTGCTTAGCTGAGCCAGAATAGATCTCTGATAATAAATATACAACTAATCAAGGTCTTTGACCCATGCCAGAAAAGCATGTACAGTGAACATGCTTTCTAGATGTGTAGGATATTCCACCTCCAAAATCTGTCCAATTGGCCACACAAACCACTATATTAGTTTCCTGGGGCTACTGTAACAAAATACCACAGACTAGGGAGACTTAAACAACAGAAACCTCTTGGCTCTCAGTTCTGGAGACTAGAAGTCTGAAATCAAAGTATTGGCAAGATTGGTTCCTTCTGAGAGCTCTGAGGGAGAATCTGTTCCATGCCTCTCTCCTAGCTCCTGGTAGCCTTAGATGTTCCTTGGTTTGTAGACAGTGTTCTCTGTCTTCACATCATCTTCCCTCTGTGTGTATCTACGTCCAAATTTCCTCCTTTTTAAAGAACCCCAGTTATATTAGGCCCCACCCTAATGATCTCATTTTAACTTGACTACCTCTGTAAAATAAATAAGGTCACCTTCTGAGGTACTAGCGGTTAAGATGTCAACATTCCTTTTTGGAGGAACACAATTCAGCCCATAATGGTCACCAAAATCTGTGTCCAGAAATGCCTATATTTCATCACTTGAACATTCTCTTTTCTGTCTATGCTCAGAAGCATCATGAGATTCTTGGTTAAGTAACTTAACTATCACACTGTCTACCTAGCCTTTGCAGCTTCTCTGTTTTTATACTGGGATTCCAGTTAATATTTGATTTAGAAATTGAATACCACTGCTAAAAAGATTGAAACCTGTAAATTGAATAAACTTGATTTTATGATGTCAAGGCAAATAAAAAAAGCATAAACGTATTAAACTGACTCTTATGTTTCCAGAGACTCTTTGAAGAAAGCTGAAAAGGATAATAAAATGAGTTCAAATTTGGTACTATAACCAGGGACGAAATTCAAATCACATTTTCTAGAAATTTATTGGTATAATCTATGCAAATTACTTGGCACAATGCCTCAAACACCATTAAGCCCTCAAAAAATGACAATTGATATCATTATTGATGTATCATTGGGCCCTTTCTGTACAAAGTGAAACTTTTAGTCAGGTTTCTTAGATAAGTAACAGGAAACCAGTTCTGCTTTTAAATTAAAAGAAATTTATTTAGAGAATATTGAGTAACACGGATGGTCAGGAAGGGGGACAGTCCTATTAAATATGAAAATATAAAATTTCAATAATTTAAAATGTGGTTTTGGCATATGAATAGACAGATCAATAGTAATTTGTGCCATTACCTCGACTCACAAAGTCTAGAAATAAAACCAAAGAAATATAAGAATTTAGTGTATTACAAAGACCACATCTCATATCAATTGTAAAAGATAAATGGTTTGCACAAATAGGGAGCCATTTGGAAAAAAATAAAGTTGAGTTCATACTTCACATTACATTAAAAAACATAAGCTTAAAAAACAAATCCAGCAAAAAATAGCATAGATGATAGAGGCTCTGTTCATCCCTCTAGCGATCTAAGTTGTGAATGAAACAAGGAGCAGCAGCAAGGAAAAATTGCCTGGGACCTAGATGAACGAGCCATACTACTAGGGAGAAATCCAAGAAATCACCCTGCAATGGTAGAAGGTAGGACAGAGCGAGAACACAAGGCTGCCCAGTCTCCAGCAGCTGAGTGAGACAGAGGCTGCGGCAGCAGCAATAGCAGAAGTCTCTTAAAGGGGTCATGTCCACAAGTGGATTTTCGCTATGACAGACCTGCTTGCTCTGAGCACCAGTGCCAATTGGACTGCATGTAGGGGCACAAAGGACTTACAGGGAGACATTGTTGGAGTGAGGGCCCTATCAAGATTTGCTCTGTGCAGAAGTGCCAGCAGTATCCATTGTTCCCTGTTGAGCTCTCCCTCCTCCCAGTGGGCGGACATAATGCCGCCATAGCCCAGACATCATCAAGCTGGATAAGAGGTCACTCAGCCCAGAAGATTCCCTGAAGCCCTGCCACTCCCAACTCATGGCCCTACCCAGGTGTGTCCTCACTTAGGTTCCCCTCGCTGAGTAGTGCCTAGACTCACACTGGAGGCAGCTGGCCTTGGTTTCTGGTGTGGCCTTTTGAGGCAACAATAAGCACAGCATCTATGGACTGCTTGCTGCATCTTAACAGGAAGCTCCAGAGGGGCAGAGGCTTGGGCTAAATTTGGCCTTCAGCAGAATCCTTCTCAGGACTGTGCCACTGGACACCTACTTCACAAATCCACACTAATAAGACTGGGAGACTAAGGAGCTTTGCTTAGAACATAGAAAGAGACACAAAAAGGCAGCCAAAATAGGAAGACAAAGAAAGCAGAAATCATATAAGAGAACAGAACAGAGATCCAGATATAATGGAGTCAAGTAATCTAATAGATGCAAAATTCAAAACATTGGTTATAAAGATGCTCAATGAATTTTTGGTTAAATTCAGTGAGAACTTCAACAAAGAGATAAAAAACATAAAAATAGAAATGGAAATTATAAAAGAGAACCAGGCTGAAATGAAGAGCACATTATCTGAGAAGTATATTAAATGGAATAAACAAAGGAATAAACAGAGTGAATAAAGATGAGGATCAAATGCCCTATCTAGAGGATGGGAAAGCCAAGGATATGCAAACAGAATGGCAAGAAATAAGATGCCAATACTATAAAAATAATTGAAGGAACATATGGGACACTATTAAGGGTCACAATATCCATCTGGTTGGCATAACTGAAGAAAATCAAGATGTTGAACAGCTGTTTGAAGAAATAATGATGGAAAACTTCTGTAACCTGGTGAAGGAAATGGACATAAAACCCTTGAAAGCTCAGAGAATTCAAAAAATCAGGGATCCAAAGAGGCCCACACCAAGACACATCATAATTAAAATGCCAAAGTTTAAATACAAAAAAAGATTAAACACAAAGAGAAAAAGAGTTAGTTACTTATATGGGAACACCCATAAGACTGGCAGCTGATTTCTCAAAAGAAACTATGCAGGACAGAAGGGCTTGGCAAAAAAATATTTAAAAGGATGAAGACCCAGGATCTACAACCAAGGATAATTTATCCAGCAAAGCTATCATTTAGAAGTAAAGAGCTTCTCAGACAAAAATAAGCTAAAAGAATTTATCATCACTAGTATTACAGGAAATGTTGGAGGGACTTCTTTAAGAAGAAAAAGCGTGTATTAAAAACAGGAATACAGAATGGTAACAACTACATTCCTATTAATAAGTATCTTAAATAGAAAAGAATTAAGTGCTCCAACCAAAAGATAGAGTGGCTAAAAGGATACAAAAGCAAAACGTCTACATATGATAAGGAAGGGGGTGGAAAAAAATACTGCTTTAATGGACCTGGAAGATATTTAAGTCAGACAGAGAAAGATAAACACTATATGATTTCACTTATATGCTGAATCTAAGGAATAAAAAGAAGAAACTAATCAAAAACAGACTCATAAATATAATGGACAATTTGGTGACGGACAGAGGAAAGGGAGGTTTGGGGGCTGGGAGAATAGGATGAAGAGTTAAGGAAGTACAAATAAGTAGCTGATGGATAGTGACGGGGATGGGGAGCACAGCATAGGGAATGAAATTATCATAAATACGTTGGCTAGGTGGACCATCAGGGAAGGGAGGAAGCAACTAAGGGGATCATTTTACAAACTATATAGATGTCTAACCAATGTACTGTATACTTGAAATTAATTAAAATAAATTAATTAAAAAAGAATCCATAAATGTCTTAAAAAACAAAATAGATTAGTTATTTTATGACTTTGGAGTTCTACTAAAACTTAAAATTTAAATGCCAGGAAAAAAAGAGTTTTAAAAATTTGATTACAGTCTTGGGAAAAGACTTGGCCAAAATAAATAAATAAATAAATAAATAAATAAATAAATAAATATATATATATATGTATATATATATATATATATATATATATATATATAGAGAGAGAGAGAGAGAGAGAGAGAGAGGGAGAGAGGGAGAGAATAAAGGCAAAAGATAAGACAAACTTGGAAAAAATTATTTTCAACTCATCACAGGTAAAGGGTTAATTTTGCTAGTATATAAAGACCTAGAAAATAAGAAAGAAGATCAAGTACTGATAGAAAAGTATTTATTTCCAGACTGTTTACAGAAAAATATAAATCATTCTTACACAAAAGATATTCAACCTGAGTCATATAAAGAGAAATGCAAATTAAAAGTAAGATAATTTATAGACAGAAATTTACTTTTTTAAATATTATGCCATAAATTTTAGAATAATAGATTACACACAAAGCTACTTTATTATTAATTCTTGAGAACAATAAATGAATAAATATAAGACCCACCAATTTGTTTAATAGTTCTACACAGTTTTGAAATTCTAAGATTAATTTTTAATTTTCTTACATGTGAACAATTGTATTTTCTTGTAAGCATTATATAAAATAAAATAATGAGCTTTGAACATTCTTACTGTGTCTATAGTAGATGCATTCCTAATTCAGTTGTTAAAATTTACATTTAATATAAAACATGGAATATAAACACAATAAATGTGTGAGAATGGCAAGGATATATAAGTAAAACAGTCACTCTTACTGGTGGAGAGTACAAACTTGTGCTTTTCAGGAAAACACTTTTGATATGCATTAAAAAGCTATCAAACTGTTTACACTTTGGACTTCCACTATTAAGAATCTATTCTAAAGGAATAACCATATATGCAAATAAAGATTTATGTATTAAAAATGTACATGAATGTTGATCCCATCAATGTTTACAGAGTGACAAATCAGAAACAGTCTAAATGTCCTGCACTTAAGGAATGTTATATATACTACAGCAAATCTATAAGAAAAAAATATACTAAAACCTTTGAAAATAGTATTTTTAAAGAATATTTAAGGTTATGGAAAAAACTTCAGTGTAAAAATGGACAAAAAAAGTTGATCAGAGGAATTTTCTTCTTGTAGAAATAGTTCAGCTAATAAATGAAGAAGGGGTTATAAAATTAAGACATTACCATTTTACAAACTTAGGAAGCAAATGGATCTAGGCAATAATCATCAATAGCTGCTAAATCACAGACCATAAAACAGACATTATGTACCTTGTTATGGAAGTACACGATACTACCTCTTAAAAAGTCTTGCCAAAAATTTCAAAACTGAATCTGATCAAGTTTAGATCTAACTACCAGTTTATGAAAATTAAAGGCAGAGGAGCATATTAACTGCACCACAGCAATGCAATCAGCTCAATCTTGATGTAGGAACTTCAACTAGACAACTTGGTTCCTTTTAAAATACTATTTTATAGAAATAAAAAGAGACTGAGTACAAAGCTATAGGTTAAGAGAATCTTAAACCATGTAAAAACCAATTGCAATGTATAGATTTTCCAAGGACCCTGATTCAAATAAAGAAACTGTAAATTTTATATGCATGTGTGTGTCAGGGAAATATGAATACTTGATAGTTGATAATATTAAAGGACAATGAATAATGATAAAGAAATTGTAATTATTTTTAAAAAGAATTTCTATGTTTTAGAAAAACATACTGAATCACTAATGTTTGAAATGATATGGAAATCCCTGTTCTACCACCTTTTTTGGCATGTGACTCTGGAAACCTTTCTTAATCTCTCGAGGTCCTAGGTGTCTCATCTACAAATAAGAACTATTGAAAAAAACAAATTTCTGAGACACAAAGGAAATATTAGTTTTAAATGTTAGTTAACATACTGTTATCTCTTTCGTTTTACCAGAAATTACCATTGCACTTATAAGTAAGCTTCTGACAAATTTACTTTATCTCCAACAAATGAACCTATTAGAGGTTCTCAGAGTTTGATTTGTTATACAAGAGTCAAATTTTGATATTATCCTTAAGGATATTTGTAATATACATTTTAAAATTTTCTACATAGTAATTGTAAAATAGTTAAATTTTAATATTTCTTATCTTTTCATTTCAAAACATTTAAGTAGTTTTTGAAACTTACCTCCCAACTAATCGATTTCATTGTGGGTTTTAAAAAAATAGTTTGAGTTTAAATATTTTATTAATTTTATCTTTACCTAATTTTATAGCCATTTTAGAGATATGGTTTTCTTTTTCATCATTACAGGTCATTCTATCTGCAAGATAGATATTTGTGTTGCTATTAATTTGATTCAGTAAAATTAACAAATGGAAATATTTTTTCTGTTCTAGGAGAGAAAAGCTCTCTATAAATATTATTTCACAATACCTCAATAAATTATTGAAATGAGCAGCTACTGTGTTGATGTTTTGAAAGAAAACTGATGCAGAGGTGTTTTGGGGGAAAATGCCAGTAAACTATGCCATTACCTCGATTACTTCACTAAAGTGCCTGTAGGGTCTGATTCTTAACCTTTGAAGGTTTAAAGGTTACCTTGGGTAGACTTAGAATAAGCTGGCATTAACCAAGCTTTAAGAGGCTAGTGCATAAAGGCTAAGTGTGAATGTTTGGGTTTATAATAAAAATATACCCACTACAGAGACCAGAAAACTAAAGTTAATAAGCCTATCACATTCTCTCACAATGGGCACATTTTCATGGGAAGAAAGAAAAATTATGACTATAAGGTTCAATAGTGCACATGGAAACAGAAGAGACTAAGTCAAATAACCTGAATGATTACTTGTGAGAGACCAGATGCACCCACTTTCAAAATTGGATTCAATTTGCCACTAAGAAAGTGATCTAAAGTTCTCTGAGTTTCTTCCTCTGAGCAGTGCTAAATAAGCACAGCCAAAGTTTTCCTCAGGGATTTCCCTTTTCCTTTGTTTAAAAAGACTAATCAGTTCTTCTTCTGATGGACACATTCTTTAGCTATAAAAACAAATTCAATTTTAGCTTCAGTCATGCAGTCCTGGAGCTTTTCTTTTCAACTGACCTATTCCTATTTGAAAGCAGTATAAACTGTACTTTAAATTCTAAAAAATAAAATTTTTTCCCTTATGTTTGATTTCTATATTGGAGAGGTTGTGGAAATATAAATTGGTACAGCCTTTATGGAAAACAGGATGGAAGTTCCTCAAAAAATTAAGAATAGGATTACCATATGACCCAGAAACCCCTCTTCTGGGTATCTACCCAGAAAAAAATTGAAAACATTTATCCATAAAGATATATGCACCTCGATGTTCATAGCAGCATTATTCACAGTAGGCAAGACATGGAAACAACCCAAAGTGTCCTTCGATAGATGATTGAATAAAGAAGATGTGGTACATACATACAATGGAATATAACTCAGCCATAAGAGGAGATGAAATAGCCATTTGAGACAACATGTGACTGTTATGAAATAAGTCAGACAGAAAAAGTTGAGACCCACATGAGTTCACTCGTATGTGCAATATAAAACTAAAAGCAACAAAGGCACAAGACAAACAAAAACTCATGCACACAGACAATAGTTTAGTGGTTATCAGAGGGAAGAGGGAGAGGTAGGAAAGGGTAAAGGGGGTCAAATATATGGTGATAGAAGGAGATTTGCCTTTGGGTGGTAAACACACAATGCAACATACAGATGATATATTATAGAACTATACACTTGAAACCTATATAATGTTATTAACCAATGTTGTCCCAATAACTTTAAGTTAAAAAGTTTCCTTTTGAATACTTAGGCAAACCAAATTGATTTTATTGTGACACATAAGATTGTCTTAGAACTTCTGAAGCCTTGTAAGAACATCTTTATAATTTATTAATCTTAACACTTTTATTTATTTATCTAAATTCTAAATTTTGATTCTGTTTTCAGTGTGGACTTCAGATAATAGAAAATACAAATGCTCTCATTTGTCCTCACAGAATATAGAAAAGGATAAGGAAAATCTTCAAGCAAAATAATTTTGAGTTAAGTAAATCAAAGCATACACACATTCATACACTCATAAATATATGTACATTTATAGCAGTTGCAATCTAAAACTAGAAAAAACATTTCAAACTCATGTTTTGCATTTTTTGTACTAGTTATTCTTTTTGTATTACCTATTTATATTACATACAAATATATTACACACATATATCACATTATGTATGATTGCATATGTAATTACTAGACACTAATAATTACAAATTAAGAAATCTACCTTGTCATTCAAATGGTTCACAGATATTTTCCATTTATACAGCAGCTACTTTCTTTGTAAAGCAATAAATCAAATGTTTAGAGTTGAGAGACCTAAGAATATTGTCACTCTGCCCTAACACCAGGACTATTCTTCAGTCCTCCTTCCTCCTTTGGAATCATCTCCATGACCCAGAATGGAATATTACACCTAAGCATTTAAAGTTTAAAAAATATCCAGGAAGTTTAGGAAGAGCAAAGGGCACAATTGCCAAATTTGTAAGATCATAAATTCAGGCTAATTGTTTTTATTTGTGCTTAAGAGTGGAGTGAGTGGATCACATAAACTATATTACATATCAAATAAGATATAAAACATGATAACAGTATATATATATTGTTACAGTATCTTTATGTATATGTATGTGTACACACACATACATACCTGAAGAAGTAGTATGTAATGAGGAGACAGCAGTGTTGGAGGCAGTAAAATTCCCTGCACCACAATTTGAAAGTCATGTGACTTTATTTCTGTACTTCAATTTCCTCTCATCTATAAAATTTGGATGATATTAGTACTTATCTTATCAGGTCATTGTGAAGGTGAAACGTGTGTGTGATAGGGAGGGAGAGAGAGAGAGAGAGAGAGAGAAAGAGAGAGAGAGAGAGAGAGAGAGAGAGAGAGAGAGAGAGAGAGAGAGAGAGAGAGAGATTTGGGTATAGTCTCTGTTGTAAAGGAAGCAAAACTTTACCTCTACTCATCTTAGGTTTTAAGTTGGGACTCTAACAAAAATATTAACAACAGAAAAACATTTTACTAATGTGTTCCTAAACAAAAAGTAACTCAAAATGGCAGCTTAGAATTCTGGCTTATACAGCATCCTTGCCAAAGAACAGTTAATGTGTAGGGAAATGACAGGACAAAGAAAAGGAGCTTTATGCTTTCAAGGTCAGCAAACTGTGGGAAGGTAAATATATGGGAGGAAACAGATAGAGTAAGGTTTGTTTGCAGATTTGTCTGGTGGCATCTCTGGGCTGATTGGAATGTCTTCTTTCCTCCTGTATAGGAAGAATACCTTTCACAGTAGAGTTTTATCTCCTGCTTTCAGAAAGAAAAAGAAAGGTCACAGTGTCCTTGCAAGTGCTGTTTCTTAAGTTCCTTTTTGTTTAACTATATGAGGTGATGAATGTTAACTAAATTTATTGTGGTAATCATTTCACAATATATAGTATGCCAAGTCGTTATGCTGTACACATTAAACTTATAGTGTTATATGTCAATTATATCTCATTTAAATTGGAAGGAAAGATATAACCAATGGCTCAAGTGGCATATTTTGGGTGGCATATTCTGATTTTCTTCACTGTCATGTAATATGACAACATCAAATGGTGGCAAGGAAGTGGAGTATCTTTTTTTTTTATATTTTTATTTTTACTTTTTATTATGGTGACATTGGTTAATGAAATACAATAAGTTTCAAGTGTACACTTTAACAGTAAGGCATATATATATTGCATTGTATGTTCACCACTCACAGTGGAGTATCTTATAGTTTGCTGGTAGGACTATATAATGGTATGCCTCTTTTGAAAACTATTCTTCAGTTTCTAATCAAGTATAATATACATATTTAACATTTGACCCAGCAATTCTACTCCTGGGTATTTACACAAGAGAAATGTAAACTTACATTATGAGACATTTTGTTCAAGAATGCTAATAGCAGCTTTATTTGTAACTGGAAACAACCCAAATGTCCATCAACAGGAAAATGAATAAAAAAATTGTGATATGTTCATACTATTCAGCAATATAAAGGAATGAATTGAACCAACAACTTAAATAAATCTCATGAATATTACTTCAATCAAGGAAGTAAGATACTAAAGACTATATACTGTATTATTCCATTTACATGAATTAAAGAACAAGCAGAACTAATTTTTTGAGACTGGACAAGGGGTTACCTCTCACAAGACAGGAAAGAGTGACTTGAAAGGGGCCTATGAGACCTTCTAGGGTGACTGAAAAAGTCTGTACCTTGACTAGGATGTGGGTTACATGGGGACATTTATCAAAATTCATCAAATCATTTTCTTAATATCTGTGCATTTCACCATTTTAAAAACGAAAAAGAGTTCTAACTTTATAGAACAGCTACTTCCTTAATTAAAAAAAATACTTATTTAACATTTATTAATCACTTACTTTATGCCAAGCAGTTTTACATAAACCTTGTTACAGTACCCTCATATAATTTTATAATGTCTATGATTAGATATTATTATTATTACTACACAGCAATATATTATTTATTGCTAGGAGAGGTTAAATAGCTTAGCCTAGTCACACAACTAGTAATAGATGTGGCTGTGGTTTGAGGCCTCATCACTTACAGTGCTATCCTCTCTTTCTTAGTTTAGACTGAGTTTATAATTCAATTCCATAATTAGAAGAAATCATGTTAATTGGAGTTCATTGTTACATGTACTCAAATTTTTTTTTAATTTCGACATAATTTCAGACTTCTGACCTACAGAACCATGAGATAATACACAGGTATTATTTTAAGCCACTACATTTGTGATTATTTATTATAGCAGCAATATAAAAATATTATAGACGTCTTCAAACTGGGCATGAGCATTGCCAAAGCACTTCGCAAAAAGGATGATATGGTAGTTCCCAAACATCTAGTGATGTGAAATACCCACATTAGATGTTAAATATACTTTCCAAAAAATGAAAATCATGTTTAACTGAAGGACCTTTTGGAGGCCAGGAGCAGAAAACCACTCAAGCAACCCAAATTAAAGAGAATTTTTTGTGAGAATAGAAGAAGTCTCATTGGCCACAAAGATAAAAACCTAGGTATTCCACAACAGAAAAGAGATCTGATAGCATTCCTGGAAAAGTTCCTTCAGACCTTTCAGTGAGAACAGAGTAAGAATAAATGTAAAAATAGATAACATCAACAAATTAGTTAAAATTAAATGCTTCATTTTCCTTCACATTGTACATTCATGGCTCATTCGATAAAGCCCTCTAAATCTGGTTATGTATAAGCTATGTAATTTAGGATTTTAAAAAAATATATCTAGAACTGTGACATTGGTAGGAAATAGAGGAGGAAGGGTTACAGAGTGGTACTTTGGATATAAGTGGAATTTGCAGATATTCATGACGAACTGGGTATAGTGGTGAGAGAGAAGTCAGAACCACATACAATTCCCAGGATTGTAGTTCCTCTATAAGCTACAGGAGGACAAATATAGAATTTTTATTTTCTTTATTATATCTACAATGTTCAGCGCATAGTAAGTACTCAGTAAAAATATCTGTTGTTCAATGATAGAAAAGCACTAAATATTTTTTAGCAGGGAAGTGACATGGTCAGATTTGGGATTCAGATAGCTAGAATTGACAGCAGTGTGGAGGATGAAGGCTGAGAGGGTGTGGCAGACAGAGCTGTCTATCAAAACCCAGTCTCCTTCTATTCCTGAGCATACAGCTGGACTACATTTCTCAGCCTCTCTTAAGTTAGCTATGGCACATAAGTATGTTCTATCCAAAGGAATGTGAGATGGAAGTGATGCCTACCACTCCCACATCAGCATCTTTAGACCAGGCTGAATCTTTTCGACTTTCTCTTTCTACCAGCTTAAATATGGACATGATGATTCTGCCTCAATTGTACAAATAAGGAAAATGTCCTAGCAGATGGCAGAGACAAAGATGGAAGGAGTTTGGACCCCTAAATTACTATATGAAGGAGAGTCACCTGCTGACTTGGAAACTTACACTGGAATGAGGTCAGAAATAAACTTATTGTTCTTTAAGCCACTGAATTTTGTCAGTGTATTGTTTTCCTTTAACACAGCCATCCTTGCTAACGCAGGATGGGAGTCAGAGAGTGACCCTAAAAATAGAACTATTTTAATAACTTAGTTAAGAAATAATAAACATCTGTGACAGGATCAGGGGTAGGTGAAGAAAAGATACGGAGATATTTATAAAATACACTCAACATGATTGCTTCACCTTCAAATGTCTTCAAATGCTGACACTTCTTTAGCTCACTACTGGGCTTCGAGCAAGGAGACTTCTCTTCCCACAAGTTAACTAAAACTTTTCTTTCAAAAATTATTAGAGACATAGCCACATACAATTAACTTCTAGGGAAGAAAAAAAGAATAGAAATACAATTCTAGAGACATTAGGGAAACTGGATATTCAAACAAACAAGAGACATCAGTGATAAGAAATAGACCCAACTGTTGAAATAATAATAGACAAAAGAATGTAAGTCTTATGTAATGATTTAAAATGGAGAAAGGTGTGGAAGGCTCTTAACATCTTTTTTTGAGTCAGGGTACACTGGACATTTTAAAATATTTCTAGAAGTTTATTCCCTGCTCCTCCTCCACCCTAAATAGAATTGTGGGCTATTTATAATGCCCCAAATTTAAAAACAACCTAACTGCTCAGCAATAGGAGTTTGGTTAAATTGATTATAGTAAATTCATACAAGGAAATATTCTGCAGTGATTTCAAATTATAATGTATATACTACTTATTAAAATGAAAAGTTAAGAGTGATATTAAAATTTTTAAAAGTTAAAACACATTTAGTATAGAATGTTTCCATTCATTTTTATGAGTATGTAGAAAACAGTCTGGATGAAATATCACCAAAATGTTAGAGGTAGTTATCTACGCTTGTATGATTAAAGGTGATTTTCTTTTCTTCATTTTTGTTTAGATAATAATTTTCTAGTTTTCTAAATTAACATGTACTGTTTGAGAACTTAAAATTGAAAATAAAAAGATGCTCAATATTGCTAATTAGTAGGAAAATGAAAATCGAAACCACACTGATTAAGATGGCTACTATCAAAAAACACCAGAAAATAACAAATGTTAGTGAGGATGTGGTGAAATTAGAAGCTTTGTGCACTTTAGGTGAGAATGTAAAATGGTACAGCCACAGTATGATGGTTCTTTAAAAATTCAAAATAGAATTACCAAATGATTCAGCAATTCTACTTCTGGATAAATATCTAAAAGAATTGAAAGCAAAGTCTTGAGAGATTTTGCATATTCTTGTTCATAACAGCATTCCTCACACTAGCCAAAAGGTTTCAGAAGCAACCCATATTCATTAATGGATGAATGATTAAACAAAATTAGATATGTAAATAGAATGGAACATTATTTAGCCGTAAAAAAAAAGGAAGAAATTCTGACACATGCTACAACATTGAGGAAACTTAAGGCCATTATGTTAATTGAAATGAAAGTCATGAAAAAACAAATATTTATGATTCCACTCATATGCAGTAACTAGAGTAGTTAGAGTCATAAAGACAGAAAGTAGAATGGTGATTACCAAGGGTAGGGAGAGGAGGGAATCAAGTTGTTTAATGAACACAGAGTTTTAGTTTTGCAAGATGAAAATTATTCTCAGGATTGGTTGAGAATAACCATAACAATGTGAATGTACTTAACACTACTAAACACAACATTTAAAAATGATTAAGTGGTAAATTTTATGTTATGTATATTTTACTAAATTGAAAAAATATTATAATAAAAAATAAACAGAATTAAAGGAATTTCTTTAAAGGAAAGTAGTATATGAGAAAATGGCTTACAACTACCATTTCAGAAAACCTTCCCTGTCCAAGCCAGTTCTGCTGTGATCACTCTTATGTGACTAATCTATTTATTTTGTATCTAATTAATTTGATCTTTTGGATAAAAAACTCTGATTTTTTTTTATGTTTTTTGTGAATTTAGATTACAAGCTCCTTCTGAATACACATCCTTTTCTACTTTCTTCTCTTCTCTGTAAATAGTAAACACTTAATTATATTTTGGAACTAAGCAAATTTTGAAAACTCAAAGCTTTCATTGTGAAGTACTAGTGAGAATGTTTAAAAACTGAACACACAAACTATAAGTTTTGGACTTTTACATTCTCTAGTCTAAAGCATTCTTCTTAAGTCTGTTTGGTTGGAATTCCAGATCAAAGTAATACAAAAGATGTAATTCAAAAATAAAATCTGAACTATATATTTTTTCTTTCTCTATGTAATCAATTAGTGTGAATTTAATAAAATTACATTGAAATGTTGCTGTAGAAAGGGTTTAAATCCCTGTTTTACCTCTGCAATTTGCCTGAGGCTTGGTTGAAATAGTTGCCTGCCCTATTACTCTATAGTTTATTTCCCCTCCTTTCTGTGGTATTATATTGTATTCCCTTCAGTGTGGGCCATCCAGAAGATTGAAAGACTGAATGGTAATCATATGTGTATTCAATGCTTGTTGAAAATTTTTCTTTTTCAAATCAAGCAAAAATAGAACACATTTAATAAAGAAAATTCAATATACTATAGAGAAGAAGAAAGAAATGAAATTGACATTTGCCAAGAGTATACTTTATGCCAAACTCCCTGGGAGAGTCTACTTTAATATCAAGAGTTATTTATTATTTAACTCTTCAGATTATATTGTTTTTTTCCTTGTTTGGTGTAGGAAAAATTATCTATTCATTATATGTGTATTAAGGGAAATTAAATTTAAATTTACTCATTACTATTGTAATATGGAACTAACTACTATGACTTTACAGATCTTGTTATAATTAACTCAGTCAATATAGAAGACGAGGACATCTTCAGTTAATAAAAAAAAGCATTTCTATTCCTTTTTTAAATCAATTATAGTACCTGTAAAAATGAATGGTGATTATAGGAGACATATTTTTAAAACACATAAAACTAGTTTTTCCATGGCTATTTCTTGAACCCACAACACTCTCCAGCACAATAAACTTATGTATTAACTTTTATTTGAAATTTGTTTAATTATTTTATTGTAGAATTCTTATAGCCAGTATGTTAATGAAGTGGGAATATTGCCTTTAAATGAAATTTGTGTACCAATTAGGTGTTATCTGGAGTATACTAGTGCAAATGTAGCCTGTTTTTTTTTTTTGTTACAATTAAATATTCACCATAATGGGATTTAAAATGTAGTTTGAAAAAAAAAACCACTGCTAAATGTAAAAACTATTTGTGCTATGATTTTCTTCCTTCCTCCTCAGACTGATAATAGCCACATTAACACTTGCCTAAAATAGCATCCCAAATTCTTTCTGGTTTCTCTCAGGAATAACAATGTTTCATTTTTCATCTAGAAACCCCATTAACCCAACTATATTACAGTATTTTTGCATTATCATCATTTCAAGTCATTTGCACACTGTAGAAACATATTTACAAAAGCCACATTAACCATTGTAAATCATGGTTGTGAACCCCAAGCAGAAATATACATCTCTAAACGGACTCCTCACAATTAGCTGGGCAAGATTCATATTCAGAGTCTAGCAACCGTTGCTGACAGAGGCCTCTCACATACTCTGAATTTCAGCAACAGCCACAGACTGAGATTTCAGCCTCCTGCATTAAGCCTTGCCTGTTTCTGTCTTCTAGGTCAACCGCAGCAGGGAAGCCCTGGTTTTGTCTTTCCACTAGTGGACTGAGATCTGCCTCATCCAATCAGAACTACACGAATTGTATCCTCATTTGCATATCTATACAGACCAATCAATACTGCACAATTTGGAAAACTCATTTGTGTAAAACAGACCAAATAAGAACTTGGGTGGGAACTTTATAAAAGACCAAGTTCTCTTTTATCTCAGTGTAGCACAATTTAAGTTGCCACCCGAATCCATGTCTCCCAGGCTATAACTCTTTATGTTCAAATAAATGCTTTTAATTTTTTACTACAGTCTAAAATTAATTTTGATTTACATGCTTTTGGTCTTCATAAGGCATTCATATGTGGTATATTTACCAATACCCATTTAGAAAATGAATGAATCATATAAATCAACATGTAAATAACTTCCAAAGGTGAAGTTATATTTCTAAGAATTGCAATCTCTAATTCTAAGTTGCTTTCAGTTTGACTTGCTCCTTCACTGCTTTCCCTAAGGTCGTTAGCATTTGTAGCTAGGAGAAGGAATCAAATTCTCTAACCTTAACCTGACCATAGATAATTAGGTCATCAGGAGCCTTATTAAATTGATTATTCATATAAAAGTTTAAGTTGTTGCATTTCATTGCGTAGAAATGAAAATTCTAGAGTATGAAGATTTTTTTCTTAAATTAGCATGAGTAACCAGTTATCTGATTAAAAAAAAAACATTCGAAGAATAATCACTCACTGATGATGACTTTACTACTTTCAAATCATTTAATAAAAATAATAAGGGCTTATAGCTATTAAGTACTTACTTTGTACCATGCCCTGTTCTAAGGGCTTTACCCTAGTCAATTTAATTCTCATAAAAATTCTATGAGAAAGCAACTATTATTGTAGTTTCCCAGACTCAGAAACCAAAATTAAGTAAATTGTTCAAGGTCATATGATTTATAAATGGAGGAGACAAAATTCATCCCAGGCTATTTGTCTATGATTGTGCTTTTAACCACTACAGTATAGAATCTTTCAAATATCATATACTTATTTATTTTGAAATTGAATTACTGAGAAATTTACCACATTATGTTTGGCACCAAAAATGTGACTGAAATGTAATAATGTGAAGAGAATTTGTTTTAACAGCAAACGAAACCAAAATTATCCATCACCATCTCCTTGGTACAGCTTTATCTCTTGCCTAAAGCAAATATCACATATCAAACAGCACTCTTTTATACTATGCCCAGGTTAGACCTCAGAATCCTTCCCCATGTAACACACTTGACAGTTTGCATACATGAGGAAACTTGTACATTAGACCTAGCAATATACTAAAACGTGCAGTTTAATATAGTAGGATATATGTATGTTATGTTCCAGTCTTTTTCCTTCTTTTCACAGTGTATGTTAGAGAGAACTTACCAGGCCAAAGCAAGTTGAGAAGTCACTGCTTCCATTGCTGACAACCCCATTTCATTGTATAATTGCTTGGAGTCAAGTTCTCTGAAAGGGGAGCCTGAAATAGGAAACAGCATGCATGCAGTTTACTGAGAGAGTGCTTCCAGGAGAAAGGGAACAAGGAAAGCAGGATAAAGCAGAAGCAACTGAGAAAGAATGTTGCCTCTCCCTGATCACACTGTGGAAGCAGGAGCAAAAATTGCCACTAAGAGTTGGCCCACCTGAGGCAAAGGAGCGGCTTTTTATACAACTGCATCGACTCAATCATTGGCTGTGGGTTGCTCCTTGGGGTGGGAGGTAATCACCCTAGTGAAGCAGCTCCCATTGAGCCAAAAGCAATCCTTGGAGAAGGGTACAGCTGTGAGCCTTAGCTACCAACAGTCAGGAGCAGGGAACGGGTGTGCTGGCACAGAAACACTTAATTTTATACATGGAATTATATTTTATGTACTTTTTACAAATTGCTGTTTTCATTTAATATGTACTACAAGAGACCTTGCTGCATAACACACATATCCCACTAATTTTAAACATACAATTTTTTACATTTTAATGTGAACACCTCTTAAAACTGACTTTACATATGTATCAAAACCTGAGATTGAGTGTGAGGGGCTTGTTAGAAAATCCCAGAAAGTATAACAGAAGGAAACTTTTTGAAGAAATTTATATTTTGGGAGGCACATAGTATAAGTTGATGAGAAAAACACATCACTGTTGACCCTGAATCAAAAGTGATGCAGGAGAGTCAGACTCTCAATGTGAAGTTGTTTTAAGAATTTCTTAACCTATTTATTTCCTTTATATGTTATTTTCTATAAGTGCATAAAAAGTGTCAAATAAGTCAAAATGATTTATTTTACTAAATATAAATTCTACGTAATAAGGAAGCATTGTGTCATGATTTGATTGTAAGCATTTTTTTAATTGACAAACAAAATAATGATGGGTCTTACAATTGATGTCATATTAGAGTTAACGTAATACATTATTACATGGTACGTTAAAGTTATAGCTTTTTAATATTTATCAATATTAATGCTCTAACAAACTCTCTTATACTTACTTGCCTTTTGGTGTGCGTGTATTAAGTATTCCTCTAGAATAGATACATAGGAGAGGAATTTCTAGGTTGAAAAAATTACACAGTTAAAATACAACTAACAGATACTGTCCTCCCAAAAGGTTATATCAATTTAAGTGGATACTAATAATGAATGTATCAGAGTATCCATTTTGTCACATAATGGGTGCTTTTTTTATTAATACATTTTTTTGCTAATCTGAACCTGAAAAATGGTATCTCATTTAGTTTGCTTGTCTTTTAATTTTGCTTATGATTTTATGCAGAAGACAATTTTTACATAGTTAATTGCCATTCTTTTATATTTGCATAAGGCATTCATCAAGATTATAAACGAAGTTCTTATATTTGCTTTTAGTACTTGTATAATTCCTTATGGTTAAGCTCCATGATCCATCTGGAATTTATTTTCATCTTAGTGTATGGTAAGGATTTTATTTCTTTTCAAATGAATAGATAGCTGTTTCTTTTTCTTTTTTTTTTTTTATACACCTACAATATCTGGTTTTTCTATGTGGTCTCCCATTCAAGTACTAACCAGGCCCTACCCTGCTTATCTTCTGAGATCAGACAGGATTGGGCCTGTTCAGGGTGGCATGGCCATAGATGATAGCTGTTTCAATACTCTTTATGGACTTGTATATTCCTTCCCCTTAATATTCTTACTTTTAATATTAATATTCCTACTTTTTACTTGAACTTTATTTTGTTCCTTTGTTATAATTATCTGTTTCTCTATAGCAACGTACGTTTTTAATTACATATCCTTATAGAATGTTTTAATCTCTGATTGAGCAAACCCTATAAATTTGTTCTTTGCAAAAATCTCTGGACAATTCTTGAGCAATTCTTCTGAAACTTTCTGATTTCCTTTCACTGTGTTGTATTACTAGTTAGTCAGTCATTTCACCTGATTAGTTCTGTTTCTAGAATCAAAACAGAACTGAGACAAGGAGAGAGAGGAAAAATTGTACATGATGTACTATAATAAAGATAGGCTTAATTACTCAATGAAAAAAAAACCTGTAATAGGATTATCTAAATTATAGGTAGTGACAAATACAGGAAAAGAAGTGTTTCTTTGGAGGGAAGGTAGGATATCTTGGAGGAAATCTTTAGAGAGGTGAGTTAAGAGCACTAATTAGTTGTATATGACCTCAGGGAAGTCACATAATCTCTCTGGGGATGATTCCATTTTGCAGATTTTCTTGTATGTTAAATAATAGTGTTACCTAACTGAAGAGGGTCTGCCCACTGGGAGGTACAGCAGAGCCAAACACTAAACATTGAGTTTAGTAGCAGAGAAATTAAGGTAGTTTACTGGCAGGGCGCCAAGCCATGAGACCTGTGAACTAGCACTCAAAATCTGAACTCTCAGATGGTTTTTAATGAAGGGTTTTTAGAGGTAAAGATGGAGGGTTAGGGGTTAGGGGTCACTGGAGAAGCTGATTGGTTAGTTCTTGAGCAAGCTTCAGTAGTTTTCCTTTGTCTGATTAAATTCCTGATGTTATCTAACTGGGTTGAAGAACTAAGATTATGCAAAATAATCCATGAATTTATCTTCAAAGAAAAAGCAGAAACTAAATATCTTGTGACCTTTGTTCTTGTTTAAACTTCATTGTTTTATGCTTAACTAACTATATTTTTCTACTCTTTCAAGCTAAGTGTACTTTTAAACAGTTTTTTCCTGGAACTTGCTTTACAGGCAGTCCTCCAGGACATGACTAACATGCTTTCCTAATCTTTGAAACATTTAGTTAAAGCCTGTACCTACAACTCTATACACTATGATCCAATATCAAAACATGTTTACTGTTAACTGCCAGTTGCAATAGAACTGAACTGAGTTCAGAACATCATGCTATTAAAGTACAATGTAATAATTAATATTCCCAAGTCATCCAGAGAAGGCTTATTTCTATTCTCTGTATTCTCTGTGCCAAGTAATGTCCTAGGCAATATGCTTTCATTGTGTCATTTAATTTACACTTTAATTAATTAATGATTTTTATAATTTGTATAATTAGATCCAATAGGAATGCTTTAAAATAACATTATATATATATAATTTAATTTAATTATAATAATGTAGTATTATTGCAGGAAATTCAGAAAACATAGAAAATCATAAAGAAAAATTACTTCTGTTACTCTGAGAGTGATCATTACCATGTTGGAGCATTACCTGTTGAATCTTTTATACACACATATTTGTTTTGTTTTATAAAACTGAGATCGAAGTCAACATATTCTTTGTATCCTATTTCTATTTCATAAAAATGATTGTTCAATAACCAAATAGCATTCAATTTTGTAAAAGATTAGAAAATTTCTTATTGTTGGCCATAAAAAATTTAGTTTTGGGACCAGTGATGCACATTTAAGTTATAGGAAAAATTCTCTGGGGCAATGTCTCATTTAAGGTCCCTGGGGGAAACAGATGGCACATTTTAGAAGAGTAATTTGAAGATGGTTTAACACAGGATCTATTTACAAAGTTCCTTTAGTGGTTAGAGATTAGGGAAACCACAAGTAATAATGTAGTATGTGATCCTGTTGCCATCCATTAGCCTATGGGCATGAGGAAGGAGGAAAGAGCAGTACTTAAATCTGGAAACAAAGAAAATTTGGTGAAGTCCCTTGCCTGATAGAAGCTGTAGTAAGCGCTTGGTTGGGGGAGCAGACAGCAAAAACAGAACTGCCACATGATCCAGCAGTCCCAGTTCTGGATATATAGCCAAAGGAAAAAAAAATCAGTACCTCAAAGAGATATAGGCTACCCGTGTTCATTGCAGCATTATTCATTATCATCAAGATACCGAAGCAACCTAAATGTCTGTTGATGGATGAATGGATAAAAAATGTCTAATATATACCAAAAAAATGTTACTCAGCCATAAAAAAGATGGCAATCCTTTTAATTGTGACAACATAGATGAAGTTGGAGGGCATTATTCAACAAAAAGAGGAATACTTTATGGTATCATTCATATATGGAACCTAAAAAAATAAAAAGAAAGAAATCCCATTTTATAGAATAAGAGAATAGAAAGGTGAGGTTACTAAAAGCTGGGGGAGGGGAAAACAGGGAGATGTAAGTAAAAGGTTGTAAACTTTGAATTATAAGTTCTGTGGATCTAATGTACAGCACAGTGACACTGGTTAAGAATGAGTTATTGTATACTTGAAAGTTGCTGAGAGTAGATCTTAAGCATTCTCACAGTATACACACAAAAAGTTAAGCACAGGAGGGTGATAGATATGTTGATTATCTCGATATTATTAATCATTTTGCAATGTTTATGTACATTAAATCATCATGTGCACTTTAAATATGTGCAAATATATGTCAATTATTCCTCAATAAAGTAGGAGAAAAATTTCAATTTTAAAAGGAATGTAGTAACAAAAAGAACATACTAGGCAATGGGAAGAGCAGATGCAAAGTACCTGAGAAGGGAGGGAGTATTTAAGGAACTGACAGGACAATGGATCAAAGGGAAAGACAAAAGGGGAAAACAGAGTAAAAGAGAGGAAGATTTTGGCACGGCCATATTGTAGGTTCCATTAAGGATTTTGGTTTTTATCCTTAAAACAAAAGTAAGTCATTGGTAACTATTCAGCATCTAATGACATATTAGTGTTTTAAGAAAATCATTTTACTATGGGGAGAATGGATTGGTATGGAAGTAAGAATGAAACAAAGGTGGGTATAGCAGTAATCTAGGTGAGAGCTTAGACTAAGGTGGTGGTTGGGGATAGTGAGACAAAGAAAAGTTTGAGAAATTCTGGGGACATAAAATTGACAACACTTGGTATATACCGCATATAGGGGTTTGGGAGTGGGAACTGTGACAAGGAATCCACTATATTACTTGCTTGTAAGATAAGATGGATGAAAAGCTTTGGGAACTAGGAAATTATAAAATAGTCAATAAAGTAAAAAGAAAAAAGAAAAGTTTCGTTGTTATATTAATGAGTTAAAGATTATATTTCAGAGATAAAGGAAGTTGTTTTAGAAGATGAACAATGGGAGCAGAAACCATTTCTACAATTTAGGATTTGGTAAACAACTATTAGGGGAAAGTGATAGGCATGGAGAAGAAGAACTGGGAGGAAGGGCAGAGGGTTGACATGAAGCAGATATTGAGAGAATTTATGCCAAAATGGCTTAGATTGCTGCAGATTTGAGAAATTATTCAACTTTGCAGAAAATAGAATTGCAATAAAAATACTTTGTCGCAAAAATACAAATAAACAAGCAAAACAAAAATAATTTTCTATTCATCATTTATTTTGTTTTCTTCTAGGTAATAGCACAACGTCTTGTTTCCATTCTTTAATTTTGTTTTTTAAATAAAGCTTGTGAGCTTTCTGAGTGATGGCCCTCTTTCTCAAGTATTCTGAAGACGTTGGGTCTGTCATTACCTAGTTACTTTGAACCAGTGATAATCTTGGGGACTAGTATACGGTTAATTGCCTACCTTCAACAGACCCACCCCTAGCTTTTGCCTCTCTGTTGCGTGCCCCCTTTCCTTATATTGACCGAGTACTCTAACCCATTAGAGTGTAAGTTTCTGGAAAGCAGGACTGACATAACCCTGACATAAGTGCAGATGGGTTAAATACAAGTGCCTTGGAAAATAGAAGAGAATGCAATGGCAAGCCTAGAGACAGCCTGGGTACCACTACCCTGATAGGTGCATACTTGAACCCTGACTTAGGCCCATTTTTCCTCTTACCGCATTATGTATTCTCCTGTATAAATGTTTGGGGTTGGGGGCGGGGGCGGATCAGGAAACATCTGTCACATCTCTCAGCCCACCATTTTCCCATGTTCTGTTGTATCTATCAAGTGAAGAGCCCAGAAAAGATAGTCTTCATGCCAGGTCCCCACGCATAGTAGTCACTAACACATATTTCTGGAATAAATGGATCCGTGATGAAACACTTGTGCAATGGAAACTTCTTGCTGCTCATTCCCCACGAAAAGCCTAGTATCCCCTATTCATTCCGCAAGGCCAAGCCTGCTCCGCATCTCTACTAATAGTTTCGACTTTTTTTTTTTTTCAAATAATGCTTTAGTAAAGTTCATGACCCTTTTATCCCTATGTGCAAGGAGTATTCTCTAGATACCTAACATTGCACATTTTGAAATGCTAATAGCTATTGTGCTCCCCCACATCTATAACCCCAGTCTAACGTTAAGAAAAACTCAGGGACATCCATAAAATACCTAATACTTTTACTGTCAAGGTCACACTGAACTAAAGATAGAACCTCCCCCCAACACATACAGAGTTTCTCCTATTGTTGATCTCTTATATTAGTATGGAACCTTTGTCACAATTAATGAACAAATGTTGATACATTATTATTTACAAATATTTATTATTATTATTATATATTATTATTTTACCCACTTTGTTAGCTGTCCTGCAGTCAGAATATCTTTCTTTTTCTATATCCAGCTTGGGGCTGGGAAGAGGAACACTGATAACATTATTAACTGAAGCTCATACACCATGTTCAGATTTCCTTAGGTTTGTCAGTCTATGCTCTCGGGAGCTGACAACCTAGGGGGAGACACATCCCGCAAATTAAAACACAAAACAAAACAAAACTCCGCGATGAACCCAGCATAGGAGGGTTGGCTGCCGCAAGTAGCATGGAATCCCAAAAGAAAAGGGGCCTATTTCAGCCTTGGACTGACCTAACTCGTGTCCACAGCCGCCAAATCCCTTGTGACAGATGCATTCTTTTGTTGTTCATGGAAAGGAAACAGTTTTCCAGGAGCTCCTCCGCAAAGGTGGGGAAGGGAACTCAATCAGCACAAGGATGTCAGCACAGAGAACAAGGGTGGGCAAGGCGGGGGACCCCCCCGCGCCCCGCCTCGAGCCTTCGGGGAGGCCGGCGGCTGCCGCTCGGGGAGGTGGCGACGGCGCGGGGCCGCGCCCGCGCCCTGCTCGGCGCGGAAGGCACCGCAGAGGCTGGCGGCCCGCGAGGGGGCGGCGGCTCCCGGGCTTTGTGGCCGCGGCGCGCGCGGCGGGGCCTGGCCGGCCGGGGGCGCGCCGCCGCCGCCGCCGCCGCCCGGCGCTCGGGAGCCCACGGCCCTCCTGGAGGCCCAGTCCGCGACAGGACTGGAGGCCGCCCGCGCTCGCGCCCCGCCGGCCCCTCCCCCGGTCGCCGCGGCCGCCGCGCCGCCGCCGCTGCAGGTAGGAGGCCGCCCCGCCGGCCGGGGGCGGGGGCGGGTGCGGGGTGCTGGAACCGCGGGCCGGGCGTGCGGGGACCGCGGGCCGGCATGGCGGGCGTCCGGGCTGAGCCGCCGCCGCCTCTGCCCTGCAGGCCGGGCGCGCCGCGATGGTACTCGGTGAGTGGGGTCGGCCTGCAGCGTACAAAGCCTCAGGGCGCGGACCTCGGGGATGCAAAGGTGCACCCGGCGTCGGGGATTCTGGACCCTCGGGCCGGGAGAGCCACTTGAGAGGAATCCAAGTGATCCGCAGAGCCTGGATCTTACCATTCCGGGGTCCCCACTGTATGCCGGGCGCTGTGCTCTCTTTTCCATACTTGTCTCATTTAAGACCCCTTGTGCCCGTCCAAGGGTGTAATGGGAGGGGTCCCTCCTTCGGAGGCCGAGGGCCCAACATCATATTGCTGCTCGCCTGACCTTGGGAAAGCTCCTTTACTCAGAGCCTTCGCTCTGCTTTTGTAAATGGGGGAGCGCTCGGGTGGGGATAGAGTGCGTGTTGTAATACCTACTCCCAGGTGCTATTGTGGGGGAGAATGTACGTAAATAAATATAGCTAAATTTGGGCACTTTCTATGTACCAGGCTCTAGGTACTAAACAGTTGGCCTGAGTTACCTAATTAAATCATAACACTGGAGCTATGATTAGTTACTGTAAATTGCATATTTCATCTTTATTTAGGAGTAGTAAACTGAAGAATTTAGTCTCTCTAGTTCTGCTTCAGAAGGTTCCGTGTTTCTTAGGTGTGGTAACATTTAAGATTATAGATGTTCCTGCAGTATCAGGAGAGTGGTTATAAGATGCAGGGATATATTTATTACACATTTAAAAAACGGAGGTAGGATAATATCAGCATTTTGGATAAATCGGTCGTGTTACCAAGGAAATTGCTGAATGTTAATTCAAAAACACAGTTCCTGAGTTAGTACTGAGGGCTGCTATGGGCGTTTGGTGCCAGAGAAAGAGAAGGAGTGGATTGCAGGGAGAGGAAAGGATTCTGAGTCTCTGGAAGAGGATGTGGAGGAAGGGACTAGGGTGCACCACCCCAGCATCATCATTCTGGACCAAGATTCTATCCTGCCCTTAGAGACCAAGCATCCTGTTGAGAGTTTGGGGGTCAAGGGTAGAAGGTGAGTAAGCAAGAGGAGGGATGCTGGGGCAAGAATGGTTTGTCTCTTCCTATGCCCAGGCCACTCCAAAGGTATTCAGATGGGTTGAGAGGCAGGTGATTGGGTCTCCTGAAATGTCATTGTCCCTTGTGATTCTTGAAATTCTTCTAATGCGTTTGAGGAGATTGAGACAACCACTAACCCTAAAGGTTGATAAAATGCTTAAATTATAGATCTAACTGATGTTGTGAATGAGTGAGTTTTGAACAAAGTTCACTTGGTTAGAGAAGCACTGAGTCTGAGGAGATTATTTTAGGGTTCAGTTTGGAATGGGGAGAACTGGAAGACTTTGAACCCTGAAGAAGGAAGAGGAAGGCAAGAAGCCCTAGTTACTGACTGTACTAAAGGGAAAGAGTAGAAGGAGGAGCTGAGGACTTCATAAGACCATCTGCAGAATAGCTAAGCAGACTGCTCAGCTCTCAGCTCCCAAGGAGGCATCCTTTCCTATCCTGATCTGTGACTGTTTCTTACTTGAGTAATGTGGAAGGTCAAGGGTGGACCCAGGCTCACTTTTCTCCTGAGTAAGCAGGAAAGGCTTCTTGGAGAAGGGTTATTTTAAAACCAGGCTTGAAGGAAGGAATCTTTGGGCACATGGTGATGGTGAAGGTAGAGAGCAGCATTCACAGTGAAAAGAGCAGTTGCTTTTGAGATAGAGGCATATTGGGGTTTGAATCCTAGTTCTGCCACTTCTCAGCCATATAGTTATTTCTTTTCATGAGTATAAAACAATGCTTTTTTCAAATGCCTCGTAGGGAGTTCAGCAAGTACTAGTACCCTTTTCCCTGTTCATGGTGACATTTGTTCAGCTTACATCTGCTGAGCACCAATTGTATGCTGAGTCATAAGCTTCATGCTGGAGATACAGAGATGTGTCAGAAATTATGTATTCCCTTAGGAATTCCCAGTTCAGTGGGGGAAATCGACCCAAAGAGCAAATTACAAAATATGGGGAGTGTTGCCTTTTAGTCATATACAGCTGGCAGTGAGCTCACAGAGGAGTAACTAACTCATTCTGGATAGAAAACTCATGGCCAATCTACCTCCAACAAGATAAGTATGAGACCTTATTATTGAGGTTTTGAATGCTACACCACCCCTAGCTTTTATCTTTTTTACCTTTATCTTGTCTTTGCCCTGATATACTCTCTTAAAAAAAAAATCTAGTTGCAATGTGTGCATAGTTTTTAAGTTGCCTCAAATTCATTTTAGAAGGAAGCTTTTACAGATAATACACATTACAGCCTGAGCATCAGTTGAGAAAGGCTTTATGAAAATTACACAGGATTTGGACCTTGAGGAATGAAAATGAGTCTTTCGTGGACCTTGGGGTGAAGAATTCCAGTGAGGGGAAGCCCCCATATACAGAGGCCAGGAGGACATGGCAGGGGCGGAGAGGGTGGGGTGGAGGACACTGTAATCAGGGCCAGATCTGGAAAGGCCTTGAATGCCATGTGGGGAGTTTGGACTTTATCACTTAGGCAGTGGGGGAGATATCAGAGGTTTACATTCTGGACTGTAGCATCATCACTGTGTTTTTTGAGGATCCCTCTAGTAACTGTGTAGAAGAGGGGCTGGAAGTTTTAGAGATCATTTTGTGAGACTAGGACCTTACCTCAGATATGGGTAGTGAGAATGGGAGAGGACAGAATAGGTATTAAAATAAAATGCATAGCAGATCTTGCTTGGTTATATGTGATTGAACAGCACACTGTGGTTTCTGCTTTGGGAAGCTAAGTTGATGTGGCTTAAATCATCAGAAATCAGGAGCTTTGGAGGTAGGGGAATAATTAATTTGCTTTTGGCTATGGAGGCACTCACAGTAGACAGCTAGATAGCGGTGGCTAGTAGGCAGTAGGAAATGCGTGTAGTGCTGAGGACACAGCATGGGACTCACACCTCTTCTTTCTTTGAAAAAAATCCCAAGAATTACTGGGTGCTGAAGAGACAAATAAAACATGTTTCCAAGCCTTAGGAGCTCCGCCTCAGGTAGGGGAGACCCTGCGGATATGGATCGGATATGGATAGGTTGTGGTACAGAGTAGTTCTGAGTACTACAGTAAGAAGTAAACACTTGGGGCCCTTGGCCCAGAGATTTGAAAGCTGATGGTTGTTGCCTAAGTGGTGGGAGTAAAGAGAGTCCTCATAGCCGAGGAGCAGGCTGGAGTGGGAACGCCTACATAAGGGGACTTTCTGTATTGTAAAAGCACTTTCTGTGGAGAATACTTCAGTAATGATTCTGGGGTGGGGGCGGGGAGATGGTTTAGGATGGAGCTGTCAGGGAGGGGAGGGGAGGTAAGGGTTCAGGGTGTGTAAGAACCATCATCTGGCTGATAGAGGAAACTGTGAGAGTGGAAGGATGGGAGGTGGGAGCTTTTGCCTTAAACACAAGGCTGGTTCTGCTCACAGTCACACTTAGACACAGATGGTAAAAATAAACACTTCCAAGTTACAGGACCGTCTGGAGTGGGTGGTGAAGGAGAAGAGGAGGCAGCACATTAGAGGAAGCAAGTTCCACGCTAGGTTTTAGGCTGGAAAGCACCTCCGAAGGAAAGAAAGATGATGGGACAGGGCACAGGTGGCCATCCTGGGTAGACAGATCTGAACATGCGAGAGCAGGTGCCTGAATGTATACACAGAAAGTCATGTCTGATCACTCTTACCTGTGGGTAACATGAAGTCATGAAAGCGTCAGAGTTGTAGTGAGGCTCTAAAAAATCTGGAACACAGTACAACAGTATTTACAAGAAGAAGCCAGGAAATGATTTTTGTTATGATAAATCCTGTGTGAAAGGAGAAATTTAGGATAGCAGAACATCTGAATATAATTAGTACAACATGCACATGGCAGGTTAGTTTCAACATATATTCCACAAAAATTTATTGAGTGCCTATTGTGTGCCAGGCCGTCTTCAAGGAGCTGGGGCTACAGTAGTGAACAAGGGATCTGATCACCTGCTTTAGACATTTCACCTAGAACTACTTAACCTACAGAGTTAAACGTGGATATGGGCCTTAAATCGACCAAAGCCGGGGTCCCCAACCCCTGGGCTGCGGACCGGTACCTGTTAGTCCGTGACCTGTTTTGCACAGCATGAGGTGAGCAGTAGGCAAGCAAGTTAAGCCTTATTTGTGTTTGCAGCCACTCCCCAGAGCTAGCATCACTATCTCAGCTCCACCTCAGCTCATCAGGCATTAGATTCTCGTAGGGCACTGGTCCCTGGTTCCCAAAAGTTTGGGCCCACTGGTAAAGTGCTGAGATCACTTTATTCTGTTGCAATGTTCTCCTTCATTGTAGGAGCTCCAGAATCAGAAATATTATATATGCATATTTGGCAGAGAACTGTGGAAATCAGGTTGCAGAAAAATCACTGTAGCAGCAGCGCTGAGAGATGGCAGATCCACAGGGAAGAAAGGGGACTTGCCTAACGTCACAAAATGATTGTCGGAATTGAGAGCAGTGCCCTTGAGTTTTCATATGGAATAGTGAGGTAAGGTTCGCGGGTCCCTAGCAAACAGGCATCCTCACAGTGAGAGGTTTCCAAAGAGAAGATGTGGGGGCAGGGGTGAAAACATACAGTGAAGTTTCACTTTTAGGCCCTCCTCTGTTACTAGGTCCCCAGGAATCCCCCCATTTTTCTCTGATTCTCAGTTTCCTCATCTGTAAAGTTAGAGGATTGGACTTAGGTCCCTTTTTAGTTATAGCAGGTTAGGATCTATGTTGCTCCCCCAAAAGGTTGTCTGGGGGATGTTAAGTCAGGAGACAGAGTCAACAGATCAGGATAGGAAATAGCTTTTCATCTCTTTAGAGCAAGTTGATCACCCATAACCCACTGCCAGGTCTCCCTTCAGGGAACTGGTGCCATTATTTTGTGTACTTTCTCTCTTTCAACCTTTCCCAAGCAGTGGCCCTGCTCTGTTCTAATGCCAATCTATTCTAATGGGAATAAGGTTCTTGTCCTAGATCCCTTCTATCCTGGAGGAGTGTTCCTGGGCATATCTTTGCCACTCTGGTTACCACACTGCCTTGTTACCAGGCCATTCACATTCTGCTGTGTTGTGTTGTGTCTTCATTGCATTAGGATCTCCTTGATCTTAAGGAATACCACTCTGGTGCCCACACATTTGGTGCTAGGTTAATCTTCACGTGTCCCCTTTGTTTCTGCTTTCTTTTGATCTCCCACTCTAGTGTGGACACACATGTCCCGGTCATTTCTTGCTTTGAAACAGCCTCTGGTATGCAACTTCTTTTTTGCATTATCATCCTAACTACTCTGAGTCCAGGCCCTTTCTTATCAATTATTTATCTCAGTGATCTCCTTTACTTCTCTGTTTGTATCCTAAACATTCTTAACAATCTAGTTCAAACTTCTTCTTGTTTATGAAGAATGCAAGTACCTCCTTCCCTCCTCTGAATGCCCAAGGCCCTTCACCCTCTATTATGGTGTCTGTTTCAGTGCGCCTGGCATCTTAGTTACTAGTTTCTGCATGGCAATGCTTCTTCCGGACCATAGGGTACGGCTTGTCTTTGTATCTCCCACATATTTTAGGACAGTACTGAGCCTCTAGCAGGGATTTATTACGTGTTTGTTGAATTATGTGACTAAGAAATAAAAGATCCAGTAAGTATTTGAGTATAGAGACAGTTTCCAATTTAATGATTTTTTTTTTTTTTTTTTTTTTTTTACTTTATCATGATGTGAAAGCAGTAAGCATTTGGTGGAAACTGTACTTTGAATTTTGAATTTTGATCTTTTCCTGGGCTAGTGATCTGCGATACGATACTCTCTCTTGATGCTGGATGGCAGCAGTGAGCCTCAGCTACCATCAGCCATTCAATCACAAGGGTAAAGGGTAAATCACCAATACCCGACAGCGTACTGTGTTACCAGTATTTTTTGGATATTGTATTTTGTGTTTTGACATTCCATCCTGTCTGTAGGCAAGGCTAAGCTACGATGTTTGGTAGGTTAGGTGTATTAAATGCATTTTCAACTAATGATATTTTAACTTATAGTGAGTTTATTGGACTATAATCCCATCATAAGTCGAGGAGCACCTATATATTGTGTATAGTCCACTATTCTACTTTTGGAAGCAGTTTAGTATGGGTGGGAGGGGTGGAAAGAATTAAATTTATTAAAGCTCTGGTCTGTGCTTCTTTCCTACTCCCATTGCATGACAGCTGTTCAGAGAGAATAAGGCACAGTTGAGGCTATTAATCCCATTGTACAGATGAAGAATCGCAGGTTAACTGACTTGTCCAAAATCACAGTTAAGTGGGTGTCAAAGTCGAGATTTGAGCCCAGGTTTTCTTCATCCAGTGTTTTGGCTCATTTCATTTCACTTTAAGAGCAGTAGTTCATTAATGTCCTGGTATCTGTCCATAGTCTCAGTGCCACAGATCTTCAGTCCTGGTTCCCATTATGAATGTTGACTTCAAAGAACTCTTTCAGGAAGGGAAGGAGAAGTAAAACCTGGCCGAGTTGCTCTAGTCTTTGCTCAAACTTTGGGACTTAGTTTAAACTTAACTTCATGGACTTAAAATATCATTAGATGGTGTATTAGTTCCCTTGGGCTGCCATAATAAAATACCATAGACTAAGTGGCTTAAAGAACAAAAAACGTAGTTCTCACAGTTTTGGAGGCTAGAAGTCTAAGACCAAGGTGCCAACCAGGTAAGTTTTATTCTGAGGCCACTTATCTTGGCTTGTAGGTGGCTGCCATCTCTCTCACATGCTCACGTGACCTCTTTGTGAGCTCTGGGACTTGGCGGAGAACAACCTCTCTGGTGACTTTTCTTATGAGGGCACTAATCTCCTCCAACCAGCCTTATGACCTCATTTAACCTTAATTACTTCCTTAGAGGACTAATATCCAAATACAGCTACCATGGGGGTTAGGGCTTCAACATTAAGTTTTGGAGGAATACAAACATTCAGTTACAAAAGATGGATTTTTATACTAGGTGGATAGTAAAAGTACTTAATACATTCTTTTAGTGGTTTAGTCAATGTTAGCAATTTAAGAAATTGTGCTGGTTATTTCCTCTTTGTTTTTTTATCCTATTGGAATCATGATCTTTTATTTAGCCCTGTTCATGGGTCTTTGCCTAGTTCAAGGGGGAATTTCTATTGCATTTGGATTTTGCTATTCTATTGGACCATTTTACCTTAATGCAGTTTTAGTGTACTATTATTTTATCATGCATCATAACTCATTCAGTGCATAGTGGGCAGTTTTACTTATATCAGAAAATATTGATTCACTAAGTGTTTGCTGAAGTCCCACTGTGTGAGGGTCATGGGCTGCTTGTTGGACTACAAACATTCATGAGAATGGGTAGCACTCTGCCTGGCAGAACAGCAGAGAAAAAAGATGATCCATATGAGCAAGGTTGTGGGATGGGGAAAGCCAGGCTCTTTCTAACAAAAGTTGATGCAGCAGGGAAGGCTTGTTATATTGTCATCTATAACCAATTATGGACATTGCTGAGTAGTTTTAAGCTAGAATATGCTTTCTAGCCTCGAAGTTTCTATTAATAAGTTTCACTTGGAGACCTCTTTAGATGTGCTTATTTTCTTAGAACTACCAGTCAGGTGCTCAAGCACAGTGTCAGTGTCCCTCTCAGGGGTGGACCATATTAAAGCTCCGTATTATCTCTACAGTTACTTTTCAAACATATATTCTTATCAGATCAACAGCAGAAATTATTTTAGAGCTCTGGATGGCGTGAGAGACGTCCTCCTAGGAGGGGGGCGATGGGCTCTTGTTTCAAGACATAGTGGGAAGAGGTGATGGGGTGAGGAAGGGGGGGGACGAGCCCCTGAATGGAGCCAGACAGAAGCAGGCACTGCTCCCGCTAAGCTGCTCTACCCTTGGATCTTTCCCTGTTGACAGATTGCTATGTTATTTGACACGTACTTTGAGCAGGATTCTAGAGGCTGTCATTAGGTCTGAAAGAAGAGAGCTAAGCAGAGCAGAGAGCGGCAAGGGCATCAGAGTAAGACCTGGGTTGGAATCCTGGTTCTGCTGCTTGTTATTTGTGTGACCATAGGCAAATCACTGAGCCTTACTTTTCTGATCTGGGAAATAGGAATAATAATTAGTTAGTGGAGATAAACAGCCTACTTCATTAGGCTGCTGGGAAGCCACAGGGATGTTTAGGGTACACTGTCTCATACCAGAATTCCTTTATAGCCCTGCATAGTGCAACCACATGGCCCAGGGAGGTCTGCTGCTCTGCAAAATGAAGCAAAGTAAATTGGTAACTCTGGATTTACTTAGCTAGTGATTAAATAACAGTTTAGTTAATAGGCTATTAATGGTCCCTAGGTGTTGGTAATTCTGAGTGTTTGCCTTTGAAGGGCAGTTGTATAATTTCATCTGGTGCTTTAATAAAGTTTTTTTTTTTTTAACAAAATAATGTAGTGTAACAAATGATACTCTCAGGATCTATTTTGGGGAGGATTAAATAATATAGTGTATATTAAGCACCTAGTATAGTTTCTAACCCACAGTGTAAGGTTCAATAAAAGTTATCTGCTATTATTATTGCTGTTATTAGAGACTCAACTGGCCACACTTAGGGCAAGATCCTTTGTGAATGTAGTCTCCCCATGAGCTCACCACCACCTGGTGGCAACTATTGGTACTGCACATTGTGAGGAAGAATTAAATTGCTTGTGAGTAATTCCATGTTGTTTGAATTCTACAAGTATAACAAGAACTTTGTTCAGAGTGTGGCTTATTTGCTTGAGAGCTGGAATTCATATATCATCAAACAATGAAGTGACATTTTTCACCTCCACAGTTGGCATGGGTTTTTAAAAATGTTAATGGCAAAAGAGTAAATGAAGTGGGGAAATAGACATGGCTTGTGTGCCATTAGTAGGAATATAAATTGGTACATGATTTCTGGAGGACAGATGGTGATGTAACAGAAGTCTTAAGTGTTTTTATCTTTTGTGGCAACCATTCCTCTTCTACAAATTTACCATGAAGGAATAATCAAAGATAGAAAAAAAAGATTTATTTAGAAAGAAAACACATATACATATATTATATATAACAAAATCATATATCTTATTATATATAAAATGCATTACCTGTGATAGAACAAAACAGAACAATCCCTTTTTCATTTGTGAATCAGATACTAAATCCTTATAGCAGTAATTCTTACAAAGGGTGGGAACATGGGGCACAGTAGGTGTATTGACATCTCCAGGGGCAGAGGAGTTGGGATGCAGGATGGGATCAGAATCTACACTGGGAGCTGTGTGGTTTAAGAGAATAGTCATTATACTATTGATCTTATAATAAAAATGATAGAAAGTAAAGTTAGACATAGACATCTTGGAAGATAGAGATAATACAGAAGAGATATAGGGGATGGGTGTTAGTAAATTTCAGTTTGGGGGAACACTGATTTATAGGAAATAGGAATATTGATAAAGGCAAAACATTTATTTTGGACCTTTGGCGAAGAAGGAGCATGGATTAGGTCATTGTAGGAACATTAGAACTATATTATTGAAGCACAGCCCTGGGAATTTATGGGTGTAGGGACACATCTCCAAAGATAAATTTCCCCTCATTTAGCTTTGGCCAAGACCTGAGGGCCAGACCACCTTTGACATGTGTCTAAATATCTTGAGCTTTGATGCCGGATATACCCACGATGAAGGTGAGGCAGGGTGTCTGGTATGTAGACACACTGTGATCATAGCAGTTCATTTTAACCTTAACTTTTGGGAGGAGAGGGTGCATTGTGGGAGACCCTGATCAGCTTCTGTTGCCCTCATGTAAAGCTCATACTCCTTGACCTCAATTTCAGGGCTCTTGAATCTGGCCTGGTCCCTTCTGGTCTCAGGCCTAACTGATTTCACCTGGTCACATCTTCAGTAACCCCTCTCCAGACACAGTGTGTCAATAGCTGGCTTGTAATAGTATGATTTTTAAACTAGGGTACCATACATTTAAAAGTTCTCATCACAAGAAAAACAACTGTTGCTATGTGGTTGCTATGTGATTTCACATATATATCTCGAATCATTGTTATACACCTGAAACTAATGTTATATATCAATTATATCAATAAAAATTCATGAATGGATAAATAGAATTGCTACATCCATAAAATGGAGTATTTGGCAATGAAAAGGAATGAAGTATTGATACATGCTACAAAGTAGCTACATCTTGAAAACATAATGTTAAGTCAAAGAAGCCAGTCACAAAAGACCTCATATTGTATAATTCCATTTATAGGAAATGCCCAGGAAAAAAAAAAAGATGGGTGTTCGATTTAATCTCTAAGTGTCCAGGCCCTTTCACTTCTGAAATCATATAAATTTTTTGTGTAAGACTGCACTTTTAAAAGTGGCCCTTAGACCTTAAGGATCACAGACCCAAGCCCTCGTTTTAAAGTTGAAGATAATCATGCTAAGCAAAATAAGTCAGAAAAAGTTGAAAACCACATGAAATCTCTCTTATGTGGGATATAAATCTAAAAGCAACAAACAAACATGACAGGCAAACAGAGATTCATGGACATGGACAGTGAATCAGTGGTTACCAGAGGGAAGTGTGGGGGAGGTGGTAGGTAAATAGGGTTAAAAGGGGGTCAAATATTTGGTGATGGAAGGAAATCTAACTCTGGGTGGTGAACACACAGTGCAATATATATACAATGTGCTGTTGAATTGTACACGTGAAACTTATTGGATTTTGTTGATCATTGTCACTCCCAACAATTTTTAATTTAAAAAAAAAAAGGAAACTGAGGTTCCTCCAGGAGTATGGACATATCCAAGGTCACAGACATAGTGATGGAAATGTCAAATGTTTTGGAGTGATTTCTAGATGATTCTGATTTCTCAATAGTGTCTACATCATCTGTTATATTTGGTTACACAGTGGCTTCTCTGGTTTCAGCTGTTTAAGAGTTGCCTAACATTCTGAGTTTGGGGAGTAATCAGTTCCCTAACACGAAGCAGACATAAATTAACAAATTAGAATTACACATTGAAGTTCCATAAAAGATGCTCAACTTTGCTTTTATTGCTGTTATATACCAGATATTCACAGAATGGCCAAGAACCTACAACAAAGGACCTAATTGAACATCTATTTTGAAATAAAACCCTATTCCTAGTAAACTTCTGAATGTTTTCCTGAGAATATCATAAGTCAACATTAATGGAAAAGAAAGTACTACTATTTCGGACAAGGGAATCAAACTGGGGATTACGACTTGTAAGCGTTTTGCTTGCGTTATTGTTGCTGGAGTTTGTGATTATTGTTTCAAACTTTCTTTTACAGGATAGCTAAGGACCAGGAGAAATACAGTGGAAAATGCAAAACAACGAAATTATAAAACCTGCCAAATACTTCTCAGAATTGGAAAAGAGCATCCTGCTTGCTTTAGTAGAAAAGTACAAATATGTGCTGGAATGTAAGAAAAGCGATGCACGAACTATTGCACTCAAGCAACGTACGTGGCAGGCGCTTGCCCACGAGTACAACTCTCAGCCCAGTGTGTCGCTGCGGGATTTCAAACAGCTGAAGAAGTGCTGGGAGAACATCAAGGCTCGGACCAAAAAAATTATGGCCCATGAAAGGAGAGAGAAAGTGAAACGGAGCGTCAGCCCACTTCTGAGCACCCACGTCCTAGGGAAGGAGAAGATCGCCAACATGCTGCCAGATCAGCTCTACTTCCTGCAGAGCCCTCCGGAAGAAGAGCCGGAGTACCACCCCGACGCCACCGCCCAAGGTATTGGTTCCTGGGCCCGGCTTGCATGTTATCCCTGGGTACCTGTTTGACATTTTAATTTTAAAATCTTTAATTTTAAGGGACTTTATTAAAAAGAAACTTTTCATAACAACCTTGACTTTCCCAACTGAAAATCTTCAGATTACATAGAACATTCAGATCATATAGTACATAAACCAGAAGTTCATGTTTATATCCTTGTGCTGTCTCTTAAAGTTCTTTTTTCTATTATTACTGAAGAATAAGGACAAATAGGACTATAGTAATAAGTTGTTGTTAATGAAGTGCCTTAATTGTTCATCTCAGCTTATCTCAAATATATTAAAGTAGATTTTTTTGAAGATTTATTTCATTCACTCAGTCTTATATTTTTTAAAAAAATGTTTCTCTTGAGGACCTATAATGTGCAAAGTATTGCATTAAGTCATTCTAAAGGCCACATTAAAAAAATGAACTATGTCAAACTTAAGAAAAGTACTGAGACTGAAAGAGCAATCACCCATTTAGCATTCACCCAGATTAAAAACTAGCATTTCTACCCATTACAATATCGTTATCCTCTGTTTTTTTTTTTGGTTTGTGGCACTCCAGGGAACTTGAGAAATTCTGGAAAAATTTTACTTTGGTTTTAATATACTTTCATTGAAAATAAAAAAATACATCACATAGAATTCTTAGAGAAGGAAAAGATTATCATATAATCAAGGATGTCATGGTAGTCTGTCTTAGCTTTAAAAGGCTGGAATTAAGCAGCTATTGAAATATCTCCAAGCAGGACGAGGGTTGGAATGCATATAGATAAATTTCCAGTTAGATAAGAATGGCCAGTTAATATAAAGATTCACTATAGTTTGCAGAAGACACACCTCGAAGCAGAGAAATATTCCTGGGGAGGCCAGAGGGCTGCTCATAAGGTGCTCCAAGGACTCAGCAAGCATTTGTCTAGGAAAATCTGATTTTTGGCTTCAAGATGAGACATTCACTTATTAATGTTCCCAGAGTAGATTGAACTTAGAGGAACTGGCTTAAAAGTCACAAGAAACTGCCTAAAACCAAGAATGTTACCCCTGTGGAGTGAAAAAGATAACCAAGTGAACTGAATGCACATTTTGATGACCACATTTTTTTCCCCTGTAGGCAGATCATTCTGGGAACCTAAATTATGGTCAAAAGTTTGCTTGCTGATCATTTGACCAAGGTTCAGTGCAGGAAAATAGTTGGGCGTCCATAGGAGTTAATGTCATAAACCTCATGCATCATTTTCCAGTGTAGGGAACCTGTATCTGAGTTTTGATTCATGAGTTTCCAAGTCAGGGTACCTCCCAGCAGATAGTTTTTCATAGGCACGGCTAACTCTCTCTCTTACCCCTCCTCCTTGCTGCTTCTGTGGCAGATGGGGCCCACTGCTGATTGTTTAGGAGATGTTTATATCTTCAGCCAGTTACTCTCCTCTCCATCTTGCTTGCCTTAGACCCATCCAGTCTCTATGAGACAGTGAAGGGACTGGTGCTGGGGGAGGGAGGCTGGTGGATCAACAGGACTGCTTTTCAAATTGCTATTGTTTCCTGGGAGATGTTGCTGAGGAAGATGCTGGTGTGGAACACTTTCGGTTCACTTTGCAAATCTTTGATCTGGATTATTGTGTATTGATTTTGTAGAGTTATTCTAAAGGGACAGTCTTATTTCCCCATTTTGAAATTTTAGGGTAAGATCTAGAAAGTTCATTCTACATTTTTTTTCTTTTTGGAGGAAATGATGTAATTCATTTATTCATAAACACAGTATATAAATTTCTAGCAAGAAGAGAATAAATATGGATTCTAAGTGTCCTTGTAGTGACATTTGCTAGAGACTCACTTGTACAAGAGGTTTATTTTAAATTTGATGTTTGTATCTATATGACATATGAGGCTTCCCTTTTTCCTGGTGATTATTAAAGAATAGCCAGAGGCTGCCTGTTCCTTTTTCCAGGTCAAATCTGGAGTGTATTGGAGAATCTTGGTACTTTCTCAGCTGGGAAGTGTGTCCAAAATAATTTGTTAACACTGGTAGATAAGGTACTGGAACTCTTTCTATATATTAGAACAGCTTTGAATTTACCCAACTCATTTAGTATTTAATTTACTTTCAAGAAAGAAAAGAAAGCTGGAATTGTCAATTATCCCTTCTGGGTCTTGGTGCAGAAAAGGTTGAAAACCTGCAATAGGGTTACGGCTCTCATTACATTGTGTGTATTTGGACACATGGAGTGTGTGTGTGGTGTGTTTTACTCTAGTTAGTATCGCTAACACTGCACTGTCCAATACGGTAGCCACAAGCCACATGAAGCTAGTAAGCTCTTGAAATGTGAGTAGACCAAATTGAGATGTGCTATAAGTACATACACCGTTTCCTAAGGACTAAGTACCAAAAAAAGAATATAAACTATCTTACTAATATTTTTTTTTGTTGATTACATGTTGAAATGATAATATTTTAGATATATTAGATTTAAAAATATATTGCTACAATTAATTTCTCCTCTTTTCACTTCTATAATGTGGCTATATGAAAACTTAAACTCATATATGTAGCTTGTATTATAGTTCTATTGGACAGCACTGTTCTATTACCTTACAGAGTACCTATTACAGAGTACCTAAATTAGGTGCTCAAAATTTGTTGGCGCTTTACCAGAATAGAGCCTAGCAGTTTTCCACTAGAGGGCCTCCCTCCAACTATTTTGTGTGTGTGTGTGTGTGAGATGATTTCAACGTAGTCACTTTGATCACTGTACCCTGGCATTGTTAGCTTTGTCAGTGATTTTCTTGAAATGTACGTATGTATTTGAACACAGTAGTTTTAAAACCTAAGTTTAACACTTAGGAATGTATTTGCAAAAAACCCATGTTTTCCCCTTACATATATTAAAACACTTTATAGCCTACAGATTTATGATATATGATAATTTTGACACTTATCTTTCATTTTAAGACAAGTGGGATTATCTTTGGAAAACAGGTCTGCAGAACAAGCTAAGGGAACCAACAAAATTTGCTGGAAGAGGTCAGGAGGGTAGGATGACTAAATGTCAAATATATTTAGGCAAACTAATCTTTCAGGTAGTACTCAAATATCTTAAGAGAATTTCTATTTAATTTCACATGCCATTATTTACTATAAAGCTATACTGGAATAATGCAAACATGGGTACTCAAAGCTAAAATTAAGCAACACAATCATTCCAACCCTATTCTTTTGGGATGACAACTTGAGTACAGGGCACTGAGTAATATTTCCAGTCATGGCTCACTAGCATCATTGATCTGTGAAAAGCCCCCTTTTTGTGTTACTGATATGTTTATTCTCTTTTTATATCCACTCACCACTTTCATTATCTTCTCCTACACTGTAATCATCCTAATGTGGTTGTGTATTCTCTCATCTGTTCTTTTTGAAAGCATGTGTTGCTTTTTTGTATGCATATATTTTAATTTGCATATATTAAAAATTGTGCTATATACCATTCTTTTATAAATCAGTTACAGTCCATTTATTTATTTATTTATTTATTTATTTATTTATTTATGTGTGACATTGGTTAACGATTATACCATTCTTTTTTGTGTGCCTTTGTGCACTTAGAATAATTTTCTCAGTTCTATCCCCACTGCATTGTGTACATCTAATTTGTTTTAGTTGGTGTATAATATTCTGTAGTATGCTTCTATCACATCTTACTTACCCATTCTCTCAGTCAATCCTATTTCCTTTGTTCTGTTAAGAAGAGTTGTGTATGGCCTGAGCGCAGTTTCCTTCCCATTCTTTTACTGCCATGCTAGTTCTTCCTGCAGAGGTTAAATTTACATCAAATTGCCCAAATGACCCTCCTGACTGTGTTCTTCCTTCCCAAGAAAGCCTTTAGGCCTTCATATTCATTTTGCACAAGACTGACTTTGTTTTCTACCCTGGGTGGCTTTGTTTTACCTGGGAGAGAGATTACACGGTATGTGTTTGCAGCAGGTTGCCATTCCCAGGATAGCCATTTTCCAATTAAGAGAAGATCCTACCCATCTAAACACTAGTTTCCGTGCATTGGCGCTAATATTTGTGAAAAAGTTAATTAACAACTTCATCGGGCTTCTTCAGTGTTTCATCGGGCTTTTCCAGTGTTAAGCCCCAGCTTCTGCCAGTCTTAAGAGGCCTGGCTATTTTTCTTTAAAATCTGTGTGTTAGCACACATTTAAACTAAAAAGAATCATTTTGAAAGTACAGTCATTTCTCTGCTCCCAGACATGGACATACATACTGTCTTCGTGTTCATAGCTCTAGAGAGAAGTGTGGAGATCAAAATTTGGAATATACACCCATATTGTTAATAGGTGGTCTCATAGTTGTTACAACTTGGAGGCTGCATTTTAAGATACATAAGTGATCAGCTGAGCAAGTAAAGGAGTGAGAGGCTGGCGTAGTTGAGCTTGGGTTTTGGAATGAAGAAGACTTGGGTTAGAATCTTGGTTCTTTCAACTTGCCAAATGACTTTGCATATTGCATTTGTTTTCTTTAAATACTACCTCCTGCAGAGGGTTGTTGTAAGGGTTAAAAGAGGTAATACCTATAAAGCACTAGCCTAGTGCTTTACCCCCAAAACAGTAGCTGCTGTCATCACCATCATCATCATCAGGTCCCTAAAGCTTAGAATTGTTGATCTAAAAATGAGCATTTAGAAATTGGGAGAGATGAGAAGAACTGTGAGCTCATGAACTCAGGAGTATCCTTTGGAATGAAATCAAAGAGAAAAGAGACTAAAGGTACCAAAAAATATCTGTGTCTAGTCTTCAAAGAATGCAGTTTCAGATCTGAGACTAGAAAGGAGAAAGATGAAATAACCCTATTTACAGTTAATGCTCCTGTCTGAGGGACCCTGTTCTTAAGCATTAAGCCTTTCCCAAAGTTCCTTTGTCCTATACCTCAGCTATCTATTCCAAACATTCTTCTGTCTACGCAATTGTGCTGTGTTGGGAGGGATGTGACCCAATGCAGCCAATTCATCCCCCACACCTTTATCACATGCCTAGCAGTGGACCAGGCCCTGTGCTGTGTTCTCTGTGAGGATGAATAAGAGGTAGTCTCTGCCTTCAAAGTATTTAGAGACCTGAAGGGAAGGTAGTTAAACCGCCAGTTTTTAACAAGTTCTCTGCCAGAAGATAGGCCCAGGAGGCCAGTGGCAACATGAAGGAAGGACATATAATTGAAGCCAGAACCACTGTAGTTGGGAAGGAGTCCTAGGAAAATATTTCCATTGTCTCTGGATGACACAGAAGTACTCTTTAACTCTCTCTTTCAAAAGTAAGATTTTTACCTTTTCTTTAACCCTGATTAAGGACTAGTTATGGTTGTTACCTAACCCCTTGGAGTGAAATAATACAAACAGTAGCCATTTTCCACGTAGTAACAGAGTACTATGAGTTAGGTTTCCCCCAGTAGCCATTACCGTTCCCAGCACCCCATCTTCTGCAATAATAGAGTGGACATAATAATGTAATCAACTCTTGTATATAAATTGATATTATTTTTCTCCGAGGGGCCGATTCTCATTATTGGAAGTGTAAAGCTTCTCCAGAAAGCCTTGGTTTCACAGCTAGAAGACTCTGTGGGTTAGTGTAGTTAGTGGTTTCCTTGTTGAAACTCCCTAATTGATACTAATGTCATTGCCCTATAAAAATAGTAGTGTAAATGTGGCACCATCGAAAGGAGCATTCTTTCAAATCCATATGTTCTTTTCCCCTTTTGTTCCAGGCTTCAGCCAGTAAATATTTATCAGGCATTCACTGTGTACAAAGCAAAGTAATTGATCTCAAGGATAAAAGAAATGAATGAGGCATAGTCCCAAAAGAATACTAGTATGTGTTAAGTGCTGCAACAGAAGAGTAAGTACAGAGAAAGGAGAGAGCTGAGGTTTCACAGAGCAAGTGGAATTGATCCTGAATGAAGTAGGAGTTAAGGGGATTTTGAAAAAGGGAGCCTGGAGTAAGAGTGTGTGTTTGCGTGAGGGGGAGAGTGCCAAATAGTGAGCCCAATTCCAGGCTGAAGGAACGGTGAGTCAGATTTATAGAAACAAGCATGGCCTTTAGGACTGTGACTAATCTGTGGTAGAGCTGAACGGTACACAGGGTATTTTGAAGAGTAAGACAAGAAAGATAAAGGAGGGTTGGATCCAGATTATGAGGGTGACTTAGGGTGGATTGAAAACAGCCAAAGTTAACCTCAGGGGAATATGAAAAGGTAAGGAAGAGGTGGGTGCAACAAGAGCCTGAGCCCTAAAAGGAGACTTGAAAGGGAGCAATCAGAGAGGAGGCTGTAGAAAATTTAGGAGAGAGTAATGGTTCATAAGCTAATAGAAAGAAAATTCAAGGATTGTCAAGTGCTAGGGAGAGATTATGTAAGAGGGACATTGACAAGTGTCTTTGGGATCTGAATATTGAACCCCAGATGGCAGTGTTAGAGGTGGTCACCAGATGTAAGGGACTGAAGAGAAATGGTGTGCTGAGGAAGTTAAGCCAGGAAGTGTAGACTCATCCATCAAGAAAGAACATTTATAACGTGACTGTCCAGGAGAAGGGTTAAGAACTGTGACCAGGAAACAGAGCGGTGGTGACCTTGTGGACATGCAACATAAGTATTCATGGCTGAATGAAAAGGTGAGAAAGGGAGAACTTAATCAGAACACCCACCATTGGCCTTGCACTGTGGTCTTCTGCTCTTTCGGAGTGTTGTACACTTCAGTTCAGAACTTATATCAACATAACAAGGTTCTCCAATTCTCAATAGGCGTGATCCACTGTTCTTGTACTTTGCAGCTCTAGAAATGACACGATGAAATGCTTTATCATTACTTCTTAAGAGAAAACTGCCTTGGATTAATGGGTTTTAAAAAAGTCATGTGTGGCAAGGGTACCTGTAGACATGCAGGCCAAAGCAGGTGCTATTTCAGATACATCCTGTACTGGGGGAGCCTGTCATTGAAATAGGATGATTTACTCTCTGCCTATAAAATCTTTGAACATATGTTTTCTGCTACTGTTTTTCAGAATCATTTGCTGTTTCAAATAGAGAACTGTGCGATGATGAGAAAGAGTTCATACATTTTCCAGTATGTGAGGGGACCTCTCAACCTGAACCCTCGTGTTCAGCTGTCAGAATAACAGCCAATAAAAACTACAGGAGCAAAACCTCTCAGGAAGGTGCTTTAAAAAAGATGCATGAGGAAGAACACCATCAACAAATGTCCATCTTACAACTGCAGCTGATACAAATGAATGAGGTGCATGTGGCCAAAATCCAGCAGATAGAGCGAGAGTGTGAGATGGCAGAGGAGGAACACAGGATAAAAATGGAAGTTCTCAATAAAAAGAAGATGTATTGGGAAAGAAAACTACAAACTTTTACCAAGGAATGGCCTGTTTCCTCATTTAACCGGCCCTTTCCCAATTCACCCTAAGACTGTGGGGGTGGCTCCCTTGTACTTAATCTGTGTTGGCAAAGAAAGTCTGGAACATGAACTTGTGGTCAGTAACCTGTTACAGAGCTACAACTAGGAACATTAGAATGGTAGTAGTCACTTACTTAATAATACATTCAGGTAAACAGCTGCACCCTATGTACTCCTGAAGTGGCAAAGAAGCTGTTATAGTCTTCTGAAAATTATCACGATGAGTGCTATAATTCTGAATGTAATGTCTCTTAATTAGAATTCATACAAGAACCATGTGTGAGTGTTGTTGTATATATATTTTTTTTAATCAAATGCAACAAGTGTGGCTATCAAGGAGTGTGGCTGATTTTTTTTTTTCCTAATAGCAGAACTTTTCAAACAAAAGCCCTCCCATTGGAAGTGGCTGTCCCAGGCGGACACGTGTTTCTCCAGTGGTGAAGCTGTTGCTCAGAACTTGGTAGAGGTCTTTAGGAACCCTCCATGAGAGCTGCAGCACCTTGTTCTTTTTTTTTTTTTCCCAGTGGCATCCTCTCAGTGTGGATTTTCTGATTTTTAACAGCCCAATATTCAAAAGGATATTTTCTAATGTGGCTCAGTAACTGCCTTTTAAGTACTTTCCCCAAAGAGGAGTTCAAATATCTCACCGACAAAAGTAGCTCTGTTGGAACTAGGGATGTAGCTACTTTGAGGGAGAAATGTTCATCTAGCTTTCTACATTCTGTCATGTTTGTTTCATTAAAACGAAAGACGTGTAATTTTATAGTCACACTGTGTATGTTTTTTAAAGGTGCTGCCTTCCCTCTGTTAATGGTTTGCCTTCCCATTCAGTTAATGGTCGCCCTTGTTTTTAATCTTTTAGTCACCCAAGGAAGGGTCCTTCTCTCACTATGTTCCCCATGCTGACTAATAGTAGTTTACATTATACAGTTAGCATTGGGCTTTTACAGACTCTGTTACCAACATATTTTGGAAATACAGATTGGTAAATGGATATTCTGGTTAGGCTGTGATATAGCTTCTCCTGTAGCCTACTGTTAAGAATAGCCCCGGGATTTTGGCACAACAATAGCCGGCAGAAGCAAAGTGACACATAAAGGCCAAGGCAATTTCTGAGAATGCAATTTCAGGCCATGCAGTGGGGAAAGAGGAGTCCGTGTGGCAGAGGCTCTACAGGAAGTGCAGGACTAGGAGTCAGGGTCTGAGTTCAGAGCTTGGTTCTGCCTCAGGTGCTCGGCGACCCTGGGTAACTCCTTTTAATCTGTGGCTGTGGTCTTTCCTCTCCATAAAACAAGGGAGTTGGTCTAGAGAATGTCCAGAATCTGCTACAACTCCTTGACTACAGCGTGGTTTGCATAGTCTTGGGTCCTGCTAACAGCATAGTTGTCTGAGGGCTTGGAGCAACAGGGAGCGATTGTTTCCTGTGTTGGCTAAGCTTCTGTCCTTCATAATTTTGGAATTTGGGTTTTAGGGACTGTAAGTTCAGTCAGATACACAAATACTTGTTATTTATGCACTGTATAAAAGTTAAATGGCTATCGATTTATTTTAGACATTGATCATATTTTAAATACCTTAGAGGAACTGGTTATTTAGAGAAACCCTGTGAAGACTGGTCTTCTTTGAAAGAAAGGATACTTTTGTAAGGATTTGTGTTCTTAGTTTTTACCAAATGGACGTTTTTAGTGAAGAAGCACTGGATAAAGTCCCAAGCTTCAGTGGTTAATGGAAGACAGAATATGACTCTCCATGCCTTTGCCTCCTCGGGGACACAGGTGTGAACTGAAAAGTTTGCTTTTTCTTCACCTATTGGTTCATCTGCAAATCTTGTTAACTATGCAGATTCTGGAGTGGGGTCTGAGATTTTGCATTTTTCATAAGCACCCAGGTTGTGTCAGTTCCGCTTGTCTGGTCACCACACTTCTGTGTAGCAAGGTTTTAGAGGACCCAATGCTGTTTTTACTTATTCTGGAAAAACAAAACAAAAAAACAACAAAAAAAATTGAAGAGTTAGGCACATTTTTGAGTACAGCAGTGTGCTGTGTATTATTCTCTCAGAATCGACCATTTAAGCACATAAACAACAATGTAGAACAAAACAAAAAAATGCTCACACATAATGGAACTATAAAAGCATCAAACTAATTCTTAACTGAACAAATCAAGGATAATTAAGCCAGCATCCTAAACTACCTTGTTCTACTGTTAGTGGTATTTATGAGTTTCTAACAGTAGTTTTAAACCTTGACAATGCATTAGAAACAGTATTTTATGAATAATTAATCTCACTGGGTCCTGCTACCAGAGGATTGATTCAGTTGACTTGGGTTGGGGCCTGGTCCGCTATGGTTATCAGCAGCTTTTTAGGGGCTTATGATACATAATTGAGATTGAGAACCATTGGTGTAGAGTTCACAGATGTGTCTCATTTGATCCTTACTCCTGTGAGGTCATGCAGAAGTGAGGAAATAGTGCTCAGAGAAGAACCACCTGGCACCAGGCCCTTAGCTAGTGAATGGCAAAGCAGAACCTCTGTCCCAGGTCTCTTGACTCAAAAACAGATAGTCCCATCTGCCCGCCCCCACTCCATCTCCCAAAGCTATTTTGTGGATTTGTGTTGTCCTAGAGTTGGATCACACCTACAGGGTACTTGTATTGCCTCCATTCATGCACAGATACATCCCAATTCATTTCATTTTTGAGCAGTTTTTTACCTGAGATGGAAATGCAATAACCATTTTTTGGAAGCTAATGTAGAGAACTGACAGATAAATATTAAGACACAGGGCACCATCCCCTACACCCTGCCAAATCTTCACACCGTAGCCCGATAGGAGAGGTAAGGCTTGTACATAGTTGTCATATACTTGATCAGTGCATGTCTCTCGGAGCAGAGAGCTAAGAAACTCGAAGGAAGGCCTCCTGGAGGAGGTGGCATTTGAGCTAAGTCTTTAGAGTTGGCATTTTGGCAGATGGAGATTTGGAAAGGAAAGGAACTTTGCTAGATGTAAGGACCCGTTGACCATTCAAGATATAAGACCTAATTGAGAACATGGAGCAATAACATGATCAAAACTGCTCCAGAAGGAAGATTCGAAGATGGAACCAAATTTAGAGAAATCTGGAGTCTGAGAGACAAAGTAGGAGGGTTTGGCCCCGGTTGGGATGAGATGATAGGAATAACCTGAGGAGGCTGTAGTAAAAACGAGGGAGACCAATGCGAAGGACAATGCAGAAGTGGAATCAGGTTTGACAGTTGATTGCTTTCGTTGGAGAGGAGGGATGAAGTTTTAAAGTTCTATGCCTGAAAGAATGATGCTACCACTTGAGATAAAGGAAGCAAGGGTGCATTTCTGGCTCTGACCTGTCTGAAGAGAGACCTAGACCCAAACTAGTGCAATTGCCTCACACTCAGCCTCAAACACCAGCACCTCCTCTCATCTCCTTTTTGGCTGTCACCTCTTTGCTCTGACTTCTGTCTCTTCAGCTGCTGGTGCCTTTTCCACCTGTTCATCTGACACTGTAGCCCCTTCCTGCTGGGTCCTTGTCACCCCACTCATTTGGTACTGCCTCTGCCATCAGTACCTCCATTCTAGCTGGTGGTACATCAGTCACCAGCTCTTACAATGGCTTTGCACTAGAAAGATCAGACAATATTATTTCTTTACTTTTAGCTTCAATTCTTTTCTAGACAGCTGGCATCCATGAATTTTAGGTTTTTTTTTTTCTTTTTGAAATGTCCCATGTTGTATAAAGGAGCATTGGCTGAGAGGCGCTGTTAACTCCAATGTCTGCCTATTGCAGCCCCTTTCCAAGAATCAAACATGGACTCCTACCCTATTATGCATCAAAAATTTAGGAACTGTTTTAGGAATTTTTCAGGCAGAATCTTAATATGCATTGGCTTTTTTTTCTTTTTTTTTTTTTTTAGAAGAAGAAAGAGAATAGAGGGAGAGAGATGGCATGGTGGGAGAGTGCATTTGAGTCATCAACAGCCTCTACAGTGTCAGGTCAATCACATCAGTGCTTGGCCTGGACCGGGGGAAAGGAATGGCACTGCCTCCTGGGAATGTCAGAAGGACCTGATAATTACATTTGGCAAAGTCATGAAGAGTGGCTCTGTAATGTCATTACTAAGAATTACCCTTTTAATAGCATTTCTAGATGTCTGAGCTTTTCAAATGGAATGACACTTCTTTTCTGCTGCGTTTTTCCTTTCTGTTGGGCTGCTTACCAGCTGGTCCTCCTGTTTTTCCTCACCCTCATTTTGATATTAGTTCATGTGTTTTCTTCTGTATTTCTCCTTCCCAGCCCTCTTTCTCTAACCCCTCCTTCTGTACCTACAACGACCCCAGTCTCCCCTGTTTCAGAGGTATAGTCATGTGAGGGAAATACTTGCCAAAGGACAGCATAGTCAACATCTGGTATCAATGCTGCATCCTCTACTTTTGTGTTGGTGAGATCCAGAAGCCGTGGGAAAGGTTGCCAGTCATCTGTGACTACAACACATTCTTTTCCTAATCGTGCCATATGTTATGCCCTTTGACACAATTCACTAATCTCTGCCTCAGTTTCTGCATCTGTGAAAGTGGTGTAATACTTATCTACCTCCCTTGAATGTTGTGAAGAGTAGTCTATGTTAGCAAAGCACTTTTGAAATAAAGAGTGATGTAAAGCATTTGAACATTATTGTTGTCATTGTGATATGGATACCGTCCTGTAGAAATGTGAGGGAATTACTCAGGTAGACCATGGCTTAGGAAACCCCAGTATGGAAAACTTCCATAACAGATATAAGTGTGATTATTTTCTTAGTGAAAAATTTCAATATGGCATTTCCTTAAATAGCCATTTGGTGCATTTAGAGATTCAATTTATAGAAGAGTAATTTATATAAGATTTTTAAAGAACACATCTATTGAACTTATATAACTCAATATAATTGTTGGATTCATAAAGTTTATCATCAATAGATAGGAAACTTAAATTTCTACATTATCCAGATGCCCAGATTGTGTGTGAATTTTCTCTCACTATTGCCATTGATTGGAATGGGTTTGTGTATGTGTGTGGGGGGGGATTTCAAATCCTGTTATTTAAGAAATTGGTTAGTTTTAATCTAAAGGATATTTGTTATAGTGGAAATACTGTCAGTAGCAGGAGAAGGTAAGATTCTAGTTCCTTTTCTGTCCCATCATCTGGTTCAGCTTCCAGAAGAACCAAGAAGAAAACTCAGAGGCTGGTGCTCTGCTGGTGAGGTGCATGTGGATCTAGATTCTTATTTTTGAGTCTCAAAGAGTGCCTCTAGGTGAGCTGGTATTATACTTTCTAGAGGCCTGAAGGGTGGCACCCTGGTCACTCAGCCACTGGGAAATCTGGAAGGTAGCTAGGGCATGAGTCACTCTGAGCCCCAGGCTAATGGGGTGGGAGCTATCTAGGGGAAGATCTCCTTGTGACTGCAGAAGTACAAGAAGGCAAGCCCAACTAGCACATTTCAAATTTTAGTGTTATATCTGCTAATATGTCCTTGGCCAATGCAAGTCTCATGGCTGAGGCCAAAGTCAAGGGGAGGGAAGTAGATTTCTCCTGAAAAGGTGAGGTGAGGACATGAATATTTTTGCACAATAATTGAATATATCATAGTATCACAAGTAGGAAGGGAATTAGTTGGATACCAAGGAGTTGAGACTATATTATACATCAAGGAACAGGAAATCTGGGGTGAGGGTGTTTAATGTGTCCCTGTTTCTTATCTTTTACTGAGATGCCCCTTCTTTACTTCTTTCTCTTTTTTGGGGGAGAGGAGGGCTTTAAAATAGTTATAATAATAGTTATAGGGATTTTGGATTAAATGAGTGAAATATATTTAATTCTGTATTTAGAACTGTGCCTAGCACATAAACACTTAAATTGTTCCCCCCCCCCCCAAGGTCATTTGGCTTCTAAATGGAGCCAGAGCGATTTGAATCCAAGTGGCCTGGCTCTGGATTAAAAATCCTTGCTTTTAAGAATCAGAATACACAGCCTTTCTATTCAGAGCCTGAATTAAAATCTTTGCAAAGAACATGACCTCGTGAATGTTAGAACGTCATCTGTAAAATACCTACTTTCCGTGATTGCTATAATGACTACATGAGAATACAAATATGGAAGTCATATAAACTATAAAATCACCCCCCCATCCCTAAACCTCTCTTTTGATATTCTGTTACAAAAGAATCCAAGACTCTCTTCTCCCATCCCAAAACTTCATCTTAATCTTTCCTTCCAGCCTCCTCACGCTGACACTCCCTGAACACACTTTGCAGTCTCTGGATTTCAGAGCCAGGCTCTGTGAAATTACTTCTGTTGGTTGATCCCTCCACCTACAGTACTCTCAGCCTCTCTACAACCCCTTCACATGACTCTGATGAAGCGCCACCTATTGTTCAAGGTCAGGTGACACCAGGAAACACTCCAGGAACATGGTGGGTTCTGGTCTCAGCTTTGCTGGTAACTCACCATGTGATTGACGGCAAGTTACTAGGTGTCTCTGGATATTAATTTCCTTTTTGGAGGAGAGGATCTCTAAATTCCCTTCCCCTGTTCTAAATAGTCCAATTCCAAAGTAAACTAATCTTTTCAATTTACCTCATGTAACCCAAGTTTTCAATTTAGCATTCTCCTTAAACGATAATGTGTACATAAATGGAATTCAAATGCTTCATCCAAGTGCATCAGCCCCAAAGTTGAAAGCACCATTTGCGCAAGTTATTGATATTACCATAATGATTGTACATAAAACAGTTTATAAAACAATCTAAATATAGTCAATACAAGAATTTCTATATAATGGGCACAAAAGGGTTGTTGGTTTTTAAAATATAATTTTCCAAATAGAAAGTAATTGGCTGCTGTTTAGCTGTTTCACATTGCCCAAATCTACAGAATTTAGAATACTTCTATTTTTCTACAAATTGCCCTGCTCTAAGGCAATAATATGCCCAGAATATGTAGATTTTTGTATATCCTTTTAAAATTCTTATCCTTTGATTTCAATGGATATTTGTTTGAAACATCTGGGGCTGTCTAAAAACCTACTTCAAGTGGAAGAAAAGAAAGAAGTAGGTTAGCATTTATTTAACATTGCCTATGGGCCCTGGGCATGTTTGTTTATTCTTTCATTTAATTCTTAAAATACTCTGCAGGAGTAGGTAATATTGTCCATATTTTAAAGATAAGGAAATGAAACTTGGAGAGGGTAAGTGACTTACCCAAAATCACATACCTGAAGTTCTGGAGATGGTTGCACAGCAATGTGAATGTACATAATGTCACTAAACCATACACTTAAACATGGGTAAAATGGTAAAATTTATGTTATTTTATCACAATAAGAAAGAGAAAAAAATCACATACTTAGATTTAGATCCTGAGTCAGTATGCTTTGGTTCGTCTCTTCATGTCATGGGAGAAAATAAGCACTTTGATGGGCTGGTTATGTTCATCAAGATCTGCTGGGACTGAGGAGCCAGAAAGAAGGAGAAGCAGAGAGAAGAACTAAGTGAGGTTAAAGACGTCAGCAACGGCAAAGGTGGCATCCCAATTCCGTCTGACAGCAGGTAGAGATTCAGTGACCAAGGTAAAAAAGAGAGGTCACCAGTCTTGCCATTAAAATTAGTGTTTCTCAAATAATAATGTGCATAGGAATCACCTGGGTAGCTTCTTTAAAAAATGCGGATTCAGAATCAGTGTGAGATGGGGTCAGATTTTGCATTTAACGAGCTCCCAGGTACTCATGGTGTTGCCTGTTCATGGACCAAACATTGAGTAGCAAGAGTTTTAGATAACAGTAACCCCCGTCGCAGCTCTCCTAGTGTAGTTTTCAGATCTCTTGCATGGGAGCGTCGGGGGTGCTTTCACAAAGCAAATCCCGAGCCCCAACCCAGACCTACTGAATCAGAAACTGAGGGCAGGATGGGAATTTATACTTTTATCAAGCTTCCCAGTTCCTTGTCAGGTATACTAAAGTTTGAGAACCACCTCTAATAGGACATTACCATTGCCTGGTGACAAAATCGATTCACTTGCATCTCTAAATATCCAGTTTATAAAGCCTTTCACTTTCTGTTTCTCCTGTACCTGTACAGCAGGCTAATGAAGGGGATACCATTAGCTTCACTTTGCAGATGAGGAAATTGACATCTCCAGTGGCTAAGTGTTGGACTCAGAGACCTTCTGACTCTCAGGAAAGTTCTTTATATTATTTCATGGTTCTCTCTTCCAGTTTACCTTATCTCCACTTATACTTCTACACAAATTAGAAGTTCTTTTATGTTAAAAAACTTGCAGAACAATTTTCTTGCTATGATGCTTTTAATAATCTCAATCTAATTTAGCACATTAAGAAGCACAGTTTATGCTTATAAGCGTAAAGCTACCCAAGGTCATGACAAAATAAATATTTGAAATAAAGAAGAAATAGACTGCATTGAGTTTTTTTCCATCATTTTTTCACCTGGATATATATCACTTGTTAATGGTTTGCTTTTCTCTCTTAACTATTTGAAAGTTGCAGACATTATGACACTCACCTCTAAATCCTTCAGTATGTATATACTAAGAATGAGAACATTCTCCTACACTACCATAATGTCATTATCACACCTAAGAAAATTAATATTAACTCAATACTATCTACATGTAGCCTATATTCAAATTTTTCCAGTTGTCTTAAGAATGCCTTTATTGCTCTTTATTTTCTTGGTTCCAATCAAGGTTTATTGCATTTGGATGTTTTGTCTCTTAAGTCTAATTTAATCTAGAACAAACCTCTCATATTTTGTTTTTCATGATATTAAGTTTCTTTTAGTCCAGGCCTTGTCAATATGCCCTACATTCTGGATTTATTAGATTACTTACTTGTGATTAGATTTAGGTTAATGTCTTTTGGCAAGACTATCAGATAGAATATGTCATATACCTGTCATTGCATCATTTCAGGAGCCAAGTGATCAAAAGTTGTTCTACCATACTAGTGAGGTTAAATTTGATCACCTGGCAAAGGTGATATCTGTTAGCTCTGTCCATTATAAAGTTTTTTTTGTTTTTTTCTTTTTTTGTTTGTTTGTTTGTTTGTTTTTATTCATAGTTAATAAGTTACCTGTGGGGGAATACTTGAAGACTCTGTGAATATTCTATCTCCAACAACCTTCCACCCAATAGTTTTAGCATCCATTGATGATTATTCATTATTATTTCATGGGGATTGCAAAATGGTGATTAAATCAATTTTCACCACTTGCCAGTATTCATATAGAAAGAAAATGTGCTGGAAAGCAAAGTCTCCACTTGGTCCAACTTTCTTGAGAAGCCATCTCCCTTAGAACTCCTTTGCTGGAGGTGAGTAATAGGAAGAGTATTTTCTTCTCCAATGCTGATAAATGCCCATCGGAGAAAAAAGGCTCCTAACTTTATTCTCCTCAGCACCTGTACTTCTCCGGTGTCTGTCTCTGGTCCATCTCTACTGAGCTTTGCTGTGGAAAATCACATGCTTTCTCTCTCCTTATCACCAATGATTACTTCGAATTTTTCCTACCTTTCTTAAATCTGACCCTAAATTTCTGTTTAGTAGAGACATGGGGGGCAGTAATCCAGTTGAAAGGGAGGGGCTGGGGTACTTGACGTGATATCTGTTATATATGTTGCATGTTCTAAATCAGTTTTTTCAAAAAAGTAACTTTTTATATAAGATTGAGAGAAAGCATTTGCCCACATCAAAGACAATGATGAAGAGTAGAGTAGAAAGGCTAAGAGGGAATTGATGGAGATTATGGTGGCACCAAAGCTGCTTTAAGTTATCTTTTGATGCAGCCACTATCCACACCTACTATTTTCAATCCACCTTATCTCCTTTTCTCTTCAGAGATCACAGAAGACAGAATCCAGGAATGTCCTCAATATCTCAATATTATATCTACAAACCCACCTTCATCAGCCTACATTCTACCTTCCATCTTGTTACAGAGAATAAAATATATTCACTTAAAAATTCATTCCTCCATGTGTGCTTTAAATTCCACCCCTTCCTGTCCTCTCAAGAATCTTATACTACTGATTACCCTTTTTCCTGTGTTGTGTATTCAACTCCTTTGTATGATCAGCTTTGCTTCCTGGAGTCTTCAACTTTATTATTTTGTGTCATTCACCTCCTCACTCTCCAGAGTTCAGCCACAGCCTTTTCTGTTTCTTGCCATATTCTTTATTTCATTTTTGAGTGTGGAACTTTCTTCATGGAATATTATTTTCCCTCAACCTCCTTCTAACTCTTCATTAGTCTTCCCACCTCAGCTTAAATGTCACTTCTTTGGGAAGTTTCCTTAATACCTCCAACCACTGTTACATTAGGGGGTCCCTGTCTGATACTTTCGCACATCCTTCGCTATTATGATTGTTTAAAGTCTGACTTCCTGTTAGACTATAGGACAGAGACTGTGTCTATCTTGTTGACCTCTGCATCCTCACTGCCTCACACGGTTGCCTGGCACACGTACCATAAACACTGTTGGATGAATGTTAGACGCATAGTGCTACTGTCACTGTTCTCCACACCCTGCTCTGACCCCTGTTCCCATTGTTGTTGAAGCCACAACTGCCAGAGCTGCCCTAAGTCTTAACCACAATTGTTCTGTGTTGAGAGGAACAGTTTTCAGAATATGGTCTTGCTGTTTCATCATTACAACTCCCTTAATCAGGAACCCAGACTAAGAGCTGAGTCCAACTGTATTGACTCTGATGCTGAGTCCCGGGGCTGTCAGATTGTAGGGAATAATTTTTAACTGGGAGCCCAGGGAGAAAAGTTAGAAAACAGCTGACACAATTCAAGTTCACATGTACTATAGAGATGAGTTACTGTATACAGTAATGTGTGGATGGATACACACATGTAAGTGTGCATGTACAAACACAGGGCTGTCACTTAGATATGCATGCACACATACTTTCAGAGGCAACCTGATATATACTCATTCCTTACATATGTACGCAGAGTGTAAAATGACATATGCTTGGCACTTGTGCATATGTACAGAGGCAAGCTGATATACTCATTACATATGTACACATGCAGGCAAATGACATATGCTCAGTACATATGTATACATACAGAGGCAAGCTGACATACTTAAATACACACAGTGGTAAAATGTAATTATTTAGCTCCATTTGACTCACTCTAAATACTCCATGTACTTAGCTCTTGGCTTTATCCCGCTTTCATGATCCTTAGCTCAGTGGGTGCCAGGCTCTTGGCTCTAATCCCATGTCCTTCCCTTTGACCTACCAGGCAGTTTGCTGCAACTTTTCCTCCCAGTAGTTTGGCTGCCTCTGCCAGTACCAGACTGGCCTCCTGCAGGCATCTAGCAGCCAGCCAGCTCAGATGAGCCCTTTTGCCGGCTGACTTTGTTTTGGACCATAGGCTTTGTAGGCAGACAGACTTCTCAGTTTGAATTCCAGTTCTGCTGCCTATTTGCTGTGTAACTTTGGGCAAATTACTTAACCTCTCTAAACCTCAGTTTTCTCATCTACAGAATTAAAATGGTAGTTGAACCTTCTTCATCAGGTTTTTGGGAGCGTTAATTAGGTAATACATGTGGAGCTCTTAGCCTAGTAGATACATGCAGTTAATGACTAGTGCTACTAATAATAGCTAACATTATGTGCTTACTAATCCACGGTTACCTCTAGGCAATTATTTATTGAGTACTTACAATGTACTAAACATGGTTTTAAGCACTTTACCTATACAAACTCCTTTTGTCTTTACACTAACCCTGTTGAGTAGATAAAATTTTTATCTCCATGTTACAGATTATGAAGCTAAGGCATAGAGAAGTTAAGTAACCTGACCAAGGTCATAGAGCTAGCAAGTGGCGGAGTTAAGATGCACAACCAGATGATTCAGTTCCAGAGCTTATGCTCTTAATTATTATGCTATACTTCTTCCCATTTATATGTGATTGTCTTTGGCAGAGAAGCTATTTCTTTGGTACAATCCTCTATAAGTTAAGCCCTTGGAGAAATTTTTGAATTGCTGAAAATTTCCATTTTCTAAAAGATGGAGAAATACCTTAATTCTTTATTCAGAGCAATACTGAACAACTGAATGACAAGAAGGCCTGCAGGAAAAACCCAGAGATGCCTCCTTGGTCTCTCTACCCACTCACAGGGACTATTTGGGTGAGAAGTCTCTCAAATTGACAGAATTATAGTGATGATGCCTGTTCTCCTCCAGGCAGAGGGAGGCTACCTCTCTGGATTCCATAGCACTTTTTGTTCCGATATCAGGAATCCTTGCCTCCTTGGCCTCTGCCTAAGTATGCAATTGAGGACCATTAGGGGGATGTGGGTAGCAATGCAATCAAAAGAAGCCTTCAGAAAAATCTCCTGCTATATTGGTAGGGGGCTCAGAATGGCTTATGCATACTCCTTGGCTGCTGTGGTCTTAGTGGTGCCAGTCTTTGCTCTATCTTGTATCAGGTGATGATGCTTCTTCACCTGCTCATGTCAGTGATATGGTGGAGCTTTGGAAATAGATGGAGCCCGGTGACTCCAACTTCCTGGCTTTGAAGTTTGGGTAGTCACTTAACCTCATGAACTTCATCTATAAAATGGAAATAATACCTACCAACAGGGTGGGTGGAAAGATTAGTAACAAAAAATATGAAGTGCCTGGCAGTACCTAGGATATAGTAGGTCTTCAGTGAATTAGTTACTATTGTAATGGCTTGATCCAACATTTAGTTTCTCCCATCAATATTATTATCATGGGGTCTCCCCTACTAGACTATAAGTCCTATAAGAAGCTGGAACTTTATTTTGTTCACTGCTGTTTCTCTGCATCTAGAATAGTGCCTAGGTCATAGTAGGTACTCATTAAGTATTTGTTGAATCAATGAATGAAGTTTAAAACAAGTTAACCTCGCCCTCTGTCCTTACCACACTGGGTAACATGCAGATACTTCTCTTCACAGGCCTTTTGTTCATGGTGTTTTCTCTGCCTGGAACATGCCCTCTTCTCTTGGTTAACTTCTACTCATCCTTGTGATCTTAGCACAGGTATCACTCTAACAGATAAACCTCTGGTCTTCCCCTTCATAGCATTTAACAACATTGCTGCAATTTTACTTTTATTTATATAATTGTTTAATATTTGACTGTAAACAGTATAAGGACAGGGACCACCAGGTCTGTTATACTCACCAATGTATTCTCAAGGACTAGGAGTGAGCCTTCAATACAAACGTAATGAATGAATGAATGAATGAATGAATGTCTTTATCCATACTTTCCTTTTTTTTTTTTAAGACCTTTCTCTCTAGGAAGTGGGGTCCAATATCTCAATGGACCAACTCATAGGAGAGGGCACTATCTCTGGCTTTTAAAAAATCAGCTGAGCCAATAAATCTATTTTGTGTAATTTGGGTTGGGTTTTCTGTGACTTGAAACTGAAAACATTCTGACAGAGCATAAATAATGGTGTTCAAGTATAGGATTTCTGATAGATTATTATTCAAAAATATTCATTCCATATTCACTCCCTCTCACTCATCTCAAGTAGACTTCCCTACTCCTTATCTTTGAGCCCAGCTATGAGACTTGCTTTAGCTGGTGGGATGTAAGCAGACATGTATAAGCAAGGGTGGGAAAAGTGCTTACGCAGTTGGGCACCACTGCCATCTCCATAAGAAGAATTTCCCCCTGGGTAGCTGTCCCCCTCTTCAGCCAAGCCCTAAAATGAATAATACTGGAGAAGATCAAAGCTCAACTTGCATACAGGAGCCAAGCCCAGCAAGCTATAGCTTGAAGCACAGCCATTCAGTTAAGCCCAAGCCTAGATCAGTCAACTCCAGATCTATAAGAAATGAATGTTTGTTCTGGCACTCAGCTGACATTTTGTGGTTGTTTATTAAGGAGTAATGACCAACTAATCAAGGTGAGGCCAGAGGTTTCTAAACCAGCAGCACATCTGAGTTACTTGGAGAACTTTAATATAAATAAGGGATACTTGAGTTTCCCCCAGAATGTCTGGAGTGGTGTTCAGAACTCTACATTTTTTGGTTTTATGTAGCAAGCCTCATGCTCTTTGCTATCTGACATTTTGGGATTACCCATATTAAAGCATGTGATGGAGATTGTATTAGATGAGCACTAAGATTTTTTTCTCTTTGACACTGGATGATTGAAATTAGAGAAATCCTATTTCTGAGGTATAGTCTTTTTAAATTTGAAAACTTTTGAGAAATCTGTGTTGAATTTTTCTTACCTAATTTGGAGAAAGATGCAGATATAAATTATTTTTTGATTTATGGCCACAGGAGTTTTTGCTTTTTATTTAAGGGTTGTCTCTTCTCAGTATTTCTGCTTGGGCTATGGTTAACAGTCAAATGAAAATTAAAGGCAGGCTATGGGGCTGGGAGAGCCAAGACACAGGGCAGGAAAGAAGCACAGGGGAGGTCAAGCTGACCAGAGAAGCTGCTGAAAGAGTGGTCTGAGAAGGATCCCTCAGCTGTGGCTTAGCAGTCAGGAACCTGGGATCACACTTGATTCAGAACCCAGAAGTTGAATTTTGGTTTTAATAACTGCCATGTCACTGCTAACAGTTTTGAGGCTTGAAGCAAATCTTAATAAAAAGTTAAAAATGTGAATTTATATAAAAGCATCATGAAAGTATAATTTAAAAGGAAATGGCTTTTTAAATTATAAGAATAAAAATTTTCATTGCAAAAAATTCAGACAATATAGAAAAACATAAAGGACAAGTACCTATTACTCATAAGCCCACATTTCAGAGTAATCAGTGTTAATATATTGCTGTATTATTCTTCTTGACTTTTTTCCCATGGATGTGTACACACATATGGATATTTTAGGAAAATAGGATTTTCTTATACCTATTCATTAGTATCCTGCTTTTCTTCATGACTATAAACACTAACGCAGTCATCATTGTTAAAGCTGCATAATAGTCCATTGTACAAAGAGGCACCATACTTTTTTCCCCATAGATGGACGTATAGATTATATTTCCTATTATGAAAGGTTGTGCTGAACATCCATATATATATTTTTGTGTGCCTATCCAATTATTTCTTTAGAGTAAATTCCAATATGTGGAATTGCTAGATTAACAGAATTTCTAGATTAAAAATTTTTTGATACATGGTTGAATTGCTCTTCCAAAATGTATAAATTAATTGTTCTAGATTTTGTCAATTCTTTTTACTATGGTTAATCATCTACAGGGAAAAAAATGTGGTTTTTATTACTAGTGGCTCTAAATTTTTTTAATATATTGTCTGTATTTTATGTGCCAAAACAAGTCAGTTTCCCATTTATTTACTATGTCAACATTTTCTTCTTGATTTATAGTACTTATTTACATTAAGTATATTGTCCCTTATTTACACTGAAAATATTTTCCCTAATGTGGCTTTGCTTGTGGTGGCTTTTCACATGTTTAAAAAATTTTATGAGTTAAATTTATGTTTTCAGTGAGATCTAAAAATTCCATCTGAGGTGAGTGGCAGATTAACAGAACAAAAAAGGTAGAGGACTTTTAAACAATTCGATCCATAATCTTACTGCCTATGGCTGGGTCTCACTTATCATGTGATAGGAACAGCACTGGACAGGGAGTCAGATCACTTTACCTGTCTGGGTCTCAACTTCCTCAACTATAGAATGGGATGAGAATGAAAACTTCCCTGTAGGGCTGCTAGAAAGAATGGGCAAGAATGCAGGCAAAGAGCTTCATTCAGGTCCTATGTAGCAAATCCTCTTTCTATATTAGCTATTGTTAGTGGGAGAAGGAAATATAAAATCATTTGTTGACAGAGCAAATGAAATCAGAAGGCTTTGGGTAGAAATAAAGGATAAAGACTTATTCGAGGGTCTCAGGATTTGCAAATCAGAACAACAATTAGGCAATACCAACAGGGATCCAAAGAAGAAAGAAAAATTGAGGGTTCTTATAGTAAAAAGTACATTCTTGAGGAGAATCAGCCCTGGATTGGTTTTAGATGCTCATCCTTTAGATTACCAGTAGTCTGAATAATAGATGTAAGGTTATGTGACATTCTGGATACATAAACATTCTTTCTTTAGTCCGTCAGGTGGTAATCAAAGTGTAATCTGTAGGTTTGACATAAATCCCTACTAAGGACTGGAAAGTTCAAAAGTTTAAGTTCTCAGACTAGTTAAAACACGAATAGAATCTTTTTCTCATACTTCAATTTACTCGATTTTAGTAATTTAGTAGTTTGACTATAGTGATTCCCTTTTTATTTCTGCACTCTATTCCTTACTTTAAAACAGGATTTTAAATTCAGTTGGTATACGTGTAAATAGGGTAGGAGTGGAGATCCTAGAAATTTACCCATTTACCCCCGTTTCCAAAAATAACATAGCTGGAATCAGAACTCGGGTTCCAATTTTGGTCTTGCCCGTTTCTTGGTATGTGACCTTGGACAAGTCACCTTCACCTCTCCACAGCTCAGTTTCTTCACCTAGAGAATAGATAACAGACCACCTGCCCTTCTTTCCCAGCCAGCTGCTGGGCGAAAGAAACGCTTCAGAAATGCTTTCAAAGGACAGCAAAATGTCTGTTAGAGTAATGCCTACAGAGCATCCTTGGCGCCGGCCAGCCCACCGAGGCCGCACTAAGGGGCGGTCGCGACCCCCGCCCTCCGTGCTCCCGCCCCGCCGCAGGAACAATAGCTCCCCTGGAGGCGGCGCTGGCCACGGGCGGAGGCGGAGCCGTCTGCGTGGGCGCTGGGGGTGTGAGCGGGGCGGGGTCGCTGCCACCCCTCCCGCCGGCGGCTCTGTCACGCGCCCCTCACCGGGCGGGCTGGGGTCTTTGTGACGCGGTGGCTACGGCCGCGGACACAAAGGGAAGACGAGAAGGCGAGTGAGGGGCTGGGACCGCCTCCGCCCCCGCCCCGCGACCCCCGCCCGCCGCGCGCGCACCCGCTCGCTCCCCCAGCCTCGGTCTCCCCTACGTGGCTCGCAGCCTCGCGCGCATCCTCGCGCGCCCGCGACCCTCGCACGCGCCCGGACCCTCCGACTCCGTCCCGAGCGCGGCTGACGGTGGCCTGGCGGGCGCTGCGGATGGGGCGGGGATGCTGAGGGTCTGCTCCCGGGCGCAGCGGCGCGGCTTCTAGGAGGCGCCGAGGCAGCGGCGGGGCTCTGAGCGCGGCTGGATGCCCCGGGCCTACGGCCGCCTGCGCTGCCCGCCGTCCAGGGGAGCTCGCCATGGGTGCCGCGGCCGCTGAGGCGCCGCTCCGGCTGCCTGCCGCGCCCCCGCTCGCCTTCTGCTGCTACACGTCGGTGCTTCTGCTCTTCGCCTTCTCCCTGCCCGGCAGCCGCGCGTCCAACCAGCCCGCGGGTGGCGGCGGCGGCGGCGGCGGCGGGGAGTGTCCCGGCGGCAAAGGCAAGAGCATCAACTGCTCAGGTAGGACCGGCCGGAGCCTGCCTCCCGGTTACTGCGGCCGGGCTGGGGAAGGCCCCGGCGCGGGGGGTCCCGGGGAGCTGGGCCCGAGGGCGAGCGAGGGCGGGGGCCAGGGTGCGAGCGCGCGGTGCGGGCTTGGGGACCGGCGCTGGGGATGGGGAGTGGCCGTGCGTGCGTCCATGTGTGTCCAGGAGCTGAGCGAGGGTGGCCCGGCGTGTTGGGAGGTGGTGAGGCCGGGACCCAGCGAGGCGTAGACAGCCGGCTCGGGCTCCCGTGTGATCGTGGGTGTGTACGCGCGAGCGCGTGTTCGTGTTGTGAAGACTCAGGGGAGGGAAGGCTGCCCCAGGCCGGGATTTTATGCGTGTGCGTGTGTGTGTGTGTGTGTGTGTGAGAGAGAGAGAGAGAGAGAGAGAGAGAGAGAGAGAGAGACAGAGACAGAGAGACAGAGACAGAGAGACAGAGAGACAGAGAGACAGAGAGAGAGAAACAGAGACAGAGAGACAGAGAGACGGTGAGGGGCCAGGCTGAGGGCCAGGGGAGTGACCATGTGCTGGGGAGGGCATGGTGACTCGGAGGGGTCGTGGGAGTAAAGGAAACCGGAGATTCAGAGGAGATGGATTGGCGATGTAGAGTTGCTGTGAGTGTTTATGTGTACGTACGTGTATATGTGTTCTTTGGGTGTAGAGGTGGGCACGGTGGGGGCTCGGAGTGATCTCAGGTCTGTGGATGTGAGCAGCGAATAGTCCTGGGGCCCAGGAAATGACCCTGTGTTTTTGTTTGTTGTGCGTGGGTGAAGCCTGGAGCTCAGGGATATGCCCTGGGATATGCATTGGGGAGGAAGGATGGCGGGGGGGGGGGCGGTCATAGAATGAGCCCTGTTTGTGTCAATTCAGAAGGAGCGAACTAGAATCATCCTAGGTAGGGTTTGGGTAGTTGAAAGAGATAATTAGATCTTGAGGATTGCCTCGGTGTCTCAAAGTGTAATCCTGGATTATTAAGGTGTGTGGAAAGAGGAGGCCAGTTCTGAGGGAATGATCCTGTGTGTGTGTTTTTAGGTTTTGTTGGAGGGCCCGAAGATTGGCAGCAAAGGGAGCAAGGGAGTGACCTCTCCCCTCAGTCTAAGGCCTACCCCCTACCCGCCCCCACCCCTCTTCCCAGCTGTTGGAAACAAAGAGCCTGCTGGGGCTCTAATGGATGAGACTGGGGAGGAGGGTATTCGGACAGTTAAGTTCCGTCTTCCATTCAGAAAGGGTCTCAGAGGAGCCCTGAGGCTAGGAGGGGCATCCTGGTATCTTTTAGGGGCGGGTGGGTCCTCTTGGAGCTGGCCTAGCAGATGCTAGTGATCTTAAGCCGCAGCCTTGCAAACTTCCCTTTTTTTTTTTTTTTTTATCAATTCTCAGTTCTCTGTTTGTCTTCTTTAAGGGGGTGGGAGAAGAGGAATGGGAGGGGAAAGGGAAGGATGGACTTCAGGCCACAGAGGAGCCTCTGGCTTGCCTGCCAGACAACCTTTGTACCTTTGGGATATTGAAGGGGCATTGTTTTTGGGGAAGTGGAGGGATCAAGAAGACCTCAACATAGACTCTTATGCTACCCTAAACGAAGAAAACCTTTGGCTTGCTGTTTAGGTTTGAAGGTCTAAAACCTTAATAATTTTCATAGGGGTATGTTTTATGATGGGGAAGGGATTTTGAGCACATTGAACAATGGCATGTCCACTAAAAGCTTTTCCATTCATGTAATAACTTTTACTTTATTTTTCTAATGTTAAATGGGATATGGGATAATGCTTTAATAAGTAATCACACAGTAGTGGCTGAGAATAAAAACCATTTATATTTTAGAGTGCTTTTTAGTAACAAATATTGGTTATCAAACTTGTGATTATACTGTGTCAAAATATTTTACTGGCTAATGTGCTGTGGATATCTCTTTGCTATGCTGTTTTTACCTTAGCAAAATAACAGTGTTGATGGATGTTTTTGTATATGTCTTCTGACTCTTTAGTGAATAGTACAAATTTTAAGAAAGGACTTACGAGGGTTGGAAACCCATGTGGTATGGGAAAAGGTGATTGATTTGGGGATCATGGACCTTGCTAAGCAGCTGTGTTATTTGGATCAAGTTACTTAATTTTTTTTAGTTTCCTCTTCTCTAAAAGAAGGACTTGGACTTAATACCTTAGCCTTCTTTCAGGGATATATTGATATATCGATACAAACGTCAGCAAATTAGGATCATCAAATAAAATGTTTTCTAACGCTAAGATACACTTGAATAACTTAAAGCTAGAGTTTTAACTAAATGACAGTCATAGATTTTTGTTATAACTGGTTTTAGGATGAAGATCTAGGAATGACTCATAAGGAAAAATTATTTTTTTGAAGTGGATAATTCAGAACTATTGTAATCTGGTCTGGACATATGCATCTATTAACATTTTGAGACTGTATGTAGATTTTTTATAGCTTTTAATATCCAAGTATTTCCCACATAAACTACAGTTTACTCCTTTGTATATTTGAGTTTTAAAACCTAAATGCTGGCCTTGATTCCCTGTCCATTTTTATTTTTGTCTTTGGACCCTCATTTCAGACTACTCTAACCATTCTGGGGCCTGCTTCTATAAGGTCACTCACAGCTCTGTGGCCCTTGCAAATGTGAAGAGCAGGTCTATGACTTTCTTAAATTATTAGAAGTTGTGTAGATCATGGGAAAAGATGGAATTCTGTGATATGTTAATGGAGATTTCCTTCCAAAAAGGTTGATGTTGATGCATTAATCAACCAGCTATTCAACAAGCTATGCATCCTCTTAGTAGAGTTTAACAGATTTTTGATTCTGCTAGTCAACATTTTCCCATTTTTTTCACTAACTTGTTATTAAAAGATTCTGTCAAATCGCCTATGGTAGAATCAAATATGTATATGTCTGTGCTATTCTCTCTTTTTTCATTTTAGTAATCCTATCTAGCAGCAAAGGTGGCATAGCCTGCCTTAATAAAGACACCATAGTGGCTTTTTCTTTTTATTATGTCCAGAAACATACTCACCTATTCTAGAAATTTTCAGGGAATATGTGCCAAGTTTATCCGTAGATGTTTTTCTGGATTCGCATTTCTTCTTTACTGAAAATTGAGAATGTATTCTTTCATTTTGGTCTTTTTGGCACCTTGTCAAGATAGCTTAGATAATCAGCAGTCAGAACTAAAAGTTTCTTCAGTATCATGGAGTGTGATTTGTTTGAATCAGAAAACAAATTCCTTTGAGCTTGCTCTGTATTTTGTTATTGTCCACTCTCCATGCCACTTACCTTAAATGTTAGCTCCCTTTTCTAAGAGTTCTACCTTTCCCAGTTTGAAGATCATGCTCCTTGATGAAGATAACCAGAGCAAAGAAGCTAAATGAGTCTGCATTTGTCTCTGTCATCTCTTGATATTACAACATCTTCCCCTAAGCAGCAAGCCCTTTGTTTAGCTCTTATTGTTCTAAACCAGCGTTTTTGTGTGTGTGTGTCTCTTGCCTCAGCCCTTCAGTCATTCTGGACTTTGTACTTATTGCTTTGCTTTTTAAAATCTTACTTGTATTTATTCTTTTAAAATCTAACTTATTAGAAAGTTCCCTGTTCATTTAAAGAGAGAAGAGTTTGGAAATACATGGTTCATGTGATGAAAGGTGAACTTTGAAGAGAGGTGACCTTAGACATTGACATCTTTTCTCATTTGTAACATGAAGGTAATGATAATTGTTCCTTTTGGCTCTAGGGCAGTGGTCCCCCAACCATTGTGGCATCAGGGACCAGAGCTCCTATGAGAATCTAATGCCCAGTGATCTGAGGTGGAGCCGAGGTAGTGATGCTAGTGCTGGGGAGTGGCTGCAAATACAGATGAAGCTTCTTTGCTTGCCTGCCTGCTGCTCACCTCGTGCTATGCGGCCTGGTTCCTAACAGGCAACTGACTGTTAAAGGTCTTCCCCCCGCACCCCTGCCCTGGCATTGGGGACCCCTGCTCTAGGTTATTTGAGAAGAAGGAGGAAGCTAAGTATGTGAGATATTACTATCTTAGGGAATATGGTTAAAGAGATAGAAAAACATACTGAGAGACCAGTAAGTCTCATTTGGTGATAGGTGAATTTGAGCTAGTTTTTTAAAATGTCATGGAAGTTAGAAGTGTGTCCTCTAGATTGTCACATGGTAGTAAGGCTGATATAAATGGATAGTATATACTTTAGATTAAGAGAAATGCCTTGTTAGTGGCAATTCAAGATTATGGGGAATAAAAAGCAAGTTTTCCCTCATTAGCATGTAATCTTGGTCAGGGCACTATTAGATCCCTGGTTTGTAATGTGGATATTTATTAATTTTAGTCAACCTTGATTGAATGCCTATTTAGTGTAATCTAATATACTAGATGCTAAGGGAAATTTTGTATATGAAAAGCCATCCCTGCATCTAAGAGCCTTATATTTCTAACAGATGTGGTTATTAGGCTTTTGTAGATATATACAGTGGAAATTTCTGTTTAGCCCATCTGGGCTTTTATCTCCCCCGCCCCTGCCCTGTCAGTAAACATTTATTGAACAACAGACAGCACTGAAAATTTTTAAGGTGTATAATTAAGTGGTTTTTAGTATATTTACAAAGTTGTACAACTATGACTACTACTAATTACAGAACACTTACATCACCCCAAAAAGAAACCCTCCATACCTGTTAATAGTCATTCTATGTCCCTCTCCCTCCCAACCCCTGAAAACTCCTGTTCTGCTTTCTGTCTCTATGGATTTGTCTCTTTTAGAATTACGTATAAGTGGAGCCATATCATCTGTGGCCTTTTGTGATTGGCTTCTTTTACTTAGTATAATGTTTTCAAGGTTTATCATGTTGCAGCATATATTAAAACTGTATTCCTTTTTATGGCTGAGTAATATTTCATTGTATGGATAATACTACATTTTGTTTATCAGTTAATGAACATTTGACTTGTTTTCATGTTTTGGCTATTATGAGTAATGCTATGAACATTCATGTGCAAGTTTTTGTGCGAAGATAAGTTTTCAGTTCTTTTGGGTTTATACCTAGGAATAGGAATGCTGGGTCACATGGTAAATCTGTTTAACATTTTGAGGAACTACCAAACTCTTTCCCAAAACTGGTTTACATTCTTACTAGCAATGTTTGAGGGTTCCAGTTTCTCCACATCCTCTCCAACACTTGTCATTGTCTTTTCATTTATAGTCATCCTAGTGGATGTGAAGTTGTATATCAGTGTGGTTTTGATTTTCATTTCTCTAATTATTATTGATGTCGAGCACATTTTCATGTACTTATTAACCATGTAAATGGACGTATGAATGAATACCTTATTTGGAGAAATGTCAGCTCACATCCTTTATTGGGTGTGATTTTAACATTCTAAATTAAATATGCCTTTAGTAAATTATGTTAACCAAATCCCACAGCACACACGCTCAAATTGGTAGCTTATCTCTGGTTTGCCTGTGTCTCATATGATTTCTCTGCTTATCAAGAAAGAGTCAATTGTATTTCTTCTTAAAGTTATTTATACTGGGGATACTTGTGAGTATAAATTGATAAGTATTACTCAAATTGATTAAATATGAATGTAGAGAGAGTTGTTTTTATGAATTACTTTGTGAGGACTTAATAAAGGCAAGAGAATGAAAGAATTGCCTTTCAGCGAATTAGATTGTGGTCAAGACAACTGAAAGAGGGTGGAAAAACCTTGTAAATATCTGGAAGGATTCTGCTCCTAGAAAATTTTACAAGTATTTTTTTTTTTTTTTACAGTCCCCAGTTCACTTTAAAGGAAAGGAAAATAGACATTGCAGATAATGGATATTATGGATGTGGCTTAACTGCATTTTGCAGATCCTCGCTCAAAGAAAAGGTCTAGGTGCTGCATGGGGGAAATGAATGTATATTTATATATTTGGAATTAAAAATGGTAAAATACATACATATCATTTCAAAACGATTTCCTGCGTTACTTGATTTTTTTGATTAATTGATCAGTGATTGCTTTTGTATGTGTTTGAAAAGGGGGTTTCCTCTGTACAGTGCCCTAAAGGAAGATACCATATGGTGCTGAGAAAATGAGTAATTCTGATTTGTAGAAATCAAAAAGAGTTTCCCTGAGTAAGTGGCACTTGAGCAGAGCTTCACAGGCAGAGTGTAATGTGAGCTTGAAACACCAGGCACACTTACCGAGGCCTTTGCTGTTGATGTACCTTTTTCCTGGAAACTTCTTGTCCCAGTTACTGACTCCTCAGCTCTTTCAGGTTTTTAAGGTCACTTTCAAAAGATGCCTTTAAATTGCAGCCTTTTCCACCTTTGCCCCCCTCTGCCCCTCTCCAACCCTGTCTTCATTTATGCTTTTTTCCTTCTCGAAAGCACCTTCTCCTGTGTGACGTGTGATGCCTCCTCCATGTAGCAACGGGAGGGCAGGGGTTTTGTCTGTGTGTTCACTGCTGTTTCCACTGTGGCTTGAAGGGTGTCTGGCACGAAGTTAGGTTATATATTTCATGTACATGGAATGAATTAATGACTGAATGAACACAGACGCTGAGGAGAGTCGAGAAGGATAGTCTAGGCTGAGGGAATGCGTTAGAAAAATCACAAAGATGGGGCAGTGAAAAGACTATTATGGGATACTGGGATATGGGGATTAAGGAAGGAGAGCCTGTATATTAGTGGAAGGCCTTGAAGGCTGAGCTGAAGATTTGACACTCACTCTGAACACAAAGTGAAACTTGTAGAAGGATTTGAATGACACTGGGGTTTTAGATAGCAAAGTCTGAAATTGGTGAGGATGAAAAGAAGGGAAGAGACAGGGAGCATGGTGAAAGATAACTGTGGGAATGGGGAGAACTGAGATGACTTATTAGGCCTGCACAGTGTTTTAAAAAATTGCATTGGTTATTAACCATTACAAATCTGGAGGTTTCACATAAAAATCTTGGTTTTAGTCTTTCCTTCTAAACTTAGAGGCACTGGCAACATTGGGCTCTTGTTTCTGCATCGCTTAAGTCAGCTAGAGCGGTCCAGTGGGGCCTGATGAGCTCTTTGCTTGTCCTCACCCAGCTAGCCTTTCATTGATCTTTTTCTCTCTTCGCTTCTGGATCTCCTGCTGTAGGAGGCGGGGCTCATTGTGATGCTCTTAATTTGGGGTAGAGAGCCTGTTTGGAAGAGAGTCAAATTGGTGTATGTTTCTTCCCGTATCCCTATTATTCACAGTCATCAAGTTGGATGCAAATCCTTATTTCTGCAGTGCCCAGCCCTTCCTGTCTGAACACCCCTCCTGCCTGTACTCCTTGCAACTCCTATTGTACAAGTTCTTTTCAATCCTTTCCTTGAATCTACCCCCTACTTCTTTGTATTTGAAAGCTACCCAGCTATTTCTGATTATCCCATTTCTTTGAAATACTTTCTAATCATGTATTTATGTCAGTTTTTTAAAAAATTTATATCTTAGTTTTAGCACTTCCCCTTTTTCGCTTTCATTATTTTTCTCTTTCTAAATTCTTTAGGTGGAAATAGATTATTGTTTCTTTTTTCCTTTCCACTACAGGCATTTTTGATAAAATTCCTATGATTTTATCATATGATTTAGATAGGTTTAGATAGTTTGTTTTGCACATCTGTATTATGGTCTAAGAATGTGTTGTGGAATTTCTAGGTTTTTGTGTTAAAATTAGGTGTGTCTCTGGGTCCTAGTATGAGAACAAATTAGGTGACTGATCCTTATACTCCAGAAAAGAAAGTGTTATTTCCTTGGCTTCTCAGTCTTCTATTATATAACTATTTTACTTAAAACTTCTTATTTTGAATTAATTTCAAACTTAGAGAAAAGTTACAATATGTACCCAGATTTCCCAGTAGTTAAGATTTTACCAGATTTACCTTATAGTCTTCTTTCTATATCAGTCTGTCTGTCTGTTTTTTTTCCTGAGCCCGACAATGCCCAGTTGGCCCCTACCAAGGGGAATGGTTTAATTTATGCTTTATGTCAGCCTCCTCTTTGTTCTGTCATCTCCAATTGCAACGATTAGATTTATTTTTCAGTTTTTCAGTATATCTTCTATTTTTGTTACTCTATTTGGGACATAAACATTGAATTTTATTTTGTTTCATTTTTGTTGTTGTTGTTGTTGTACTTTTTATTTTTGTGTAGGGTCGATATAAAGTTTCTCCTGAAGTCATAATGATACCCATCCTTTTCTGGATTTGTATTTGTCTTTTAGTTTTTAAGTGTTAGGATTTGTTTCCCAACACAGCTATAGACTATTCTGCTTTTAACCGTTTATTTTAAATGAAGTAATATTTATGTTTGTGCTACTGTCCATCATTGTCATCATTCTTTAGGGTGTACAACCCAGTATTTTTTAGTATAGCCACAGGTTGTGCAAGCATCACCACAATTTTATAACTTTTTTTCTCCCTCAAAGAAACTTCATGTTGTTTAGCAGTCACTCCTCAAACCCTACTTCCCCAGCCCTAGGCAACCACTAATCAATCTTTTACTGTATATTTGCCTATTCTGGACATTTCATATCAATGGAGTCATATAATAATGTGGCCTATTGTGATTGGCCTCTTTCACTTAGTATCATGTTTTCAGGTTTTATCCATGTTGTAGCATGTATCAGAATTTCATTCCTTTTTATGTACCAATAATACTCCATTGCATGCACACACACACACACACACACACCTCATTTTGTTTATTCATTCATCAGCTGATGGACATTTGTGATGTTTCCATTTTTTTTGGCTACTATGAATAATGCTATGAACATTCTGTACAGGTTTTTGTGTGGACATGTTTTCAGTTCTCCTGGGTTTATACCTAGGAGTAGAATTACTGGATCACATGGTAACTGTGTTTAACATTTTGAGAAACTGCCAAACTGTTTTCCAGAGTGGCTGTACCATTTTATATTTTCATCAGCAATGTCTGAGGCTTCCAGTTTTTCTACATCTTAGCTATTATTTGTTGTATTTTTAAAAATTATAACCAACCTTGTTTTTGTAAGTTCATATTGTTTATCTCTCATTTTCCCTGTATACATATGTGGTTTCTTTAATGGGATTTGAATTCTTAATTTCTTTTAAGCTGGGTTGGAAGATAATGTCAACCCATTTACTCCTTTCCTCCTTCTCCCTCTTTTTTCCATTGTAAGAAACATTATTTCAACAGAACAATTTTCATTATTCCTACTATTATTCCTTTATTAGCATTTCTCATGGGAGAAATGAGGCATTTAGGAGTTGGCCTACTTTTCATGCACTTTGAAATTCTATGTTTAAATCTTAAAATTTCCTCATTATTTGCTTTCGGTTTATTAGATGATTTTAATTCTTTGTCATTATTTGAATATATTTCTTTTTTACAAGTGTCATGTATTTTTCATGGCCCAGTTGTTTCATCATTTTTTGAAAAGTCATTTCAGGTTCCAAAGTTCTTAACATATTCTTCTGCCTTTTAAAACTTTGACAGGTATTAAGTCTTCAGTCACAGCTCCATTTCTCTCATTTTTGTGCAAGTAATCTGAGTCTTTCTTTTCCATAGTTAAAAAAAAAAAGAAAAAACACACCGTTTTTCTTTGTTATAAAAGCACTACTTGTTGGATATAAAAACTTGAAGACTATAGGAAAATATAAACGTGATGATTGCCATTCTCTTCTGTGATACTTAAAATTTATGCTAATTATTTCATTTTATACCAGAAAAATTTTGAACTATTTTCTTGATATTAGTGTTTGCTTTAGCTTTTTTGTTTAACCTGGAGACACTGGTTTTCACAGATCGGATCTTCACAGATCAGATCTCCTTTTGGAATTTTTAAGTTCAGGTTATTTCACCTTGTCAGCTTTCATCTGATATTGTTTGCAAGTGAATCTGAACTGCCGATATTTCTGTATTGGTTCTGTTTTTTTAATAGTGTAATTGATGTATGTTTGTATGTATGTATTTATTTTTTAAATTAAGGTTATTGAGGGTAATATTGGCTAATACAATCATATAATTTTTCAAGTGTACATTATCATTTGACATCTGTTTATTCTATTGTGTGTTCACCACCCAAAGTCCAGTTTCCTTCAGCTACCATATATTTGATCCCTTTACCCACTTTACCCTTCCTCTACCCCTCTTTATTTGACCCCCTTTACCCTGTCTACCTCCCCACTTCTCCCCTGCCCCACTAGTAACCACTAGTCTGTTGCCCATGTCCATGAGTCTCTATTTGTTTGTCCTACTTATTTGTTGCTTTTAGGTTTATATCCTACATATAAGTGATATTATGTGATTTTCAACTTTTTCTGTCTGGCTTATTTTGCTTAGCATGATTATCATGAGGTCCATCCATATTGTCGCAAATGGCAGTATTTCATCTCTTCTTATGACTGAGTAACATTCCATTGTATATATGTACCACAACTTCTTTAGCCAATCATCAATCCATGTCCTGGCCACCGTGAATAATGCTGCTATGAACATTGGTGTGCAAATATTTTTATAGATACGAGTTTTCAAGTCTTTGGGGGTAAATATCCAGTAGAGGGATTGCTGGATTGTAATTAATGTATTTAGAATCTCTGTTGTTCATGAGTCAGCTCAGCCTTTTAGTGTTCCGTGTTAATTTTTCATAGTATTTTTTCTCTTTAAAGTGGTTTGAAATAATTTTTTTGGGTAGTGCAGTTTTGTTAACCATTATTGTTTCCTTCTTCCAGTTCAGACCTTACGTGAATCCTAGTTACCATATGATTAGACCTGGGTTTCTTTTCTTTTTAATTCTTCACTGTTTTACAACTATTTGCTGGGTTTAAGGTTGTTGTTTTAAGGTTTTGGTTCTAGTTGTTTCAACCAAAGCTAGAAGTATTTTTTATAGTTCCCATTGCTCTTTTGTAAAGCTCTCACTTGGTCTTTGCAATCCTAGGAGGGATTATTATACCCACTTTTACTCCAGAGAACTGGGATTTCTCAGAGACATTTAGTGCTTCACCAAGGTCTTATAGTTACTTAATCAAATAATTGGAACTTCCTCAAGTCTGAGCTCATCCTAATTCACCAGAGTTTTGTGAAGTCCATTTTAGGTTCTCTTTAAAAAGAATAAGTATCAGGTTCTCTGCTAACTTACAGATGGTTTTATAGATATTTGTCTTTGTGGGTGACTCCCCTGAATTCTGGCCATTTCCTATTCCATTTAGTGTTGCAGACACTAAGGAGTAGTTGTTAGAAATAGAGCCAGAGGATGATATTCCTGTGTTTCGATTTATTTATTGATATTTAAACATTTTTGATTTAGGAAATATGTTGAATGTACTTACAAAATCTTAAAATACATATGTAAACATGTATATGTTGTTAAATGTAAACTAGATTATAACTCCCAGTATTATTTTTTTGCTTTACAATAGATCATGATCTTTCCATATCAATATGTGTTTCTACCATATAGTTTAATTTTAATGGCTGCCTAGTATTTCATCAGTTATTTATTTAATTCCCAACACAGCTCGTTTTCCATTTCATTGTTATAAGAAATTTTGATGTTAGCAATCTGGTACATATATTTTTATGTTTTCCTTCTATCTCTATCATCATTTCTTAGAAATAGAATTGTTGGGTTAAAGGATAAAGACAATTAAAATTTCAGTATGTACTGCCAATTATTCCATGAGAGGTTCTGCCAATTTTTAGTTTCAGAGTTTGGTGAACGCTCATTTTTCCACACCTTCTCCATGACTGGTGTTAATTAAAAAAAATAATAGCTGATCCTTACTATAGCACTTATGTGTTATGCACAGCTCTGAGTGCTTTCCACATTTTTATTTAATGCTCCATCAATAGTATGAGATAGATAACTGTTGTTATCCCAATTTTACAGGTCGGGGAGGCACAGAGAGAGTGGTAAATTACTAAAGTCGCAAAGCTGATAAGGGACAGAGCCAGGATACTGGTTTGGTTCTAGGGTTTGCCCTTTAAACACAAAGTTATAATGCCTGTTCGTTTTTTGTTTCATTTTTAAAAATTTAACGTGATTTATCTGATATTTAAAATTATTTTTACGTTTTATTGAGGTAGTCACAACATAAAATTTATCATTTAAAAGTATATTTTAAAGTAATTCAGTCATTTTAAATATATTTAATATGCTGTGCAACTGTTACCACTGACTGTCGTCTAATTACAGAGCATTTTCTTTACTCAAAAAGAAATTTTCATACCTATTTACAGTCGGTCCCAATACTCTGGCAACCACATACAGACTTTGTGTCTTTATGGACTTACCTGTTCTGGCATTTTATATAAATGGACTCATATAGTATGTGGCCTTTTGTGTCTGGCTTCTTCCACTTAACATATACTTTGAAGATTCTTATGTATTATTTTATCTGATTTTAAAGGTAATACAAGTTCATTGTAAAACTCAAAGAATTCAGAAAAATACAGGATTAAAGAAGAAAAGTTAAATTCTACCAAGAGATAACTGTGGTTCATATTTTGGTATATATCCCTTCCAGATTTTTTTGTTAAGTATTAAAAAAAATAAGGTGTATTATACATTTTTGAAAATATGCCTTTTTTAAAAAAACAATTTATCATGTCAGGAAATGTGGAGATTCATCATTTTTTTTTAAATAACGGCAGTATCACAGATTTAGTGTATGGGTCTGTGAGAAGAAAACACACAGATTTACCCAGCTTGTCAGAAATAGGAGTAAGGGAGAGAGTATTGCAGTTCAAGATCTTTGGTTAGGGCTGGATAGAGGTAGAAAGAACTTGAGTACATTTAATACCCAGCTAGGGATCTAGGTCCTTTTTTCTTTCTGTCCCTTCAGTAGATGGGACACATTGTGTCTCGACACAATGGCATTTAGAACTGAAGTGGGTGTTGGGATGGAGAACTGACAGCATCAAAGTGGCATTTAACAGAGGTTAGTTTGGCAGTAGTATGTAGAACGGGATGAAAAGTATTGGAGTTAGACAAGTGTGTGGCATATGTGAAATTTCTCTCGTTAAATATAGCTTAGAGAAGCTGTAGTCATCTCTGCTGTTAGTGCTTTTTAATATTAATGTAAACTGCCTTTGGTTGTGTGTCATGAAATATCAAATATAGTTTATTTTCCCCCTCATATCTTTATAGTAGGAGATAACTAATATATTATGGTTAATTTAGTAAACAAGGTGAAGGGAATTTGATTTCTAATTCATCTCATTTGTTGGGACTGAAGTCAACATTTACTAAACCTATCATTTGACTTTACCCTGAAATGTATTTTCAGTGATTTGTGTCATTAAGGGTGTCCCTCAGATTGGTCTGGAGAAAGAAAATAAATAAATCTTTGTTACATACTCATTTGTTCTAGGCACTGTTGCTTTTTAGTACATGTCTAGTCTTTATAATATCTAGGGAAGGTACTATTATTCTAAAAGGTGAAGAACTAACATGTATGTGAACATGGCCCTGACTGACCCCCATACTAATGCTGTGTTCATCATGTTCCAAACTGTCTCTGGAGTTGTGTTAGAAATCACATTGAGTTTTGTCCCCCAATTAAATATAAACATATACAAAGAGGAAGAAATCATCCCTTGTTCAACTGATGTAAACACAATCCCTCTTACTATTTTTGTTTTTCCCTTTCTGAATTTTCTTATATGTGCTTTTTATATACCATACAATCATAGTGCATGTGTTATATTTTGTCTTGTTTTTCCACTTGACATTCATCAGTCTTTTTCCTTATTGCCACATAAAATATACACAGTCTTTTAAGTAGGTGTATAATATTCCGTGACTACCACACCATTTCCTGGTGTGTGGGATATTTTAGATGTTTAAATATTTTAAATATACTTTCAGTGTAGAGATTGTAGACCTGTTTCATAGACAGTTTTGGATGCAGAATCAGGGACAAGGTTGGCTTGTTTTAGAAGTGAAACCATCCAGCAGAGGTCCTGCCAGGTTGGATTGGTGTGCTTTTCTTAAAAAGAGATTTCCCAAATACTACTAACGTGTAGACAGTGAGTATAAACCCATTGAAACTGGGTTATTTTTAAGAACAAGGTGAAAAGTTCAAACATGTCTTATGGGGAGTCAATAAGAAATCATCTAGAGATAAACTAAAGATTTTACATGTTGGTAAGTTTTGTTGGTAAGCCTTAATTTATAGGACTTTGCCCAGCATGCTCTGAAGACTGGAATGGCACTGGCAAAAGCAGATGAGATGTCTTTAAGAAGGTTGGGGAAAACCCAGTTAGAAGGCTGCAGTGGTGGGAGTGGATGAGACTGCTGAGAGAGAAGAAATAAGATGAGATGCTATTGGGATGGCTGAAGGCAGAACATTTTTATATATAGTAGGAGCCTCCTTGTCTTGATGCCTATAAGATTCTGGTATTTGGTTAATCAAGAAAGTTATTTAAAGTGGGGAGTCACAAAAATGATTCATAAATGCATGTAGTGTTTTAACTTAAAACCATAAATTTATTAAACAACATTTTCAGTGAAGGCCCCCAATTTTTCTTTGAGAATAGTTGGAATTTCCCCAATCTTGAATAAACCACATCTCTAATACATTGATTACAAATTCGGTTTTAATATCTTTAAAAAGGAACTGAAAGACTTGTGGATTCGAATTCTAGATTTTTGCACCTGATGCAACAGCGATTTTTAAAACCAACTCACATTTCTTAAGTCTTTCATAGCATTCTTTCATAGAATTCTTAGGTATGATAATTAGGTTTGAATTCTTCATATATTTTTGATATTAGCCACTTATTGGAGGTTTTGTTTGCAAATATATTCTCCCATTCAGTTGGTTGCCTCTTTATTTTGTTGATGGTTTCTTTTGCTGTGTAGAAACTTTTGAGTTTAATATAGTCCTAGTTTTTATTTTTGCTTTTATTTCCCTTGCCTTTGAGGTCAAATTCATAAAATCCTCTCTAAATCCAGGGTCCATGAGTTTAGTACCTATATTTTCTTGTACCTATGTTTTCTTTCATAGCATTCATTTTATGAAATGTTGAAACCACATATAGTAACAAATGCATTTGGCATGCACAGGCTAGATGACATCTATAACTGACCCTTGAAGCACAAGAGCAACTTTCCTGGTTGAAGCTCAGAAACTCAAGACTGTTCTAGAGAGTGACCTTGAGGTAGAGAGTAACCTTGAGGATACATTGTATCATGGGCATTGGCTGATCTGTTTTACAGAGAACAGCACACTTTGGTTAATCTGGAGAGTTCATTTGGAGATAAGTTCTAAGAGTGCTGTGCTGGTGGTTTTATTCAAAATCATCTGGCTTTTGAAAATAATTGCTAAGTGGTACATTTAAGTTTAATCTCTATTCTTTTCTCAAAGATGATGTTCCCATTGTATCTTATTTTAATTTTTAAAAAACTTGAAACCAGTAAAATTTATTTGAGCCTGGAAATGGCTTTCAACATTGTAAAAAAAAAAAAAAAAAAAGTGAGTAAATGATATGTTGTCAGAGAGTTGGGGGTATAATCAAGATGATTAGGTTGGAAGGGGAGGCCAGGAGTATCAACTGCTGTAGAAGGGTCAAGAAAAGACTTGGAAGATTGGGAAAAAAGCTATCAGATCTTTAGAAAAGAGTTTTATTAGGAAGCAGGGGGAAGACAGGATTGCTGGAGGTTAAGGCATTATTAAAGGTGGGGCACCCACTCAGAGCAAGTACTAGACATAAACTTGGAGGCAATATATTTAGGTCATTCTGTTGAAATGAAAAATAGCTGTGATAAAGTGCAGAGACTCATTTTCTTTATAGTGTTTGTGTTAGAGAATTAAATGTAAAGTCCTTGGTTTCTTCTTTTATAGTGGCTCTCAATGGGGGCTGGGGACTGATTTTGCACTTCAGGGGACATTTGGTAATGTCTGAAGATGTCTGTTGCTCTAGCAGTGCTACCTACCGACATCTAGTGGGTCGAGGCCAGGGATGTTTGCTAAACATCCTTCCGTGCACAGGGTAGATCTCTACAACAAAGAATTATTTAACCTAGAATGTCAATAGTGCCAAGGTTGAAAAGCCCTGAGTTTGATCTTAACATCTTATTCACTCTTGGCTTGCCATAAATGTTAGCTAAGTCGTAAGATCCCCAAAACTACCTTCTGTTTGCAATGGAAGGGAAAGTAGAAAAGTCGTTATTGTTCTGGAGGGCTAATGGGTCTCACTTTGAACTGCAGGCTGACCCTAGTTAGTGCTGCACAAAAGTTGGGGATTTTGGCCTCTCAAGTTCATAGTAAGTAGAGTTCCTTTTCATAGTGTGTATTGTTTCCCAGCTTTGAAATGTTAATGAAAATTGAGACAAATTTTACATTTAGATAATTGTGTGATGGGCAGATTTGCAACAAGAGCAAAATATTTTCTTTTTGAGCTACTCTCCTGAGGGCTTCTTTGTGTAAAATATTTCTGTTTGGAAAACTGTTTTTAGGGCCTCCGTAATGGCTCATTCATTTTGCTGAACTTCCATCTTGGACTCAGGAAGGCAGGTGTGTAATCATCATCATCATTGACAGGTAGTAGAGTACCCTCTTGACACCTGGTACTGTACAGAATACTTGAAAAGAAATAACATTCAGAAGATGATCCCAAAATAGAATTCCTCTGTACTGAGTTTGAGCTAAGACAGTGGTTCTCAAATTTGTGAGGAGTCAGAGCACCAGGAAGTCATGATGCTCTTGAAAAATTAATTTTATCATGTGGACTATGATGTAGCATAAAATTATTTCAGACTTTTGCTTAGAAATATTTAATTAAATTTACATGCAATCAGGATTGTGTTTATTGTGTTTAATTACATGTGTCAATGATCTGGCTAGTAGTGGCTTAAATGATAAGACCTTTCTTTATGTGTTTGTTTATTATAATAGTAAGTCTGTAGCGATGAAATCCACAATAAGTATGGTGATTCCATAGTTCTTTTCTCTTTCCAGATTCTTACTGCTGTCTTTTTGGTCTGCCATCTTTATTTTTATTTCTTTATTTTTATTTTTAATTTTTTTCTTTTAATAATTTTTTATTTTGAATTACAATTGATGTACAATAACATATTAGTTTAAGGTGTACATCATAGTGATTAGGTATTTATAAAACTTACAAAGTGATCATCCTGATAAATCTAGTACCCAGACATAATTATTATAATATTATCCACTGTATACTCTATGCTATACTTTACATCCCTGTGATTATTTTACAACTACCAATTTGTACTTCTTAATCCCTTCCCCCTTTTCACCCACCCCAACCCAGACCCCTCCCATCTGGCAACCATCAAAGTGTTCTCTGTATCTATGAGTTTGTTTCTGTTTTGTTTGTTCCTTTATTTTTATTTTTAGATTCCACGTGTAAGTGATATCATGTGGTATTTGTCTTTCTTTGTCTGACTTATTTCACTTAGCATAATACCCTCTAGGTCCATTTATGTTGTTGCAGATAGCAAGATTTCATTCTTTTTTATTGATGAGTAATAGGCCATGGTGTGTATATATATATATATATACCACTCCCTTATCCATTAATGTATTGATGGACACTTAGGTTGTTTCCATATCTTGGGTATTGTAAATTATTCTGCAATGAACATATGGATGCATATGTCTTTTTGAATTAGTGTTTTGAGGTTCTTTGGATAAGTACCTGGAAGTGGAATTTCTGAGTTCTTCTGTATTTCTTGTTAAGCCTTTTTTTTAAAGTCTATTTTGTCTGGTAAGTAAGAAGGAGAGAATAGATTCAAAGTAGGCTGTTAGTAGTGACTGCCACAGTAATGAAACATTTAAAAATAAATATATCCATGAGTGTGGGGCATTCGTGATGGTGTGTTTTTATAAAATACTGTTGGAATTTTTCTGTTCATATTCTTTATATTCATTGAAAAGTTTTGTTGATAGCTAGCAAGGAAGTAATGTAAGATATTGAAAGTTTAAGACATGTAAGTGAAGAAAACTTAAAATGAGAAAATTCTTGCCATTGACTTTCCCTTGCAAATGAGAAAATGAAACTTATTTTAATGAAGGCACACTCTAGTCTAGGGCCCCAGTTTCCCTATGGAATGTGGTTTGGGAATCACTGATACTAATATTTGTGTGTACCATTAAATGACGTGTGTCTCTGCTTTCATTAATACTGTTTCCCTAGATAAGAACATTCTCTTTTCTCCTATCACTCTTGATATGATTCACATGTTGTGGGCAATTAAAACATTCTTTATTTTAAAATGTATTTTTTGAATTTTGTATAATGATTCTATATTAGTCTTATAAAATCAGAAAAAAGGGTCTTAATTTTCAAGGTCAGTGAAAGTCTTGCCATCTTTGACCCTGTACCCTATGCTTCAAATCTATTTTTATCTTCTTGAAATTCCTAGAAATTATAGCTTGTACGACACAATCCTTCTCTTAATTATGGACTATATTGAATTCACCACTAATTGTTCCATATGTTAGCAAGATCATAAGCTCCCTCTTATGTGTTTTTCTGTGTCCCAGATTATTGGCGTAGGATTAGATATATAGTAGATACTTAGCTGCTTCTGATCAACTAAATAATCATATTTAACACATCAACACACATGAAAATAACATGGATTTGATAGCAAGGTATGCATAAAGTAAAACATGACTAATCAGTGTAATCAGAATTTCATGACTTTCATCCTTTCCTATTAATATAGGACCCCTAGCTACCCCGGATTATCTCCCTCTCATGTTTATTCTTGTATTCACCAAAGGGTGTTTCATGTGTGGGCTCATTAATGTATTTTGGCCACTACCACATGGCACATCTTCTTCTTCTTGTTATGTTTGCTGCCTCGTAGTTGAATAGTGGTACCTTCCTTTAGATATCAGAAATAGTTGTGTGCCTGATACTGTCCTCTTGGTCTTGTGCTCCAGGTGTGCTGCTGATACACTGCGGCTATTGATGTGTCCCAGCCCCTTTTCTCTCCTGTTGTTATATCTTGTTATGTGGGCATCAAAGCAGAGCTCTTTATGTCTTGTTGCTTCTCTATCATGATGGGGCCTTTGGGGCTGGGCTGTGGGAGCACCCCAAGTGAAAGACACTGCCCAGTGCTTAGGACACTACTCCCACACAAGGCTTTGCTTTTTGGGCCAAGCTTCTCTGCCTTACTTTAGTAAGGACAAGTATTCTCCCACATGCAAACAGGTAGTTGAGCAACCCTAGGCCTCCAGACACAGGTGAGTCCTAGTGGTGAGGATGGCTTAGGTTCTGGGTTGAATCCCATTTTATTTTTAAAATACAACAGGTTAAAGCATATTGTAACTCAAAGAATCTCAAGCCAAGGTAGCAAGTTGTAACTTAGAGCATAATCTTGACCAACAAACAAAACAAAAACTTTGCTTATTCTTGTTTTATATGTCTGATTGTTTTGAAACCCAGTGCGAACTTAAGGCTACAAAGAAAAGAGAGAAATGCACTGTTTTATTTCTGAAATTATGCAATTCTTACAATTGGTTAAGTTTGTAGTTGAGCCAAAGGTATTATACATTCCTATCCTCTTTTCCAGAGTGGTTCTTCATTAACATTTAGTTATCTTCCTTGGGTTTCAAGAAGTACATCAGACAGTAATTAGAAGCAAACCTATGTAAGTTCCCAGTAGGACAGAAGGTAGATGGAAAAAAGCAAACCTTACACTTTAGATTGAATCTCAAGAACTAATTCAAGTGATAAAACAAGAAAGGGATGACTAAGCAAAAATTGGGAGATGAGCAGAACCAAGAACATAAAGCCTGCATTGCCAAGGTGAAAGGAACTAAAAGATGGTCATCTGTGCCTGGAAGAGTTTGTAAAGCAGTGAGAACAACAATATAGGGATATTGGTTTCCTGTTGTTTTGAGTTTCTGCTCATGTCTTTTTTTTCATGTATGCTTAAACTTTAGAATAATTTAATTCTGGGTACTTGAGATCCATTTAAGAAAAAAGAAAAAAATTTTTGTAAGCTCTAGGTGTATAAAGTATGTCTACCAGCTCTAATGTAGTGTTTGGTTCAGAGTGGTTACTCGAATAAGCACTGTTGACTGTCAGTAGTATTTAGGTACTTCATGGCTATCTCTTTGGAGGGTAAGCTAAGAGTAGGAGTCCCAAAACACCATCGCAGAGCAGTGAGAACAAACGGGAAGAGAGAGGCAATGAAATGTCACCAGGATAGATGTCACTAGATACAGAAGTTCCTTGACCCAGTCCACTGAGGAGTCCTGCTTTGAAATCTAAAGGTGATAGACAAACAAGGATGAGGGATCACTAGAGAAATGCTCCCGAGATCGATCTGCTTGCTAAGACCTCATCTTGACCTGGAGCTGTAGGAAACCATATGGTCTTCCCAGTCTCTCGGGTGTTGAGTAGCAAGCAGTCATAAGCTAACTTAGCCCTCTTTGCTCTCAGACTCCTGTGTTCACCACTACACTGGGATGGGTTTCTAAAACAATCATTTGATTTTTTTGTTTGCATAAAGACATTTGTTTTAACTCTCATTTTCCATACAGAAGATGTGAAAATTTCTTTGTAGTGGTTTTTACCCAATTCCACATGATTGGCAGCTTTACTTAGTGTTATCTTGAAGCAATTTATTAGGTTTCTTAGAAAACTTAATTTGGTGCTTCCAGATCAAGACAGCCTTGGAGCAGGAGCAAATGACCACAGAATGCCAGCATTGTTGATTGGCTCTGCTTCCTATGGTAGGATAAAATTAAACTGGTCATTTAAAAATTTTAAGTCTAGTAAGATTTTGAATCTCTTTAATTTTGTACACATACATGCTCCATACATATTTATTGTATGAAATTTATATTTACTTTATAATTCTTTTATAATTAAAAGAGTTTGTCTATAGAGTGAATACTGATCACCCAGACTTTATTCTGAGTACCAAAAGAATTAAGATTCCTTTTAGTTCTTTTTTTTTTTTAATGCCTACAGTACCCAGTCTTTCTAGGTGGTCTCCCATCCAAGTACTAACCAGGCCCGACCTTGCTTAGCTTCTGAGATCAGACGAGATTAGGCGTGTTCAGGGTGGCATGGCCGTAGACTAGTTATTCTTTTTTTTTAAATATCTTTTTTGACTTCTGAAGTGATAACTGAAAGTGCTTAAACCCTTTTATCATATAATATTTTATATATAAAAAATAATACTCCTAAACAAAATATTGTTTGGTTTTTCATGGTTTTGTGCTTCGTATGAATGGCATCATTCTGGATGTGACTTACCTTTTCTTTTTTCTTTTTTTATTGAGGTTTAATTGATATATAACATTCTATTGGTGTCAGGTATACAACATAATGAATCAATATTTGTATACATTGTATAGTTATTCTTATTTGTTATCCTTCAAAGTAGCCATCACTAGAAAAATAATCTAAAAGGTTAAGTAAAACAGTAGTAAGAAGATTATTTTAAGATCTTGGGGGGGGTGAAATAGAAAAATTCTGTAGATTTACCTTTTGAAATTACTTGAAGTACTAATATTTTGAGTTTTATTTTGGTTTGAGTTACTATTAAGCATATTCTCATGGGGGAATCCTGAACATTTTATAACCTATAGAACTTGTGTTTTGTGTATTATGTCTTATTATTATACTTGTGAAAGAGATGCTTAACAATTTAAGGATTTTTAAAAAATTATTTACACATGTATATTTGGATACAGACAGACATATATATATATGAAACAATTTTTCCTCTTTTACAGAATTAAATGTGAGGGAGTCTGATGTAAGAGTTTGTGATGAATCATCATGTAAATATGGAGGAGTTTGTAAAGAAGAAGGAGATGGGTTGAAATGTGCATGTCAATTTCAGGTGAGGAAACCCAACTTATTTTGAAAAATTTTACATTTCTCATATTATATAATTCTACATTTTTCAAATTAAGACACTTAAAACACCCTGAATCCCATAAAGAAGTTGAGTTCACAGCCCACTAGTTCTTTTTCTGTCTGGTGAAGTACTGTTATTTGTACCTTTTTCCATGCCTCTTTGCTTGAACTTAGAGGTCAGACTAGCAATAATAGATGTGAAAATACTGAAAAACATATTAAAGTTCTTATTCAAATGTAAGGTATAATTGCCACTGTAAAGAAATAAGGTGCAAGGTGCAGTAGCTTTTCTTATTTAAAATGTTGACTTTTTCCCCCTTCTCTATCTTTCCCTTTCATTGTTATTTTCTGCTGTCCCATCCTTTTAGGCCACAGAACATGACTGACTTGGTGCCTCTTTGTTTTTCAGGTACTGTTTTAGTTGTGATTCTGTTGTCTAAAAAGAAGTCAAAAGAAGAGAAGCAGAATGTGTGCTGCATTCAGTTCTTCCTTTTTGTTCATTGTCTGTGATTGAATTATAGTGTGGCTTTAGAATGTTGCTCACAAGGTGGTCCCTGATTCAGGATTTGAGATGAGACAAAGAAAGAACTAGACATTTTTTCCACTCACGATCCTGTTTTAATCATACCCACCATTTGAATTTTAAGGGAAGGAAAGGGTACAGAGATCAGGGATAAAGCATAAGAGAGTCAGTAAACTTCAGCCAAGTTTCTGTATGATCCATCTGAAAAGAGAAGGCATATTTCTTACCCTTCCTTATGATATTGTAATGAGAATCAAAATCAGAAAGAGAGCTTACATCTGAAACCTCTGCAAAATATGAACTATCATATTGTTTATTTTTATTAAAAGAAATGACGAGTGTAGGTATGCTATTGTCAGAGAGGTTCTTCATGGTCAAAACAGGCTTTACAATCCATTATATATTTACAAAACCACCTTTGATATGGCTAGCTGATCTTGTGCTCATCCCTACATGGTTACTCATGCAATAGTCTGGCCAGTATGTTGTGTCTGGCTGCCCTGTTTCGTCCCCCAAACCCTTTTAACAGAGATGGTAACTAAAGTGGGCTTCTTTCCTTAGAAGGTGTTGGTATGCAGTATATACCAAGCCCTCATCAAGTTTTACTTTCTGTTTTTTTATGTTAGGTAATTCTTATTGATCTATTTTCAAGTTATATCAGTAAATCATTTCTTCTGTCATGTCCATTCTTCTCATCCAGTGAGTTTTTTAACTTCAAATGTTTTATTGCTAGAGTTTATAGTTACTATTTGTCTGGTATTATAGTCTTTTCATTCATCATTGTAAGTATGTTTTCCATGAGCACAGATATTATTGTTGCTTTAAAATCATTGTTAGCTAATTTAAACATCTGAGACATCTCAGGGATCATCTCTGTTGGTCTTTTCATTTTTAGAATAGATTGTGTTTTCTGTTTTCTTTTTTTAACCTTTGATATTAGAGTTATTTTGAATTTATTCTACATGTTGTGAATGATAGATAAGTTTTAGAGTGTTTGAATTCTGTTTTGTTACTCTGGAGAGTATTGTCATTTTCAAAACATTGGCTGAACTCAATGGTAAACTGTCTTCCCTTTTGTGGCAGCAACACAAATATCAGTTCATTTCTTTTTGCCTTAGCTGGGCTATTTGGCATCTGCCCATGAATAGTTCGGAAGTTAGCCAGAAATTTGGTCCGAATTTATACCCAGAATCTGGAAGTTCCCACTGAGACTCTCCTTTTTGGGCTTTTCTCTTTCCTTCCCAATGGCCCTGGTGGCCCTGAACTCCTCCTTCCTCCGGTTCTTCAACCCGGAAATATTACAGGTTAATTAGTATTTTGGCCACCCTGTGCCAGGAAGCCTGGGACTGTTCCCCTCTTCCAACTGTCTTCTATTTCCTTCGGTTAAATTTCTTGATGTGGAATTATTGGGTCAGTGGGATGCTCATGTGCAGATTAATGTTCTCACCAGTAAGACTATATTAGACTGTTTGTTTCCTCTCAGCCTGTTGGTAATGGATTTTGTCATGCCTTTTAAATTCTGTAAATCTGAAAAGCAAAAATATTTTTTTAAATTTGCATTTGATTACCAGAGATATTGAAAATGTTTCGTACATTATTGGCTACTTTTTTATGAATTAATATTTCATATTCTTTGCCTGTTTTTGGAGTATTTTCTTTTTCCTTATGTTGATTTGTAGAGATGTATGTGTATATGTATGTGTTATACATGATATACAGTACATGTATATGTATATGTATGTGTTATACATGATGTACAGTACATTATTTGAGTACTATGTTGAGCATTTATATTCATTAACTGTCCTAAATATTTTATATATACTATATATGTTTATAAAATTCATAAAATCTCATGAGAATCTATGATATGTGTACTATTTTGATATTTTTAAAATAATAATATATTCCCATAGTAAACAACTTGAACAGTATTATAAGAATATATATAATATAATGAAAAAAATGTCTTCCTTGCACTCCATACTACCAATTGCTCGTTTCAGAGGCAACATCTGTTATTTCTTATATTTCCTTCTAGAAATATTCTGCATATTATACAGACATACATGTGTTTAATTTCCCTTTTAAATACTGTCATGTAATAGAATTTACCTTAGAGATGGTTCCTTTTGAGTTTATATAGATTACAAAAAAGAATTTTGTATTTAAAAAAAATTATCCTAGTGTCATTTTAATTTTTTTGATATAAAGTTTAAAATTTTCACATCATATTTATGTCTTTGTCCTTATGATTCTGCTTTTTATTCTTTGAAAGTCTTTCCTTGCGACTCTTAAGATTACAAAGAAATAGCAATTTTGACCTTTTAAAACGTACTTGAACAGCTAGAAACCCTGTCATGTTCTGACTCCCTTGCATTCTTACCTTGTGGCAAAGCAGGAAAGGGAAATAAAAGTTAGAGGAGTTGAGATCAGTAGACATTTCTCTAGTGCGTATTTGGTGCTAGTTGCTTGGCTAGCTGCCGAGGATATAAAGATGTTTAAAGGTAAGTCCTTTGCCTTGTAGGAGCAACTGCCTAAGGGCTTACAGCATGATTTGATCCTACTGCTGAGTGAACCTTCTTTTGACAACTTTGCTCTCTTATAAGCTTATAAAGGTTTTTGCCAGTTTAAGAACAATGGCCTCATCATAAGCCCATTAAACATCAGGATGCTTTAGCAATATCTTTCAATTCATTTTAAAATTTTGCTTATAATTCAGCATGCTTTCAGTGTTAATATAAGCTTTCTGGGATGTAATTTTAACATTTTAACAAATAACAAGATTTTAAATACAGTCTAAAATTATTTTTTTCAGTCTGCGAATAAGAGCTATTATATCTTGCCACATTATATAAACAAAGCTACTTTTGTTAATTTTTTACAAAGAAAAATGATCAGTATTGCATCTTTCCATTAAAAATGAGGGTAATATACAAAGAGGTACCTATAACTTTTTTCCTGTTTTCTTTCTTTCTCTTTGTTCTTTTATGTCTCTGGACTATTATATGTCTTTCTTCTTGTATTTATCAGTGTCTACTCTCATTAGGTCTGTGTGTGTGTGGAGAGAGAGAGAGAGAGAGAAAGAGAGAGAGATAGGGATAGAGATTAGTTGGTTGGTTCTTTGGTTCGTTGGTTGGTTGATTGATTGATTATGGGGGCTGAGAAGTCCCACAGTCTGCTCTCTGCAAGCTGGAGGCCCAGGAGAGTTGGTGGTGTAGTTCCAGTTCAAGTCTGAAGGTTGAGAATCAGGTGAGCTGATGATGTTAAGTCCCAGTCTGAGTCTGAAGGCCAGTGAACTAGGAGAAGACCATTGTTTCAGTTCAAAAGTTAGGCCGAGAGTGAATTAATTCTTCCCTCCTTCACCTTTTCATTCTATTCAGACCCTAAAGGGATTGGATGGTACTAGCCACATTGGGGAGGTCACTTACTCAGTTTACTGATTCAAATGCTAATCTCATCCAGAAACACCCTCAGAGACACATCTAGAAATAATGTTTAATCTGGGCACCCTGGGGTCCAGTCAAGTTGATTCATTAAGTTATCCATCCTAGCCTCTTTTCCTTATTTAGCACATTCAGCACTGTTATTGATACACAGTAGGTACACAGTAAGTATCTCCAGAGTTGTACACTACTGCACCTTTAAAAACTACTTCAAATTACATTCTTTCAGCTAAAGAGAAGATATAGAGGAGTTCTTTCGCCCAGCAAGGGTGGCAGTAGAGAGGATGGAGACTTTAGATTAGAGTCAGTATCTTAGGTTAAAGTCAGTGCCTAAATCAGGAGTTGCATGTTGTGAAAATCGCCCAGATCCCTTAATTTGCCCATAGTATAATGAGAGGTCCTTAAGAGAGACTCCCTGGAAACAGACTGACCAAGGGACAGCAGCAGGGCTACTTTTCTCATCTCATGCTCCCTCTCAGGTATGTGCTTGTTAGGTAGGATTTCAGGGACATTGCCTGGACTATTTTAAGCTTCCTGCTCACTACTGCCAAGTGGCACATGATTTGAGTGTGTAGTGGTTAGAGTACTCACTTATAATGGATTGTGGCTCTTCTGCTTGTTAGCTATGACCCCGGGATAATTACTTAAAACTTAGAAATTATCACATTACCAAAAGTAGCTAATGTTTATTGACAATTTACCATGGCTAGATATAAATGCTAAAGGTGAATTTCCCTTAATCCTCATAACAACTTTATTAGTTGATACTATTATAATTACCATTTTACAGATTGAGAAAATGGCACTGATACTAACCCAGAGTCATATGGGTGGTGGACCCAGGACTTGAACTGAGCATTCACTTCTGAGCCCAAGTCTCAGCACTAAGTCATGTGCCTCACGAGATTGTTATATTTAAGTTAGATAGGACAATGGAAGTCGTAGCCACTGTTTACTACATAGAAACTCTTGAATAATGTTCGCTATTATCTTAGAGATTCTCAGCCATACTAGACTTAATGACTCTTTTTTTATAACCAACAATTAGTATTCATAGTTTTTACTATTCTTTAATGAAATTTGTAGAATATGTAACCTATGTAAACATATAATTAAAAAAATATGATGTATAATTGCAATGTAAAGGAGAAATAAAAATAATATATAGTAAATTAAATCATTTTACTATAAATTATTCAAAATATAAATGCTTGGGGATGATTACACTAGAAGACAATATGGTAGATGCTTATTATATCTACTTATAATGAATATTTGGATTTAATAAAGATTAGCACAATTTCATACCAGAAATATTTAAAAACAAAGAAGTAGAGGTATGGTGGATGCTAGAATAAAAACTATTTTTAGGATGTGTTATAACATAGCAGGCTTATTTGTATATGGTAAATGTTACCATAGTTTCTACACGAATGACTGGAGAAGCATTCAAAAATTGTGTGGTATGTATATGTTTGTTGTGTAGAACTGTCCTTCCCTTTGTAGGACATCTAGCATCCTTTACAGGACTCTTGAAATCTACTCGTAGATATAGCTGCATAACTTACAGTTTTGTTCTGTCGTTTCTGAAAAACAATTCAGTATTTGGTTAGAAGCGGGATAAGACTAGTCTGAATTGGTTCTGCAGTTACAACAATATTTAATTTATGTTGGGATTTTAAATGACATTAAAGGTTGAATAGCCCATAGACTTATTGCTTGATATCTTGGAGTTTATGGTCTCCTCTGCTAATTATGCATTGTATAATTACAGAGTAACATATTGACTCATGCAGAGTTATTGTATACATTTTAGAGAAAGAGAATCAAGGAATGTGATCCATGAAAAATTGAGCAATATAGATACACTTTCCTAAAGTAAAATTTTAATTTTAATTAATTTGATGTAGGTGTGCTAATAATATATAGCAAGTTAACTTGGTTATGTAATATTCTATTGGAAATTGTTTTTACTAGTGCTTGACCTATGATAACATGTTATATTTATGGTTCATAAAGTAAATCAACCATTTAAATGATAAAAGTAAATCTTATTCATTGGAGAAAAATTGAGAAATAGAGAAAATCATGTAACTAAAAAACCATGACAAGTAATGTGAAAAATTAATTGATGTTTTAGTCCAAGATTTAATTTCTGCATATTTGAAATCTAAATAATTGAGATTTTATATGTAATTTATTTTTTGCTGTATTTTTATATTGTTTTTTTTTTAATTTGCATTTAGTTTTGTGGACTAAATAATACTTTTAAAAATGGCACAAAATTCTCAAAAGTTATATATGTGGCATTATTGTCTGATTTTCACCTAATATCATGTTATCTTTTCCTGTCACACAGTGTTCTTTTACAAGGTAATTCTCAATGGCTACAATATTAATTTCTTGAACAGATAGAACATGCTTGTTGGATATTTAGTTGTTTCTATATTTTTGATATTAATAAATTTCTGTTTGAAATGATTGTAATAAATTTTTGTCTACAATAATTTCTTTCAAATAGATACCTAAATAAGTAATTCTGAATCAAAAACTACTTTCCTTTTCAGGACTCTTGAAATCTACTGCTAAATTATGTTCTTGAAAGGCTAAACCATGGATGAACCTAGAAGTTATTATGCTAAGTGAAATAAGACAGAGAAAGGCAAATACCATATGATTTCACTTATATGTGGAGTCTAAAAAACAAAGTAAATGAACAAACAAAACAACAAACTCGTAGATACAGAGAACAAACTGATACTTGCCATATGGGACAGGGGTTTGAGGCTGGGTGAAAAAAGGTAAAGGGATTAAGTAGTACAAATTGGCAGTCTCATAATTGTCACAGCGATGTAAAGTACAGCATAAGGAATACAATCAGTAATATTGTAATAACTATGTATGGTTGTCAGGTGGGTACTAGACTTATGGGGGGGTCACTTTGTAAGGTATATAAATGTCTAACCTTTATGTTGTACACCTGAAACTAATATAATATTGAATATCAGCTGTAATTGAAAAAAATATTTTTAATTGTTGAACCAATTTAGGTTACCACAACAGGCATATACGCCCACCAAATTGAAATTTTTGTTTGTTTAATAGCCAATTTTATAAACTAAAAGTAGCATCTCATTTTAGTGTACAACTCTGATTACTTGTGAAGGTTAGCATTTTTAATATATTGGCCATTTGTAATTTTTCTGTAAATTTGCCTTTTGTCTATTTTAAAAATTAATTTGTATTATCTTTTTTAATAATGATAACTTATGGCATATTATAATATTTTCTGCAGATTTTAAAACAAGTTTATGATCTTTTTGATATATAGAAGTTTTAAAGTTTTAAACCTACAGATCTGGTGTCATTTCTCAAACCTGTATCACCTTTACTAAATATATTTTAACTTTTTTTTTCTATTTGTATGGCTCTGTAACAAGATTGTAAGGTCTCTGAGAACAGAGATCATGTATTTCTTTGTGTCTTCTATAGCATTTACCTTGGGACTTTGTGTACTAGAGGTATTGAATAAGTGGATTTTGATCATAATAAAATGACATTTCGTAATTAGTACTTTTGACAAACATTTTCAAGAATTTCCTCTTATGTTATCTCACTGGATCTCTATAGCAAGTGAAGGAAGTAGATAGGATAGGGATTTTCATTCTCATTTTTATGGCTACTTGATAGTTATTTTCATTGTGAACGTGGAAAATGGTGTGAAAAAACAGTATAACTTTCCTTTTATAAAACCAAATAAAAGAACGAGCTCTTCTGTAGTAGAAGTATGTCATAATACTATGGTAGTGCATTCATGAATATGAAATAAAGCTATTAATATTCATGCCTAGTTCTGAGAATTTATTTTTGTTTCTTTCGCAGTGCCATACAAATTACATTCCTGTCTGTGGATCAAATGGGGACACTTATCAAAATGAATGCTTTCTCAGAAGGGCTGCTTGTAAGCACCAGAAAGAGATAACAGTAGTAGCAAGAGGGCCGTGCTACTCTGGTACGTGCGATATTCTTCTGAATAAATGTTAGAAGTGGTTCCATCATAGCATCTAAAAGGAAATTAACCAGTTAGAGGTGTAATCCCAGAACCACTGTATGGGTTGGCGGTGGTTGTGTGGAGAATGGAGAACTCTTTTTCGTCTCCATTTCATGTTATTTTTTAACCCCTGGTGTCTTGTATTGACATGTTATTTCTCAGTATAGTTTTAATGCTTAATGCCTTTTTTTGTGGGGACTTTGCATTTCTTTTGCCTATAGTTTGACTATTAGAGTAAGATTTGGGGTGGGAAATGATTTGGACCCATTTTGTTGATTTTTATTTTTTGGTTAAGGTGAACGGGTGCCATCCCAGGATGTGTCTCTTCCCCAGCTCTTCTCTTTTTATATCTTTTCTTTGCCAACCCTTGTCACCCACCTCCTCCCAATTGTTTGTATTTACTTCCTTCTCTTTTCCTTTGTGAGTTGGCAGTTTTTTACTTGCATTTGTATTTGGGGACAGTGATGAGGGTGCAGTATTTAAAATAATTGTTTGAAGGTTAACAGTATAAGTTGAGACTATTCTTATATGATGTGCTCCCATTTCCTTTCTTCCTCTAAATTGAAGTGACCGTGCTCACAGATTTTATTGGGTGCTCCGATACATAAGTGCTTGATGGTTTGTGCGGTTGATCTCAAACTCTAGATTCACTAATATCACATGACTTAAAGCCACCACATTAAAAGGCAGAGTGGTAGATTGGAAAAAGTGCTTGTACCAGGGTTAAAAGACCTGCCTTTAACTCCAGTTCTTATTTACTGTATGCTTTAAGGTTGAGTTTAAGTCTTTTTTCTTCTGTGATATCTTTTTTTCCATGGCATCTCCTGGCAAAGTTTGTTCATACTTTGTGCATATCTCTATGTATATATCCTCTTGTATTTCACTTCCCCAACATATCTGTTTCCAGCCAGATCAGTCTTTTTTCAACAGGAGGGCAGTATGCCCTGCCTAGGGTGGTACATCATAATCCCAGGTTTGGGGTGGAGTTGTGTGGGAGAGGGAGTTGTATGTACATGGAAAGTAGAATCTACATGAAGAACTCAACCTCATTATCAGAGTAGTCACACAGTTACCCAGCAAAGGCTCTCTGGTCGACCTGCTGAGAAGCCAATACTATGACGTCAGCTTTTGAGAGAAGACAGGGCTTTATTGTGAGGTGGATTGGCAAGGAGACAGGAGACAAGGCTTGAATTTCTCTTCCTGATCAAAGGTTTGGGGTCAGGAAAGAATGGGCTGGTGGTATGTGGAAGTTCTGTCTGGCAGGCTTCAGCACTGGATTTTCCTCCATAACGGACCCTTTGCTTCTGAAAAGATTCCGGTGATGGAGTTCCTGTCAAGTCCCAGCACTTTGGTACCTTGGGGGAATGTGAAATGTTGCTTCCGGTGTTATTGAAGGTCAAAATTCCCTCCTCTGCACATGCTTCAGCTGCATAACTTACAGTTTTGTTCTGTCATTTCTGAAAAACAATTCACTATTTGGTTAGAAGCAGGATAAGACTAGTCTGAATTGGTTCTGCGGTTACAACAATATTTAATTTATGTTGGGATTTTAAATGACATTAAAGGTAAGTGTGAAATATTATACTTTTAAAAATTGGACATAGGTTGAAAAAAAGGCTGGGAGTAAGAATCTCATGCACTGTGACTGTCCTATTTATCAATTTATTCCTGGCATTTACCATGTTGTCTAGCACATAATATGTACCAGTCAATGTATGTGGAATAGAAGGAAAAAGGGAGTGTTTTCTAGGAAAATTTTGATCATCAAAACAATTTCAAATGAGTTCCCGTCTCCTCTCTTTTTTTCTATTCTTGTGTTCTTTCTCTTACTACTCAGAGAAGATACACTTCTTTTTTATAATTGATTAACTGAACTTGAATGTCATTTAAGACTTTCTATAAAATTCTGAGAAGATTTTGCAATGGGCACTACATAAAATATGTATTTTTTCAATTTCTCCTATTTCTGCCATATCTGGAAATGGGATGGTTGTCTGAAGGAGCTTGAAGGGAAGGGAACAGCATTGTTATGGGTATTGTCTCCCACTCTAGAGAACTATTTGAAGAACTGGAGTGGGTTTTCTAGGATATCCTCTCCCCGGGAAGTGCTGGATAAAGCATCAAGTTCTTCACTTGCCATCTCTGCTTTTTTTACTGCTGTGTGCTGCTGGTATTGCAGCAGAACTCTTATTTCAGTATGCTCTGTGCCATATGTTGGTTCTTTTAAGATGATAAAATAAATATTTTACATTCTTTATATTTTAGGCTGGCTCCTTGTTGGTAACTTTGAGGGAAGCTCTTTAATTTCTCTTGTAACATGTCTCCCACCTACATCTTGGTGAGATTCCTTCTGGTTAGGTTTCCTGGAGGATGTTAATTTCATCCATAATAGAGAACCTTGAGGTTCTTTGCTTCTGAACCTTGGGGCCTTTCTTAAATTCTGGCTTTGGATTTTTTCCCACATTTTTCATTAAGAAGATTTTTAGAGCAAGACCCAAAGCTCTCCCCCCCCCCTTTCTAATAAAAGCAGCTTATACATTATTCCTCTCAAGCTTTAACAAAATAAAATTTTTCTTCTACCTTTTAAGTGAGTTAATTAAAATATTTTCTATTTAGTCATTTACTTTACAATATTTATTGGTCTTTACTCTGTGCAAGGCGCCTGAATATTTTTTGAATGGGCTACAACAATGTATGAGGTGTAGATGATTATGTATCCAAGGAAGTTATATTTGGAAAAAGGCACAAAATAGATATATAAGAATAAACTGTTAGCTAACAAAGAAAAATGAGAAAAAGGCTACATGAGAATTGCTATCTCAGTTTGATTTTGATTAAGAAATTTTACTATTTAATGAGACAAAATTTCCAAGAAAAGTGTTCATATTTACTTTTTGTTTTTCTTCTTAGATAATGGCTCCGGATCTGGAGAAGGAGGTAAGTTTGAAGTACCCCTTAAAGGACGTTTCTTTTCTTTCACTTTTTTAGAAATAGCTTTATTGAGATAAAATTCCCATACCATACAGTTTGCCCATTTAAAGTGTAATTCAGTGGCTTTTAGTATATTCACATCTTGTACATTCATGACTCTGGTCGATTTTAGAACATTTTCACTATCCTAGAAAGAACCCTACATCCCATAGCCAACACCTCAACCCCTTGGCCCCCCTTAGCCCTGGCCTTCTTTGTTTGATGCAGTTATTTTTCACCAAAGGTTTGCTGTCAGACGAAGAGAAAATATCGCCTCCTGTTAAATTGAACTTGCACTAAAGTGCCCTCTCCTTAGTATCATCCCCACAGGTGATGTTAGCTTGGACCAGCGTATTTAGAACTCTCTTCCACCCCTTGTTTACAAATTTTGTTCATAAGGAATTTTCAAGATACCATATTAGAAAAACTCTAGAGTGAGTTGTGTACCTCAAAGAGAAGACTTTTAGAGCAACTCTAGTGGAATCTAGAGTTTAATTTGAACCATTGAAATTTTGCTGTTTGTTTTGTTTTATAAGTATATGAATTATTTCTCCTGTTTGAAAAATAATATTTGGTAATAGCATCCAACAAAATTTATTCTAAGTTATCAGAATTAAGAATGACTAATCTATTTCATAGTTTAATGAGACCGTAATTCTTAATGGGTATGCACTGTATACAGAATAACCTTTGAGGTACTATGGGAGTACACTAAAAGAAAACTTACTTGGTAAAAACCCACTTATACAAATTAAAACTACAGTTACAATTTTTTTAGCACTATTTGAAACCTTACTCCATACTTCTACATTTCGTGGAATCCTAGAATTTCAGAGTTGGTGGAGACTTTAACGATCACCTAGAGAGTAGAATAACTGCCCTGAAGAGGTTCAGGTATGACAGTTTCAGCTTTAAAAAAATGATTAAAGCTGTCCAACAATACAGTTTGATTTAAATGGACATGTTCAAGCAGAAACATCATGATCATGCGTGAAGGATCAGATCACAAGTTTTAGATCTTAGATCTGTAAAGCATTTTGAGATAATGTGGTATAGCCCCTGTGGTCAAATATTCACTTAGGAAACTGTCATTAAAGAATTAGAAGTTGTTCTCAAGATTTGCTTACATAGTACAAACACTGGATGGATGTCTTGCCCTACAGATGTAGGTTGACAATTTTTTTTTTTTAGGGAGTATGAGTTAGAAAGGCTGAGTGGTTTACTCAGATTAATACACAAATATTAATGAGCTTATGGTGGCTGTGTAATTTCTAGATCTCATGATGTTTCTGAGACCTTTAATAGAATTACTTAGGATTATGATCCCTGGAATCTATTTGGGAGTTCATAAGAATTTTGGGAAGATTTCTACTTAAAGTGTAGGTGGACACCAAAAATTGCAAGTTTGGAAGTATTACCAAATAGGCGTATTAGGTCTGTGTACTTGCCTTTTTACACCTTTTCCTACTGATTGATGCCCCCTGAATACGGTGTTCTTGCCCATACCAGACTGAGAAATTTCTTGAGTAGACTATAATCCCTGAACTGATCTCCCTGCCCAGTTTGAAATTATCAGGTTAGAGTTCACTCTAGGTGAGAGGAAGGGTTCCCTAAAATGTGAGACATGAGCTAAGCTGGAGGCTGGTGGTAAGCACTGTTTTTTGAGGTGGATCATAGGAGTGCCACACATTTCTGCATTGAGGGGATTTTTTGGCTGTGCAAAGTGGTAAAGCAGAAAAAGGGGCAAATTCTTTGTAAAGTGACCCCTTTTGGAAATTAAAAAAAAAACAACTGTAATTATCATTTTTATGCAGTTAGAAAGGCAGGTGTGAAACAGATGTGAGGAAAAGGTGATGATGGTTGTACTCTACTGTGTTTAATCACTTATTTGCTAACTAGCCTTGCATAGGCTATTTCATAGAGTAATCAAAATTTAGTAATGGACTAAAATTATTGCTCATGTTTCCCCCTCCCGCCTTAAGTAATGTTATATGGTAATTCTCTTTAAGGCAGTTAATTATTAAAACCTACCATGTTGTTTCTTTGTGCATAGGTTAAAAGATTTTTTTTTGCTAGCATCAATAATTGTTTTCCTCCCAGAATATGCTGTACTCAGTATTGGCAACATTTTTTAATAGATTTGGAAAGTGATTGTTTTCAAAAGCTTGGGTACATTTTCCCCAGAAATAGAATAATAGCTACTGAAAACATGAAGCATACTGGGAAAGGATCCCAACTTTTGGTTGAAAATTTAATTTTTCTTTTTAAACAGAAGAGGAAGGGTCAGGGGCAGAAGTTCACAGAAAACACTCCAAGTGTGGACCTTGCAAATATAAAGCTGAATGTGATGAAGATGCAGAAAATGTTGGGTGAGTTGATTGAGGACAAGGGATAAACTTGGAGGTTAATCATCAGCTTTATTATATTGCAGAAAGGTATTTAACCTGTTTCTATATATTTTTTGTTTGCCTTCTAAATGTTTTTGTTTAATGCTAGCCTGTTGACTTATCTCTTAAGATTAATATAATACTGTAGTCATTTAAGTCAGTTTAAGTGTTTTAAAATTTCTTTTTTAAGTGTTATAATTTAGAATGAGACCCCATTTATAACTTTTTTGGTTATACTTCTGCCTGTTTTTTCATTGATACTTTTATATATTTCATACCAAGGGCTAATTTTATTCACCAGAAATACTCTTATTCTGCATTATCCTACTATTATACTTTCAACTAGTTTTAATAGTAAAGTTTCTTTTTACACAAAAACTTCTTATATTTCAATACACTAAACAATCCAAAACTGTTTCAAAATTTTAGATAATAGTAAGCACATATTATACACTAAGTAAAACTTTTTTCTAGAAATCCCAGGTGCACAGACTGACGTTATGTTGTTTTATATTCTCATTCAAGTCCAGCCTTTAACTAAGGTAGGTTTTGTAGCTGTACAGCATTGTCTGTTTGTCCAATTTTCCATCCATTCCCTATAAAAAATGGTGATGCTTGGTGTAATAGTAACAATAACAACACATTCATGTTTTTTTTCCCTTTCATCAGGTTCCTGTTTATTCCCAGTCTCAACCTTCTTTCATTTTCCTGTGGTGCTTGCCTTTTGCATAGTTGATTCCAAAAGCTTTAAATGCTGACTTCAGGACTGTATAGCAAAAATGGATCTTCACTTTCTGAATTTCCCCTTAGTGCCTATTTTAAAACATTTATTTTATAGAGATTTGCTCTTTGCTCATACATATTTTCACTTTGTATTTTCCAGTCTTATGTTTTATTCAGCCTTAAACGCATATTTGAGCCTTTCACTGAACAGTATGTGTTTTAATTAGCATTCATGCCCAAAGTGATCACAGCATTTTTAGTATTAAGTAATGTTCAAAATTAGCTACTTAGATGGCACTTGGTAAAATTAATATCTGATAATTTACTTGTTATATATTTCAAATTAGGTGATAATTGGCAAAAGACCAGTAATTCAGTAAAAAGTGAATTCAGCATAACCTAAATTTGCTCTGTTTTTGCATGGTGGTCCTTGGGTTCATGGTGGTCCATGGACTGCCTCCATGAATTTCAATCAGAATGGTTTGATTTGGAAAAACATGTCTTCCAAAGTAGATATTAGTGTGTAGGACAAGAGAGAAATGAGCAATATGGACTTGCAGAGAACAGGTAATAGATGTTGTGTTCATTTCTCTCTTTGTAGTAATGATATGGCACAATCAAACACCATATTGTGTGTGTGTGTGCGTGTGAGTGTGTGTTTGTCGAGATTTAGTTCTTTTCAGTGTTTTTCCTCAGGACTGTTTTATAGTAGTGCTCAGAGTCAAAATAGCAGTCAGGATTGATTGGCTTGGTCTATTGATCTGTTTTTATTCCTTTGACAGCACCTCTATTCAGCCCTACTTTATACTTTTCTCTGCTGTCATTTTTTTATCCCTAAATTGAAAGAGATCTGTTGTTTAGAAGTAGAATAGATCTCACTTAGTCTCAGAGGCAGCCCCAAATATGACATCTATATGTGTAAAATACACATCTTTCTATGAACACCTCCTCATGAAATAATAGGTAGCCTGTGTACTAAATTCATTTTTTTGTGTGTGTTTGTCTTTTTATTTGAGAGCTTGTAGCCACTATTCTTGCAAATACGGGCTCCAAGCATAAGGGTGTGGACACAGACCAGGGGAGGGCTTACCAGTAGTAAAGAGCATGCAGGCTAAGGAGCACATGGACTGGGGCAGGCAGCCATATCCAGGCCAGGAAATTAATGCAATAACAGGAAGACATTAAAGAAGCAGTTAGTACCTTTACCTAGACAATAAGTGAGTAAGCTAAAATGGTTGATCCTAATGTGGAAGGAGATAAAGGAAAATATTAGGAGCATCCAATCTTATAGTCTATAAAACGTTTATTATTGATTGCGGGTTGGGTTTAACAATTTAAATGTATCTCAATGGTTCTTGTAATTAAAAAATTTTTTTTACATGGGCCATAGTACCAAGAAAGCTATACAAAAGATATGTAACTCCTTCAAGGCACCTTCTGTGTCTCTATGGTTGTCACCAGGTAAATAGTACTGTGCTTGTCTAAGGATAATTTTGACGCCGCTAGCTAGATCTTTATGTAGAGAAAAGTGAGAGACGCTAAAATGTGGCATCAGTTATTAAACCTTGATTCTTATAGAAAAGCCTATTATTGATTATTATATAGTTTTTTTATTAAAAGATAAAATTTGAATTATTAAATCCAAAAGGTCTTAGAAACCAAGTACTCATAGTATACTTAATTATTATAAATTCTATCAGAATCAGATTAGTGGGATCTTAAACTTTATCTTCTAGTCTAATCCTCTCCCTTTACATATGAGAAAACTTGAGGACTAATGTCAGAGGGTTTTTTGAGGTGGATTCTCCTAAGTTTTAGTACCGTTTTTCTTATCATCTGCCTGCCTGTATTTCTCTTTTTTATACCTAGAAGGAAAGCTGTTATCTTTTTCCTATGTCATGGACTGTTTGATGACTTTTTGAAAGTGCCCTCTTCTGCAGCCTGTTCCCAACTGTGAATTCTTTACTTCTTTATCATCTTCTGGTGATACTCTGAGTACTGGGTGCTTTTAAATCCTTTGTTTAGTTTTTATCTAGACTAGCACGTGCCAGTTTATTCGTTTTATTAGTGACTTTCAGACTTTTTTGACCACAACTTCATGTAAGAAATACATTTACATTGTGACCTAGCACTTGTGTACAGATTCACATGGTAATCATACATATTAAGTAAAACAGTATTCTATGAAATAATATTTACCTTTATTAAATGCAGTATACTCTAATATTTTCTATCCTGTTTTCTTAAAAGTGCTACTAGTTATTTACCAAATTGACTTCATAATCCGCTGATTTGAAAAATACTGCTCTGTAATATAACTATAATAGATATGACATTTCATGTTATTCTTTTAACTATGAGTGTTCATTTCAAAGTATTTTGTCTTTCCTCATTTTGAAATGTCTTTCCTGTCAGAAGAAATGTTACAACCTATCTGGTTCCCAGAGGGCAGCTAAACTCTTTCTCTTGCTTTAAAAAACTTCTTTTCTTACTAATAGTTTTTAAAAATCTGGCATTTCTGGGGAAAGAATGCGTGGTACCATGTAGGTTAATTTTCTGCTGATAAGAGAAGTGCTAAGTTTTTATTTAGCTACTTAATTGGAAATTGAATTAAATATAGTCTTCCTGTACAGAATATACAGAACATATTTTAGCAATATTATTGTTACTTATTTTGTGTTACAGTTTTTAGACATTGTTACATAAATTATTTTTTTTCAGCTGGTTCCGTCTGATGGGTAGGGCAAGGAAGTGTTACCCTGGTTTTACAGGGGAAGCTGAGGTCAGAGAGGCTGAATGGCTTGCAGGTAAGCAGCAGAACCAGAGTACACAGCAGGTCTTAGAACAAAGAATTTATCCATTATGTTGTGCATTCAGATGTAGTAATACCATGATGATCTCAGAGACCACCGACGTTCTTACTGGTGGTTGTTTCACTCCTACACGTAAGGCTCCATTTTGTTTTGTGTTTTGGGTTCTTATATCTGGTTTTTAAAAATAATTTTTCTTCTCCCAAGTCAGGCTCTAAGCTGCATCTTTTGGGGGCTGCCAGTGTGCCTTGTCAGTGAGCCTAAATGTAGATGACCTCAACTTTTAATGTGCTTTTCTGCTTCCATGGAACAGGAAACAAAATGCTTGTAGGAACTGTATCTAATGTAGGAAGAAGTTCCAAATGTAATATCAGAGTAAATAGGTTCTTCTGAGTAAAATACTTGAACTTTATTAATTATATGTATTTTATCTCTCTTCTGCTCAGTGGCTATTTTAAATCTTTTTATAATTTGAATTATTTTGGTATCTGAGAGGCTTTTTCCCTTCCTTACTGAACCACACTGTCTCTATCAAGTGATATTATTGGCTTTGCATTGGTTTGTGATGGCTATACCCTCATTACCTTTTCAGTTTATATGTAGGGCGGGTTTCCAAGAAACTGACTCCCAAATAGGTGAGGTTTCAGGATTCCATTGTGACCATTGTAGAATACAGTGGATAGACTTTCTATTTAGTTTTAAAAGTTGGAAACAGTACCCGCTTTACAGAAGTTGTATTTGTTAAACTATATGTCCTAAGCAATCACATCCCCTTATTTACTAACCGGTATTGTCCAGTGCTGAAGTTATTGCTGCAAGATAGCCATCAGCCATTTGTGTGGACAGTGGGGCCAAATAATCATAGAACTCCTTCACATTGGTACCTCTTAAATATCTGACCTAACTCCCCTGCCTACAAATGATTTGAGGAGTCTGTAGAATCATCAGGCATAATGTCAGTGCAGGTGAGTTATAAAGATCCTCAAATTATTTCTTTTGAACTTTGTCTGCAGTTCACTTTATGGAAATAGTTTCTGCTTTTTTGCCTCTTTGATGTCAGTCTCTTCCGAGGTGCTTTTTCCATTTTTTCCCCTGAGTGATGTAAGATCTCAGAGTCACTCAGAGAGTCATGTAGGTGTGCAGTATGACAGACAACACTGATAAGCAATTAATCCACCAGTTGGGCATCTCTGCCATTTTTTTTAGTACAATTGTCTGTTTTGACACAGATTGCTGGTCAGTATCACAGTCTGATGAGTCTGTTCCTGAGAAGGTGCAATGTAGTCTTTTCCCATGTTTAAACAGAGAGAGTTAGGTTATATATCTCTGTCCTCCATTATGTTCTATTTTCTGGAAGCTACATATACTTAAAAAAAAAAAAAGAACCAAAGAAGTACCTTTGCTACTATTATACTATTCTATTCTTATTTCTTCCTAATCAGAGATGACAGTAATTTTTGTCATTTAACTGCCTTACTCTGGGTATAGAGAATAGTAGACTTTTAAAACTAAGTTTAATAAATTGCTACTGTGGCCCCTAAATTATAATGGAAAAATAATTGTATGCTGTTTTTTTCTTTCTGGTAACAGGAAATAAACACTATCAGACTTTATTTTATATAAAGCATAACTTGAATGTTAGCAATGACAGACTCCTTTGTCCAGAATTATCTTCCTATAGGTCTACACAGCTGCCAGTAAAGATTTCCTTTTGAGACGATTGTTTTTAAGATACAATATCCCCGTAACCTCTTGCTATTTTCTGAATGCTCTGTTACTCTTTGATACTTTACCTTTGTTATTTCTTCTTCCTGGAGTTCCAGCCCTGTTTATCTATCTTGTTTAATTTATCTGTTTATTTATCTTGTTTAATTCCTATTCTTCCTTCTAGACTTGGATGAAGCATGACTTAGGTCAGAAGTCAGCACCTTTCTTGGAAGCCTCCCTTTCTCTCTTCTGCAGCCCCTATGAGTTAGGTGGCCTTATTCTGCGTCTGTTCTTGGTCTTGAGAAACAATCTCTGCATAGCACTTATTATACTGTTGAGATCACTAGTATACTGTGGGCTCCCTGAGGACAGGAACTTCGTCCTGCTTTCTACATTGGATGAATTTGCATAAGGTAGGGTATATTAGGGTCTTTAGTGAACTCACGGCAGTTCACACTATGGCTTTATTATTCACTTAGAGCTGCACACTGGGTCATTTTGAGGATTTAATATGTGCGAAAAAGACTAGTGTTGTACTGAACTTGTTGCAGGCTTCATTCGATGTTTGTTAAATCTGAATAACTTGACATGAATTATTTTAAGCCGGTGTTTTTCATACTGCTAAACTTACCATATTGAGAGGATTAGCACTTTCTATGTAGGGCAAGGAGAAAGGGAAGGGAAAGAATAGGTATTTTTCAATAATAATAATAATAATAATACCTTCAGATGTACATAGTATTTGATGACTTCAAAGGGCTTTTTACAAAAGCTTATTTGTTTCTTTCACCAGTGTTACAAGGTATTATCCCTATTTTAAAGACTCAGACTTGTGATTTGCCAAAATCTTAGAGTTAAATCATAGAAGTCATTGAATCATTTATTTATGTATGCATTCATGCCTTTGAAATTCACAGCATTAGAAATTCAAAGACTTTAAAAGGCATTACACTAAAAAGGTCTGTTTTCCACTCTGTTCCCTAGCCACCCAGTTGTCTTTGCTAGAGGCAGTTACTGTGATCTGTTTTTTATTTAATTTCCCAGAGATATTTTGTGTTAAGAGCAAGCAAATATGTAAATATATTTTCTTTCTTTGCTTTTTTTTTAAAGCCAATGACAGCACACTATACATACAGGTCTACTCTTTAACCAAAACTTTTATTATAAAATGTACATTGCATACAGAAGTATTTAAAACATACAGATGTGACTTAAAGAATACTACATCTACATACCTAACACCTGGGGTACAAAGTAGAGTATTGCCATATTACCAGTACCAAGCATTAACTCAGCCATGGAAAGAAAGGGCAGTAGTGCCACTGTTACATGAAGGCTTATAGAAGATGATACATTGAACAGTATTGGGTCAGAGCCTGGCCTTCGGCTTTCCAGAAAGTTTCAAGAATCCCTTGCAGGATAGTCAGTGAGCAAGATCATGAGTGTCTCATGGGAAACATAGAGCTCACTATAGTCGTGACACCTATAAGGATTCCAGTGTCACCAGGTATGGATGACTGACAGAAATGTCATCAGAGTAGACTGTTTAGTGTTTTCTACTTCTAATCTCACCATAGCTGGCTTCTAGCTAGTGCTCAGGAGGATGCCAGTTAAATGAGTGTGCTCCTTTGGTTCTGGCAGTAGGACATGGAGGAGAAAGTAGGAACTTCAGCACCATCTGGTCAAGATAAACTGCAAGTACAGATCAGAATATGGACCAGACTTACCTGGGCATTCTGTGCCTTGGCTAAAAAGATGGCAGAATTCCACTAGATGTCTTGATAATGGCAGCCAGCAACATGACTACAGAGTGAAACGATTTCATTGTGGACTGGTTGCCCTTATAGCTGTCTTCCCAAGATCTTCCTTAAGTGTTTTGTGTTTTCTAACAATCGATTCTCCAATTCTATACCAACTGGATGTCCTACAGTTCATTTCAGTTCAATTCAGTTCAATCTACTTGGAGTTAACATTAGACCCCACAGGTTAAGGGCTCAGACCCACAAGACTGTCTCCACTTTAGACACTATCTGCGAAGGAGGCCCCTTGCACTTCTGCCCAGCGTAGTACTAATTTGGAGGCTCTCCCAACCTTCCCTCAGGGAGGTGCCTTACGGAACTGAGGAAAGAGCTGTGAGTTATCTTAATAGCCTACAGAGACTCTTTCTTATTAAGGGAACTCAAAGTTCCAAGTTATTTAGGAGCTCTGTGCCAGGAACAGAGGACAAAGACCAAATATATATTTCATTATACCACAGATATCCTGTAAATTCCTTTACCTTTCTCCTGTATAGGACACTCTGTTTCCTGTACTTTTTTTGCCTTTAACTTCTTGGTTTTACTCTCCTATTTTAGCATATCTTTTAGTAGCTTCTTGAGAAAGGGTACAAGATGTAAAAAATTTTGAGTCTATTTCTTTGAAAGTGTTTTTATCCTATTCTTAATACTATAGCTTGGCAAGTGCATGTTTCTAGGTGAGAGAGTGTTTCCCCTCAGGATTGTGAAAGCATTGCTCTGTTGTCTTCTAGCTTCCCGAGTTACTGCTGAAGTCTGAAGCCATTCTGTTTTCTGACCGTTTGTATATGATTTGTCTATCGCAGCAGCATCTTTTGGTCCCCAGTGTCATGAAAGTTCAAAGTGTTATGCCCTTTTCTAAAAACTTAATGACTTCTGATTTGAGAAAATCTCCAGTTCTTTGATGATTTCCTTTCCTCTCTTTTTATTTCTCGTACTTCTGTTACTTGGATGTTGGCCATCCTAGATTAGTTCTTTAATTTGCTTTTCTCTCCTATTTTCTCTTAAAAATTGTTTTTGCTGTGCTTTCTGAGAGATTTCTTCATCTTTATCTTTCAGTACTCTTGGGTTTTTCATATGTGCTGTAATTTTTAATTTCCAAGAGCTCATTTTTGTTCTCATAGTGATCCCTTTTTATAAGCACCCTATTGTTGTTTTATGATTGCAATGTCTTTTTTTTTGTGCCTGTGCATTATTATTTGGTATTCTGTCTGCTGTAAGGATGAGATTTTTCTCTTATTCATTTTTATTCAGTAAGTTATAATCTGTACTTTTGTTTATTTAAGGTTATGTGGCCTTATAAAATAAATTAAAGAGTGTTCTTTTCTATTCTCTGGATGGCTTTATGTAATAATAGAATTATGCTTCTCGAATGATTGGAATGAATCATTATGCTTCTCGAATGGGTTCATGAATTTTCTTTTAAAATAACACTTGGATCTGATGCTGTCTTTGAGGGATTTTTTTTTTTAACAACTGATTTCATTTTGTTAATAATTACAGCACCATTCAGCTTCTATTTCATTTTTAGTAAAATTTGATAGTTAATATTTTTTTTAAATTACTAATTTCACCTGTTTTCGGACTTGCCTGGCATAAGGTTGTTTATAATCACTGTTATCTTTTAGTCCATAAAACCCATTGAACCTCAAGTTTTTTTCATTCCTGGTAATGGTTTTTTCCTCTCTTTTTTCTCATCCTGGCTTTGTCAATTTAAAAGTCTTTTTCAAAGGACCAACTTTTGGCTTTATTGGTCTTCATTGCAACTTTGTTTTCTATTTTTGCTGAACTATATCTGTATATATTTATATTTATATCCATGTTCATATCTGTATCATCTATGTTATCTCCCCCCGCTTTTATTCACTGGATTTATTCCTTTGTTCTACTTTATTAAATGAATGCTCAGTGATTTATTTTCCAGCCATTCTTTTAAGATTTGAGAAAAAACATGAAGGAAGTCAGAGATGGAGCCAAGTGGCTATTTAAGGGAAAAGTGTTCTAGAAGGAGCAGAAGCCCTGGGGCGAGTGTGTCCCTGGCATGTTTGAGAGAAAAGTGAAGCCAGTTTAGTGAAAAGGTCTTTCATGATATAAAATGTGAAAAATAACTACTACTTTCATTTGTCACTTTCTGTGCTGAGATACCTATTTTATGTAACAGCCATAAGAGGAACAGAGAACACTGTCTCAGCCACTCACTGGTTCTGTGATTTTGGGCTTTTTAACTTCCTTCGCATTCAGTTTCCCTTTTCATAGTTTGTTTCCATCAGGATTAAATGAGACAAATGTGACTATTCCTGCACAGCAGGTGCAGAGTAAATGGTTGTTAAATGTTTAGAATTGTCATATTTACTGAAGTGTTTTTTTTCCACTTTAATGCACACTCCTGAGCTTTGGGCACCTGCTCTTGACTAACTGTTGCGGGTCTGCAAAAGCCTGTAATTGCTGTCATCAACGGTATCAGTGGCCTCTGGAGTCTGATATTGTCGTTCTCTGCTCATTGTGTCACTAAGCTAGACTTTCCTTGAGGTGCTAACTTCATTTTCTTTCCTCATGTGCCATTGAAAATGTGGTGATGGTTTGTTCTCACAGTTCCTTATCTTCCGTGCAGTATGCCACCCCACTGAGTGGTGACTTTTTCCATACTTTTGATCAGGGCGGTTCCTGTTTGAGCCGCACCACTCAATGCTGAATCGCTTCTTTCTCCTCATTGAATTGGAATGGCATCTTGCTTTTGTTCCTGAGCCTTTTCTTATTTCTGAAACAGTTCTGTAATAACTTTATCCATTAGCCACCACATCTATTTTATTGTCATCCCAGTTTTGCCCACTTATATCCCTTAAACCTGGGGTTGGCAAAGTTTTTCTGTAAAGGACCAGATGAAATATTTATGCTTTGTTGGCCACATGTGGTATCTATCACATATTCCTCTGCCACCACCAACTCTTTAAAAATGTAAAAGCCATTTTTGTCTTAAGCTAGTAAATATTCTTCATATGAATTTTTAATTTTTTTGGTGCCTTAATTTTTAAATCATGAAATAGAGCATATTTTTAAAAGTTTATGAAAAATGTACACATTTGGTTTCATGCACAAAAATGAAACAAACTTTAGTGAATCCTGCCTCCCAGAAATAGAATATTTTCAGTACTTCAGGATGTCTCCCCAATTTCCCTTTCCAGTTGCATCTTTGTCACCCACCTGCTATACTGCATTTTGTGGAAATGATTTGTTTGCTTTCTTTATAGTTTTAGCACATGAGGTAAATCTCATAATAATGTATTACTGGCTTTTGATTGATTTTGAACTTTGTGTAAGTAGAATCATACTGTGTGCACCTTCTTTTGCTCAGCGTTATGTTTTTGAGATTTGTTCATATCAGTGCACATAGCAGTAGTTCATTCAACTTTGCTGCTTATTGAATTCACTTGTTTGACTATACCAGATGTTTTTATAGTCCTTTTTGCTGTTGATGGACATTTGTGTTTTTTTTTTAGTATTTTGTTCTCGCGAATAATACTGCTTTGAACATTCTTACTCATGTCTCCTGGTGCACATGTGTAAGAGATTTTCAAGGGCCTTACTTAGTAGTGAAATTGTTGGGATGTGCAAGTCTAGCTTTTCATCGTAAGGCCTGTTTTCCAAAGTGGTTGTACTAGTAAGCTCTCCTCTCAGCAGAGGAGGAGAATTTCTTTTGGTCCTTATCCTTGCCAGTATTTGGTATTGACCTTATTCTCAGTTTTTGTTTTTTAGTAAATGTTTGATATCTCATTGTGATTTTAATTTGCATTTTCCTCATTATTGAACAATTGAACAAACGTTTTTTCGCATATGTTGTCTTTATAAGCTTCCTCTTTTATTCATATTTATATCTGTTTATTTCCTATTTATGGCTTCTTCCCCTTACCTATTGTTATATACCTTTTTTTTAAAATTAATTTTTATTTATAGAGTCTGGATACTGACTATTTGTTAGTTATTGGGTTATACTTATGTTTTTGATTTTATTCTTACATTATTTATTTCAAAGTTAAATTTATTGGTCTCTTATGTTTGATCCTCTAAGTCTTTTGTAATTTTACCTTTCAAATGTAGGTCTTTAATTCACCAGGGATTATGGAAATCTTCAAACATAGAAAAAATAAAAAAACAAGTAAAGTGGATCCCCTTCCCATATAACCATCACTATGCTTCAAAATATCTAATTTTGTTTCATCTGTTCTTCCCTCCCCACATTTTTTTGGGGAAGTATTTTAAAGTAAATTATTAGTATTGTGTCTTTCCTATTGTAAATATTTCAGTTTTACTTATATCTGCTTGTTTTATAACTGCAGAGAGGCATGTTAAAATCTATTATTGTGCATTTAGCTATTTTTCATTGTAGTTTTATCAGTTTTTGCTTTACAGATTTTGAGGCTATCTTAAAATGTTTAGAATTATTCTATCCTTGTCAATGGCATTTTTTACTATTATGAGGGGACCTTTTTTCCTCAATCCTTTTTGCCCTGTAGTCTGTCATGTTTGATAATAGGTATATCAGGTTTTTTCTATTCCAGGTATGGTATATCTCTCATTATCCTTTTATTTTCAACTTTTTGTATCATTAAATTTTTTTCCAGTTTTTTTTTTTTTTTTTTTTACTGTGGTAAAATAAACATAACAAAATTTACCATGTGAACTATTTTTAAGTGTATAGGTCAGTGGTATTAAATACATTCATAATGTGTTACCGTACTACCATTTAGCTCCAAAACTGTTTTCCTCTTGTAAAACTGAAACTCTACCTATTAAAAAATAACCTGCCATTTCCCTTTTACCCTAGCCCATGGCAACTTCCCATATCATTACATTTTAACATGTATCTTATAAGCAGCATATAGGTGGCTTTTGTATTTTTATCCAGTCTTTGTTTTTTAACTCATAAATTTAATTCACTTAAATATGTTATAGATACTGATGTATTTGTTTTTTTTTTCTATTATTTTATGCTTTTGTCTTGCTCTTTCTTTGTTCCTTTCTCCTTTCTTGCCTCGTATTGGATTTTTTCTCTTAGTTTCAGTGTTATGTATGTTCCTTCTTTCAGTGGTAACCTTAGCAATTTTAACATGAATATTCAACTTATCACAGTCTAAAGTTCATCAATATCTTTGTTTTTCTTAAAACACTGTAATTTCTGTCCCTCAGTTTGGAGGCTATCATTATAATGTATTTTAAGTTCCTGTTTAAAAAATATTTTAAATATGCTCCATACAGAGCATTGTCTTATATAGTCCGTTTTTTTTTTAAAATATTACCCACATATTTATACTTTTGTCTTTCATTTGTGTTTGCATTTTAAATTTTCCTTATAGGATTATTTTTCTACTGCCTTTAGAATTTTTTTTTTTTTTTACTGACAGCAGGTGACAAACTCTTAAGTTTTTACTTCTTTCACATTACTTTTATTCTCATTCATGAAAGGCATTTCCTTTTATATAGAACTTTGTTATATCTCAGAGCATTGTAGGTATATTTCACTGTCTTTTTGGCAAACTGGCTTCATATTGTTTTTGAAGATACTTGTCCCTCTTATTCTTGCTTCTTTGAAGATAATCTTTCTCTTTTGGGTTGCTTTTAAGATATTCTTTTTTGTTGTTATAAACTTTCACTGTGATATTTCAGTGTCTAGGTTCTTTTTTAATAATCTCATTTGGAATTTATTAGGATTCTTGGATATTTAGGTGATCTTTTTTTAGTTTTAGAAAGATTGATGAGAAATTGCTGAGACTGTTGCCCTTGCTTCATTCCTTTAACTCTTGGAACTCCAATCAGATTTTTATTAAATCTTGTGACTCTTATCTTCTGTGTCTCTTAATCTCCCCCGCCCCAAATGTTCTGACTCTTTGACTCACTGCTGTGATCCAGGTAATTTCCTCTGATCTATCCTACAGTTTACTAATCTACATTTAATTTATATAATCTGCTGTTAAATCTGCCCATTCAATTTTTAAAAATTTCTACTAATATTTATTAGAAGTTCTGTTTAGTTCTTTTTAAATTTGTTTTTTTTCCTCCTGGTGTTCTAATTTTTTTTTTTTTTAATGGATATGTGAGTGATTTTGTGTGTGAGCTGCATATTTTTCTCAGAACTGTATCTTGTAAAATGTTTGTGGTCTAGGATAATAAAATTGAATTTCTCCAGAGGAGATTGCATTTGCTTCCGTCAGTTGCCTAGGGCCCCTTGCACTCTTTGACTCGTAAAATAAATTCTGGGCTTGAGGTTTTTTAGAACACCCAAGTAGTATTTTAAATTGTAGTTTACCCATGTGAAGTCTGGCTAATGGTTTTGAATTCTTAGGGGATATGTTTTTCTTCCCACTCTTCAATGCCTTGGCTCAGGGCAGTGCTTTTTCCACCCCCTACAAGAAGTTCCTGTGAACTGTGGCAACTCATTTTTAGTTTATACCCTCATGCTGAAGGCTGTAGCTTTTTGAGATACCAGTTCTAGGATCTCTAGACTCTCCACCTAATGTAGGTCCGTATTCTTTGTCTTCTGTTTCCAGGGGCCTGCAAAGCCAAAAAAGTTGGTAATTGAATTTACCCAGTTTGGCAAATACCTTCAAGGTGAAAATCAGCTTTAGCAAACCTCAGTTGACCTTTCTCTGTTTCTGCCTTCCTTTAACTTTTTTCGTCATGCATGTTTCTTGCTTTCTTGCCAACTTATGAATGCATTGGAGAAAATGTTTAAAAATATTTTTTCCAATATTTTTTGTTTCAGCAGGACAGTTTAGACTTTTAGTGCACTATATTTCTAGAAACAAAAGTGTCTCTGTGTTTATTATTAGTTCTTTTTAGGCGAGGCAACCCTTGGTTGACATCACAGTTTGCAAGGACCTTGTCAGCTTACAGTTCCTTATTTTTTAATTTTTTTATTTTTTATGCCTAAAGTATCTGGTCTCCCTAGTTGGTCTCCCATCCAAGTACTAACCAGGCCTGACCCCGCTTATTAGCTTCTGAGATCAGCCGGGATCCAGCTTGTTCAGGGTAGCACGGCCGTAGTGTGTTTATTACTTTTATATTCCTAACTAGATTTAACTATTGGTAAGAGGAGTGACTGTGTCTGGGACTCCCTTGGCCGCCTTTGTAATGCAGTCTCAGTGTTCAGTGGACACTCACACATATATAGGTAGATGTACAGCTTTTGAGGACTTCCATTTTACATGTTTTATATCTATTATATTTTTGATCTTTCCAATTATTTGTATATTATTATCACCTCTTTTTTTACAAATCAGTAAGCTAAGACTTAGAGGAAGACTCGACACAAATCTGGTAATTAGTCTAGGATTTAGGTTCATGACTTTTATCTGTGTTGCTTTTTAATTAATGTTGTTGACATTTGTATCTCCTGATTGTTGTATATAGATATGAAAATTCTAGAGCAACTACTGGATTAATAATATCTGGATGAATTTATTTATAAATTCTCACTTGAAAGAAATTGTTAGCCAAGCATTCAGTTTGCTTAAACTTTTATCAGCAACTTAAAACAATTTGTTGACTTCTGTTACAGAAGGCAGAAAAAAAGAATTTCTCTTCTTTGCTGTTGTAGCATTGTGAAATACATTTGTAGTAAAATATAGCTAATTTTTGTCTTTTTTTACAGGTGTGTATGTAATATAGATTGCAGTGGATATAGTTTTAATCCTGTGTGTGCTTCTGATGGCAGTTCCTATAACAATCCCTGCTTTGTTCGAGAAGCATCTTGTATAAAACAAGAACAAATTGACATAAGGCACCTTGGTCATTGCACAGGTAAAATCCATTTTACTTATTCATAGACCTGTCCTTAATGTTATATGTGTGTAATCTTATTTGTACACTTTGGTAGTATTGCAAATTTGTAAAATGAGAAATCTTTGATGCTTTATTTTCTTTTATTACACTTTAGAATTTCTGTGTCGTAACTAACTTAGAGTTTTTTTTTTTATCTTTTCAAGGCAGAAACCATGCTTTTTGGTTGTTTAGTTACTAGATTTATAGATGCATTTATAGTTCTTAAAGATTGTCTCAAATTTGTAATGATTGTAGCTGTTTAAGAATTAGTCAACTTATTTTAATTATAGCAAAACTATAAATATTGCCATATATTTCTTCATCTTTTTTTCTAGAGCATAATAGTTCATTTTCACATTCTCTCTGTAGTTTTTGCCCCTATATATTTTGTGTATCATTAGAATTTTTGGTGTCAAGTCATAGAATGTAAGGACAAATTATTTCCTTCAGTTAAAAGTTCTTTTCATCTTTTTTGCTTTTTGCCATAGTTTAGAAACCATGATACCAACTAAATGCATTTTTTTCTCATCCTTCCTAGAAATATTTAGTCACCAAAGGCAGGGGTTCTCAAACCTCCTTTCCTCAGTAATATGCACATGGGCTGGGATAATATATTATTTCCTAGTAACACACGAGGGCCAGGCACGTTCTCCTGGAATAGGATTGTACATCGTTCATGTGTACTAGGTCTAATAACCCTCCCCTCTTAGCCCCTGCATCTTATGGACTAATTAAAGGAATATGTTTTTATCTTTACTAAAAGAATAATGTTGTAAGCCAAAGTTTGGTACTTTACACTAGCAACAAATTATTTGTGAAATACTGCACAACAGATTGCAATACTTCTGGTCCAATTCAAAGAATACCTGAGAAATTCATCTGAGGATTTCCACGTGGGGATCAGGGGTGGGTAAGGTAGAGGAAACCATTTGCTGATATGGATTCCTTGTAAATAGACAGTCCACTTAGCTTTGATCTTGAAGAAGTAGCATGGTTGTTTTCTCATGGGGTGGCATTAGAACATAGGTTTAAAGAGTAGTTTAGAGAAAGAATATTTTTTTCAAAGGAGCTGGTGTGTCGTTCAATTACCAGTTGGCTAAACTCGAGAATTTTGTTAATTGAAATGTAGACAGATTTAGAATTCTTTGGAATTGCTGGGCCTTAACTTTTTTCTTGCTTGGTCCTTTCTATAATATTTCCATCCATACCTAACTGTACCTTCCCTTTCCTACCCCACTGTGTATTGGAAAGGTGAAGCTTGTGCTTCCCAACAGGTATTTATGGTTCATTTACAGTCTTCTCAGTCCAAATACAATTCACCAGTCAGGGGTCATTTTTATAGTAAATTTGTCTGACAACACAGCCAAGATTCCACATTTATCTTAATCTGTTATGTTTCCAAGGAAACTGTGGTAGAAGGTAAATCTTGAGACCTTTGTCACTTGGAGAAACGATTAATCCTTTCTCTTCGGGGTATGTGTTATTTTAGTTTACACAGGGAAGGCTTTAAGGAGATGACATTTGAGCTGAAGTCTAAATGGAATTAGGCTGTTTATCATGCAAAGCACGTGCACATCTGGGATGCCTTGGGGCCTGAGATAGAAATTAAATTGCACAATAGATCAAGAGAATGGTGGAAAATGTGAGCAGGATAAATGCAAGGACCTGGAGCGTTTGGAATATTTGGGAGTTTCTTAGTGTGACTTTTAATACTGTAGTATGACTTTTAATACCGTCTGTATCTTAATTTGAAAACTTTTCTATTATAGATACAGATAATACTAGTTTGTTGGGAAAGAAAGAAGATGGACTACAATATCGACCAGATGTGAAAGGTACTGAATCCTGATTTTCAGAATTTTGGCTTACTGTTGAAATATGGTCACTAGCTGTCCTTAGTAGTTCTGTTTCTATTATAATATAACTACCCTTCCAACTTTGCTCTGTGTAGCAATATATGCTTTACAATTGATTATTAGTAATAATATTAACTGAAATAGCTAAGGTGCTTCGCATTTTACAGAGTGCTCTCACATATGCTTTTTCAAATTAGAATTTTTATTGAGATAATTGTAGATTCACATGCAGTTCTAGGAAAGTCTATAGAAAGTACCCTCATATTTGCTTTTAAAATCTTTTTTACTTCTCTAGAACCTACTGTTTATTTCTCTAGAAACTACACTTGCCCTCTTTGCCTGAACTCTTTGCCTAATATTCATCCTTTTAGTCTCAGCTTAGAAGTCCTCTTAGGAGGTACTCCTTGACCCTTAAATCTAGATTAAGTATCTCTCTTATGTGCCTCCGTATCCAAACACTTAAGCCACTCTAATTGTCTTTTTTCGCTCATTTGAATCCCTCTCTGGGCTGTGAGTTCTGTGAGGACAGGAAACTGTATCTCTCATGTTTACTTCTGAATTCCTAACTCTTATCAGAATGTCTGGCACATACGTAGGTGCCCCATACTTATCAGCAGATTGGAGGCAGCTCAAAGAAGCTGTAGGATGTATTTGTACAAAGTCTTACATGTAGTAAAGGTCAGAGCAGAGATTAGATTCCCTGTCCCTTGACCTTAGTCTAGTGCTTTTTCACTTTTCTTTTTCATATCCGTTATTTTATTTGATTCTTACAACCACTCTGAGAGATAAGGACTGATGGGAACATTGAGGCTCAGTGAGGTTATATCTAGTGAACCAGAGCAGGTCTAGATCTTGGGGCTCATAGACCAGGCTTCTATATAATTGCACTTCCCCAAATGCATCTTCTACTCATTTGTTTGGTTATACTAATGCACACATTTCTTTAGATGTCTGATCTACCTTGTAAGCAAAATAGTAATAATCATGGTACTATCTCATAGAGTTTTATAAAGATTATCTGACATACTCCTAAGTGCTCAATAAATGATGGCTATTATTATTATTGAATAATTTGTTACTTCCCTCATTTGAATTATATCAAACCTGAATCAGTTATATCCCATGAGCCCCTGAAATATCAGTTTCCTCTGTTGATACAAACTACTATATTTAAAATGGGAAATCTCCTGTATTTCCTATAGAAGACTTAATAGATCAGCCTTAGTTTTTTTATTCTCTACACTGATAGTATACACGTAATAGGAAGGCTATTTTTCAGTAGGTAAAAGCTCATATTTTAGGCAATTTGGAGAATTACGTATGCCTAAAATACTCGTCTTCCTTTGATAAAATCACAGGAATAATTTAGTGCCCAGGACACTTGAGATACTAAAAATTCCTTTACACATAAGAATTGATCTATAACTCAAGTGAAATTATCATAATCAGCAGATATAATTTATTTGTGCCTACTTTATACTGGTCATTTTACCTGACACTATTGGTGGATAGAAAGGTATCTTAATTAGTTTAATACCCTCTTATACATGACATCCATCTTTAAAGAGCTTGTGATATAATAAGAAATGAATATTACCTACTTCTGTCGAAGTAGAAATTGGCTATTGTCATAAATGTGTGGTTAAAAGTGTAAAGGGGATTCAGAAAAGAAGAGATTACTATTTGGTGGTGGAGGAGAGGAGGTAGTGAGCATCTGAGAAACCTTATGGAAAAGGTGGAATTTGAGCTGAACCTTGAAGGATGGTTAAGATTTAAACAGAGGTCAAAAGGATATTTTAAGGAGTATGAAACAGCATGAATAGAAGTTTGGATATAAACATGATAGGATATTTTGGAGAATGGTAAGGAATCCTTTTTTGGCTGGAGATTAGGGTGCTTAAGAGGTAACTTTGTTCAGAATAAATTTATGAGGCAGTTCTTGGATATAGAGGTGATAACTGAAGTCCTGAGAATGAGTGAGAGATACGATAGAACTCCATTGTCTAGTATAGTAGCGACTGGTCACATGCGGCTATTTAAATTATTTAAAATGAAATAAAATGAAAGGTTTTGTTTTTCAGTAATACTGGTCCTATTTCACACATTCAGTAGCCACATGTGCACAGTGACTACAATATTGGGCAGCACAAATATAGATCATGTCCAGAGTTGCCAGACAGCACTGTTGTTTAGAAAGTCAGGGAGGCCTAACTTAGGATGAAGCAGAAAGAGAATCCAGAGGATTCTCAAGGGGGTCATTGGTAGTCTTGAACCAAGGAGTTTCTGTAGGGTAAAGAAGGCGAAACCCAAATTGTGAGAGTTAAGAAATATTCTCATGTTAAGGAATAGAGATCAAAAGGTAACTAATTCTATTTTGTATCTTTAACCCATTTGCTTTTATCTTATCTTTTTGTTCTCGTACACATTTGAAGGAGGCTCTCAGTAAATATTCGTGTCTCCAGTACACAGCCGAGACTAGGTAGCCAGGCAAGGATTTAGGGATGGAGGCTACAAAGTGAAAAGCAGGAGCGTAGCATCAGCAAGTCACTGGACCAATTTTAAAATAGTGCTTAGCAAGAAAGGTCTTTTAAAGTTGAGTCCTTGGGGAAGAGTGCTCGTCAAATGGAGCATTTGAATGTCCGACATGATGGCTGAATGAGTGCTTTTCTTGGGCTGTAGGAAAAAACGGTTGGTAAATATTGAAATTGCAGTATTTGAAGCTTTGTTGTTGATGTTGAAGTCATAAAGGATATGAGGTTGAGCATGAGGTGTGTGTGGGAGACGGGGTTATGTGACATTTAGAAACCTTGATTTATAGAAAATTTTAAACATCTAAGAACAGAATAGTGTAATGAACCTTCGTGTAACCGATACCCACCCTCAGCAGTTAATCAGCATGCTCTCATTCTTGTTTTGTCTGAATGCCTTCACCCACTTGATTATCATTATTCTTACTTATACAGGCATTTTTTTGAGGTATAATTTACATATACTGAAATGCACAAATGTTAGCTATCAGCTTTGACACTATACCTTATCACAATCTATAGTATTTCCATCTACCCAGGAAGTTCCTTTGTGGCATATGACATTTTAATGTGGCATTTTTATCTAAAGATATTTCCATACAGCTGTAACACCTTTTTATTATCAATATATTTTTGCTTCTTTCCTGAGCTCCAATTCAGCCCACCTATGACCTCTCTATAATCCCTACTCCTGCTGACCAGAGATACCAGAGATACTGAGATATCTATATTGCTATTTCCATTAGTTGGGGACTGTTGTTTATATATTTTAATACAGCTCTTTAAATTGCCCTTTTAAAAATGGTATTGATGAATTTTGCCCCATCCAAATGTAAGACCGAGCCATTTGCTAACATCATTGAAGGAAGTCTGAAGGTGTGTGTTGTGGAGCACGGTGGAGCGTCATGGTGAGGATGGTTATAAGGCTGAAGGTTGATGACACAGATCCCTGAGAGAGGGGGGTTTTGCGGGGAGAGAGTAGAACGCTGATACGGAGGTGACAGGTGGTAAGCACAGCAGGGGAAGCTATAAGGAAAGGGAATGTAGGAAGTAATCTTGGTATATCAAGAGAGGAGTATTTCTAAGGGAATAGCTGAAGTGGATGAGTTTATTTACATCAAAAAATGTTTTACAAGCAGAGTGGAAGGGCTAGGAAAGGAAGAGTCAGGGTTGGTGTGGAAAACAGGATTTAGAAATGAGAGAGTAGGAGGTGTTTGAAGGGTAGGTAGGAGTTTATACCTAGGTAGTTAATTCTTTGATGGGGTCTGAGATGATTTGGGTTAGGCAAGGAAGTATGGAGGGGTATGTTAGTGATGAATCTTGGGAAGCAGTGTAGTATAGTGGGAGCAAGAAAGAGTATATTGAATTTTTTAACTGTAGGGATTTGTACAAATAATGAACCCTAGAGAGTTATTGATGCAATATTAATGTAGTTGTTGTGGCCTCAGCATTTTACCTTCTAGGTACATGTCTTGGTTGTTAATATACCTCCTCTTGCTTTATTTGAGTCATACACTGATAGACCAGGACGGATAGCCGGTGGAACATGTCTTTGCAAATAAGCCATCTGGTGCTGGGTTTTCTTATAACATCATCATTTAGACTGTACTCTCCTTTGTATTTGAAAACACTGCGGCTGGTGGCGGATTTGTTTCTGAATACTTCTGTGGGTGGAAGGAACCACTGGGTCACCAAGTACACTCTGTGTATTGCACACACACAAACACTGTTCAGAGACTAGCAGTTGCAGCTGTTGTTCCCGGAGCCTGTCACCACTTGCCTGAGGGCATTGTTTAGATGGGACCATTCTGTGCCCAGTTCTGCCGTGGTTTCTGAAACCTTGCTTTATGATAGTTTTAAAGCCTTTTTATTTTTTCTTTTGAAGTGATTTATTTACTTGGCCTCAAGAGCAGGTGATTGGACATTCTGTCTTTGTCTTTTCTGTATGCACCTCCCAGGGAAGGTTGGTGGAATTAATAGTGTGATGAGTAAGAGCTTGTGTTCTGGATTCAGACTTGGTTTACACTTAAAGGCTGGGTGACCTGATTTATCTGAGGCTCAATCATCACATCTAGAAAGTGGGGCAGTGATACCTACTATCTAGGATTTCTCTTAATATTAAACGCTATAATGCTGAATTCCTTATTGATGTTATTATGGTGATTGTTAATACTTTTGTTTTGTTGGTAGCCTGGCTGTGCTCAAAAGTCTTTTTGTCTATAGCATGTTTTTAATATGATTCATGAGTAACTTCAGTAGGATATTGACTCATTCGATAGTTATCAGTTGAGCACCCTACTATGTGCCAGGTGCTTTCACATATTTGTGTTATTTAATATTCATCACAGATGAAGAAGCTGAAACAGATTTTGTGGCTCTTGTACAATGGCAGAGCAAGGACTAGAATTCAGACCTTCTGACTTAGAAAAGCCCTGGTGCTCTTTCTCTTGTAACTCTTCCAGAATTCTGTTCTGCTCCCTTCCTTTCCTTACTTAATTTCCTTGAGAATATTTAATCTCCTCTCAGCTGTCACCTTGGCAAGAATTTGTTCTCTAGCCTTGATCTTCCTTTAAGTGCTAGTTTTGTATTTTCAGTGGGTCTTTTTCACTTACATTTTGTTTGTATTGCCATTGCCTGAAACTCCAAGAACTACAATAGGGCCTAGAACATAACAGGCGCTAAAAAAATACTTTTTGGATGACCATAGGTCTAAATTTGATCTCAACTTACTACATTCTCTCTACTGAACCTCCTGATATTAGGCTCACACTTAGCTTCCCCCACCCCTAGTTTTTAAAATCGTGGTGAAATAGGCATAAAATTTACCATCTTAACCATTTTTGAATGTACAGTTCAGTGGTGGTATTAAATACATTCATGATGTTGTGTGACTGTCACCACCATCCATCTCTAGAACTCTTCATTTTGTAAAAGTGGAACTATACCCATAAAACAATAACTCCCATTTTCCCCTACCCTCAGCCCTGGCAACCACCATTCTACTTTTTGTTTCTATGATTTTGACTAAGTGCCTCGTGTAAGTGGAATCATGCAGTCTTTGTCTTTCTGTAACTTATTTCAGTTAACATAATGCTCTCAGAATTTCTTCATCTTGTAGCTTATGTCAGAATTTCATTCCTTTTTAAGGCTGAATAATATTCCGTTGTATATACCACATTTTGTTTTTCCATTCATCTGCTGATGGACACTTGGGTTGCTTCCATGTTTTTGCTACTGTGAATAATGCTGCTATGACTGTGGGTTTATAGCTATTTCTTTGATACCCTGCTTTCAGTTCTTTTGAGTATATACCCAGAAGTGGAATTGCTGAGTCATATGGAAATTCTATTTTTAATTTTTTTGAGGAAACACCATACTGTTTTCCACAGTGACTCTATCATTACACATTCTTGCCAATGTTGCACAAGGCTTCTGATTTCTCCACATCCTTGCCAACACTTGTTATTTTCCATTTTTTGGATAGAACCTAATGGGTGAGGTGCTATCTTGTAGTTTTGATTTGCATTTTTTTGATAATTAGTGATGTTGAACATCTTTTCATGTGTTTATTGACTATATATCTTTGGAGCAGAGTCATTTTATATAATTCCGTATTAAGAGCATCTTCAATAAAAAGGGCAGTTCTCTTCTACTAAGTGCTTAAATGTTAGTGCTGGGCACCACTCTTAAAGATGGCTGTTGCAAACTATCTAAAGGACAGGCCTGGGGAAGTGTGACCTTAAGAAAAAAAATCGATGGGCAGTGAGTCAGGGGGTGAACAGACATGGGGAAATATATGCAAAGTTGAGGAAAGATATTTCATTTAACATATGGAAAGTTTGACAATATTGGAATTAACTGTATTATGTTGAGTTTCTTATCTCTGGAAGTGTTCAAGGAGAAAGAGGATTTTGGGGGTTAATACTAAAAGGATTCCTTTATCAGTCCAGGTGACCTCTAAGGACCCTTCCAGATCTGAGTGTTTGAGTGCTTTTCAGAAGTATCTTCAAACCATGTTTATTTTTTCCGCACTTCTAATATCTATTCCGACTGCTGAGCCCTGACCTTAGCTTTTCTTTGTCACAAGTTTGGATTATGCAGTAATCTAATTGGTCACTAGGTCTTTCTAGTTCTCCTGCCCCTATATCTTACATGTTGGCATCCAGTTTTTTTAACAGCTTTTTGAGTCTTTACATACCATTATGTTAACGTATGCAATTCACTGTTTTTAGTACATTTACAGAGTTGTACTAGCATCACCATAATCTAATTTTAGATTTTTTCTGTTAACTCCAGAAGAAACCTCACACTTATTAGCAGTCACTCCCCATCCCCCAAATCACCAGTGATAGGTAACCACTCTCAGTTTTTTATGTAAAATGTGGTCATCATTGTATTGCTCTCCAGCTAGAAGGCCTCTGGTGTCTTTCTTGCCCATATGATTAAGAGAACATTTCTCACCTGGAGTTAAAGTTTTTCTATAATCTTATTTCACCTTATTTTTCCAACTTCGACTCATACTGTTACCCCATCTGAATGTACAGCTCTTTGTAGGTTCATCTACTACCTGTTCTTGAGAATTCTGTGTTATACCTACCCTTTGATTTCTGTTGTTCCTCTATCTAAATCTATCTATGCTTTGAGACCTAATTTAAATCCTGCCCTATCTATGAATCCTTTCTTAATGTCCTCTAAAGTTAGCTGCCTAAATAAATAAAGAAATAAGTAAAATAAAGTGAATTATCCTTTCGACTTGAACTTCATAGCACGTAATATTGTAAAACCTTTTGGCATTTAATTCTAAACTGCCATGGGGGACCCCTTTCCTTGTGTTGTCAGTTTTTCATGTGTATGCTGATTCCTGAAATTGATTATAAGCCTCTTAAGGGCAGATATCATGTATACTTTTTAAAAAACATTTCTTCTGTAGCTTTGCTGAGCATATGGCTGTGCACAGAAATAGTATGCAAGTATAATGGAATGAATAGTGTTGGCATTGAGAAGAATACTGAATTTGGATTCTGTGACAGCCACAGACTTCATAGTCTTTTTTGACATGTCCATGTTTATATGGCTTTGCTTTGTTTCGAGCTTGATGCCACATTCTTTTATTAATTCATTCAGTAAGAGCTGTTGGTGCCGTACTTTGTCTATTAATTTCTCAAAATCTTTTTCTTCAATTAGTTACCTTTTCCTCATTGTCGTGTAGCTGAATTCTCTGATAGCTTTTAGCTTTGCATTATTCTTGAAATTTCCTGCTGTTTATAGAACTTTCTTATGTTACATTAGTACATTATCACAGCCTCTAGAGACCTATACAATCCTATTGTTAAACACATTATAGGACTTTATTTTTATAGGTTGGTACATAACCTCAGTCTCTGTAGTCCCATTATTATATATCACACCATGAAAGTACTATGTTCTGAGAAGTTGCAGGATGATGAGTGCTGTGGGAGACAGTTGCGTTCCTTAAGTCACTATGGCTTAATTGCAAACATCGAATAGCACTTTGAGCTTGAAACCAGAGCAAGAAAAGTACTGTGTTCTAAGTGTTAGGAGTCATACAGAAATGAATAATACAAACGTCTAGATTCTCAAAGGAGCTCATAGTCTCATGGTAGATACTTTTTAAAAAACCCAAATAGTTATAAGACAATATCATGAATATTGTGATAGACTAGTAGGTGTTCAGGAACATAGCAGCCCAAAGGAGGGTTGGATTTCTTTTGTCATGGCAGAATTACGGTTTGGGAGCTGGAGGAGGCCTTCTAAGCTCTTTGATGACAGGATACGTCTTAATTATTTTTCTATCCCTAGCACCTAGTAGAGCGCCTTATATATTATATGGAAGATGGTCAATAAATGATAAGTGAATAGGTCAGCTATTCTGTGTTGCCCAGTGTGATAGCGATTAGCTACATGTGGATATTGAATACTTGAAATGTGGTGAATCTGAATTGAGATGTGTTGTGAGTGTAAAGTGCTCACTGGATTTTGAAAACTTATTTAAGAAAAAGTATAAAATACCAATTTTTAAATTAATATTGATTATATGCTGAAATGATGTTATTTGATATATTGGGTTAAATAAAATATATGATTAAAATTAATTAACCTATTTTTACTTTATAAAATATGGTTACTAGAAGATGTAAAAATTACATATGTGTTTTATATTATACTTCTGTTGGATAATGCTGATCTCATTTAACTCTGTTAGAAGTGATTTGAGCAAGGTCACAAAATAGAGATATCATTAAAATTGAAAATTTGCATGTTGGAGTTCTTCAATTCTAGCAGTTTTTTTCCTAGGCATAAATTAGTACAATATAAATACATAAATTTTGAAGTAAAATGGCATTGGTTTGGTCTTGTTAGGGATGACATACTCTCTGCTTTAGTTATCCTGTCAATGAGATTAATAATTATTAAAATTTTTCCTTTTTATATGTAAATTTTAATCTCCGGAAAATTTGAATTTTCACTTCTCAGTCCCCCCACCCCCGCCACTTGACACTTTTGTACCCACTCCTTTTTGCTCTTTTACATACATGTATGTGTTTACATGCACACTTACATATGTATACACATTACACACACGCACAGAGCTTCCTGTTTCATTCCTTTGTTTGTTTCATTAACATTCTTCAGATTATATTAATACAATTCATTTGTATTTTGGGGACATAAGTCTTTGCTGTTACAAGATGTGTTAGCTGGTTGTTTTAGTGCTCTTGTGCATGCATTATCTCACATAATCCTCTCAAAACCACCTAATTTTACAGTTACAAAGTCTCAGGCTTAGAGAGTAGAATGCTCAGGGTCACACAGCTAATAATGCACAGAATCTGTAAGTGGAACTGTAGATAGAAACAGCAGGAGGCCTGGGAATTTTTCCTACACATGGACAGGCCTGTTAACATTGGGGAGCTCTGGGTCCGTACAGTTGAGGATTAATGTATTCGTGTACATTGCCAGAAAGGAAGGGACAAAAATTCATTCCAAAGTGTGTGAATGAGTATGTGCGTAGTATGTGTGTGAGAGAGATAGAGAAGGATAGAGAGAGAATGAATGAATGATTTTGACCTGTTTTGAAGACTAGGCCCCTATGTCGTCTTCATCTTTTCTGTCCCTTTCTGTCTTTCCTTCCTGATCCTCTTCCCATTTCTGACAGTGGAATTATTCACTACACTTGCATTTTCTTCGCTTCACCTCAGTTCAGTTCAAATCAGTGTACCTAAGTCTGAACAGATGTTCATCAGTATGTTTACAGTGGTTTTCTTTGGATAGAGGGATCTCAGGAGATTTAATTTTTTTTCTGATATCTATATTATTTGAATTTTTTTACATTAGCGTATACTAAGAAAAACTATGTAAAAAGAATAGTAAAGCTATTCTCATTTGGAGAAAAATTGGTCTGCTTGTTAGTTTTCATTCCAAAAAGAATCCTTTTATCCTAAAATTTCAGAATACCATAACTTGCCCTCTGCCATTCCAGTGTTTTTTTGGCCTCAATTTCATAGCCCTTAGGTAAATGATGAGGGTAAGTCAATCCTCCAAATGCTAATGTTATATATATTATCTCTCTGTCATAGAGGTGAGCTTTCTTCTAGAATTAGCATTTATTTCTTTAACAAAAATGTTTAGTTTTTTTTTTTTTTAATTTTTGGCAGATTGTTTTTAAATAGCAGTAGCTCATAGTGGTCACAGCCTGAAAATATATTCAGATGCTTAGAGTCTAAGCAATCTACCTGCTTTGTTTGTAGCATAATGGGACCTTGATTCTTTCTTATTCAGGCCCCTATCTGATAAATTTCCTTTCCAAATTACCCAGCAGGATAGTAAATTTATTTTTTGTCTCAGAACCTTTGAAAAGTCCATATTTCTTTCTCAATTTGCATTTCACTACTTACTGACCTGGTTTATATTCTTTTAAGATGCTAGTGATCAAAGAGAAGATGTTTATATTGGAAACCACATGCCTTGCCCTGAAAACCTCAATGGTTACTGCATCCATGGAAAATGCGAATTTATCTATGCTACTCAGAAGGCTTCTTGCAGGTAAGTCAGTATGTCCAGATCAGAGGTGAGACATTTTTCCATCAGTGGTCACTGCTCTGTAGAAGGCAATGAAATGTGGACTAAATGTTACCAAAAAGTAGTGTTTATTTGCAAAAATATTAATTAGTATCATTTGGAAAAAATTGGCAGATAATCTGCAAAAACCATGTATTAGGGATTTGAGAATATGGAATTAACATTTTTAATAGAACATTTTTAAATATAAAAATAAATATGCCATATTCCAACACTATTTTGGTTTTTGGGCAATCTGTTACAGAGTGGTTGAGGGACTAAAGAATGTGTTAAGAACAGAGAACATGTAACTCAAATTATATACTAGAATAGATTTCTAAAAATAAGAGGATAAGGATGTAGAACCAGGTGTGATGTGCAAGATAGAAATGGAAAAGGTGTAAACCTGTTTGATTCCAGAGAGTTTATGTGACTTGTTTAAGGTCAGGAACAAGTTGGAAATAGAGCCAGGGACAAAACTATAGCTCAGATTTCCTGATACTCAACCTAATGACCTTAGTGCTTTTTGCTGTTCTGTCTACCGATTATACTTCTTACTGATAGTACAACTCCTCTCCCTCAGGTTGGTCTTGTTAGGCAGCTATAGACAAGGGGAGATTGCTGTTATTCTGCCCATTTCTGCCTCTTGCAGTTTGGCCAGAATCCTTTTTTCCTTTCTTAGTCAAAACATCAAAACATGGAGAAATATTATACTCTTTATTTTGTTCTATCAACTTAGAAGCCAGTGACTCTTTCTCTCTGAGAAGTAGAAGAGGCTGTTTGAAATTCGGTCGCCTTCCCACTACGTCTCCAGCTCCTTTCTGACTCTTTCATTTTCCTCTTGATTAAAAAACAAAACAAAACACCAAAAAACTATTAAATAGTTGTTCATTAAATGTAAGCTTTTGGGATTTTTCCTGATGAAAGTTCTTCTGGTCTTTGAAGGAGCCTACCTCCCCCCACCACGTTCCTGAAATTTAAAAAATACAGCTACACAAAGAAGAACAGCCCAGTTTAAAAATTAATTACTTAAAGTTGAGATATAATTGATGTATAACATTAGACCAGTTTTAAAACAAAATCTTATAATGGATTCCTGCGTGTCTCACTGTGGCATACATATCTTGATAGTTCAGATTGTATTGTCCTATTAGGATGGAACATCTTTCAAGATACTTAAGTGAGGAGTAAGAGAGCTTGATGTCCTGATAATGAAGTGATAACCAGGTCACTTTGTAGTATTTTTTGTAATTGATAGAAAGGATTGAATAGTATAGTGGTTAAAAGCATTAGAATCAGATGGGCCAATTATTGGCTATACCCTTTGGAAGTTACTTAAAATTTCTAAGCCTTGTTTTCCTCATTTCTAAAATTATAATAGGAATAGCACCTCCTACTGTCGTTAAAATTAAATGAGATAATATGCTAGGTGCTTAGCACGATGCCTGAAACACAGTATGTATTTAATAAATAGTGATGATATTAGACTGTACGCACCATTAGGTTAGGGACTCTGCCCCATGCCTAGCATAGAACCTAGCCCAGCAGCTACTCAGTCACATTTTTTTTTTGAGTGACATGTGATAATAATCAACTTTTCCCTTTTTTCCAGACCAGAGGTTTTTCTTTAAAAAATCTCTTTCTGCACAATTATAATACCTAAAAAGCATTTGACCTTTTTCTTTCATTTAAGTATTTACAGTGTCTCCAAGAATAAATAACATTACATGTATTTTCACTAGTAGGTGGGTGTATTTGGGCAGCAGTAAACAGCAGGGGTGGACAAACTTAGCCACAGCCTTATTATTTGGTTAAAGTCTTCTAGCATTATTCCATTTGTTGGTTTGTTATTGCTTGCTTTGTAACAAATTTTGCCTGGCACTGGGGTTTCAAATTTGAATGCGTCAGGGATCCAGGGAAACTGCTTCAAGAAAAACATGCAGGCTAGTAGAAGAGATTGGTGAGTAATAAGCAATTAAAATGTAATATGAAACATGCTATTATATAGATATACATGAGATGATTTGGGAACCTCTAAAGGGGATGGAGGACGTTGTGGGAGGAGGGGCAGGTTTTACAGGAACATTTATGCAAGCCCAGGAGCTTGTCCTTTATTTTAAAGGCAGTGAGGAGCTATTTAAGGATTTAAGTAAGAAAGATGTGATCAGATCTGAAAGTCACTCTGGTGGCTTTGTGGAAAATGGATTAGAAGACTGAAAGTCATGAGACTGTGTTAGTAAGAAGTGAGAGCCTGAACTCAGTGAAGGAGTCTTAGTGGGACCAAGATAAGTAGATACATTACAGATAAACAGTAAGGTGGTTGAATCCATAGGTTTTGGTGACCAGTTGAGTATGAGGATGGGAATGTGCGGGTTGGTGGAGGGTAGTGGGGAGGAAGAATCAAGAGAGTTTCCTGGACTAAGGCAAAATTTTGTGAGGAAATACAACAGAAAGAAAGAAGATATTTTGGTGGGAGATGATGTATTTGGTTTAATATGTTTGATTTCAGGTGCCCATGAGGTATCCACTTATGGCTGTGTAGTAGACTACTGGTCATATATTGGTTTTAGGATTTGTGAGACAGATGTAGGTTGAAGACATACATTCAGGAATCATTTCAACTCTAGCATATTTATTCTAATTCCTACCCTGCAGTCCTTCCACCCGCTCTAGGTCTCCAATTTATTGATCCTATAACCTTTCAGTGTCCCTCTCTCCCTGCATGGCCTCATCCCTGCCTTGTTCAGCTTAAATTCCATTGTCAATCATTATAGTCCCTTGCTTCATCATACTCACTTGACAAAACTGTAATCCTGGTCTATTCCAACCTACTTCCACCTACTTCAGTCCTCTACCCATACAGCTGAACATGGCTGTTGTTGAAAAGCAAACCACCAGTTTAACTCGTGTCACTGATGTTTATATCCAGAGTGGAACCTACATGCTGCCAGGCAGTCATTCTGTAACTGTGGTCCATTCATTTTCCTCCTTGCCTAGGTGTCTGCTTTATACCTTCACCCTTCTCTTCTGATTGTTAATACCTCCTCTCTCATCCTCACTCTTGGCTGACAATCTCATTTCTAAATCCCCTGAGAAAACTGAAGCAATATCAAGAGAACTTCCACACACTTCACTATCACCTACTGTCAATTCTCCCCCTTTTCTTTATATCATATGTAAATGTATAAATATATTTTTACATATACTTATAAATATATTTTTGATTCTATCTTGCAAAACAACGTTCTTAATCCCACTAGTTACTGTCCATTTCTTTTCTTTGTAGAAGAACTCAAGTGAATTGTCTACTCTTCTTTAGTTCCTCATTTCTTAGCTCTCTTGAAGCAACCCAGTAAGCCTTTGTCCTCAGCACTTCACTGAGAGTGCTTTTGTTGCTAAATTCAGTGGTCAGTTCCTAGTCTTAAATTACTTAGCATTTGACATGATGGATTCCTCCTGTGCAATACACATGCTTCATTTGGCTGCAGGGATTACTCTCTATCTCTCTTGGTTTTCTTCTCCCTCACTGGCCATTCCTTTTGGTCTTCTTGGCTGGTTCCTCTTTTGCTCTCTGATGTTTATTGTTGGCGTGTACCAGGCTGCAGTCCTGCTCCTCTTCTGTAGTGAATCCATCCATTCTCAGGGTTATACATGACAAATGCTGCTGACTTCTAATTTAAATTAAGTCCCAGACCTCTCCTCAACGTGACTTATTGATCCCTCTCCCTCCTCAACATTTTTGCATGGATGTCTAACACCTCAGGTGCAGCAGGACCTAAGCCAATCTCCTAATCTGAATCCCTGCCCCTAAACCTGCTTTACTTTCAGCCTTTTCCATCTCAGTTCATGCCAAATCCATCTTTCCATTTGCTCAGACAAAATAACTCTGATATATCTCTGACTTCTCTCATGCCACATATCCAGTCAGTTGGGAAATCCTACTAGCTCTTCTCCAGAATATATCCACTATCCAGAATTTGATTAATTCTCACCATTGCCACTCCTCCTCTTAGTCCAGGCCACCATTTTTTCTCTCTGGAATTATAGCAGTAGCCTCCCTGATTGTATCCCACGGTCAATATTCAGCACAGCAGCCAGCCTTTATTTAGAAATAAAGGTTAATTCATGTCATTCCTCTGCTAAAACCCTTTCAGTGGCTCCTCCATCTCACTGAGTGCAGAACCCTAACACAGTTTGGCCCCTTCACCTCTGTCTTGGTACCATGCTTTTCTCCCCATTGTTTATCCCAGTCAGACACACTTGTTATTCCTTGGAGATACCATTCACTCATGCTGCTACCTCAGGGCCTTTGCACTAACTTCCTTTGCCTGTTATGCTTTCCTCCCATGTTTTCCACATGTCAGACACCGTCACCCCCTTCACATCTTTACTCACATGTTACCTTCTTAGTGTGGCTGACCCTGACTGTCTTATTTAAAATTGCAATCCTCTCTTCCTGGCTCATACCTGACACTCGTAATTTCCCTTCATTCTCTCTCTGTGAATAATATGTATTGTCATGTTTATTGATCCTCTTTCTTCCAGCTAGAGGGTAAACAGGCAGGGATCTGTATCTATTTTGTTCACTGATGTATCCCAAATGCTCCCTACAGTACCAAGCACATGCCAGGTCCTCAATAAATGTGTTAAATGGATAAGTGAATGAATTGGCACTTGAGGCCATGGGACTGAATGAGATTACTGTGGAGGATATGTGGGTGAAGGATAGAGGGTAGGGTACCAAATGCTTGCATCTGCCTTTAATAAATAGCAGATGAAGAAGTAATAACTTGTAAGTTAATACTCCAGATATTTAGAGAGTATAACCCAAATTCAGTTGCAGAAAATAATATCCAGGGAGGATTGCCTGAATGATATAAGGCTTATCCATTCTTTTCGATATTCTGATTTTAATCTTTGGATTAAGTTTAACTCAGAGAGCTGCAAATCTAGGACATTGTTATAGCTCCCTGTGGAACTTTTTATTTTACTGAGCTTTGACTTTTGGCCATTAGCCTGCCATGAAAGACATTATTTTAAAACTTCTTTGGGACTTTAATGTAACCATGTTGTTGAGGATGATGTTCTCTATACCAGAAGGTGCCCTTTTCATGAGGACCAGTGAGATAAAAGATCCCTTTAATTTAATAACAATAGTAACTGCGGTTCTTTTGAACAACTGGTTTGATTTTATTTCATGGAGATTGTATTTTGTGTCAATGATCTTACCACTTTCTTTTCTTTCTTTTTTTTTTTTTTAAAAAAAACAATCCAGTGGTTTTTAGTATATTTGCAAAGTGCTGCAATCACCACACTCAATTTTAGAACATTTCATTACCCCAAGAACAAGCTCCATTCCCTTTAGCTGTTACTCCCAAATTTACCCATCCTCCTCAGTTTTAGACAGCCATTAGTCTGTTTTTTTTTTTCTCTAGATTTACCTAGTCTAGACATTTCATTTAAGTGGATTCATAAACTATGTAGTCTTCTATGTTTGGCTTCTTTCACTCAGCATGTTTTCAAGGTTTATCCATGTTGTGGCATGTATCAGTACTTTGTTCCTTTTTATGGCTGAATAACATTCCATTGAATGGATTATATAACACATTTTTTTTTAGAAAAAAATTATTTCAATTAGTTTCAAATATTTATACCACATTTTTTAATCCACTTGCCAGTTAATAAATATTTGGATTGTTACTACTTTTTGGCTAATAATATTAATGCTGCCCTGAATAATTGGTTGCAGGTTTTATATGGATATATCTTTTAATTTCACTTGGGTGAATGCCTAGGAATGGAATTGCTGGGCCAAATGGTAACTGTATATTTAACTTTTTGAGGAAATTCCAGGTTATTTTTAAAAGCGGCGACACCATTTTACATTTTTTACAGTATCCTTGCCAACGTTTGTTTTTCTCCGACTTAGTGATTCTGGCCATTCTAGTGAGTATGATGTAGTATCTTACTGTGGTTTTGATTTGTATTTTCATGATGACTAATGATGCTGCTATCTTTTTGTGTGCTTATTTGCCATTTGTATATCTTAATTTGGAGAAATGTCTGGTCAGATCTTTTGCCCATTTTGTATTCTTTTCTTTTGTTAATGAGTTATAGTTTTTTATATATTTTAGATATGTCTCTTATCAGATATATAATTTGCAAAAATTTTCTCCCATTCCATGAGTTATGTTTTCACCTATTGATAGTGTCCTTACACACAAAAGATTTTAATTTAGTTCAATTTAAGCTTTTTGTTTTTGCTGCTTATGCTTTTGGCTTCATGTCTAAGAAATCATTGCCTAATCTAGAATTATTAAAACTTCTTTTGTTTTCTGTTTTATGGTTTTAGCTCTCACATTTAGATCTATGATCCATTTTGAGTTAATTTTTACATATGTTGTGAAGAAGAGGTCCAACTTCATTTATTTGTATGTGGATATCCAGTTGTCCCAGTACTATTTGTTGTAGAGATTGTTTTTTCCCCATTGTTTTATCGTAGTACCATTGTCAAAAATCAGTTGACTGTAGATGTACAAGTGTATTTCTGGGTTCTCAATTCTAGTCTAGGGTGTATATATCTACCTTATTACTATTTTTTTTTCTTTTTTTTAGTGTGCTAGGAAACTTAGAGCTCAATGTGAAACCTTCTGGCAGGTGTGTAAGGAACCTCAGGGATGAGATTGGTGAACTCTCATTATCCCTGGCTTCCCCCGTGTCATCCCTGCCCGCAGGTTTTTTTGTTGTTACATGTACTTTATTAAAAAGCTTCTTTTTTGGGGGGAGTAATAAAGTGTGGGACATCAGTAAATACACTATCTTTACACTTCTATTAATCAATTCCATCTGAAAGCTAGCTAATTTATACATTGCACTTCTGTCAGTTGAAATTGTAAATTTTCTATTAAACATCTTAAATGTTTTCCCGTTATGTTATTATTATCAGCTTATGCTGTTGCCTTTTAATTTACTTTTAATTGAAATTAGATAATTTCTAAGATTAACACCTACTTGACTACTTGTCTCTATTTCTGTCAGTAATAACTTATTTTCATCTTCCGCCTGCATCTTAAATGATTACATTATGTATACTGAAGGGTGTCTTGAATATAATTTGGTGCTACGTTCAAAGAACTGTAAATGTTTATACCTATTTATTCAGTAATCTCATTTCCAAGTATCTAGCCTAGGGTATAACACTAAATATTGAAAAGTACAAGGAGAGAAAATGGCGTCCATGGATGGTAGTACCTACAGCCAAGCTGCAGTCCAGTGGGGCTGCAGTGCTCATACTGCCCAGCCCACTCAAGGATATGCACAGATCAGCTAGGCATATGGGCAACAAAGTTATGGAACCTCTGGACAGCCCACTGATGTCAGCTGTACCCAGGCTCAGACCACTGTGATGTAAGGGCATACAGCCTGTGCAATGTCTTATGGACAGTTTCCCACAGATTATACTACTTCCACTGCCCCCTCGCCAACCATACAGTCAGCCTGTCTAGGGGTCTGGCACTGGTGCTTATGATACCACTACTACTGTGGTAACTACTACCCAGGCTTCTTATGCAGCTCAATAAGCTTGCCCGGCTTACGGGCAACAGCCAGCAGCCACTGCTCCTGCAAGACCACAGGATGGTAACAAATCTGCTGAGACTAATCAGCCTCAGTCTAGCACAGGGGATTACAACCAGCCCAGCCTGAGGTATGGACAGAGTAACTACAGTTATCCCCAGGTACCTGGGAGCCACTGCGTGCAGCTAGTCACGGCATCACCATCCTATCCTCCTACCAGCTGTTACTCTACACAGCTGACTAATTATGACCAGTGCAGTTTCTCGCAGCAGAACACCTGTGGGCAGCTGAGCAGCTATGGACAACAAAGTGGCTATGGGCAGCAGCTAGTTAGTCATCCTCCACCCCCCTAAACTGGTTCCTACAGCCAGGCTCCAAGTCCGTTTAGCCAACAGAGCAGCAGCTGCGGGCAGCACAGTTTATTTGGACAGGACCTCCCCAGTAGCATGGGTGTTTATGGGCAGGAGTCTGGAGGATTTTCCGGACCAGGAGAGAACCTGGAGCATGAATGGCTCTGATACCTGGGGCAGGGGGAGAGGAGGATTTGATGGCAGAGGCGTGAGCCCAGGTGGGCGAGGAAGGAGGACACGGTGCAATGGGCAGCACTGGAGAATGAAGTGGCTTCAAGAAGCTTGGAAGACCCATGGACAAAGGACCAGATCTTGATCTAGCCCATCTATCCAGATGAAGACTCTGACAACAGTGCAATTTATGTGCAAGGATTAAATGGTATTGTGACTCTAGATGATCTGGCAGACATCTTTAAGCAGTGTGGAGTTGTTAAGATGAACAAGAGAACTAGACACCCCATGATGCATATCTACGTGGACAAGGGAACAGGAAAGCCCAAAGGTGATGCTACAGTGTCCTTTGAAGACCCACTGACTGCCAAGACTGCCGTGGAGTGGTTTGATGGGAAAGATTTTCAGGGGAGCAAACTTAAAGTTTCTCTTGCTCAGAAGAAGCTACCAGTGAACAGCATGTGGGGGATATGCCACCCCGTAAGGGCAGGGAGATGTCACCCGTGCTCTGTGGAGTCCAGGGCCCCAGGGTGTCCCAAGGGACCCATGGAGTGCATGGGAGGCCATGGAGGAGAGAGGTGGCTTTCCTACAAGAGGGCCCTGAGGCTCCTGGGGCAACCCCTCTGCAGGAGGAAACTCTAGCACCAAGCTGGAGCCTGGCAGTGCCCCAATCTGAGTGTGGAAACTAGAACTTCTCCTGGAGAACAAAATGCAACTAGTGTAAGGTCCCAGAGCCTGAAGGCTTTCTCCTGCCAACCTTTCTCCCCCTGGGTGGTGACCGAGGCAGCGGTGACCCCGGTGGCATGCAGGGAGGAAGAGGTGGCCTTATTGGACCAAGGCAGTCCTGGTGGAATGTTCAGAAGTGGCCATGGTGGAGACAGAGGTGGCTTCTGTGGTGGCCGGGGCATGGACCGATGTGGCTTTGTGGAGGAAGATGAGGTGGCCCTGGGGGTATCTCTGGACCTTTAATGGAACAGAAGGGAGGAAGAAGTGGGCATAGAGGACCTGGAAAAATGGATAAAGGGGAACACCATAAGGAACACAGAGGCCGGCCCTACTAGAGGCAGAGACCCCACAGAGCTGCACTGACTACCATATTTGTTTTTTAGACCAGAAAATGTTTTAAATTTATAATTTTGTATTTATAATGTTGGCCACAACATTATGATTATTCCTTGTCTGTACTTCAGTATTTTTCACCGTTTGTGAAGAAACATTAAAGCAAGTTAAATGGTTAAAAAAAAAAAGTACACATTCATCACACCTAATTTATAATTGTGAAAAATGAAAAATAATTTATTCCTGGATTTAGAACAAGGAATCAATAAGTTAGCTCTATTTTAGCCACTGAATAGTAGATTATGCATCTATTTTTGAATGAAGGTAGAAAAGACTATTGAGCAACTTTAATATGATATAATGATAGAGCAAAGAAGCACTGTGTAAAATAAACATATCAAAAAGAATGAAAAGAAATAACAGAAACGGCATTTTTTTTTCAGATGGTGAGAGAGTGTCTGATTTTCTATTCCTGTTTAAAATTATTACTCTTTTGTATCTTTTAATTTTAAAATCTAGAATTATTGAAATTTGTAATTCACACAGGAATCTTTTTTTTTTTTTTTCCCTTTCAGATGTGAATCTGGTTACACTGGACAGCACTGTGAAAAGACAGACTTTAGTATTCTCTATGTAGTGCCAAGTAGGCAAAAGCTCACTCATGTTCTTATTGCAGCAATTATTGGAGCTGTACAGATTGCCATTATAGTAGCAATTGTCATGTGCATAACAAGGTAGGTGATGACCTAAGAGATAATATCTTTAATTCAGAGGTGTGGGTAGCTGTTAAATTAAAAGAACCTTGAATCACACTCAAAATGGTAGGGGCTTTAAGTTCACCAGTCTATTAAGAAATCCTAGTGTCAGTTCATTGACATTCCATGTGGATCTGACCTCTCCATATCTTGCTTCTTTAGAAGATGGGCAAGAACTCATTCCCAGAGTTACAGGTCTATCTAGGCTGCAGGTAGAGAGAGCATGAGAATATTCAGTAGCATAAAAGAATTTAGGGATCTTAGAACTGTGTGGCAGTTCTGAGATCTGTATTCAGGGACAATAATGCTAGTAGCAGAATTTTTAGAATGGTCTACACACACACCAAAGAGCCACGTTGAAATTTTTTAAGCCCTGAAAGATATTTTATGCCCTAAGAATATACTTTATTCATAGTAAATACAATAAGAAAGGAAGAAACCAGAGGTTAAAGAAAACTACTTTTCTTATTATATCATTATCTTAACATTATTTTAATTTCTGGAATATAGTCATAACTATTAAGCTTTAAAATTCTCTATCTTAACTAAAACTATTGGAGTTTCTCATAACTAAAACACCAAATTAGGCTACTTAGAGTGCAGTTGGCAGAAAACAGGTATTTTCTGACTTAGAAATATCTAAGTCAGAGCTGAACTGGACCTGAGAAAAGTCAAAGCAAATTGAGTTCATATTGTCTTTATTCTTTCCAGACTCATGTCTCTTCTTGCTTGCCTCTTCCTTACCTCCTTTAAGGTTTGGTTTAGAAATCCCATAAACAACATCTGTATACTCTTCTGCATTATTCTGGGCAGGGGATTGGAGTATATCAAGCACAGATATTGGCAGGCCATAATGGATTTATGGCTCTTTTCTCCAAGGCTGGATAGAAGCCAGACCTCCAGTAGTCTCAGCCATCTGGAGCTGAAATGATAAATCTAGAAATGACAAAAAAAAAAATGGTTCTCTGAGTAACAGATATTTGTTATAAAATTTAGGCACTAAAGTCAGTAGACTTTATAGAACAGAAGATGTGCCCTTAGGCAAGACTATTGAGTATAAAATTGGGCAGTCGATTAAAAGTAGGGACATAATGACATAAAAAGTAATGACAGCAGAAAGAGGAGATAGAAAAAACATGCAACAGCAGGCCTGCCCGTGGCTGTTTAATATAGGCTCAGTGGTTAGGGAATTTGTGTATGGTCATCTGTGTGTATGCATCCAAGCCAGTAAGTGGAAGTGCCTGGACTTGAATGCAGTGCTGCCTGATTCCCAAACCATTTTTCTTTTCACTGAACCATCGAGTGGAAGGTCAATGTTGTGTCATCTTGGGAAATAGATTTGCCAAGTGTGACCACTGCATGAGAGCAAGGTTCAGACAGACTTGGTTTTGTAGCAGCTCAGAGTTTTGAACAGGGGAGGAATTTCACATGAAACATTTTTTTCAGAGCATTAATCTGAGGGTCATTTGCAAAAATCATTGGAGGAAAGGAAATGTGAGGTCAGGGAGACCATTTAGGACATACTTAGAGTAAAGCAGGAGTTGGGTAATAAATGATTGGAAGGTGAAAGAAATAAGGTAAAGGTAAGGGAAGATTTTGAGGCCATGTAGTAGTGCGGTCTTTAAGAAGGTCAAAGGATGTCAGAGTCAGCAAGATGCTGACTCCTTCATTCTAGAGCAGTGAGGAGACAAGCCCTGGGATGGGAAGTACCTTATCCAAGACTGTAGAGATAGTTAAGCCCTTTTACAAATCCCAACCCAGCCTTTTATCCAGCTCTGTGTTTCTGTTTTCAGTATGTTATAATCCTCAAGTACTAAATTAAAATGACCTGACGGGTAGTCTTCAAGTTAGTACTCTGAAGTTTGTACCCCGAATCCATTTGCTGTCTGCACAGACACTTAGACATCACAGGATATTATTAACTGTGTTACGGTATTTTCACTGCCCACCGTCTCCATGACTGAAGGGTCATCTCATTGAATTTATCATAGATCTTTGCCTGAGGCCTGCCTTTTTATTGTGATATTTTCTCCCTTAGAATGTGTTGCTGTCTTGAATTTAGAATATGATGATTATGAATTTTTAAGGAGTGCCTCTCCCACGCAGTCCATTACGGGACAGCTGTTCACTTATCCCATGGTAGCTGTTACATGTGAGGAATCTTCCTTTAAAAGGATGTTCCTACTGACCCACTTACCAAGGCTGCATGAGTAAACTTTTCATCTTTTAGGTTTGGAATCTCCTTTCATGTTTTTAGATTCAGAATAACAGATTGACAGGGACTTTGAATACCATCCTAGCCCTTAATTTATAGATGAAAAAACCATGGCCCCAGGAAGTTGGGACTTTTCCAAGGTCATGGTGAATTAGTGACAGTTAAAGAGGTCACTTGACCTCTCAACCAGTTTCCCCATTTATGAAATAGACATGATTCCAGCACTTTTCCCTCAAAGTATTTTTATGAGAATTATGTCAAATTTGTGAGAAACAATGTATAAAGCGGAGCTATTACCATCAATGCTTTTAAAACAAGGCAAAGCAGTGTTCTTTGAATAAAACCATGGAACTTTAGAGTAGAAGTACTTACCATCTCAATATTTTATTTCATTAGTTTATACATTCCTTGCTGGCGAAGTTGGTCCAACTCTTAATATTTTATATGTAGGAAAAGGAGGTTGCACAGCTAGTTTTTCGCAGAGCTCCAGCTCAGCATTGTCAGGCATCATCTTAGTCGCTTTATTCCACATAGTGTAGCACAGCACTTTGTGCGTAGTAAGAGCTCATATGTTTCCATTCTACTGGGCAGGCACAAGTGCAGCCACAACACAATGAGATTTCTACCATAGTAGAGAAGCACGTACGGTAAAGTGAGAACAGAGTCCAGGAATACTCCTAATCCCCAGCACGGCTGTTCTTTATTGGGTTTTGTGGTTTGCCCAAGCAGGGTAGAGAAGGACTTCTTTTGAGTCATTGTCTACACAATCTTTAGGTATTTCCTGTGTATTCATATCGGAGGTTAAATAAGCATATTTCTTCCTGATTTATCCTTTCATCTAAGCTGTTCTTGTCATCTCGGGAGGAAAGTATGTAGGCCGTGATCTTTTCTACTGTCACGGGTTTATATGTTATTAGTCACTGTGGCGGGGGGCTTGCCGGGCCAGTGGAAGGGTGAGGATTCCTTTTGGGATGCAAGTCAGCTGTAGAGACCCCAGAAATGAATTTTGCTTGTGTCCATACATGCATGATGTATCCAACCTTCTCATCTCCCGGCTTTGTCTGGAGGATGGTAGTCTGATGTGTCGGGCTTCACCTTGTCAGATAGCATCCTGTTTGCCTTTCATGTGATGACATGCTATATGGCTTTATGTGTGAAATGTACACTTTTGGAAACATTTGAAATATCCTAAACAAAATGACATTTTCTTATCTTTTTCTTTTTTAACTCAACAGAAAATGCCCTAAAAATAATAGAGGACGACGACAGAAGCAAAACCTAGGTCATTTTACTTCAGATACGTCATCCAGAATGGTTTAAAATGATGACTTTTATATTCACACTGACCATGTGATGTACATTTATTATGTCTTTTTTTAAAGAATGGAAATATTTATTTCAGAGGCCTTATTTTTGGACATTTTTAGTGTAGTACTGTTGGCTCGTATTTAGAATATTCAGCTACGACAGTTTTGGACTGTTTAGTAGAGTTTGTTTTCTGTTTTTAAAGACAAAAATTGATTTCACAAATTTGTACCACATGGTGATTCTAAGACTTGTTCTTTACCCATGGAATGTAATATTTTTGCAAAGATGGACCACTTCACAAATGGTTACAAAGTCATACCCACTTTCCACAATGACCACAGCAAATGACCAAGCATGAACTAAAGGTAAAGATGTTTACAGATTACTTTTCTTACAAAACAAAATTTAGAAGACACTGTGTTTAAATAAACATTTAAATGTTTTTGAGATTTAGTAACTGATTTTTTAGACACTGCCTATTGCATGAACTATAAAGCTGTGTGTGTTAGATGTAAAATATTTATAAGATGTATGGACTGGAATTTGATTATTCCTCTCTTTGAAAAATAATTCTGATAATTCAAAAAAGTATCTGGTAGTAATGATGGAACAGAGATCAATGAAAAGTAGATTTAGATATTGTGGAAATAGTCTGTTTAACAAACAGATGGGAATAAAGCCTATTCTTTCAGTTAAACCACTTTAATACACAGTAATTTTTAAAGAAAATACTTACTTTAACATAAATAAATTGTATCAGTGTTTGTGAATAAAATACAAAAATTATTGTTAATGATTGGTGCTCTTGAAGTGAGCTTAAAAATTACCTAAGACTTCTATCTAAATTCATCCTGTAGTAATAGCTTTATTAATAGATAGTAATGTTTAAAGATCTGAAGTGTGAGTAGAGTGTATTCAGCTGTTTAACATGTAGTTTAGATATTCAGAAGTATGCATGTAGAATTTAGAAATATGTTCAAAATTAAATATTAATTTTAATATTTGATTTGGAAAAGCATGTTATAATATAATGTTTTCACTACATGGTCTCTGTTTTGGTGTGTTTATTTACTACATTCTTTGATATTGATATGTCTGTGCATTCAGTATATGAAATTAATAGAAAAAGCAGAGTTTAGTTCAGAATTCTCCTTTGCTTTTACAAATACTGCTGGAAATGATCTAAAGACAGAAACTTCACCCAACATTTGGAGTTTGCAGTTTTGGTCATTTGGCTTCTATGCTTAATGTTAGTAACATGGTGGCTTTAGTGAACTTTTTTGAAAAAAGCTTTCCTCTTCCATACACGCAGTCTTATTTGAGTCCCTTAGTCAGTCAGTAAGCATGTTTGGAACAGTCCCCAGTGCTTTGCAAGGGTTCATGTTGCAGAACAGTCACGTATGGGTATTTGTAGTTATAAATACTTGACCAGACTCCAGGGGTGGAGCTTCCAGCTCTTTAAACAACCCTGTCACCTGTTTAAGCTAACTTCTTGCTCCAAGTGCCAGCATTGATCGTGGTAGGCCACCTTTCACTGAGAAATAAATAAAATGGAACATAACGGGTCTGCTTCAAGTGCTGATAAGATGCACCAGAATCGCCTGTCAAGTATAACAGAGGATGAAGACCAAGACGCTGCCCTTACCATCGTGACTGTGCTGGACAAAGTTGCCGCCATTGTGGACAGCGTGCAGGCGAGCCAGAAGAGAATAGAGGAGAGACACAGGGGAATGGAAAATGCCATCAAATCTGTCCAGATCGACTTGTTGAAGTTTTCACAGTCACACAACAATACAGGCTATGTCATTAACAAGTTGTTTGAAAAAACCCGAAAAGTCAGTGCTCACATCAAAGACGTGAAGGCCCGGGTGGAGAAACAGCAAGTTCACGTTCAAAAAGTTGAAACGAAGCAAGAGGAGATAATGAAGAAAAACAAATTTCGTGTGGTGATCTTCCAGGTAAGTCTGCATTTGAGTTTACCCTAATTGCTCCTGCAGTCCCTCAGCTCTTTTAATTGCCAATGAGTCCTATCCGAGGTTTCCAATGTTGCATCTTAAACTATGTATATGTATATATGTATATGTATGATTCATGTAGTGGAATTCTGTATCAGCGGAGACCTCAGTGTAAAGCCATTTCTATGTTAACTAACATACTATCATCAGCATTTTGAACCTCTGAACCATTTCATGTAACATGAACTCAGCGGGTCATGGCTGACGCTATTTCTTGCCTTCGAAACTTAATATTGGTAAGGTTCTTCCAGCATATTAGGCATATTAGCATGATGCCCTCTCAGAGACTTTGGAATGTTAGAACTAGAAGAGACCTGAGAAGCCTCTAGTTTAAAACATCTTTGAACTGTATAAAGAAAGAAACTGAGGACTAGTAGCTTTACAGTGTGTTTTTTATTATTATTTTGGAGAGCCAGGAAAGCCTTAAACAGTAATATATAAGCTTTTCACAATATAATCTGTGTATTGGATTTTTTAGATACGAGTCACAATAATAAACTATTTCACAGTGAATCAGGCAATTGTTATTTTTCTTGTTATACAAACGTAGGAATCACATAAGTGATTCCTTATTTTGATTACAAAGTCATTTTACTTAGCTGATTTAAGGGCTTTTGTGTGGTATTTTATATTGAGCTAAGTTCCTGTATCACTGTAATATATTTTAAAACACAAATCAAAAGGAAAAAGTTAAACTATCTTGTCATAGTAGAAAAATGAGAAAGACATGATCAGACAGTTCACAAAAGACAAAATAAATGAGCAGAATTTTACTTTAACTTCTTTAAATATTTGCAATTACTAAAATACATACTCAGAGGTTAAGGGTGAGAAAACATGGCACTTCAGTGTTCTGCTGATTGGAGTATTAATTGGTACAACATTTCTGGAGGACAGTTTTGTGAGTTTGTATTAAGAACCTTAAAACTTCACAAACCTTTTGGCCCAAAATTTCACATCAAAGAATTTGTTCTAAATATAAAATCGGTAATGTATTCAGGGATGTTCGTTGGTGTACATATACAGTGTTATCACACTGTATTTTTAAAATGGATTGTTATCCATATGCATAGGAAATAAACCTAGAAGAATAAATATAAAGTGCAATGGGAACACAGCTGGATTATGTAGGCAGATATTTGTAAGACACTAGGGATGCGGGTGATAACTCCACACAGCAGTTCTTTACACATTAGTCAATTCTCCATAGCCCCCTGTTGACTGATAGTGAGTGGTATTTTAGACTTCTCTCTCTCTCTCTCTCTTTTTTTTTTTTTTAAAGAGGCTATGGGTTATTTAGGAAGAAGAATAGGGAGGAGAGAGAAGTATTGCTTATTTAAAAGGTAGATAGATTGGACTATGCCATTTGAAGTTCTTTACCATTTCCCATTCCTTCCAAGTCCCTGGAAGCCCTATTCCAGACTTAAAAATCTGAAAGAAGTCTGTCACCTTACCCTAGAGGCCAATCTCAGTGTTAGTGTGTGTCCTGGGGATCTAGATTTGGTATTGGAGAATGCAGTATCCATTCTTTGATTCACTCTCCAAGGGTCTTAACAGTAAGGTATATGTCACCCTGCACTTACTTGCATGGGACATACTGACAAACAGTCATAGCATTTTTCCTGAGAATCTTTGTGCCAGGAATGGACCAGGTTCCCATCAAGATTTAGAGAGGCTATGGCAAAGAAGTTTCTGAAAAGTTCTAATTGACTCTTGTTTGTCTATTGACATGCTCATTTATAAAGTTAAAATGTTTCTGTATTCACCCATTAATTCCCTGAAACTTGCTATTTCTCTCCTTTCTTTGAGCTCCTATATTACTTGATCCAGTAGAAGATAGTTTAAAAAAGCAACTGAAAGGCACTAGTTTAGGTCAGACCTCTTTTCTTGTAAGATAGAACGCTTTGAGCATTCTGTAAAATTAAGTTGCTCAGAGCAAGCCCAGTTTGTCAATAAACACTTGCTATCTGTGATAACTGGTAGAGCTTGTAAAGAAAAAATAAAGGAAATTACAATGGATATAGAACTCGGATTTGATGATTCACAAGATGTTAGAACACTATACAGTATTCACGTGGTTATTCTTAAAGTTAATTCTTAAAATTCATTCTCATAGTTAATTTTTATAAATAGTTATATTGAGAATGCCCCTTTTAACTAAAATTAAGTTGAAGCTGAGTAATTCAGCTGTAGTGTATTGCCATTTCCATTTGGGTGAAAAAGATTTCCCTGGCTATATCTTTTGGTGGCAATCTTTCTTGGCATTTTATCTCCCATAGTTCTGTATAGCTAGTTCTCACCTACTCTTGGATGTCAGCATTAAAAAAAACTATTTACTGTTTCTCATACAGTTATCATTTCTCTTTGAACATACTTTCACCTTGATGACCTTCTCATCATGCAAGCCCAGAGTCTTGCCGTATCTTCTAACGATTTAGCTTACTAACCACATGACCATGGTTGCCAAATGAGGAATTTGGCCATCCATTCCCTAATAATAAGTTCCAGACATCTATATATTCCAAATTCCCCTAACTGTATTATTATGATGTTCAATCACAGACACTTTACTCTGACCAAAAGTACTCATTTTGTTATGAAAATCACCATTTTACATATAATAATTACATTTGGAAATCAACTGTGATTCAACCTTGTACTCTTCAATTATTATTACAGTATATTCATCATTGACTCATGGCATCTCTGACTCACAGGGGTTGCAACAAATAGATCCACTTAACAAGTACTTTCTCTGATTCTGCCTCTTTTGTTTTAAAGACTGCTTTTGTATAATTTGTTGTGCAATTGAAAAAGTGTATGTGATTCCTGAGTTAAGCTATATCTGATCTTACAGCAGGATCGCGAGGGGTTTCCCCTCTACCAAACAGTAATTATTCTATGGCTCTTTCTTTTTCTAATTATACCTTCTTGGGCCATACCAGCCCACTTGGCTGCTGAAGCTATGCTCTGCAGCAGGTGTCAGGAAAGGAGAGAAATAATTTTGCTGTTTCTGATTCATCAGAGAGCTATGAGACACCCACTCTCTCTTTTTTTTTTTTTTTTTTTTTTTTAGGCCCTAAACTCTCCAGTCCTATAGCCAAAGAATTTAATTTTAAATAAGTATCCAAAGAAATAAGGTTCCAAGGTACCTTCTTGACTATCAGGCTGATAGGTTTCGAAATAGATTTACATGTATTTCTTACATACTTACTCATTCTTTTTTTTGGAACAGATTTAATCTAGATCTTAAGTAGGAGCATAGTTTCTTTTAGAAATTTCAACTCATGGGCTTAGTTAAAAGTCTCATGATCTTTAAATGTTTAGTTTTAGAAATAATCACTAAATAGTGATTTGGGTTCCTTTAGCAGCTATGTTTCTGTGCTGGTTCTCAAAGTGACAAGTGTCTACCATGTTCCCAAGTTCAGTTCTCATCCTTATCCTTTTGACACACTTGACAATTGGTCTCTTCTCTCTTCTTAAAACTTGTTTTCTTTTGGCTTCTTGGAGGTGCTTTTCTCTCTCTCGAATTTCCTCCAACCTCACTGGCTGATATTGCTCTTTTTGGTTCTTTCTCATCTTTTTTCTTATCTACAAGTTCAAAATATATTTATAACACCAAAATCCAAACATTTCTAAAAGTAAAAAATAATTTGTAACTTATTTGGCAGCAAGACCTGGTTTGACCTGAACTCATTTGGTGGCAAAATCTGACCTGAAATAGCATAAGGCCGTTTACTGTCTTTAATTCCCTCTTAGAGTTAATATTCATATTTCCTGCCACAAAAATGTTTGCTCCCAAGATCTCACTGAAGAATGTTATATATCACATTTTCTCCAAATCTGAAATATTCTGAATTCTGAAACACACCTTGGCCTCAAGAATTTTGTTATGGTCCTCTGTCAATTTTTTGATTGGATCGTTTGTTTTTTTGTTGTTATAGAGTTGTATGAGTTCTTTGTATATGTTGGATATTAGGCTCTTAACAGAGGCATTGCTTGAAAATATACAAGACTTTTGAATAGCAAAGTATAGACCTATTCACTCAATATTTTGGAGACGTCTTTCATCTAGTCTCATGATTTTAATTTCATCTTTATGCTAATGACTCCTAAATTTTTCTCTCTGGTACAGACCTGCCTTCTGAATTCCAGATTTACATACTCAGCTGCCTGCTTGACATCTCATTGGGCATCTCACAGTCATCATGTTCACATCCTGTGCTCCCCCTCCATTCTCTTCCTCCTGCTTTCTTTGTCATTTAATGGCAAATCTGTCCTTCACTTGCTTAGGCCATGTGCTTGAGAATTATCCCTGACACTCTCTAACACTCCACATCCAAATCTAGCAGCAAATCCTGTTGGCTCCTACCTTCAGAGTGGATGGAGAATCAGACCACTTCTCCCTACCACTCTGCCAACACCCTGATCCATTTCTCATCTGACGAATCTCAGTGGTCTCCAGCTGTTCTCTTTGCTGAGTATCTTGCCTATTTTCAACAGAGTGAGCCTTTTACAACACAGGTCAAGTCATGTCACTACTCTCCTCAAAACTCTCTTAACGGCTTCCTCTCCCACTCAAAACAAGAGCCATAGTCTTTGATGTTGGATACAGAGCCCTTACATGGTCTGGCCCTCCTGCCACCTCTCTTGTCCTTTCTCCTCCTCTTCTTGCCCCTTGATCACTACTCCAGCCACACTGCCTTCCTTGCTGTTTCTCCTTCCTTCCCAGATATATGCATTACCTTCAGGTCTAGGCTAGGATGTCACCTTTTTAGTGAGGCCTTTCCGAGCATCCTCCCCAGTCACTGTATATCCCTCTCCCCTGCTTTTTTTTTTCCACCTTAGCACTTAGCATCATCCAACATACTATATATCTAACTCGTTAATGTTTATCTCTCCAAGACTATAAGCTCTTTTTTCTATTTTTTTTTTATTTGTTTGTTTTTATAGGAGGGTCTCAGTTCCTAGAACACTGACTGGCGCCATGATAGGTGCTTAGTAATTGTTTGCTGGATGAAGGCTTAAGCTTCTTTACTTGATCCAATAGTCATGCTGGGCATAAAACACAAAAAAACACATCTCTGCTTTTATGGAACTTACCATCGAGTGAAAGCCTCAGGGAGACACTTATAAATAAGTAGAGTTCCAATTCAATTCTAACTGTGATAAATGCTATAAATAGAGGTATGCACATGACATTTTGGTGTAAGTTGGAGACAGAATCAGCCTCTTAGGGGGAAGATGGGGACATTGAATCCATTCTTGAAGAAAGATATATATATATATATATATATATATATATATATATATATATATATATATATATATATATATTTAGAAAGCTGAAAAGAGGTGAAGAGGCATTTACAGTAGCAAGAACCATGTATACAGTGTTTTCGTTGTATGTCTGAGGACTTGAGAGCAGCCATGTGTTGCTGGCCTGGAGGAGCGGGAAAGTAGTTTAGCTCAAACTGAAGAGCCTTCTAATCATACTAAAGAATTCAAACACTATCCTTTTGAGTATTGATGAGCTCCCCCAAAGTTTTAAAGGAGAGAGAGGATGTGATCAGAACTATGCTTTAGAAGTGTTTCTCAGGAAATGCTTAAGTGGTATTTTGGAGGTAGAGGGATTGCATAATTTCAGGTCCCAGGTGACAAAGGCCCAAATTGAGACATTGGTAGAGGCCAGGAGGAAGGAGGAGGGAACAGAGGAATATTAAGCAGCATTATAGACAGTACTCAGTGAGCAGTTGGATATAGGCTGAGGTGAAGATTAAATATCTGGGGTGGTGATTTCAAGGTTTCTAGCTAAGTGGCACCTGGATGGGTATTGAAGAAGTAAAGAAGTCGCTGTAGAGAGAATGATGATGGGCCTTGAGGTTTGGACATGGTAAGTTTGAGGTGCCTGTGTTACATCTATGTGGAGAAGTCTGTCCATTATTTAAAACTGTGTCTTTATCTTAGGAGAAGGGCAAAGGTGAAGAGAAAATATTTGTAAGTTTGCTAACAGTTGGATCTGAATACAGAGGAGCCGATAAGGTTGCTCAGGGGGTGAGCTTGGGAGATGAAGCACAAAGGGCCAAGGAGAGAGAAACACAATGAAATACTAACATTTAAGGAGAGGACAGAGGATATGCAGCCTATGGAGGTGATTTAAAAGGTGTGGCAGAAGGTAAAAGAACTGATCTCTACCATGCTTTTTTTTTTCTCCTTCAGGAAGATATTCGGTGTCCGACATCCCTGTCTGTTGTTAAAGACAAAAATTTAACTGAGAATCAAGAGGAGGAAGAGGAGGAGATCTTTGATCCCCCAATAGAACTGTCTTCTGATGAAGAATATTATGTTGAAGAAAGCAGATCTTCCAGGCTTAGAAAGACAGGCAAGGAGCGCATTGATAATATCAAAAAGGCATTTTCCAAAGAAAACATGCAGAAGACACGGCAGAATTTTGACAAGAGAGTCAACACAATTAGAACTAGAATAGTGACCCCAGAGAGGAGAGAGAGGCTGAGGCAGTCAGGAGAGAGGTTGAGGCAGTCAGGAGAGAGGTTGAGGCAGTCAGGAGAGAGGTTGAGGCAGTCGGGGGGAGAGAGGCTCAAACAGTCGGGGGAGAGGCTTAAGCAGTCAGGGGAGAGATTTAAGAAATCCATCTCTAATGCTGCTCCCTCAAGGGAAGCTTTTAAGATGCCTGGCCTTAGGAAAGCTAAAGACGGAACCGTGGCTGGAGGTCCTGATGAGATCAGGGAGATGGGCGTGGACGTCATTGCCAGGAGTGAATCTTTGAGCCCTGTTAGTGAGCTCTACACTGAGGAACTCAGTGAGACAGACCCCAAGGAAGCCAGGGCGACGTATCCTCATCAAGAAGGAGGGGAGATCCCAACCCCCGAGCCTTTAAAAGTTACTTTTAAACCCCACGTGACAGTAGATGATGACGAATCTCTTCTGCTAGATTTAAAGCAGTCATCCTAAAGAGAAATGAAGTATATTTTAAGTGTAAACTTCTTTAATTACACGATTCTAGTTTAAATGGTATAGTACATTTACATTTATATGCCTTATAGGAATAATAAGTGGTATGACTGTTTCATTTCTAAGTTTAAAATCTAAGCAGTAATACAAATATTACCTACATCTCCTAAATTTTTTGGGGATTCTTTTTTTCTTCTTCAGACTTATACGATTCTAGCAGCTTTCTCTCCTGTCACTCTTATAGCAGCTGTGGGATTTTAAGTTCCTTTCTCTCGCCCACCAGAAAAATAGTTGTCCAGTGAGGCCAGTGAGGTGCTTAGTCGTTTAAAAAAAGTGGAGGGCCAATTTGTGGTCATCGTTTGCAAGTGACCTCTAATTTCGGTAGAGATTTAATGTGGCCGACCTCCAGGGGTAAAAATAAACTCATGTGTGGATTATTTCATTCATATGTTCAAAATCAACAGGTTTGTCAGTAAATGAGGAACCACACACCTTTTTGATGCTTTTGCATAAAAATATGGAAGTTCTGGACTTGAACATTTGGTTTTCATATCAACAGCTTTACTTACAATCAGCCAACTTGGCAAGTGGTCAGCTAAGAAGATTATCAGCAAAATGGAGAGGGTTTGCCTGTGTGGCCCATCTCGGGACTCTCATGAGGGTTGAAGGAAGCGCTGTACATTTTGGGGGAGCATAAAATGCATCCAGAGAAAACACGCCCCACTCGTTCTTTAACACTAAAATCAAAGTAATTACACAGCCCTGAGCACCAAGTGGTAAGGGCCTTGGCTGGATGGAAATGAAAGTTGGTCTTCAGAAACCTTTTCACAGAATCAGGAATGAAAAATACATGTTTGGGAGACATCTCTTTTTGTCAAAGACTAAAACCACACCTTAGATTTAAGTTGGGTTTAATATTAAAAGGCTTCCTGGAAAATCCTTTTCTAATTTTCTTTGGATTTAGACCTATCTAAATTCAAAATGTACTGCTGTGAAGCATAAAACTGTGACTATCTTCAAGAGGCCTTTCTAAAATCAGCCCTAGTGGAATGGGTTTGGGAATCACCTCAGATATTTCTGTTTTACAGAATGAACTCCTCAGGGTGCGTTCGTACAAAATAGTGTTCATAGGAGATGAGTTCATTGCAGCTTCTTTGGGAGGAAGCCAGATTCCACTCTTAGCTTTAGATCTAGCCAATCCAGAAGTCGATATTATTACTGAAGAAAGAGAGAAACAGTCGTACTGGTTCAGCACTTCTGGTAATGTTTAAATCAGAAGGTTTTGTAATAGGGAAGAAATGATAAAATTGTTAAATTTGAAGGGTTTGGGCAACATTAAGAGCTCAGATCAGTTTTAGATGCTCACGTAGTAGTTAATTATAATAAAGGTATGCACACACAGACACACATAGAGACACATGCACAACAAATCAACTTTAAAATATTTGATTCAATTACCCAGATATTTGGGTTGGGAGTTTGATTCGCCATCATTTCTTTTTCACTCTGTATGAATACATAAAATCACACATTGTTCTCATTTTTTTATGTTAGAAATGAAAGTGTATACAACATTGAACAATACTTTGAAATGAATAATTTAAAAAATGTTTAAAAAGAGCTTGGATGCCTAATTTCATTGTTCCTTAAAGCCATAATAAATTTAAATTTAAAAACATTATTACAATGTTTAATGTCAGTGTCCTGTTTGTAAATGTTGTTACTAATAAAGAATACAAATAGCATGTTGTGAATTTGATATAGTAAGCCTTTTAATAATAGATATGTTTCTAGGTTAAGAAGAATGTGAAGAAGTTATAAGCTTTTCCTTTATTTCTAGCCCTATGCAGAGTAAATATCAGTTGGGACGAAATATTTTTCTGCAGATATTCCTGTCGAGGAATTTTTGTAATGTCTGTTTGCTTCCTGGTTCATTATATAATTGGACATGTTATGGAATATTTCTGATATAGAAATATTTGAATTTTGATAAGGAAAGAATTATAACCTGGTCATCCCTTCATGGTAGACTTTGTGCAAACCCAGAAACTCTAAAACAATGTCATGCCCCCAAAGAGTCATTGTAACCTTGTACTGCTCTCTCGGACTAGGATTTTTCCCTCCACATCATTTCTATCTCTTGACGTTCCTCCTCATATTTCGGACATTTCTTAGTTCTAGATTCATATTGTTTCTCTTTCCCCATTTTCTCAATGTAAATATAATAGGCTGCAAAATCAGCACATCCTCACTTAATGCAAGGAATATTCTAATCAATATTGCTTATTTTTAAAGTTTCAGACAGCACAACAGATTTTCTGCTTTTCTCTGCTTTTGAAATTGTACGTGTTAGATTTTAAAAAATTTATGCAAATAAAACCGTTGACGGGATTTATCCTCTTTGCTTTGTAAGAGGCAGAACAAAGCGACATCCATAGACAGTGAGGGCATGGAGCCCACTCCCAAGCTGAGCTCTTCCACTGAGTGGACAGAGTGGAGTGGGAAAATGCAGCTCTGTGTCCTGCACATGATGACCCAGAGCTTTCCTCTGGGAGTTTATGGTGGCCTGGTGCTGGCTCGTAGGTTAGAGAAACAAGGCAAATTTGTGAAGCAGTGATAAGAGGTGCATGGAAATTAAGCTTGCTGAGGCTGTGGTATGTGAACTCCCTTGAACAAGTTTTCATAAATTAAAAACACAAACCAAAATATGGTATTTTTATTTTGACTTCATTCTTTGTCTTCAGGCACATTTTAGGGTTTGCTTTAGAACAAGGCCTGAGGGTCACTGTGATTCTGTTGGCTGGAAAGCATGGGTCATGTCATATAAAACATTCCACAGAATCATTGTTAACTGTACATTTAATTCCATTACATGAAATAATTGGGCCTTTTTTTCCTTCTGAGACATAATTTCGATAGCTTCTTTTATTGAAACCTGCTAAAAAATTAGATTATGATCTCAAAATGAATTACTCTGGCATCTTTGAGCCAAGATTAGAAGAATGATCACTATGGTCTCAATTCTGTTTGAATTTGGGGCACGCTAGTACTTCGTTTATAGTGAATGAAAAATGAAAGAGCCTCAATGCTGAATTTTGTGGTGTTCTTGTGTCCACTTCTGAGGATTTATAGCTGTCCTTACCAGGTCAGAATCCCTCAGTGTGTTTTGTAAGTGGATAGGCGATCTAGGATAACTACCCCTTCACTGTGAGTCTCTTAGGACTTCCACGGATCCCCGAGAGGATAGAATGGAGTAGCAGATGTCCTCAGACATGAATGTACTTTGTGTGTCTTCCTAAAATCAACTCTGTTCCTCCAGGGCCCTTGCCAGACTGTCCTGCTACTCGATGCCTTTGCTCATGCCATTTGTTTCTTTTATTCTGGGAGTTGACTTGTAAGTTCAGTGATAATGTCAGATTTCTCATTTTCACTTTCTTTGGTCACCTCCCACCCTCTAGAAAAGGGCATGATTAATTACTCCATGTATTCAGTGTATATAGCACCTTTATATGCCAGATTCTATGTGAGGCACTGAAGATTCAAAGATGAATAGAGCACTGTCTTTCTCGCCCCTTTCCTTGACCCTTTGCCCCCTCCCAACTCCTGTCTAGGGCTCGCAGTGTTCTGGCAGACAGTCAAGCAAAAATTCAACGTGACTCGTTCTGTGTATAAGGTGATGGAACTGTAGAGATAAAAGATGGTAATGTAGAATTTTGATCATCTGTCATAGCACTTGCTTCGTATTCTAGTTTGTGTAACTGTCTTTCTATACTAGACTTTGCTTCTCAAGGGCAAGAACCGTATTTTATTCATCTTTGGGTCACCAGCACTTGGAGAGCCGTTGTTAGGTACTATGAATCCAGAGGAGGACATGGTCCTTAACACTTAAGGAGCTTTCCCCCAGGTGGAGGAGATAGATATGTAACTCAACATCATTGTGCAATGTAATGAGCTTCAGATTTAAGAAAGGATGGTAGGCGCATAGAGGAAGAGCATCTTATAAGCTTAGGAAGGGTTGTCAGGGATAACTAGAGAAAATGATGCTAAAGTTGACATTTGAAGACCAATCAAGAGTCAGCTAAATAATGTAGACTTCAAGGCAAGATGTAGCTGAAAAGGTTCTCTGAAGATGTTTTGGGTTTTACATCAAAGACAATAGTCATTGAGGGATTTTAAGCCAAGGAGTGCTACGATTGACTTTTTTTTTTGAAAGGTCGCTCCATTTAACACACTAGAGGCAGAGAGACCAGTTCTTTGGGCTCTTGCATTTCCACATAAGAGATCTGTACCTGACCTAACCTAAAGTGTTAACAGAGCTATCGGCAGGGTAAACTTGGATGTGGATTGTTATGGGAAGCAAATGATAGTCAATTTCTGACTTGGGCAAATGGCTATGTCATTCACTGAGGTAGGAAATACAATATTCTGTCTGAGGATTCTAGAATACCACTCTCCCAATGCTCCGTTTACTTTCTGCTTTTAACGGCCTTGGTCGCTCAGTTCCTCACCATAATCTGAGAGACAATAGAAGAACCATGACTATACTCCAGAAGCTCCCACACTAGGGGCCTGCTAGTTTAGCCATCGTGGCTCTCACCTGTGCCTGAAGAAAAGCCTGACTTGGAGTGATTCTTTCTTGGCTCTACCAAGTGCCTTGCCTTCTCTGCCAGGATTTCAGAGTCCTTTAGAAGCTTTCAGGTCTAAGGTCTTTGTGACAGCTTCTTTCCCATTTCTAGCTTTGCTCAAGGCCAGATAACTGCTTGCTCATCACGTGCTCCAAAGAAGAGCTATTCCTGATTCTTAGAATGGATTTTACCCCCTCTAAGCTCAGCTGTTCTTTGGCACCTGAGGATTCCAGCCATAGCTGTGCTTGATTTTGCAGCTGACACTACAATAAAAGCTGCTGTAACCTGGTACATTGTCTGAAGCCAATTTCCCATGTTTATGTAGTGACTCATATCAGCTGCCATGGTTACAGCGGGAGCCTTGATCTCCTCAGGGTACTCTGGTTTCAAATCTCATCTCTTGATGTCTGTTGTGTTTGATCTGAGGTATGGCATCACAAACAAGTTAGGGGTTCAAGGTAGGGTTTGATTAAACCTATTCTCCAAAATTCTTGATGGAAGAGTTCACATAAGGATCGCCCGCAAAATGAAGACCGAAATGTCATCTTTATTACTGGGTTAGGCAAATGTCCAATAAATCCCTCTGGTAAATTCTCTTGGAGAATGTGGCTTAGATAGGAGATCTCTTGTCTCACCTGGGGACCGGCATGCTCTGATGTGGCAGTAGGGAGAGCAAGGTTTGTGGAGCAGAAAAGCGGAGCCTGTCTTCTCAGCTAGCAGTGAAGCCCACTGGCCTGTCCCACATACTCATCCAGGAGGAACAGTGGGAATGGAGGCCTCTCCTCTGAGTAACCCAGAGAGGTGGGCAGGTAGCAAGAGCAGGGAGGCAGAGAGGCCATGAGCCAGAAAATCCACCACACCAGAATGGAGGGTCTAATTTGAAACCACAGCCTGGTTCACACTGTTATGGCCTAAGGGACAGTTAAATGTAGCCCAGCGAAGGTAGCTGCTGATGCTCTGTGGCCTGGGTTGAACACCTTGATTTGTGCTAATCTTCAGTGAACAGGTGGAAGGTGGGTAAATTGGATATTACAGCTCACACTCCACCTGAGAGGGTTGGAGAAACACACTTGTTAGATGAATTTCAGATAAGTGAAATCGTGGGTTTTTATGAGACAGTTTAGGCAGTTTGACTTTGAAGGTAGGAATTGATAAGGAAGTTGACTAACTTCTAAATTAAGCTATAATTCTGAACAATTTTTCTTGGGCTCACATTTTAAGAATTTTCTCCTGATCACACTGTGATTATCGTTACCTTTGAAAGGGTAAGAATTCTCTGTCAGACACTGTTTTCCAGACTTCCCTGATACAATTCACTTATTAAGAGAAACATTATATATTGTTCTAAGCTAAAATTTAGAACTACATTATAATCTGGAGAGTTGGGTTCAGTTTCTTGCTGTGAGTTCACTGAGGTATTTATTGAAGTTTGCCCATAGTGTAATCTTGTGAAGCAGCCAAATTATCCTGATAATCTCATGGGCTGATAGTCATAACTTTGATATCAGAGTCTTATTAGGCCTTTTATCTGAATAAGCTTTAAATCCTCAAACTGGCTACTTAGACATGTTGCTTTAGGGTAAAATCACATCCATTGAAATGAGTTTGTCACTTTCATTGTATTAGCACCTTTCAAGTGGCCACGTTTATTTGCAATGTCTCCATAAGGAGAAGAAATAAATTAACAGGATTATGCATGGGATGTGCTTGGCTCTAGTTCAAAGCAATGCAGAATATTTTAGCGGGAAACATGCATAAGCTCGTTAACTGTAAAGAAACAGGAGAGAAAATTTTCAAACAAACCACAGATTGTAGATCCATGAGGAAGGTGCACGAAATAGTCTCTACTTGAAATTCATGCATCTTTCTTACATAAAAAGAGATCATTGGCATTATAGGAAAACCTATGTTGGAGAGTAAAATCACTCAAGATTTAGTAGTATTCTCCCAAATTCTTAAAGCGTTATCACCCTCCAATGATAATCTTAAACGTCTCTCCCTCTCTCTCTTTTTTTCCCCCTTCTCCAGAATGACAGCATCTATGAAGGGAGCAAGGCTAGACAGAGGCTAAATAATTAGTTAGGATCCAAAGGAGCTTGTAATGTCCTCTTAGGTTTGACGAAAACCAGGCCATATGCATAAAGTAGATTATTTTCTTAACTTTCTCTTAAAATTTTGTGCAGAATGGATATGATGATTACATTTTTCTCCCCCAGGGGCATGAAGTGTAGAAATGGGGAGAAGGGACATGGAAATCATGAAACTCAATCACGGTCTTCTGAGGCAAAACACAACGAATTAAAGCTCAAAGCCAGGAAAATCTTTGAATAGTGCCTGTTGAGGCATCCGGAGAAGGGTAACTGGAGGTATCCGTTGTCAGTGAAGAGAAAGCAAAAGAAAATGGGTTTCAAATGTAGAGGAAGGGAATTGGGTTCTTCACAAAGAAAGGCTTCTTTCTACTCTGCAGAAACCCTTCCAGAGAGGGCTTAAAAATGGAACAATCTTTTATTTGGAAGCAGCATAGTAAATTAAGTACCTAGAGATGAATGCCTGAATCAGTTTTGTTCCGTAGTTTTTCATAATGGGCAGCCATGAGTATCACATTCATGTAGCTCTTTTTGAAAAGTCTGTTTACAGTGGGCAGTCATGAGTGTCGTTCTTTTGTAAACCATTCTATAATGTTCATGCATTCTCTCCAAGATTCTGTATGTTAAAACGAGTGTCTTACTGTGTTTCTCATTGACAAGATAGTTTAGTGTCTCTTGTACCTCTCATAATTCGACATCTCTTTTTATATTAAGTATTTACTAAATTATATAAGTATTGAATGAAAACAAATGACTCTGAACTAGGACACCTTTGAAGATCTTTGAATTAAGGTCATTTATGTATTTGGTATTTATCAAGTACCTCCTATAAGCCTGGTACTAAGAATAAAATGGCAACAAGACAAAGCCCTTGCTCTCAGAGAGCTAACATTCCAGAGAGAGACTAACAATAAGTAAATATAATATGTCAGGTGGTGATAAGTGTTAAGAATAAAAATAAGTCAGGGTTAGAAGGTAGGGCATTGTGGGTGGGGTAGTGATGCCATTTTAGAAAGGGTGTCCAGAAGGCCTCTGTGAGAAGGTGAGCACAATGTCCTGAATCTAATGAGAGTCGACCATCGCAGGTATTTCTGGGGAAAAAGTTTCAGTGTGACCTGGAGACAATGTGGCTGAAGTGGGTGAAGATGAAAGAGTGGGAGGAGTGGGATGTTATAGGGTGTGGTAAGGACTTTGGTTTTTATACTCTGAATGGGAAGGACACGTCAGAGCTTGTTGAACAGGGACATGATCTAATTTATTGACCTAATCAGTTATATTCATTGGAAAAAATCAAACCAAGGCGTTCATACAAAAAGCTAACTACAGTTCCTGTCTTAGCTCGCATTGCAAAGGAAATCACCCAGACTTCAAATGTTTGCTGCTTAATGCTTACTTCTTGCCCCAGGAAACCCACTGTGGCTCAAGGCTGATATCTAGTGGACACTTTCATAATAGTTTATGAACATAAAGTTTGGAAGAATAGAGGGCAAACTTTAATATCGTCACAAACAGGATGACAGAACAATAACAATGTTATTACCATATTAAAATAGATTTGCCTCCTCGTTTTGCAATGGCTCAAATTCAGGTAAGTTTGCATTTCTTTAGTGTATATCTATTAAAACTAGTGAGTTTAGCTGCCAGAAGACTGCGGCATCAAAGTGATGGGCTGGTAAGGGGATAATAAGTCAGGACCAGGTGGGATCAACCAGGAGGAAGTGATGTTACTCTAGGAGTGGCCCACCAAAGGTAGCCAGTGGTTTATTGTGTGGTGTCTAAGGGTGTGTGTATTCTAAACCTGGCTTGAGTCAGGTTAGCACTGATTTATAAAAGGAGTGTGATATGGTAAATAAAGGCATGGTGGAAGGAAGTGCAAGGCAGTGTGGAAATGTTTAAACTTAGGTGAGGTTGGGTGTTTCCCAAAACCTAGGTGGGGGTATTTCAATGTGGAGTCAAGAGCATTAGCTTTATAATTGGATATTGGCTCTGTGTATTATTCTGCCATTTACTGACTGTGAGAACTTGGGCAAGTTGTTTTTACATGTTTTATTAAGTCAGATAATTTATGCAAAGCACTTAGCACAGTAGCATTTAGAAGCAGTCTGTAATAGCTAGGTATTATTGTTTGGAAGAACCACAAGTAGCCACTGGAGGTAGAGGAACAGGATATGTAGTAATAATAGTATCTGCATTTAAAACACACACACACACACACACACACACACACACACACACACACACACACAACACACACACACAGTTTTTTTGCCCCCAGCACTTAACAGAATTTATCTTTTAACTATTTTGTATATCTCTATGATCCATTTTATTTGTATTAATTAGGGGTAGTTGAATATTCTGCTTAACTAAGATATATCATTTATATGGCATAAATATTAAAACTGTTTAGTGGCTTGCATTACTTTTAGAAAAAAAGACCCACATATTTAGTTCTGCAGGATCTGACTCCTGCCTGCCTCTTGATCCTCATCACATTATTCTTTCACTTCAGTTTCTGCATCCCAGACTTGCTGACCTTCCTCCAGGTTCTCCAATACCTTGTCGCACCTGCCTCAGGACCTCAGCATAGTCAGTTCCCTTAGTCTGTCCACATTTTTCCCGTTCCCACCCCACCCCACCCCACCCCAACAACCAAGCTCACACACCTGGTTAATGCCCATGTGTCTTTCAGATTCAGGCTCAAATAGCATTCTTCAGGGAAGCTTTCTCTGCCTCTACCCCACTCCCCACTGGGCAAGCCTCCCTTGTTACATGATCTCATAGCATTTTGCACTTATAATTTTTTTGCATCCAAACATCTACTTTGAAACATTTATAGTTTCAGAGTGTATATTTGGATGATGATTCACTCCCCAATTAGGTTACAAGCATTTTGAAAGCTGGAACTGGCTGTTTGACCCAATGCTCTGTCCCTATCACAGTGTCTGGTGCATTTAGATTTTCAGGTATTTCTTGAATAGTAAATAGAGTAGTCTGAAGACAGAGGGATCTTACTTGAAAATTGAAATGCAGAAATAGGTGAAACACTTAGTGACTAACTCTGAGTTTGAAGGATGTAGTGGGTACCACAATGTGATGCCCAGGTTCACTCTTTCAGACCAGGTAGTCATCCCTCGAGTTGCTGGGGGTTTTGATGACTGATTCTTCTCAGTCTCGTTCCTCTACAGGAATTGCCATCAACAAAGAGAACTACATCATCCAATGATATGCCGCCTCCTAAGAGGAGCCCACATTCAGTGCCAGGTTGATGGAGGTTGTGTGTCCCACCCTTTGCCTCAACGTGGAACAATTCTAAAGGTCCATCCCAGGTCCAGAGCTCACCATAGGAATGGCTGAGACCACTGTTAGAAATGCATCCACTAACTATTTAACTTCCTCCTCCACCCTGACCTCTCTCTCCCACCCCTCACAGGCGCTGTTCCTGAGGGCACTCCCACTCCATAAACCACCTGCAAACAAGTCTGAGTCTGTTTCTTAGGGAACCCGGCCCAAAACTGAGCATAATGGAGAAGGAAGAGGCTGAGAAAGCTCCTCAATTTCTGGTTTGAGACAGCATATGATGCCAACCATTGAGATGAGCACAGGAGAAAGACAACGTACAGTCAGAGCAGGCTGGAAATGATAAGTTTTGGAGGTGCTAAGTCTGAGGTTCCTGTGAGATAGCCAGGAGTCGAAGCTCAGAAGAAAGGTCTGGGCTAGAGTTAGAGGCATGGAGTCCTTAGTACACAAGACAGTGACATGAAAGAGTTCGCCCATGAAAATGTGGAGAATGAAAGAAATGGGATTAGTGTGACCTGGGAACCAGCAGAGGGAGGAAGGCAGGGCAAGGAAGACACTCATGGCAGGTGAAGTGTGACCTGAGAGGCAGGGGTGCCAGGAGTGCAAGCATTGTGGCTACCTGAGGGAGCAGCAGAGTTGTTTACAGCTGATATAGGCAGACATGACAGGTGCTGTAGAGAACAGCATGGAAAGTGTTCAGTGGATTTAATGTCACGGCCACCGAAGGCTTTGCTGGGAGCAGTTCTAGTGGAGCGGATGGAAGAAGCCAGAGTCTGGTGAAGAGGATAGGCTGGGAAGGAAGAAGAGACAGATGTGATAACCTTTTATACTTTTCATGGGGTAGGAGGAGAGACAAGGAGAGGTAGATATAGCTGTGAGAAGCCAAGAGAACAGAAGGATGTTAGTGTGTAAAAGACGGGGGAGTTGGGGGAAAGAGAATGTTCAGTTAGAAAGGGACCAAGAGCAACTGGTTAGATCTTGAGGTGAAGGATGATTGAGCACACAGAGTGAGTCTTGGAGAGGCAGAGCCAAACTACTACTGGCACCAGAAGAAAGATGAATGGACATGGAAGCATGTAACAATAGCTACAATTTCTTTATGCTCTCTAATCATCAAGAACTTTAAGTACTTTTTATAACAACAAATACCACCCTACCTGCCCAGAGCTAGTGGTGCGAAGGGCCAGGTCTAGGCTCCATCCCTTCTTGGAGTCCCTCCCAGTACCCAGGTGGGGAGTGAATGCAGGCAAGCATCAGGGTAGGTGGGTGGCTGTGGTGGGGCGTGCTCTCCAGTGCGGGAAGTTTCCAAAAGAACCCCCAACCATCTAGAAACAGGTTCTGAAAGGAAAGAGGAACAGCGAAGATTGTTGTGTATGGAAACAGGTAAGATGGCCATGAAAAGCTGAGTGGGTGATGCATGCTCATTGCAGATATGATTGTGGCAGAGCTGGCTCCAGTGTGTGGGCTCCCAGGCCTACCTGGCATGGTCCCCCCTTCCCTTACAATCCCAGTTGTGTGCCTGACTGGAGTTCCATGTAAGTCCTGTTGACCCCAAGAAGATACCATCAAGAAGGGCTCCTGTAGCTAACTGGACTCAAATTTACAAACAGAGCCTAGCAGCTGATGTTAAACAAGGGCTTCTCATGCAAGCTACACTTCAGGGAGAGGCCTGCACTGAATTGCCTGCCTGCACTGTGTTCCTGCCAGCTGAGTCAACCCTTATAAAGGAGTTCCTGGAATAGTAGTTCATTCAATAGGACTGAGACTTCCTATATCCAATCAGAGCTGTGCACCTATATCACCACTAACATATTCAATCAAGAGCGGCTGTGCTCTGACCAATCACGACAGTCCTTTTTGGACCAATCAAAATGTAAGGACTTGTAATTCTCATTTGCATGAGGATCAGCCAATCAGGGATCAGGGGCAGGGACTTCTCTCTATAATCAGCTCCCCTCTAGTTCAGAGATTATACTTTTCCATTCAACTGAAGATTGCATTTCCTTGGTTGGAGTTGAAACATGGAAGACATCTAGCTAGACCAGAGAAGCGCTGCAGAGTTGGAGAAGGGCCTCACTTGAGGGCCATGGCAGCTATGCTATTTCACAGCTGTGCTGTCTAGTAATTAAACTGTAACACTTGAATTTTTCCACAGCCACACTGTATCATAATTGAGCTGTTTGCACTGAATCAAGTTTCCTTTTTAGCCGCACCCCAAATTGAGGATTCCTGTTGGTGTTGAATTGGCACCAAAGACATTGGTTGACACTTTGCAATTTGATTTCTAGGAATTTGTGCTAATAAAAAAAACTTGGTTGTAGTCTATCAATAGGGAATTTGTTAAAGTATGGTTATGTACATAAGATGGATTATTTTGCAGCCCTGCCTACACAAACTGGAAATAATTAAAAAATTTTTTTTGTCTTTTTACAGTCAAAATACCAATATTCTCTCCTTGAACTATTATTTGTGGCTGTCAGTGAAGCTGTTAATCAAAGATTTGCAGGTGGGACAAGCGAGGTTTTTTTCTCTTGGGTCAAATTAGATTTAGGAACAAGTTGTTATAATGAGAGAAGGGCAATGATGAGTGAGTTTTCTCTGGGTCAAGTGGGTCTGTGATGGGGAGCTGGACAAGAACTTGGAAAAGAACTCCCTTTAAAAGGGCCTTCTCCCAGAGGTGAGGAGACCCAAACAGAAGGGGGCTAGAGCTGCACTGTTAGATGTAAAAGTTGAGGGGGTTTGTTGTCAGGGTCTTGCTGGAGGAGAGGCGTTGAAGGAAGAACCTCTGAAAATGCTCCACAAGAAGAGTCAGCCCCAAGAATAAGCTACACTTGGAAGTTACCACTGTTGTTCAGATTTCCTAGGTGGGAGCCAGATAGCAATCCACTGTGACTTCCGAACTGTAAACTTCGTGGTCCTGCAGAAGTCCCCTTCACTAAGCGTGAAGTCAGTGGTGGGCCTCTTATACCCACCACCTTTTGGTTGGAGGATTAGCAGGCTTTCCAAAGAAATCCTTCACCCTACCCCCTTCCCATCTTTATTCTTACCCTTTCATATCTTCTTTATGGTCAGGATGATGGATTCAAGATGTTTTTGGCCTATCTCAGGCGGATCCTAAAATGTCTTTAGTCACTCTTGGATAATAATAAAATTCTTGTGTCACTTTCAGACCCAAGAGTGAACTTTGAGAAATTAAAATTTCAGTCCAGGGTCATAATGATATAGCAATTTTTTCTCATACACTTGAAAGCTTCTTTACACCTTCACTGATTTAAAAAAAATTGAACCACATAGAAGCATTTATTAAAAAAGCAACAGTCACCTGTTCCACTCCTCTCCCATCCTCAGTCCCACTGCCCAGAGGGAGTCATCGTAAACTCTCGTTTGGCTTTGTGTTTAGGTAACAAGTTTTAGCTGTTGACAACTTTACTTCAACCCTGCCTTCTCAGTTGGCACTCAGGTTCTACCACCTCATGATGTTAATGTTTTGGAGATAGAAGCGTGACTTTTTTTTTATAGACAAGCTGGGGCACTTTACCCACTTCACCTGGGCCTTGCCCCTCTGACGATCTTGAGACAGCAGGTCTCAAGTTGAAGGCCTGTATGAAGCACTATAAGTCCAAGTTTTCTGGATTTTAATTAAAGGATTTCATTCAAATGTTTTGAAAATAGGGATGATGGTTTGTCATAAGTTATGCTAACTTTTCTCTAGTAACTTTTTAGACCCAAAGGCCTGCTCCTGCAAGCCTGGCTGTGATAGTGTTAGCATGGATCAGGTGCAGGCTTGACTGCACAGGATGTGCTTGTTAAGCCTGGCAAGTCTGTCTCTTGGGAGCAATACCATTCCTGTGCCTTTTGTATACAAAGAATTGACTCAGTATAGCTGGTGCTACCAATCTCTGGTCTTACGATCTGTGACTGCTGACACTCCTTGCTCTCCTAGCCATGGCTTCTGAGGCAGCTCTTCTGCAAGTCCAGTGAGCATAGGGACATAAACCATGCTATTTGGTGTTCTTCCCATAGCCCACAGGGAACTTGCTAGTGTATTTTGTAGCATCTTATAGATTATTACCACTTTTCCCTCTCTCTCTTGAATTACTTAAGTACCTCCTAACTGGTCTATTTGCATCCACTCTTCATCTTCTTAGAAGGTTCTCCACATAGAGGCCAATGTGTACTGGTTATCAATTTATGACCTCTCAGCTTCATTGTGCATTGCTGGGCCCTTTATGCTTCCTTTGCCAGCTGCATGATAATAACTTTGTCAGTAGAGGGCACTGGAGAGACACTGGAGGAGTGTTTTCTAGCTGAGATGTACTGCTGTGCCCAGGCTCCTCTGTGTGCATGGCTTTCCCAGGGCCTGGCTTCTCCTGAGCACAGCTCCTGCAGTGATGCACTGTGGTCAGCAGCTCCCAGCAGCTTCTCATGATGCCTCTCTTGTGTGGTTTCACAGCAGAGTGACCCCAGAGAGTCACCTCCCTCTGAATGACTGGCTTCCTCCAGTACCCTAGAGGGGATATTCAGGAAGGTCCACTACTGAGACATCTCTGCCATCCAGAGAGCCACATGGTTCCCTCTGGGTCTCAGCTCTGTGAATGAGAGACTCTTCCTTGGGGATTGTTTGCTCCTTATATTCACTATGCTTATATTTTAAGAATTCTCTGTTTCTTACAGGGCCATCTCCTGTTACTTCAATCTTCTTTTAAATAGTTACTAATTCTTGATATTAAACATTCCCAAATTGCTGTGTAGTTTCTGTCTCCTGATTGGACCCTGACCGTTACACAATGTGATCTTTTTGACTTGTAAATCTGATTTTGCCACTCCTCCTTAAAACCTTTTTATGGCTTTACTCTGCTTATAAGATAAAGAAAAAAAAAACCCATTTTCATGGTTTCTGAGGCCCTGCACAATCTGGCTCCTGTTGATCTCCCTGCCTTTGTCCCATACCAGAGTCCTCATGTTTTCCTGCACCTGCAGAGTCTTTACAGACACTGATCTCTTTCTGAAATCATCTTCCTGCGTTCACTTGGTAAACTCCTACTCACCTTCAGGCCTCAGTTTAATCTCATTCTCATGGATGCTTGCTTCACCTTCCCTGCCTAGGATGAATCACTTTTATTCACTTTCAGAGCACCAATGAAGGCTCCTTCAGAGCATTGTTTCATGGCTGTAATTTTACATAATGTTTTTGTAATTGTTTTGGAGTAACATCTGTTTCCTCCCCTACGGATTGTAAACTCATCGAGAGAAAGAGACTGTTGCTCTTTTAGCTCCTTGCATAGCACAGTGTTTAGCACTTCTTACAGAGCGCCTGTTACAAAGCAGAGACATTCTAGCTTGTTCCAGTTGTTTTGGTCCAGCGATTTCCCTTTCCATACTCCAATTTGCCACAAGATGGCAGGCTAAGACACTATGTTTTTTCATTTTCTTTGAGAAAGAAGTGGTACTTCAGATTAAAATGCCCTTCTCTGAAGCAGAAGAGGATCCCTTTGAAGTGAGATTGAGTCATACACTACAGAAGATTCCTTTGAAAATGTCCTCTGCATCTTAGCTTCTTCACTGTCACTGAGAAACAACCTGGGATACCAACTGGCAAGAACAAAGGAAAGATTCTTATTGGCTTGCCTAAGGGGCTGGCTTTTATACTCTTTTGAAAACTACAGGAACTCTGAGCTCTGATTCAGGAGACATGGTGGGGTGGAGGGGAGTGATTATTGCCCTCTCTTCACACTTTGTTTTGCGTTAACTGCAGTTCTAGAGGAAAGGTTTAGAGGAGGGGTTAGCAAGCTATGGCCCTACTGCCAAATCTGGCACTCTGCCTGTTTTTGTAAATAAATTTAATTGAAACAATTACATCCATTTGTTGACACATTATCAACCTTTAGTTGTGGTATAGGTTCTGCAAAGTCAAAACAATTTAGTATCTGGCCTTTTACGACAAAATTGGGGGATATCTGGTCTAGAGGGATATAAACTGTTTAGAAGGCTTAATATCTGGTTAGCATTCAGCTGACTTCTCATAAAAAGTTGTGATTTGACCTTTGGGGGAAAGACCTGTCTTTCCAAGAACCAAACATTCTGGGCAAAATGATATGAAGTGTTTTGGAGATTGTACCCACATAACTTATTAACTCATTTCAGGAATAACACATTTAAGAATGTTATGTCTATTATTTTTTAAGTAGAAAATATAGGTATACAGGATGTAAATTACTTGTAGTTTCTTAGCATGTTTTCCCATAGCACGACTATTAAGTCACTGTTATACTAATTACTTCATTTGTCATGATACCAATCAAAGGCCCTGCAGCTATTTACCTTTCAATTCAATAAATAGTCTTGGTATGGGTGGTTTGGCTTATTTATGAGTTTGTAAATGCTTAGGCATTGCTAAGTCAGAATTACGTTAATTCATTTTGTAAATTTTAAGCAATAAAATACATTTTCTACAGATCCTCTTTCTGATGAAACATTTTGGGTAAAGATAGTGGATATTTCTTACAGTTTCTTCATGTTCTTAAACAAACCAGGCAGGCAAACCAGAACTAAGCTAATTATTTTTTTGCATATCCAAATGAGAGATTAGCTGGCCCCTGTTAGATCCCTTTAGTTTAGGCAGTCGATTGCTGTGGCATGGAATGGGAAGGTCTGCTTTTGGCAAGGTGTGCAGAAAGGAGATGCCAAAAAGGAAAATTCTCAGCTCGTGACTATGAGTGGAGGAAAAAGCAGCTAGGCTGTCCACCCTTTTCTTCAATGTTCCTTTTTTTTTTTTTTTTTTTTTTTTTTTTTTTTTTTTTTTTTTGCAGAAAGTTTTTTGCATGTAGAGGAAATCCTTTTTTATATTCCAAGGTAATTATAGAATAGGATTTTCCAATCTACCTAAGAAGGAAATTGGGCATGGGAGTCTCTCAGAGTCATATACATGCATCACATCTCAGAATCCTCTCTAGGTTATTGAATATAAATTTCTTTTAAAAATATCTTTTTTTTCAAAATATTCTAGTCTCCTATATGTGACCTGTAACCATAATTATTCACATGATTTATATTAAGGCATTTCAGTGTTTAACTTCAGTTCTTTGCTATTCTAGAGTTTTAAGTGTTGATTTATGCCAAGTATATTTTTTCTGACATAGAACGAATCTTAAAGAGGTAGAGCCAAACTACTAATTAAACCACGAAAAAAAAAAAAACAACCTATTTGTTTACAGTGTGAGTGCTACAACAAGAAGGCAGAATTCACTTTGTTCAGCCTCAACTGAGAACATGAGCATTGGGCAACTCAAAATTTCCCCCACTTTCACATGTCAGCAAATGACCATGAAGTGCTATGAGTATTGATTTTTGGGGTTACAAATAAATTTCAGCAAACAGACTAATATGCAAATATGAAATTCAAGATTAGTAAAGATATCTGCATAAGTTATATAATAACAAAATATATTCTATGTAAGTACATTTTACCCATATTTCTATTTTATATATACATATAAAAATTATAATATCATAATTGTTACTAATTGTGCATATATAGTATTACACTACTCAGCAATATATTGTGTGCATGTCAATAAACATTTTTTACAAAATATATTCCAAATGGTGTTTAACAGACCAGTGTTAAATGTGTGCTGGGTTATAAGGATTTGATGGGAAGTCAGCGTGGAAAATGCTGATGTAAAGAAATCCTCTCTGTCTGTGGCCTCTGAAAAAAGCCAGTGCCTCAGATTCCTACAGTTATGCTTTGATGGGAACAGGTCATTTATGCCAAAATAGAGGCTAGACTCAATGTCCCTTTTGCAATTATATATTTTGCCCATCTTTTTTTTTACTTTGCTTTTCTAAGCTCTTATAGCTCATTTTACTGTATCTCATTGGATGGGGCACAACTTGAACTTTTTGATATGATTGTATATCTGTTCATCAGAGAGGGTATTAACTATTAATTTTATGTAAACATGATTAAGCAAAATTAGGGTTGCCCATTTTTTTTCAAATATTGCGCAGATTTTATATGTAGTTTTCATCTGAAAAGGTGAAACATAAATGTTTAGAAAATACCTCTTTTCAGTTCCTCAGGCCCTCCTTCTCTAGGCACTTAACAGGAGTTTAATTTGACAAGGAGCCATGGGCTGTCTCCAGTTTCAAAATCTCTTATCAGATGGCTCTTTCAGAAACGTCAACAATTTCTAAACTGTCAACACAACAGTATAAACAATGCTACATGCATTGTTAGTCGTGGAAGTAATTTCTATTCCCAGTAAAACAGACCTCAGGGCAGTTTGTTGTGGTAACATGTTTTTCTCTAGAGATCACTAGACTCAACTACAACTGGTGCCTGTCCACAGCCTGGCATTTGAATTCTCTCGTTTTGTGAGACCTAAGCAATATAGATCACATCTGGTATGTTAAAACATTATTTCATAATGGGTGCAATATCATTTCAACTACATACAACTTCTGACAGTGAATGTGCATAATTTTTGCCCTTCAGAATTTATATTCTCTCCTCTCACATTTTCTTCTTTAACCTTTGAGTTTGGAAAAAACCCAACTACTCTAGTTGAGAATATCCTCATGGTATGGTTTTTATGTACTTTGTTTCATATCCATTAAAGAATCAAAACCTAACAAATAATGTGAGTTGGTATTGTGCTGTCCTGATTTTCTTTTCTTTTCTTTTTTTTTAATGTACTAAATTCGCATTCTATGAAAAACAGATTGCAGAGGCAAAACTTGAGAAGATAACGATAATGAGAAAACTCCCTATAAGGACCCATAGGGACTCTGACCAAAACTGTGATCAGAGACAAATGCATTGCCTTAATACTTTTCATTATTAAATGAGAATGAAAGTAAATAAACTTAAGCAGAATTAAAAGGTAACTCTATAAAGAGCTCTTATAAATCAATATGAAAAAAAAGTATCTCAGAAGAAAAACGGATGAAAGAAGGGCTGTCTATGTGCACACAATTTTTGGGTCTCCAGAAAGGGAAAGACTAGCTAAAACATTTTCATATGGTATTGTGGAGAAGGTAATTGAGAGGATGTGACCTCCCATTTACCCCAGAGCTAAAACCAGGCAATTGGAGCTTCCTCACTTTCTCCCCTCTCTCTGGAATGTACCTTCAGCCCACCGTTCCCACAGTGGGAGCCATTTTCAAGGACGCAGCCTTGAGAGAGCCATGCGTGTTGAAACCATCTGGACTGAATAGTGACTGAACCTTGTTAAGACCTTTCTATAATCTTTTAAGATTCTGGTTGGCAGGAGTGGCTGCAGAAGACAAGCCTTGTATATAAGTTCCCTTGCTTTTTTCTTTTTTAAAAATTTAAGTATATAAGTATAGTTGGTATATAATCTTATATTGATTATATTAGTTTCAGGAGTACAGTATAATGACTTGGTATTTTTATACCTTTCAGTGTGATCACTCCACTAATTCCAGTAATCATCCATCACTGTGCAAACTTATTACAATATTGACTATAAGAGGAAGGAGAATAAAGTCCTTTGCTTTTTAAACCTGCCCCATGCCAATCTGGAATGATCTGCCTTTTTCTTCCTTTTTCCTTGACCTCCATGTAAGTAGGCCAATTTGAGAATCAACAGGTATTTGCCTTGGGATCCCTTAACCACCAGGACTTTGTAATTTGTTTTCCTCCTACCTTTCTACTCTGATAAAGATGTGAAAAGGCAATTTATGAAAGGATGACTAAAGATGTCAAGAGATCTAATAAACGTTTATACTTATTAAATAAATAAAATGAAAAATAAGTATAATACTGATCTGCCACTTTGTCCTAGCAAACTGGCAAAAATATAAAAAAGGTGAATATCCAGGTAGACGAGAGTGTAGAAAATGAACATTTTTATACTGTTTGTGGAAGCCTAAATTGATTAAACTTTTCTGAAGGACAGTTGGGCCCAGTCCATGACTCTCTTTTGATCCATCAATTTACTTCCAGGATTTTATTCTGAGGAATATGTGTAAAGGTAGATAAACAAGGATTATCTTGTAGCATTTATGCAAGGGGAAAATGGGCTATTAAGTGGTCATGAAACATACTCATTGTTTTCTTACCAAATGTTTACTAGAACCAAGGCATTGTACTTAGTAAATGTGATATCCCACCAGTGAGGTTGGTAATTAAAAAAGAATTGAGACATAAAGAGGTTATATAATATATCAAAGGTCACATTAGTAAAGCTTAAATGAAACTCAAATCTTAACTACTGTGATAAATATCCTCCATCACTGAACAAGTATATTTAATGATATAAGGAAGTGTTTGTAAAAAATTGCTATGTGAAAAAATTTCAGGTTATGTTTAATTTCTCCAAGAATATAGGATTATTCAGATTTTGTGATACTTTTGCTGTTATGTTTTTCTAGGAATTAGTCCAGTTGATTTATCATTTCAAATTTATTGGCATGAAGTTGTTAATAATATCCACTTATGATATTTTAATATCTGTAGATACTGTAGTTGTTCTTTTTTTATTTGTTTTTGGCCTTTTTTCTTGGTCTTGGCCTTTAACTTGCTTTGTTAACTCATGGTTTTTAAAAAATTAGTTTCTGATCTTATTTTTATTTTTGCTCTCTTCAGCTTTCTTTGGGTTTAATTTGATGCCCTTTTCTCTTTTTAACTTCTTAGGATGAGTGCTGAGATAATTGATTTTTAGTCTCTCATTTTTCTAATGTGCACATTTTAGCCATAAATGCTCTTCTAGTGAGGCTTTAGTTCTTCATCTTTAAAAATAATTATGTAGTTTTAAAAATATATTGTCATTTATTTCAAATATTTATTCCTTTCATTATCTTCTTAGGGTTCTGGTTAATTTACAAATACATGAAGATTTTTTCTTATCTTTTTGGTATTAATCATTGGCTTAATTCTACTGTGGTTAGTCAGGACATAACCTATATTATTTAAACCTAAAATTTGTTGAAACTTGATTTCTGTCTCAGATTATGGATAATTTGGTTAATATTCTATGATATTTGAAAAGAATATGTATTTGACACTAGTTTGGCGCACTGTTCTATGTCTGCCTGTAGGTCATTTGTTAATCTTGTTCAAATCTATATCCTTACTGATAGTGTATTAGATGTTTCTCTCAGTTACTGAGAAGGCTGGTTTAAAATCTCTAAGTATGGTGTGGATTTTTCCATTTCTTTTTTTATTTCTGTTAGTTTTTTGCTGTATATGTTTTGAGATAATGTTCTTAGATTCAAACAAATTTAGACTTATTGTATTTTATTTTTAGATCTATTCTTCTATCATCACAAAATGTCCCTCTTTACATCTGTCTAGTAATGCTTCTTGCCTCAAAGTCTACTTTGTCTTATAATGGTGACAATACCCCAGCTTTCTTTGGGTTATTGTTTGCAGGACATATATAATTTTACCGTCCTTTTACTCTCAGTCTCATTTATTTATGATGTGTTTGTTCTATGTGATTGAGTTCCTTATGTTTAACCTGACAATCTGACAACCTTTTCTTTAAGTTATGTACTCGATCTATTCACATTCAATGTATTATTGATATATTTGGGTTTAAACCTATAATTTTAATACTCATTTATCCTACTAGTCTATATTCTTTTTCTCCTTTCTTGTCTTCATTTGACTAACCAAATACTTTCATATTATAATATACATATTTATATTACTATTTTTCTAGTTCTAGATAATGTAAAGATAGTAGAGCAGCCATCTCCTGCCTTATGTGCTGCTTATGTCAAGGATGTTAATGATATATTTTAAACTCCATATGATATCGTTGCTATTATTCTATAGTCAATGTTCACTTAAGACATACTTTACCCTTTCCATTGTTCAGTGCATCTCTGTGCTTCTTTCTGAGATTTTTCCTTTCTTTTGAAAAATTCCCTTTTGTATTTCCATTAGTGTATTTGTGCTGATCACAGATTCTCTCAGTTTTTGTATTAAATGTATTTTGTCTTAAACTTTGAAGGATATTTTTGGTGGATATAGAATTCTGTGTTGGGAGTTGTTTTTTTCTAGTAATTGAAATACAGTGTCTTTTCACTTTTTTTTCTTTCCTGTTGAGCAATCAGTTGATGGTTTTAGTGCTGTTCTTTTAAAAGTAATATATTTCTCTTCTCTGGTCAGTTTTAAGGTTTTCTCTTTGTCTTTGTTTTTTAGCAGTTTGACCATGATACGCTTAGGTATAGTTTTCTTTGTAATGACTCTTCTTGGAATTTGTAGCACTTTTTATTTTCTTTATTTGAGAAAAGTTTTGCCATTATAACTTCAAATATTGCTTCTACTTTATTCTCGTTTATTCTCAGACCCTTTCACCATATCCCATGTGTCTTTTATGTTCATTTCTATATTTTTTCATTTTGATTCTCCATGTTTCCTTCTGAAGTTCTACTTCACTATTTGTCTTTTCAGTTGTATATAATCTCCTTTTGTCAATTTACAATGTTTTATTTTTCAATTTTAGACTTTTCATTTGATTTACTTTTTGCTTCCTAGTTCTCTGAATAAATCCTCCATCTGCTCATTTTTATTGTGTATTTGATCTGCTTGACTTTGATACTTCGATATTTGTATCACTTGTGAGTTTGCTCACTGTTTTTTTTTTTCCCTTGATTTTCAGGTAAATCTCATCCTTTCATATGCCTGTTTTTTGTGTTTTTTTTTTGTTTGTTTGTTTTTGGATTGAATGCCAGGTATTATTTATGAAAGATTTAGAGATAATTTGAGGCTCTGGGTGATGTTTTTTTTTCCTCCAGAGAAGATTTCCTTTGATTTTTGTAGTTCATCTGGACAGAGCAACTTAATCCCATCAGAAACTAAGACCAGATTAAAATCTGAGCTTCAGGTCCTGTAAGGGCTAGTCTGCTTCTAGCTCACCCTGATATTTTTTTCAGAATCTCAGTGAAAATGCAGAACCTCTCCTCCTTGAGATGACTTGAACTCAAAGTTTTATTTTCCTCTTCTTGTGAGAATGAAGGAAATTGTGCTCAGCTTCTCAGACTCATTTATCATTTTCATTTTCAGAACTGGCAGTTTACTTTAAGGGAACAAGTGCCCTAAATTCTGGAATTATCTCACTTGGTTTCCATCCTTTTTAAAATCTTGGTCCCACAACTTCTCACTGCATTGGTAGTCTTTTGAGGTTAACATATATTTCAAATATACATTTTAAACATTGTGCCCATTTTTTAGTTGTTCTGAATAGGAGATTACTCTTAAACTATGCATTATTCATTCCTGGATGAAAATCCATTTTTTCCCCTCTATTCATTTAAATAGGGAAAGACAAAAGACTGAATTTAGAATTTTTGTAGGATTATGGATGCTTTTGTTTTCCTTTTTACTCCCTTGAGAATAAAAAGGAGCATGAATTTATATAAATAGAACATTAAAATTAGTACCTATAATAATATACTGGTAGCAGTATTATAACCATTTAAAAATATTATTATAACAATAACAAAAAATATATAAACCAAAACCACCCCAAATTTTCTCAATTAAACTCACCTTTTATGTTTTTCAGTCTGTGCCTTTATTTCATATGCAGATATGAGTGCACATGTTAAGTGAGTGTTCATAGCATTGAATTTGAATGATGTACTTTGGAAAACAATAGCCTCTCTATATTTTTTCTAATACCCTGTTTCTAATTTGGGTACATCTTATCATTATTATTTTTTTGGCCTAGAATTAAAAAGATTGGCATTTTTATAAGCATCTTCTCCTACAATTGGTATATAGTAAAAGTGTTGACTAAAATAACATTAAAAACATTAACATCACTACACGATGTATGTGATATCTTTCTACTGATGTTTTTTCTTCCACATCAGGAGAGGCATAGGAGAATTTTGCTTCAGAATCACATTTGACTTAGTCTGCATTTATTTATTTATTTATTTATTTATTTATTTATAATTTTTTTTTCTTCTTTAATTCCTCCCCACCCTTACTTTCATCGCTGACCTACAGATATTGCCATCTCCCCTTAAGAACTGGATCTCTGAAGGTGGGGCATCTCCTCCCACATACTCGTGGCAAGCACCTGGGGCCTGGAGCACCTGGGATATGGTCCCTGGCTCCATGTGGGGCAGGAACCCACTACACGATGGAGTCACCTTGTGTCTGCCTTTAAAAGCTTTCTTTCAGCCTGGATAGATTATTTCCACTCTCCTTTATTTGGAATCCATTTGTCAAACTCTAGATGAATTTTCCTTCCCAACACAATGCCTATGTGTCATTAATGGTGATTGATCTAGTATTGATCTTTAATAATACTAGACTCTGATGGCTTGAAATCTTTTCATGGTATCTCATAATCACTTATAAACTTTTAGAAAAGACAGTAGTCAGATTCACATTAATATTATTATACTTATTGGCATCTTAATGAAATCCATGACAATATAAGAGGAAGCTAAATTTTAATTAAAGATTGCCCTTTAAAAATGGAAGACTTGCAAGGCTTTGGGTAGTTAGGTAATATTAAGTAGATAAAAATGGAAAATAAAAATGAATTTGTTTTCTGAACTAAAAACAATTGAAACATTAGTGAGGTAGAAGACAGTCTTTTCTGAAAAAGGTGGTAATAATTCTTGGTACATTTGAAATACCAGTCGTGTGAAAAAAAAACTTCAAACAAACAGGCATTAATCTAGGCCAGATATTCACACCTTTGGAAAAGCAATGACTATAAGTTATATCAGAATTTTTTTTTTTTTTTTATAGAAGGCCCCAGTAAGGTAGAAATCACATGAAATGCCAGCTCTGGAAACTCACATAGAGATCATAGAACCCTAGCCTCTTATTTTCTAGATGAGACTCACGAGGTTATTTCAGGTATCAAGTTGGTGGGCAAACCTTCTATAAATGTTCATTTTTTTCCTATTCTTTATAGAACACAGATATCTAGTTTCCCCATTTTGGGGATGAGCACATCATTATTTATTTGTTGAATTGATCATCTAATCTATGATAAAAAGCAACCCCCAAATCCCAGTGGCAAATAAAATAACAACAGAGATTGGTTTCTTTGCCTCATTGCATGTCCTCTGTGGACTGGTTCAAGCTCTCCTCTTATTGCTGCAGGTTGCCTGTGGTTGTGGCTGTGGTTGAGGCTCTCTTCCATGGCTCTTTTCCTTGAGCCTTCATTTTGGAATTCAGGATAATAGAGCATCCTATCTAGGATATGCTATTTTTTTTTAGGCAGAGATTAAAAAGCAAAACCAGGCCTCTTAAGCTTCTACTTGGAATGTGCACACTGTCATTGTTGCTGACATTCATTGGCCAATCAAGTCCATGGGCAAGTTTGACAATGAGCAGTGAGATATATACTGCCTTGCAGAAGTTATGGCAAACAATGAAGATGTAATTCTCTTGCAGGGTAAGGAACAAATAGTTGTCAACAATAATATCAGTAACAATTCAATTGACAAATATTTTAATGTGGTGCCTTTATTTGATCTGCTATTCTTTCCCAGTTCCAGATCCGTAGAAATGCAGGCTATTGGTTCATGCTACATTTTCTATTGCAGAGCTGAGTTCTCATTTTTTCACATTAGACTAACATTTTTGGTTACTCAGAAAGAATGTTTTCAAAGCTGCAACAGAATTTGAGGACCATCTGTAGCAATCCATTCTCCATTGAATCAAATTGTTGTTTTACTAAATTTGAAAATGTTAAATTTTTTTTGAAAAATGTTTGATGGAAGGGGGACATTATGTGCAGAAGACAGTTGTCTTTTATCAGAAGACTTGCAAGGCCCTCAACTTAATTTTTAACCACATAAACATTTAAAAAATTTTAAATGTTTATGTGGTTAAGTATTACTGGTGGGACTTATATAAAGATGAAAGGCTATGGAAACAAAGTGTATGTTTCCACAAAGTCTTTTAAAAATATTTAAAGCTCAATTTAACAATCAACAACATATTAAACATCCCTCAAGAGCTTTCTTGAAAATTTATTTTTAGGAAGAGGAAGGCTCTGTGCAAAGTGGGGGAAGGGTGAGTGAGAGGAATGGGGAAGAGAAGGGAACTAGTTATTTAGAGTCTATGTCTCTCTTATGCTTCAAGAATGAATTTAAACTTTACAACAATCCTTCAGTGGATGAATGGATGAAGATGGGAAAAATAGTGAGAGAAAGGGAGAGAGGCATCTTTCTCATGTCAAAGAACTAGATGATGTCTTCAGATTCTTAACACTGAAATCTGTCTCATCTGTCTATATCTATGGAGTGGTGAGTACATTTATATATGTACTCATATGTGAGTACAAAAGATGCAAAAGAACTTCAAAAAATATAACAGGGACTAAAGAGAGAAGTCTTCTTGCCAATGGTCTCCCAGCCACTCAGTTCCCTTCTGAGGAGGCAATCTGCATTATCTGTTTCTAGTGTGTCATTCTGGGGGTGATTTAGCCATTTAAAAGTAAATACATTTAACTATATATTTCTCCCTCTTGTACACAAAAAGTATTCGTTCTACGCTTAACTTTCATTTATAATTTAAAGATTATTCCATATAAATATATGAGTCCCCTCCCCACATACCCTCATCTCTTCTTTTTTTAAGGTTGGTTGGATCTTACTTTGTACAGTGTACTATAAACTACTAAGTGGTAGTGCATCTCTTCTTTCTGGGAATACATTTTGAATCTTATTTAGCCCCAGAACTGTACTTCTCAATTACTAGGGGACCGAGGAATCTTACCAGTTTGTAACTTACGTGTATTTGTTATTGTGGTTAAGTTCTGCTTGTTTCCCCCTTGTGCTAAACAGCAATACCCTTGAGAATGCTCTTGGTGCCTCCTTTGGGAAATTACACCCAAGGGAATGGTTCTACACCACAGCATAATGGGAGAGGTTCTCTAAAAATCAGTCTGGGTGACAATGGCTCAAAAATGGCAAAGAAAGCAGGCAAAGCCCCACTGTGTGGGCAAAATGGGCTCATAGAGGCAAAGAGAGCAGATGAAGGCAGAGTAAATATATAACAGGCAGTTCAGTCCAGAGGTCTGTGTGTAGTTTCCTGGTATGCTCACCTTCACATTCCTCATTTTTCAGCAGAGCCATACTGATGTTGAGGTAATTTCTTGTGATTTTGAATGTAAATGGGAAATGTGCCTCTGTTCAGTGTGCTATTAAAAGGAGAACCACGACAAATTACAGGGTATGAAGTGGTAAGTCCTTTGAATGAATTACCTGTTAAATGTCAGTCATGACCTAATAACACATTTTCATTTATCTATAAAGGCAGTGCCACTCCTCTGTTATCAGTAGGGCTATTTCTTCTCTTTATCTTGTGTTGTCCCCATTGCCACTAGCTGGGAAGAGGGTTCAGGTGGAAGTCATGAAACACAGTGACCCTAAAGAACCTCCCTAAGAACTGACCCCTGGCCACGGATCCAGGAACAAGACACTTGTCTGGTGTTCTGAGATTAATCAGCCTCGGGCAAGAATCCAATAGTTTAATAATTACATGGTGCTTATTTCCAGAACACTCAAGAGCATGGGTTATTATGAAAGAATGTACACATTTTTTTCCTCTTAAGTTTCTAGGTAGAACTTTTGTAGATGGCAAACAGTAGCATAAAGTTAAAATGAGATTTTCAAGGCTGTATAACATATTCTATTGAGAAATAAGAATTTTACCACATTTTATTCAGTCTGAGTTTTTTGAGAGAAACTTTTCTTTTAGAAGAGGTTATGTCTGCTAGTTAGTAGGCACAAATATCCTTGATATTTATTGGCACTGATCGCCTGTCTACCTAGAGCCTTAAAAGTACTGTTCAGAAGCTCATCCCCCAAACGCTTTACCCTTAGCTTCTCATGTTTTCAGCTCGATGAATCTTCTGAACTTGTCTTCTGTTTAAAATCCAGAAAATCTAAATTTTACAGAGCTCTATCTTCCAGACCCATGCAGTGGCATTTTCAAGCACCACATTGTGAAAATCTAGATTATTTTTTGGCTAATAAAATGTGTATACTAGATGGTGGGCTTCAGCATATCCGTATATTTTGGTGTAACTGTATTGACTTCTGTGCTTTCATGTATGCTTTTACCATAGAATCCCTAACTTATTTTTTTCCCTCAAACTCCCTGCTGCTGGACTGCTGAAAGCCCAGGACTGTTCTGATGCAGGCATGGGAAGCAGCAGCCTCAGTGTCTCTATTTTGTGAAACTTGAAATTAAACCTTATTTCAGACCAGACCTTGGGTGTGTCTTCCCTGAGGCAGGTTTCTGCAGCATGCTATTTATTCTCAGCTCATAATGAATGAATGAGGAACATCTGGATCTCAGTCCAGTCTCTCTCCTGCTGTTACCTTTACTTCATACCTGAGCCTGAGCACTTTGAAATCTACACGTGACTGGAATATAGCTTAGTGGATAAGAATTTAGGTTCTGGAGTCATGGTGTCATGATTTTAAATTCTGGTTCTACAATTTTCTAGTGGAATGACCATGGAAAAGTCATCAACTTCTCTTCAAGCCTCAGTTTTTCTTATCTATAAAATGGGGATAATAATACCTCCATTAAAAGGCTGTTGAAGAATTATTTGTAATGCAGGTCAAATGCTTGGCACCCAATAATTGTTCAGTAAGCATTAACTATTAATGTTATGACTAGGATATTGACTCTTTGACCCAATTGACTCAATCAGTACAGATAGATGTAACTCTAAAGCTCCTAATGGGTATAAACTAAAATAAGTCTACCTGGCATATTAGTTAATATTTGTTAAAAAGTAAATAATGGGAACATCCTAGTTATATAGTTACCTTTCAAATTAGAGGTTCCACTTATCACGCGGTCACAACCTAACAGTGCAAAACACACATGAAAACAATCCACTTTGAATTCTGCTACTGGAAATAAATAGCAGAATTAGAACTTCCAGAATGCTGAATAATATAGTTATCAGGTAAAGTATGTTAAGATTTTTTTTTAAAAAAATGATGGAATGGAGAACATGAGAAAGAAACAAAATATCATCTATAGTAATTTCTACAGCCTTCTTTTTTTCCCCCTTAGGATTTCTTTTTAAAGAAATCATTTTATCATCTTTAGATAGTGTATGACGAGGACGTGGGACAGCTCATCACTTCAGCATCACAAAACAAAAGAAGAGAAAAAGCACACCCATATGCTGACCCTTTTATGCTTGGTGGCTCCACCCACTAGCAAATGTGGTAAGATCTGTGCCCTGGAATATGACCTATAATTGGAATTTCTCCTCTTTGGAAAAGAGAATGGGGTGGAGGTAGGTTTCAGAGCAGGGGTGTGAGGAGGACAGGGGAGGTAAGAGAGAAGCCTAAAAAAGTATGTCTCATGAAAGACTGCAACATAAGAAAATAGGTTTAGGGGGAAAAAATAATCGCATTGAATTGTTTAATTTTAACGAATTTACTTTTGCTATTAAATGGTAATTATGTTAATTAAAGAACAATTTTAAATTGCGTTTCAGTAATGAGGACCATGACTTATTTATGTGATAATTAAAAATTAAATTCTCTATATCCACTGCTTACAGGAGTCCTCAGGATTGCTCAGTTTGAGAACCAATAATGAATATTTGCTATCACAACACAAGACAACTGCATGTGTGAACATTATACAATATAGTCTGCTGCCCGTTCTTTTCCAACCTGGGGCTTCTGCTCCTCCTTCTCCATGTTGATTTTTGATCCCTCAGAAGAGAAAAGGCACACTTCCACTGACTTGGGCATTTCTACTCTGAAGTTAAGCTCAGGAAAACTCTCTCATCCCTCAGGAACTCAGAACTATCCTGGGTTCTTTCTGTTGAGGTCTTTCTGCCCCTTTGGGTGACTCTCTCAGACTAGATCTAAGAGGACCCCTGCTGGTTCTCTTGTGCATGACCCCCATCTGGTCCATAGTCATAGATCCTTTCTTCTACAAGCTCCATGAATGTGAGCAGCTCCAAGGAGCTACCTCTCATTTGCTTTTCTATCAAAGCCACTAGCTAACTGGTTTCTTGTCTTTTAGATTTTTCAGGCAGGCAAGGTGGGAGTCACTCACCCTATATGTCCTGGTCCCTAGAGGCCAAATAGCAAACTCTCCAGGATGTCTTTTTAAAGTTCCTCTATTTTGATTTTCAAGGACAAAGGAAACACCACCAATTTACCACCTTGGAAGGGAAGTCAGATCTTGGCACACCAATAACTTTCTCCAAAGTCTCTTAACCTTTGACCTCTGATATTTTTATATCTTGATATGGGTAACAGAGCAGGAGACATGTAACTGTTTTTATCTAATTAAATTTCTGATTTTTATTTAAATTTATAGTTGTAAATTTACATGTAGTTGTAAAATATACTTCAGAGAGATCACATGTACCTTTTACCGAGTTCCCCAGATGACAGAATCTTGCAAAATATAGTACAATATCACAATCAGGACACTGGCAGCAGTTCGGTCAAGATACAGAACAGTCATATCCTCACAAGAAAGTTTGGCTGGAGAGTGTGAGCCATTGGGGGCTTTTTATTCTGTGCCCATTGCTGTTTCTGGGTTCCTGGCTTCTTTAGCTCCTACGCTGGGATTTGTGAGGCAAAAAACAAAAGCCAGGAAACAGACCACTGTGTTTCTCTCTAGCTGGTCTGTCTTCTCTCCACTTTTCACAGTCTTTTCATTTGTTTTATATGTAATGTCCAGGGTATTTAGTTGTATTTAGTGGGAAAGAAAGGGAAAAGTTTGTTAACTCCATCTTCTCAGAAGTCGAAGTGTATGTACGTGTTTTGTGATCACCTTTTTTGCAAGTTCTTGGCACATTCACTTGGAATGTGACATTTATTGCCTTGGTGCCTCTGCTAAAATTTCCTGTAAGCACTTAGTTATGTACACACGAAGAAGGGTTACAAAATACATTCTCAATAATCAAGATTATGAAAAGTACTTGGGTTTTTATTGTTTAAGTAAAAATATAAACACTTGCCTAGATTTCTTTTTTTCTGACTTCTGGGAACTCATTCCGGAAAGGTAGGTCTTAGGAAAATTATTTACAAAGTGACTGAATTCCATCGTTTAAAAAAATGAACATTGTTCTTATGTATACTCTTTCACTTGTTCTAACTACAGAGCTATTTATTACTTCTAGTAATGTGGCAGCTAGAGTCTAGTATAGATAGTGGTAGGCTGGTATTGGCTTGTGTGAGATAATTGTTTTCATAAATTCTGCCAGGTGATAAATATAGCCATCATTAAAAATTATATAAAATTTCAATAAATTACATTAAAAAGGTAACAAATACTCAAAATGCACCAGTTTCTAGTTATTTTATTACATTTTACTATTATCCGTTCTTGAGATTAATTATATCTATTCCATATGTGGTGGAAGTATTGTGTAATGGCATCCTACTGTGCATCTTTTTCCTACTCTGTGTTCAGTGATATCAAGTTGATAGCTTGAATTCAGCCACCGTGGGAATATTTACACCACAGACATTGGAAAATGTGATAAGTCAGGGTTTTCCCCCAGAGAGCCTATTGTTAAACGTTTTCCAGAACAGCATTGACTGTAAGCCATTTTCCCAGATCCTTTCCCCCACTGAAACTTGCTCTATCTCATGAGCTTTTGAATTTCCAGACCTAAATTGCTTGCATTTTATATAATGCAATAGCAAAGAACAAGTATTTCTTCAATCCTCACAATCCACAGTGGGAAACAGATATATGTTTCCTATTATTCTGCCTTTTGAAGAAGGCTTGACAATGAAGCTGATGCTATGTTCAGATTAACTATTTGAGCTGAAGGGGTGGGGGAAGGGGAAGACAAATGACTTGTTTTTTCAATACAGCTGCTCTGGCTTTTGTCTTTAATTACACTCCTGCTGGACTGATAAGGAAACTGGCTTCTGACAGCTGTGAGGAGCTGCCACACCACGAAGCCCTAATATTTTTTTTTGGGTATAAGTGATGTCTACACTAAGCAAGATAGACAAATTACGTTTAATATTGTGATTGGCTATATTTCTGCTATGCTTAAGGCTTTAATATTCTTAAAGCTACATAGTCCCCATTGAAAGTTACCTATTGCATTTAGTGAGATAGGAGATTTTAGCAGTTAAAATGTAGATGCATTTTTTGAGTTTTTCAACAAACTCCTTATTCATATGGCTTTTTATTCAGCATTTAGAAAAATATGCTGATATTTGCTTGAAAACATGACTGATGACAGTCTTGGTGTCTCTCCCTTCCAGTCTTGCCAGAATTCTCCCAGGCTCTTTTAAATATTCCCATAATCCAAATAAAAGACATATGATGTAGAGACCATGTACCTTTTAACACTGGTAGGAGAAATGGTAGGAAAAAAAGGTAGCAGAACTACACATTCCCATTTTTTATCCCTGTTGTCCTCATCTCCTTTGTGGTAAATGGCCAAATGCCAAAGCAAAAGGCATTATTGAAAGACAAATATATCTCTGTATCACCCAAGTGCCAAGGGAGTATTGTTTGGAGAAAGGTATAAATGATGCTCTCATTGTATGCCGCAGGGTGGAAATGCTAAAGAAATGAAAGTGCCTGGTGATTTTGTTTATTAAAGTGTTTTCAATTTAGAATCTACCAAATGTGATTATCGAGCCCTGTTCTCTATTAGAGTATTCTAGAATAACCTATACAAATTGGGTGTGAAGTAATCGAACATTTTTGGGGGGTTGTTTAATGTTGTTTCATAGTGAATGCTACTGTTTCCATGTTTCTGTCCAATGAGTGAGTCATTCAAGCAGAGGTATACTTTTTATGTCACAGGGACTTTGAAACACACTAATCCTGTTGCCAGAGTTCAGCTACAAAGCAGAGAACATCAGGGCCAAGAGAGCCAGCTGCAGAGCACTCAGATTGGAGAACCAGTGAGCTCCAGCACCAAGCAGCTGTACATAGCATTACCCAGAATCTACGGGACGGAAGCCAAGCCAGATGTTTAGGGATTTAGAATATGATAAAAATCAGTCCTTTGAATAAGTACTTAACCAGAGACCCAAGCCTTTATAGTAAGAGCTCTGATATGAGCATAAGACATCCAGACAGCCCAGCAGAGTACAGGCTAGGTGAGATGGGAGCCATATATATTAAGCCATTCAGAAGAGGGTCCAGAGAGAACTATCCAAGAAAGTCTGGTAAATCCTTGGCCCTGCTAGTTAATTCAGGCTAGTGTGGAGATTATGTGTGTGGGCTCAGGAGTCAAAATACCAGGTATTTATCCTGAATCTGCCATGGAATAACTGTGTGACCTTGTGTTTCTCAAACTTAGTTATATTGTCTATAAATAAGAATTATGATGGCACACCTCATATGAAACTCTTAGCAAAGTTTCTAGAAAATTTTCCATAAATGTTAGCTGTACAAATGCTAATGCCATTATATTATTATTATTAGTGGAATGAGACTGATATTAGAGCCCATTCAGTATTTTTTATGGCTTTTAGTATATTAGTATAGTTAGTGAGCTGTATTTCATTCTCATTACAAAGTGAGAGTTTAGAAATTCCTCATAAATCCTTTTATATACTTCATAGTCTTCCTAAGCAGAGAATCTTTAGAGTGTTATTCTTCATTGATACCTAATTCAGGTAGACCCCACCTGACTTATGGACTGAACAGGGTGCAAACTAGAGTCATAGAAGCAACCCCCTTACAGGATAGAGTTCTAACTAGTCTACTTTTGTGTGAATTTGCTACCTGTTAATTTAGTTTATATCTTTATGTGCCTCTCATGTATGGTAAGCAACATGAAGATTCATGTGTCAGAGCAGTCTACTGTCCTCTTTTATTCATTCATTCTTTAATTCATGTATTCATTCATTCATTCATTCATTCAAATATGGTGTTTGAAGCCTTAAATGTATCAGTCAGTACTATAATCTCATAATTCTTATTTTCAAGGAACTTACATCCATTAGAGGAAAGAGAAAAAGTAAACAGGGAAATCAAATATAGTGCTACTTGTTAAGAACAATGATAGTGAAGATAATTTGTGATAATGACTAGAAAAGAGCAGCTTATCACTGTAATGATAACTCTTGGGGAAAAGTTTCACTCATACAACAAATATTTATTGAATGCCTACTATGTGCCAGGCAATTTTCAAAGATCTGGGCACACAGCAGTGAAAAAGACAAGGCCACTGCTATAACTTTTTCATTTTCTTGCGGGGAGACAGAATACATTAACAAGAAGACTATCAGACAGGGATATATGCCATGCAAAGAATTAGAATAGGAAGATGTTTTGGGGAATAACTGGGTGACTGTTTTATAAAGAGTAGTTAGGAAAGACTCACTGAGGGGGTGACAGTTGAAATGAGAACTGAAAAAGGCTGAAAAAGAAAATCAGGGGAAGAGCATTTTAGGCATAGAGCAAAGCTAGTGAAAGTGTCCTAATCCAAAATGGAGATTGTCATGTTCAAAAGAAGTTCAGCATGGCAGGCACTCAATAAGCTAAGTATGAGACAAGGATGGAGAATTAGGAAGAGGCAAGAAAATCTCTGAAAACCAGGTTAAGGAGGTTGATTCTCATTCTAAGTGCAGTGAGATGTCATTGGTGGTTTAAAGCAGGAAGTAACACAGTCTAACTTACATTAAAAGAATGTATTACTCTGGATGCTGTGTGAGGATGAGGTCATTGGTAGTGGTTGAAATATTCCATGTGAGAGATGATGGTGGTTCAGATTGCAGAGGAGGCAATAGAGAGAGAAGGATGTAGATGCATTTGGGATATGTTTTGAAGATAAACTTGATAGGATTTGTTTATAAGCTGGAAGTGTGCAGTGAGAAAAAGAGGAATGAATGGAAGGTAAGCTCTTAGGTTTTTGGCATGAACAACTGGGTGGATGACAGTGCAGTATAACGAGATGAAGAAGCCTGAAAAGGGGCAGAGTGTTTTTCTTTTTTCGGGGGGGGGGGCGGGGAAGGGTAAATACTGGTATATTGGATGAGATGGGGAAAGTAGAGTTTCCAAAATGGAAGTGTGGAATTTGAGGTATCCTGGATGTACAAGGTAGAACATGCTTTATCCACTTCTGGGACTGGCATGGCAACTGGCATATCCTTGGGTCAGTGACCATATTTGGGTGAAAGAATGAATGAATAAAGTAAGTGATGGCTTGCTCTGTCACTACATCCTAACTACCATCAGACACTGCCTCATCATATGTAAAGAGCACAGAAAAATACAGACTAATTTAACAGGTAACACATTCAGTAAAATAGACTTAGGCAAGTTTGTATTTTGTAAAGGGGCTGATACTTTTTACTTCACAAGTAGTAATTTGGATCTGTGAACCTAGAAACCTGAGAAGAGGTCATATTTGCTGAGAAAGATTTGGTAGTCTTGGAATATAGATGGTTTTTAAAGGCACAGTTGCCCTGATGTCCCTTAGAAAGAACATGTAGCTAGAGCAAGGAATGAGGCCTGTGTTAGAGTCCTGTAACAAATTACTATAAACCCAGTAGCTTAAAACAACACAAATTGATTGTTTTATAGTTCTGTAGGTCAGAAGTCCAAAATGGGCTTAAATCAAAGTATTGGCAGGGTAGAGCTCTCTTAACCCTGAGCTGAGAATCCATTTTTTTCACCTTTTCTAGCTTCTAGAGGCTACTTGCTTTCATTGGCTTGTGTTCCCCCTCTCCCATATTTAAAGTGCATCTTTCTAACCTGTTTTCATTGTCACAACTTCTTTTGAATCTTACTCTCCTGCCTCTCTCTTTCTGTCATAAAAATCCTTGAAATTTCACTGAAGCCATCTGGTTAGTCCAGGATAACCTTCCATATTAAATCATTATCTGCAATGCCCCTTTTGCCATGCATTTGCCATATAAGGTAAAATAACTTTGTGGACCATGATTTTGCATTCAAAGGACCCCAGACTGATCTTTGGAGTGCTCCTAGAAGGCTAACAGAGACTATCCAGCCAAGGAGAAGGAAGAGAAAGGGCCAATAAGAAAAGAGGAAAACCAGGAAAATGTTGTGTCATACAAGCCGCATTTGTAGTTTTAAGAAAGAGGGCATGTGATTATCTCAGTTGGCTTTGGGTTTGTCTATAAACGATGGAAACCCCTATTACAGTGGTTTAACCAAAGAAGGGGTTTGTTTTTGTTTTATAACAATGAGTCTAGAGGAGGCCCTTTCTGGCTGGTGCCTCTGTCTTCCTCCTCTGCTATGTTTAATGTGTAGCTTCCTGTATCACATTTTCAAGATGATGGCTGCATCTTGCAGCTTTGAGTTTGCTTTTCAGTCAAAAGAATGAGAAAAGAGAAAGAGCAAAGGGAAAAAGAGCATGTTAGCTGCGTCAAGTTTATTTTTGAAAAGCTTCCTCAGAAGCTCCTCCTAGTCACTTCTGCTTCCTCTCATTGGCCAGGTTATGTGGCCATCTCTAGCAGCATGAGAGGAGTCTGTTGGCCAGGAAGAGGGAAGAATGGATATTAGATAGGCAGTTAGTAGTATTGGCTGCCATGATATTTGTTAATCATAGGTGGTTTTTTTTGTGTGTGTGAAAAACAAGGTATCAAGAGGTCTATCATTCAAGATCACTTCTTACAAGGAGGTTGAGGCTTTAAAAATAAACTTAACTTCTTTTTAAAGAACTTTGATGATTGGTGTCCTAAAACTGCCACAGAAACTCTTGTAGCATTTGACTTATAAGCTCGAGAAGCTTTTTCCTTCTGTCTCTGAATTTCCTCTCAGAAGTGATTTAATCCTGTTTTTTTTTTTTTTTTTTTTTTTTTTTTTTTTTTTTTTTTTTTTTTTTTTTTTTTTTTTTTTTTTTTTTTTTTTTTTTTTTTTTTTTTTTTTTTTTTTTTTTGTTCAATCTTCTGGAGAGATGGAGTAATACCAGTCAGCATCAATCAATTATCTGGACCCTTGAAACAGTTTGAACTAGCAATCCTTCAGTGAATTAGTGGGAAAATGCATTGTGAAATGAAATATTGGTGTAATTCTGTTAGAGCTTATTGAAGGAATTAGTGAAGTGCAAAGTAAAAAAAGGTGCACTCTGTTTTTATTGGGAAAGAACTGGTTGAGTGCATTTTTATACAAATTGGAAGGAGGTATTATATATTTGGCTTTTATTGATGAGGATATAAATTTGAACATTTATTTAAAAAAAGAAAATGTAATAAATACTCTAAAAGACTGCAGAAAAATGATTGTGAGGCAAGGGAAGATGGTTTGGCTGTGTTGAAATGTCACCCACAGGAGGAGGGAGAGAAGAGAGTATGGCGATTCAGTGAAGGCATTTCTGTGCCTGAGTTAACTGAGGTTGCCACGTGTCAGTCTCTTCTGACAGTTGGTATTTTTCTGGGTTGGTGGTTTTATCTCCTATGTGTGCTCATTGGCAGGGTGAAGGCTAGCATTAAGCAACCATTATAAAAGAGAAACATTTTAAGATGTCATCTTTGGATGAATTTTTCAAGTATGCTTTAATAGGTAGGAACAAAGGTCTTTTAAAATTTATTATTATTAATTTTTGCATTCCATTCTTGGTCCATCTACCAGGCTAAAAAATTGCTGCTCTCTCCTTCTTCTCTCACCCCCAGTGATTCAAGTTTACATTTTGGGATTCTTAAAAAAAAAAAAAACTTATCAAATGGCTCTACAATCCCAGAAATTTCTTCTAGTCAGTATGTGCTACTCTTTCTCATCTCCCAACATACACATGTACACACGCTGCTGAGTGCTGGTTACATTAACCATTGAATCCAAACTTCCATGTTATACACACATACACACACAAACACACACACGGTACCCTGTCAGGATGGACTTGAGTGAAGGTCTGTCTCTTGTTAATGAACTTGCTCACAGTAGATCCTAATTAGAAGACCAGTGGATAATTGATGGTTTGATTTTTGATTGATTTGATAACGAAAACTAAAATGCCTAAAAATTTAGAAATTTAAAGAGGATTTAATCTTAAAGATTCCACAGAGTGATTTTTTTCATCACTGATTATATCTTCATGGCTGAGAGAAGGTGGTATTTGAATTGATGTTGAAAGATTTTTGACAATAAGGAAGGTAAAGAGCAGTTCAAGTTAAAGCATAATGTGAGCATGGGAAGGAAAACATGACATTGTGTTGTATACACAGCAAATGGCAAATAATCTCTCAAGGCTTGTGTATATGGTTTGGGTAATATTGTGATAGAACATAAAATTAGAGATATACTTTGAAACCAGGTTTTGGAAGGTCTTGAATGCTAGACTAAGAGGTTGAATTTTATTCATTAGGCCAGAATTTTGAAGATGGAAATGATCTGACTCATGCATTAGGAAAAAAATGTGTAAAGTAATAAAAGTAATGTCAGTGTACAGAATTCTCATATGTGTACATCTTCTAGAGTTTACATAGTTTTCCCACCATTTAAAAATATTTAATTTTGTAATATGAAGTAAATCTTATGTGGGGTTGGAAAGTCTTGTCATACAAAGTCTGTTTGCAATCTCTGCAACTGACCCTCATTATTTGAAGGATTCTATATAGAAAGGGTATACATTTGTTCTATATTGATTCCCAGGAAGGGTATAGACCTAAAAAGATTAATTCAACTTCTCCAAAAATCCTTTAAAAGTTAATAAGATAGAAAATACAATTAAGTAAAGAATAATTCAGAAAATACCCAAAATTATTTCCCAAAGACAATCATTTAAAAGAATTTGGTGTATTACTTTCTATTCTTTTTGGTACACATATATTCATCTGTCTATTCATTCACTCACTTATATACATTTATAGATATTACTGTAAGTTATAGAGATACAAGATAGTCCAAAGTGATCACTAATGAAAATGTGCCATGTTACTGTTGATGGACAGAGAGTCATTTGATAGGGAGACATAAAGTATGTGTGAAAAAAAGAAACTTTAAATAATCCAAATGGGATCTAATTAGAAACAGTAAAGAGGTTTATGAGAGTTAGTGAAGAGAAGCACCACAAAGATAAACAGAAGCACCTCCAGAAACAGAAAGGAAGGAAACCAAATGCTCAGCAGTTCTGAGATAGAAGAATAGGTCACCAAGGCTTCTGATACAGATATGCCACAAGTATTAATTGCTTTGTTAGAAGAGAAGCAGCCTAAAAATATTTGAACGAAGCTGGGCCCTAGAGGTACTAATGGCAGTGGAAATGGTTGCTATGACAACGGCAAGAAAAAGTCAACCAAAGGAATTACTAATACATATGAGCGTAAATGTGTCTGACATTGAATAATGTGAGCCTATTCCTTGGCAGATTTCGACACTATTTTTGAATCTGGAAAAAAATGTTTCAGCATTTATCACATGCAGGTTTTATTTTATGCATTTTATGGCAAGGAGTAACTAACTTTTTTGTAAGAGGTGAGCTTTGATTTTAAAATAACTTTTATGATAAGAATATCATGCAAACATTAAAGGGCATTTTTAAAATAAAAAAGAAATTGCTGTACTACAACAACTTGCCTTTTCCTTCTCTGTATCCAACTGCAGTTTTGCATATCTGTAATCTTAGTATTCTGACAGTTTTGCATTCTCCTTTTATCATTTAACCGCGTGTCTAAAGTATTTTCCATATTTTAAAATCATCTCTGCAATTAACAATTAAAATTCCTGCGCAATATTTCATTAATTACATTGTACCATTTATTCAACCATTCACTTATTGGAAGGAATTTATGTATTTATAAAGAAATTTATAATGAATAGACAGATGAATATATGTGTACCAATTCACAGGTTGTGTTACAGGCAGTGCATTTATCCATCATCGGGGACTAGGTAGAAGTCCGAGTAAGATTGCTGAAAAGCTGGTCTCAACATTATATAGAATTAAGCTTGTATTTGCACCATGGTGCATTACAATACACAGATATCTGCTAGCTGGAGGGTGGGAAGGGTCAGTAATTCTTGATTATCAGGTAGTGCCCACAATTAATAGGACAGGGAAGAATGCTTTTCTCATTATACCACATATTGATTCATAATGCACATCTGCTCCCCATACCCTGGGCTTTGCTACAATTCCCCAGTGTTTTTCTGAAAGACCATTTCTTACCTCAAATGAATCTGTCAATAATAATTATTATAGTAAAAGTAAAGAAAAAGCCAAGATAACAGGATTGAAACATTTCCTCATAGTCTGCAATGAAGAAAAGTAACTATATATCACAGGATGACAATTGTTTCTTACATTCACGGTAAGGTAAATTGGGCATCTTTTCCATCCTGCATTGGAAAGGATTCTGCTTGGCCTCATATACTGTGACATTCATCTTGTTTTGTGTACATAATGATTCTACTGGCTCAAGATGACCGTGTCAGTGTTTCAGGGTGTTAATAGAGCTGTTTGCTTCCATGAGGGTGCCTTCTGAGTGCATGGCTATTCTATCAGCTTGTGTGGTAGCAAATCAAAGAGCAGCTTCATAAGACACTGTGTAGAGGTGCTGCTTGAATTTGGAAAATTCAATGAAAGTTTAATGCCCCGATGATGGATAAATGCTAAATTGAAAGTGGAAACAAATGTTATTAAAACTACTCTTTTGATGACCATTCAATTATTAAAGAGTTATACTAATTCAAATGGAAATAAGGATGTTAGTTTTGTGTAATTATCATTAAAAATATGTGATAAAGAATTATAAACTAGCATTTTGCATTCCAATAAATTATTTTGCCAGAAGAAAGAAGGATTTAAGGAGGTAAAGGAATAAGCAAGAAGGGATTGAGAGAATGGGATAAACATGGGAAAACTAGGAGAAATAGGATGAGGTAATTGCTCCCAATCACTAGACATACTCACTTAGGAAATTTTTTGGATGCTTGATCAGAGGACTGTGTTGAGCTTTCTTCTATGTACAGAGATGCTGTGGACAGCATTTGAGAATCAGGCAAATTTCTGCCACTTAGCTTATGACACTTTGAAGTTAAAAAAGCTCTTGGTCTCTTTTCCCCAAATCAGAAAGGGTCCATAAAGAAGAGTTTATTTTCTTGTGATGAGTTTCTCCCTAATGGCTCTTCTAGGAAGCTCAAACCCTAAAGAAAAGGAGATTTCACTTCTTATTGCAAAAGAAACAAAAAAAAAGGGTTGAAAGGGACCCCAGAGATTTAAAAAAAATAAAAGGTTGGAGGGAGGAGGGGTTAGGGCAGTAGCTTTCAAACTTTGGCCCCCACTCACAGTAACAAACTCATTTTACGTGGTTACTCAGTAGGACGTGCATAAGCATTCAACACCAGACAAACAGGTCAGGAAACAGTGTTTGTACTTTCTATATAAGGCTGACATCTTTTCATCAAGCACATTACCACCGATCTACTGACAAGACCACATATGTTAATTTTTCTAATTTTGTCATCACAATAACTCTAAGAAGGTATTGTGTTGCTGTTCTCTAGATAAGGTGATAGACTCCAACAGGTGAAATCACTGGCCCATGTTCACATGGCTGGAGTGGAAGAGCTGAGATATGGGCCTGTGTCTGATTGATCACAGCTAAGCCATTCATTCTCCAATATGCTAAAGGGCTTTTCCCTGGGAAACACTGAAAATTGGTCCCGACTTCCTTAGCAACTAAAGAAAGGAGAGAAGGATTGTTAGTTAAAAGATGAAAAGTTAAAAGAACTGTGATATTTCAGGAACCACTTAGAAACTCAGGCTTTTCAATTCAATATGGAGGCAGCAGAGCCCAGTGATTCAACACATGGGCTTCACAGGTCACACGGCTGGGTTTGACTATTGCTGCCCAACACTGACCAGCTGCTGCATCTTGAGGAAGTTAACTCTCAAAATGTCACTTTTCTCATTTATTTAGTGCTAATGTTAATAGTAACCTCCTCGTAGGTTTGTTGTAGAAATTGAAAGAGAGGACTTATAGAAGTGTTTAATAAGATATTCTTTAAAATTTTATTTATTTATTTGTTTGTTTGTTTGTTTGTTTATTTATTTATTTTAGGCGAGGCAACCCTTGGTTGATCTCACAGATTGCAAAGACCCTGTTATCTTACAATCTCTCTCTCTCTTTCTCTCTCTCTCTCTCTAAAATTTTTTATGCCTATAGTACCTGGTCTTCCTAGGTGGTCTCCCATCCAAGTACTAACCAGGCCTGACCCTGTTTAGCCTCCAAGATCAGATGGAATCGGACTTGTTCAGCATGGCATGCCATAGACTTACTGTGATATTGAGGCCAGATTTGGCATTTCAAAAATGTGCGTTGTTAGATGAACAGAGAAAATGCATAGGCATGTTAGAAACTGCTTCTTTCAAAGCCAGGCCCTGTCAACTGTAACTCAGTAACTTTTTGTTTATGGTAACCTAAATCCTACTGAGTAGCCAACTGTCTAATTTGAGCCAATTAAAGCTAGATGGAAATTCATAATAAACATTGCTAACCATGCAAAGACCCACTAAGCAGTTACTTAGATGATGGGGACAAAACTGTCTCTAGGTCATTACTTTCATTATAGCTCTTAAAACTCTGATTAAAAATTATCTTGTTGATAACCCCACTTATATGAATTAGTGGCTTCAGTTCAGTTTCCATTATCTAATCACAAAATCATAGATTCCAGAATTTCAAACTTACATTCTAAAAATGAACGGAGTAAACTTAGAAAGCTTAGGAGAAACTTAGAATCCTCATTGTAACTGACTGCTACTAGGATTTGTTTCTAAGATATACTGTTAGAACAGCACAGGGGTGATGTTCTCAGATTTCGATCGTGCCATAAACACCTCATCAAACTAGGCACCTGGGCCCTGTGTGAGGGGCACTCGGAAAGAATGTAGAAGTGCAATATTAATCTTTCTTGTTGAAGAAGCACTCCCAGTTTTGTCAGCTAGTAACAACTCAGCCCATAAGGTATGGGAGTTATCATAAAAAACAGATGAGTAATATTGTCATCAGTCAAAAGGAAATGAAGCAATTGAGATAACTCTGTACGTGAAGTTTCATTTTGTGAGCTAGATCTCATCAGGTAATATTTCCACTTCTGTCTCCATCTCAAAAGCTGAGATTCTTGGGTGAGTTGTATAAAGTGTAGGGGAAAGCTCTACTCATGATCTTCTCAAATTCTTGGAACAAACTGAGACTTGAGTAACCACCAGTGAGGACCCCCAGTGGACCCACTATTTGGAATGAACTGGAGGGGGACGAGTGCAAAGACTTAACCGATATAAGCAGTTTCAATCTTGTTATGTTTTCATGATGGCTAGAACATATTTTGTCTCATTTAAATGCTTTTTTCCCTAAATGTCAGTTTGTGACATTGACAAGCTCATAAATTCTCAAGAATTGTAATATTGGTGATAATTGATGATAATGATAATCTTTTTTGAGTGTTTACTAGGTGCCAAGCTATGCTAAGTACTCTACACTCAAATCTCATTTCCTATTTCCTGCAATTCTATAGGGGAGGTACTATTACTACTCCTATCTTACAATGAGAAAACTGAGGCACAGAGAGCTTACTCATTATCCAAGGTTATATATCCAACTAGCACTATCTTGTGTTGACAAACTATTAGTGGTGCTTTAACTCCTATTTCTCAGTCTTGATTGAGAACCTACCCCCTGCACCCACATATTGTAGTGGTTCCTAGTCATCCAAGAAGTTTTCCAAAATATATTTTATCTTTGCTTTCTTACTAACAATTGCTGATGGATGAAAGCCATAGCTTGAATAGAACCATTGGTGCCAAGCCTCCTGTTCCACAAACTAGAGTCTGTTGACCTGAGCTTCTGCTCCTGCAAGAGTATTTTGAATTCTAGAACCCAGAAGTCACTAGGTCCTACAACAATAAATAGACCTATGTGCACAGTAGTGCCGCAATGACCTCTGCACTTACCAGGACCATATCTGGTGTGGCTTCCATCTTTTTTCTTTTAAGACCCAGACAAGGGACCCTGCCTCTGTGAAACCTTCCCTGACCTCTTTGTCTTCCCCAGCCGAGGCAGCAGCAATGTACTTCAGCAGGCACATTCAGGGCAGCTGTCTGGTATACATGAATCATAGGCTATTGTGTGGTGGCGGGGAGATTAACAGAAGGGGAGGAAGCTTATTGGTTAGGGAGAGGCTTGCATGCCCTTCTAGGAAGTTAGGATTTTATCTAGAGGGCAAGAGGGAACCAATGATGGGTTTTAAGCAGGAGAAGTAACATAGCGTGTTTGTATTTAGGGAAGTCATTATAAAAAGATAATTAGTTCCCTCCCACCCTCAGGATAAAAATTTATGGGAATGTGGTTCTCTCTCTCTCTCTCTGTAACTGATCTGATAACTGAGATGACTACAAAGTGACTAATGGGTGGCCAGGTAGTGTATACAGGGTGGATTTCCTGGACAAGGGGATGACTCCAGGCAGGGCGGAGTGGTACTGCATGAGATTTCACTACACTACTCAGAATGGCTCTCAATTTAAAACCTATGAATTGTTGGTTTCTGGAATTTTCCATTTCATATTTTTGGATTGCGGTTGGCCATGAGAAATTGATACTGCAGAAAGCGAAAATGGATAAGGTGGGACTGCTGTATATTAATAGGGAAGGAGGCAAAGTAGGAGGCAGGGAGATAAGTACAGATGCTGTTGAATAAAGTAGTTCTTAAACCAGACGTTGAAGCTCACCCTCAAGTGCCTGATACAGTGGGTCTGAAGTGGGGCCTGGGAATTTGCATTTCCAAAAAGTCCTCAGGTCATACTGTTGTTACTGGTATAAGTGCTCCACTTTGAGAACCACAAGACCTGTTGTAGAGAAATGATGAAATTAGAATCAAAGCTATGACAGTGAGCTTAGGGATGAGGGATGACACATTTAAGAAACATTTAAGAGGTAGAACTTGACCATTGGTGATGATTTGGAAGGAAATAAATAAGAGGAAGCTTTTGAGTTGGGTGACTAGTTGGTTAAAGGGGCCATCAGTGAGCTGGGGACGTAAGGAGAAGCAGAGTCCTCAAAAGTGCAATGCTCTCATAGTTAGTGAATTTCACTTTACCTCACATTTCCTTTCAAAGGTGACTCCATTTTTCCACTTCAACAACTTCTACTTTTCCAAGCATTATGGAATTATTTTATGAGGGCCTTTCAATAAATTAAGTGGCTTCCACAGATGGTTTTATGTTATAGGTAAGGATGTGTAAGGGAGAAAAATTCCAGGTGAGATGAACGAGGCTATCAGACAGTATGTCATGTTCTTTTCTTTTTCCATGTACCCTATAGTGCTGTGATTACAGCTGCAATAGGAAATAACCACAAACAGATTCTCCTGATTGGCAATAGTTATGAATATTATCACTCAGCAGAGGAATAACAATAATTTATTGTTCAGGTATGGTGCAGTGGAACTAGCGCTTAAAGGGGGAATTGTAAGAGGCAGAAGTCAGCAGCAGCAGCAGCAGCAGCAGCAGCAGCAGCAGCAGCAGCAGGAGGAGGATTTCCCTGTGTCTGTGATCAAGCAGGAAGGAAAGAAAACCCCGTTAAACTTGGCTTTGAGAAAAGAACACAAATCAACTGTCTGGTAATCTCTTGGGCAAGGGATTGGTCAGCAGATGGAGAAGCCACAAACCTTCTCTGACCCTGAGCTCTTTTCGCCCAGTCAGTTCCACTGGAGGCACCTCCATGACCACAAATGAGAAAGGATGTGTTCCTGGGAAGATGCTTGTTGGCTAAGATGGCCATAATTCACGCTCTAGTGATCCTATGCCTGGAGGAGGAAGAATGAAACATTCATGAAAACGTTTCCAAGCTGCATATCATGTTTGTAAAGAAAGAAGCAGGCAAAACCCAGGAATGATCTCTCAAGAGAGACCATGCTGGTTTTGATTTTGTTTGTATCTTCAGGACAAGACTTCACGTGTGAGGATTTTGAATGTGAACCCACCGAGTGCTTCATATCCTTGACTTTACTTTTTTACTGCATCTTAAAACGTTCTGCTAAGTACTTATGAGGGTAGCAGAGAGTGCACTTGGTGTCCAGGGGGTGGAGGTGTGGCCTGAAACATCCCCCCTCAGAAGTGAGAAATTTCTTTGCAAAGTCACTTTTAACTAAAAAAAGCATGGCTATTTTGCATTCTCTTCCATGATGCCCGCACATTTGTTGCACCAGTAACAATCATCTGTATTTTCCCACTGAAAGTATAAAATTGCAGAGATTCTACTCAGATGACACTAAGGAGATTTTACGTTCTGTGATTCTTCCTGCATCCATTAAGCAATTAGAGGCATTTTCTGAAACTCATGGTAATATCACCCAAGGAGAAGGGCATAGTCATTCATGAGAAAGAGTAGAATTCAACTTCAGTCAGAAAACAATGAGGTCTGTTTTGAACAAGAACAGCGGTTTAATCAGCATTGGCCTTGTGCTCACATGGTTTTGCTGACATTGTTTTTCTCCAGATAATTCTGACAGCACCTAACCTTTATGGTATTATCTGAGAATGTGTGGAAAGAGCATTGGGTTGGCCAACAAAGTGCTATCATGAATGAGCCTGGTGACCTTGGAAAGCCACTTTACCTTGGTTTCCTCACCCATAAAATGAGAAGCTTAAACTCAGTGATCTCTGAAATTAATTCCAGCTACCAAATCCCTTTCTTCCGTGTAGGGTTCAGTGTTAACTGTCTATATGCACTGACAGCACAAGTATTTGGTGAAGACATTGACAGGAAAAAAGCAGTCTCAAGAGTCTGAATTTGAGCTGTATTTTCTTCTCGTGACAGATGTGGCACAGGAATAGGTCTTGAATAATATGGATTTTTAAATACATTTTAAAACATTTATTTAATGCCAGGTACTCTTCTAAGTTTTTTACAAATATTGCCTCATTAAATTCTCATGATCTCACTATGCAGTGCTAATATTATCCTCATTTTACAGATAAGAAAACTAAAGCATGGAAAGGTTAATTAACTTGTCCGAAGTTACAGCTGGTAAGGGCAGAGCCAGGTTTTGAACACAGACAGTCTGTCTCTGAGTTCATGCTCCACATTATGCTATTTTCTCTACATAATAAAAAGTGAATATATATTTTCTCCTAATCAGGTTATGCTGCAAATGGTGCTATGGCATTTATGCACATGGCATAAAGATGAATAAGATTTGGCTCCTACCCTCTTGGAGCTCACAATTTAGTGGAGGAGAAATACATACAAATAGCAAATTACAGTAGGATTGCTTTCATGCTTTCAGAGGAATAAGTGAAGATATACAGGAGGAGGAAGTGATTCTGTCTGGTCAGGGGGAGATGGGGTGCAAGGTGAAGAATGTAAGAAAGACTTTGAAGGAAATTTGGACTAAGAATTGTAGGATGCTTTGCACTTACTAGGGGCAGAAGGGAGCATGGATAAGTCTGAACTGAGTGTTGGCAGGGAGTGGGAGTGAACATCTCTTGTTTTCTTTGAACCTTTTATGATGAGCATGCATTTATTTTACAAAATCAAAAATGAAGCTATTTTAAGGCATAATTGTTCACTTTTATAAACATCAACTTTTATCTGTTCTTTTAGAGAAATCAAAGCTATATTATGTACTTGCTTCTTTAAAAATACGAACTTTGAAATAAAATCTGCTTTGCTATTCATTGGCTGTATATCCCTGCTTTTCCCGAGCCTTCGTTTACTTGTCTATAAATTGGGGACAGTCATAACTACCCTGCTGGCTTGATGGAAGAAATAAGTGGAGCAATGAATATAAAATATATAATAACTACTACAGCTTGACACAGAGGAGATTAATATATATTATTTCTCATCTCCTCCTATCTAAAGTATTTTCCCTACAAAAAAAAATGCTTTTCTTAAGTATATTGGGTCAAATCTTGGATAGTTAACCGGGTGTGGTTGAAGAAAGCTGAGAGCACAGCTTCGTGTGACAGATGAACTTGTCCTTATACATGCTCAGCTCCTGTGGTTTCAGGATGGACGGTAAACAGATGCTTGAGATGAAAATATCCTAGGTAAACTCTAATTAGCCTTCTCAGCTTGGTATTACTCAGGAGAAAATCTTGACATACAGCCAGGAACACTTCTTGACAACTTTTCCCAATGTGTGGGGAATTTGCCTGAACCCCATGCAAGGCAGTGACATATGACAAACATCAAGGCCAACAAGGAAAATCTTACTTGCTCTATGGGATGCATGTGTATACATCTCTCAACTGTTTCACCCACAAGTAATTCAGGAGTGCCCCAGGTTTCTGTGCTTGTTGACTCAACTTTTATTGTCTTCTCCCAAAGCTGCATTGCAAAAAGATGCATTTGATTTCCTATTTGTAATTATCTACCTTTTAACAGTTATTTTTCAATACACTCATAAGAAACATTGATATGGTTCAAGCCATCCTCACAGAGATTACTCTGTAGTCCCCATCGTTTTTCACCCAGAACCTGAGTGACCTTTAAGAAAGCCCCACTCTGTTTAATGCACTAGAAGAAAATCTGAACACTACTCTGCCTTATAAAGCTCTTACCAATTTTTTTTTTTTAGCATTATCATTTGATAACTTGGAGAAGGACTGTGGTTGATTTTCTTCCCTATACAATAATAAAATACAAAGATTTATTTTGCTCCCAGAGTAAAGGTGGTTTAATATTCTCTTATTACATTGGAGAAGCAGAAGGAAACTCTAGGCATAGATAGAAAAACACATGCACACATTTCTTTGACAGAAAAATATTTGTGAGGTCCTGTTAGGAGGCCTTTTTTTTGGTTTTGTAAAATAAATGCATGCTCATCATAAAAGTTTCAAATAATACAAGAGATGTTCACTCCCACTGTCTGCCAACACTCAGTTCAGACTCAGTCCAGGATTTAGAATACATCACCCAAGTGTGGCTGTGGCTATAGTAAAATGTGTGTTTATGAAGTGCTGATGCAAAGACTGCGAATCAGAGAGCTGTATAGATTGCCCAAAGAACTAAGAAGGAAAAACCGCTTTGAGCTTTGGCTGATACCTGGTAAAATGCGATCTTTGAACAATGAAGCATTCATTGAGTTCTTACTGTTTATGACGTAGAGAATCAATCCTATGGGGCAGTGGAATGGAGTGTGTCCAAAAGACAAAACAGGTGCTCTCCTGGAGGCATTCACAATTAAGGGGAGATAGATAGATGTGCACCATAATAACAGATGTAGAGAAGGGAATCTAGAAATACTAGGGCGACTAGCATAGACCTAATGTGTGTGTGCTGGGGGGTGAAGACAGATGGGAGGGTTGGCAGGCTCCAGGGGAAAGATTCTTTTGAGCTGGGACTTAAGTGATTTAGATTGTTGTAATGCTAAAAAGGTCATCTGAGAAGGAGGCAATGGCTTGAGCAAAGATAGTGAGAAGGATCCAAAGGAGATTTGTATAGAAAAAAAGCTCAGAAGGACAGGAGCTGAGGGCTATGTTGGCAAAGAAAATTGTACTTCCATGAACTACTGTTGTATATCTAGATAAGGATGAACATTCTGAAAACAAATAGAAATATATAGGAAATATACTGGTACTTAAAAATAAACAAGTCAATTGCTTTGGGCTTTTAGTATTTAAAATATAATTCCTAGGAAAGAGATTCTGAGTTCCTTTGTGGAATCTTTCATTCCTTCAACATCTGTTGAGTACTATGTTCAGGCATCAGGTTAGGTGTTCCATCCTAAAATATGACATAAACACAAATCTTTTTTTTTGGAACAAGAAATGGTGTAAAAGATAAACGAATACATATACACCCTATTGTAATGCATTCATTCCCAGAATAATATGGTGCATGTGTGAATATGGAAGAATGATATTTTTAGAGAGCTTCTGTCCCTACTTTGGAACATGAGGACAACACCTGGCAAATTTGGCACAAGATGATCATTGCTCCCCAGCAGACATGCACATGAATAACTGACTCAGCGATGATGGGTGATTTAAAAACTGACAGCAGATTTCGGCTCTGAGTGCCTGTTGTAACCTTGTGCTAATTCCTTCATGATTTTTAGTAACTCGTAGCTGCAAATACAAAACTGTTAATAGCAAGAGCATCAGAATTTATGACCCCTGGAAACTAAATAGTGTGCTTCCATCATTGAAGAATCAAGTCATAATATTTTTAGAGAATATTCTTTCTTGGGCTACACTTAATTAAGCTCTGATATTTAACCAAGTGATTTGGAAGAAGGAAAATGCATTTTTTTCATTGTGTTTAGCTTATTAATAGATGGTCCTCATTTTTTAATTGTATGAACTATTAATTTATAACCCTGATCATATCTTGCTCTCTCAGCATCTTCTCTACTGAAAAAATGTTTTTTCTAGAAAAACATCTAGGGAACATATTCACATGTGAAAAAAAATGTTGAACATGAATACTAGTTATTTTATTTTTTTTCAAATTTCTTGGTTCAAGTAGAAAATTATAAAAGGAGCATATAACTGAAGATAATTACAACCAGCAACTATGAAAAGAACTAAGTGACCCTACATCTTCTCTGTCACCATGAATGACATGATCTGAATGATTATTCCTTCAGATTAGAGGTAGGGTTTGGCCTTATGACAAAACTCATCCTCTTAATTAACCTCAAACTAATGCATGGAGTATTTTTAAACTCGTGGCTTGTAGCAAATTTTCCCCATTTGACCTCTGAGTGCCCAGGTTAGCATGTCTGTATTCTGTGTAGAGTAGACTCACATGTAGGAGAGGGGTGGGAAGGTCAGTGTGCCCCATATATTTCAGTGGCTCTCACAGACCAACTAATCGGGCCTAATAATAGAAAATTGCAGTGTTTACAATAGTAGTAGGCTAGCAATTTCTGACAGAGTTTTTCCCAACTTTGCATGAAAATACCTATGAAGGTGCAAGGAAAATCTTAAAATTATATTATACTATACAAGAAGATCAAAGAAAAAAAGCTTATTGACAGAAGGATTAAGAAATATCTCCTCATCTTTCCTTTTTGGGGCACTCATGCTTAACCTTGTGAAAAAGACTATATTTTAAACAAAAGGAAAAAATACAGTGATTCCTCTTACTCACCATCAGCCCCTTCTTAGAGAGACAGTGTCTGAATTTTTTTCTTCATGATTGACTATTTTTAATATGGCATAAGTACAAAGTTTTACCTACATATCTTTTAATATTCATTTATAGCTGGAAGAAGGGGGCAGGTACTGGCAGGGGCACATTGCTGGTACAGAGCAATGAATAAATAGATAGATCTGGGTTAGAATTTAACCTTTTCCACTTAATAGCTGATAGGCTTTGGGGAAGTGACTTAGTCTTCCTGAGCCTCAGTTTCCTCATCTGTAATATGGAGACAATAATATTTATCTTACAAAGTTATTATATAAATTTGAGATATGAAGTGTCTTATATTGTGTTGGCACATGGTGTTTAAGACATGATAGTAAATAATAATGATGATGATGATGTATAGTTTCCAACAGGTAAAATAGTATGGTTATGGGAGAAATTAGAAAATAGATACTTGTTGCAGAGCAGGAAGTGGTTTTTAATTCACTGGATTGGTTCAGTATGCCACTGACGCAGAAATGGGAGAAAGGAGACCTCTTACCTCAGTATTGCTGCTTGCTAGATTCCAGGAATGAGTTGGTGTAACCTACTCTCCAGCTGTAGGGCCGAGTAAGAAAGATCTGGTACCCAAGTAACAAGTGGGCAAGAGAAATTCACTTACCGATCTTGGACAAATATTTTATTTAATACATTTCACTTCATTCAAAGATCAAAGTCTAAAACTTAACATCAGACATTTGGAAAAGATTATAAAACAGGGAAGAGTAAATATGATCTTGAAAACTCAGAAGAAGAGCACATCTCTGAAAACAAAATACTGCAGGATTAAGTTCCGGTCATTATTTTATATCCTCTGTAGAATGTAAGAAGACTATTGAATTGAGGAAAGAAATCATTAGAAAACAGACTTAGATGAAAAGATAGGAAGATAAAATAAGAGGAAAATAAATATGATTAAAATAGAATTATAAAAAATGCAATGGTAGTTTTTGAGTGTCAACTATGTGCTTTACATGTGTTAACTCATTGGATTCAGCTTTATGAGATAGCAACTCTTGTTATCTCTATTTTACAGATGAGAAAACTAGAGTACAGAGAGGATTAGAAATTCACTTAAGGTCAGTGAGGCATATCAGAAAAGAGCCCAGATTCAGAGGGAGTACCCTTAAATAATGTGCCATTCTGTCTTGGAGGCAGAGCAGAATTAACAGTACTTCAAATTGAAAGAGTTATGAGAAGACAAACCAAGAACACTCACAGAATATGGAGAAAAAAGGGGAAGAGTTGAAAGAAACCATAGAAAGAGGAAAGATGTGGAAAACAGAAATAGATGAGCAAAGATAGGAATTACAGGTATTTCTGAGGGGAAACATAAGTAAATAGAACAGAAATAATTATCAAAGTTATAATTGATGAAAATGTTCCTGATTTAAAAACATGTCTTTTTATATAGATAAAATGGGGGCTCTAATATTTCAGACAAGATCTAAAACCTAAGAAGAAATCCATATTTAAATATAGGCCAATAAAGTTTTTGAATGAAAAAAACATAAATTCTCAAGTATTCAGGCAAAAAAAAAAAAGGTAAAAAGGAAAACCACTGGTCTCACAGTATTTTCTATATCATCAAATGTCAGAAGACAATGGAACAACATGTACAGAGTTTTGAGGAAAAGAGATTGTGACCAAGAAATTTGTACCCAAATAAGTGATCTTACATATAGTGGAGTCAACAGAAAAAAAGTCATAAATTCAAGGACTCAGAAAAATATTCTACTTCTTAAATAATATTTGAAGACATATTCTAAACAACAAATAGATGAAGCAAAAACAGAGATTGACAGTGATGAATGAAACAGAAAACACAATTGGCTAGCAAAACAGATGGACTGGGTAAAACCAAAAAGGCAAGACTGAGCCTAAATTCTTTTAAAACCAGTGCATTCACATCCACAAACAGTTTTCGCAGTAGCTCCACAGGAACTTGTATTCCAAAGATAAGACAACTGATTATTTCAACAACTTCTCAGTTGTAAATTCTGACCAATACTGCCTGGACCACACTTATTTCTACCTTGAAACTTTGTGACTAACACTAGTCTCTAAAAGCCTGAGAGCTCCCTCCCTTACCCTCTCCCCACTTTTGAAGACTTTACTGAGACTTCCTCAAGGTGGTGCTCTTTTATGCTCAGCAAATTTAATGAAACCCAGCTTCGCGTGATCAACAGGCTTTCCGGTGTCTTTTTGAGAATGGATCTGGTAGTGAGCAAAGTAACATTATTAGGCACAGCTAATTCAGATTATAAAACTAAATATAAATGTCAAAAAAATTTAAATGTAATTTTATTAAACTAAAATTTAATAATTACTGTTTCAAGTATACAGTACATTGGTTAGACATATTTATAGTTCATAAAACAATACCCCAATTGCTCCCTCCTTCCCCTGGCCCTTCACCTAGCCAACATATTAATGCTAACTGTATTCCCTATGCTGTGCTCCCCATCCCCATGCCCAATTACCAGCTACTAATTTGTACCTTTTTTTTTTTTTTTAGTTTGTTTGGTATACATTTTTATTGGTTGCTCTAATGTTTACAATACACATCTTTAAGTTATCACAGTTCAACATCATATAATATTATGCTATGTCACATACCATATAAAAATTGGACAACATTATATTCTCATTTTCTCCTATTCTTTGTGCTACATTTTATATGTAAATATATTATAACCCCGAAGACATTATTATTTTGTGTTGAATGGTTAGTGATCTTTTATATAAATTTAAAATTGAGAAAAAATGTGTTCTACATCTACCTACTACACATTTATTGTTTCCTACACTCTTTATTCCTCTGGACAGACTCAGTTTTTATCGGATATGATTTTCCTTATGTCAGAAGCATGTCCATTAATATTTCTTATAGTTCAGGTTTACTTGTAGCACTTTTCTCAGTTTTTGTTTGATACATTTTTTATTTTGCCTTCACCTTTGAAGAATATTTTAGCTGCATAAAAATACCAGGTTGACAGTTTTTTCTTAAGCACTTAAAAATGTTCTATTCTTATGGCAGACACCCTCCAAGATGTCCATCAGTGATCCTGTCCTCCTGGTATTCACGTATTTGTTCAAGTCTTGTCTCATATTGAATCAGGTCTAACCCATGTGATCAATAGAATATGACTGACATTACCTTATGTCACTTCTAAGACTGTTTAATGTAGTCATTGCCCTTTGCCCCTTAAAGGTCTTTTAAACACTCATTGAGGACACAGTCACTCCATGTGCCATGAGTTTATTTAAGCAGTCTCACAAAGTGACCCATTTGGAGAGTAACAAAGGTGTATCAATCAACTTCTCTGAAATGAGAGAAAATCACCTTGAAAGTAGATTCTCATGAGAGACACCTAACCACAGCTGCCTAAATGAGCCAGTCTCAAATGACTGACACACAAAACTTGTGAGAGATAATATGTTGATATTGGAGTTTAAAGACACTAGTTTTGGGGTGACTGTTATACTATAGTGGATAGCTAATACAATTTTCTTTTGGCTGGTGTTGTTTTTGATGAAAAGTATGCAGTCATTTTTGACTTTCTTCCACTCTGTGTAAAATGCCTTTTGCTCTTTGGATGCCTTGATGATTTTTGATGATTTTTTTTGATGATCATTTTGATGATTTTTTTTTCCAATTGGTTTTCAGTAATTCGACTAGGTTGTGCCTCACTATCTTCTCTTTGTGTGTGCATGTTGATCTTGTTGAAATTCTTAACATGAGTATTTATAGTTTTCAAAAAATTTGTAAATTTTTTCCATTATTTCTTTAAACATATATATATTAGACCATTTGATATTTTCCCTCAGGGTAAATTTGTACTTTTTTAACCCTTTGTCCCATTCTCCTAGCTCTCCCAACCCCCCTCCCCTTTAGCCATCATGAAAACAAACATAACTGAGCTAAAAATGTAACAGATAAAAATATAAAGAATGGAAAGTTAGATTAGAAAAGTAGCAGTATATAAATTTATGCTATAACTTTATTTAAATATGCTGGATTTTAAATATAGTATTCATTTTGATTTTATAGCTAGAGAAATGTCAGTTTAAAATATTTTTGAAACACTAAATAATGTAAATAGATCAGTCCTTCCAAAACACTAGTGAAAATCTAGTAAAGCCACCTGCTAATTATAATAGTAAATAAAAATGGGTAAAAGACTAAGACCCTCAGATTGCAAACAAAAATATAATCTAATTACTTGTGTCTACCTATAACAGACACACCCAATTAAAAATCACTTATTAAAGTTAAAAGAAGATAGACAAAAATATACTTCATAAATAAAAATAATTTGTAATATTACCAGGCAGTTTGAATATTTGATAAAAAATGTTAATTTTATTGATGTTTAAAGAGTATTTCTATAATAAATTATGATATTTTATTTGCTGATAGAAATGATTAAAGCATTTTACAGTGAAATTTGCTTTTTACAATCGATTGGCAAAGATTTAAAAGACACTTAATATCCAGTGTTAATAACCAGTGAAATGACTCTGAATAAACAGAAACTCTCAGTATTTATGTGGAAATGGTACTTGCAATCAACTTCTCCAAGATTGTCTGGCAATATTTATAAAGAGCCTGAATAGTATGTCTACACATTGACCCACCAGTTACTTGTCTAACAAATTTCTTCAAAGCAAATAATAGGAGAATTTTGCAAAGACAAACATAAAAATATTTATTACAAAGTTTACATAGTAGCAAAAAATGGGTAGCCATCTCATTCTCTAATACAGAGAGTGGTTAGATAAAGTATGGAACATCCATATGATGGAATACAATGCAGTCATTTACAACAATGATATAGAATGTATATTCTACTGGTCACTAGAACAAGGACTCAATTCTTTGGAAACTAGACTTAGGTAAATATAGTTTTGTCTTATTTGCATGGAAAGAAACTACAAAATATTGTTAAATAAAAAAGTTTCTCACAGTATAATATATGTAATTCAGTTGTGAAGAATGGAAAGATATATGTATACCATATATCTAGGGTGGCTCTCACTTTCTTCTATATGCTTTTTATATTCTATGATGTTTTACATAATGAGAATGTTTTACTCAAATCATCCATAAAACACTATAAAACTACTTCTTTTAAAGAATCCTTTTCTGAATGTCGTGGAGACTTGAAACCAAGTATAGACACACTAAATTCTTGAATAAAAAGCTGCATCAAATGATAGCAATTATTTTCCAAATACTGAGAAAAACTTTGTAAAAGAGCGATAACTTAGAATAACGTTTCCCAGTAAAACATTAAGATGTATTAAAAAATCCAAACATGGGGGAAAAGAAGTGCTGAGAGACATATTGATGTAATAGAAGGAAGTGTCCTGAAGCAGACTCAAGTCATAAAGGATACATTTAAAATCATCAGGATCAGGATGAATGTATCATAAATCACACTAGACAGCTGACTAAATAATTTGGGAAAAAGTTACCTCAGACCACATCAAAATAAATTCCACCCGAATTAGAGAGATAAATGTTTTAAAAGAACCGAAGTAAATAGGATATGTAAATAAATCAATATAGAAGAACTGAAATAAATACAGGTGGCTATATCTATATCTATATATCATCCGGAAGTGTGAAAATCTAAGTATACCATCACAAGCAGACACCAAAAAATATAAGATGGAAAGATTTGATAAACAGAGTGAAATGTTCCCTATGTTAGAAAAAACCCACCATAAATAAAATAAAAGACAGATGGATGTATAAGATGCACTTGGTGTGCCTTAAGAGGACTGGATGTACAGATGATATCAGAGAGGCAGAGCATGAATTTAATATAAGGGGACTTTGGTGCCAGACAAACTTCCTTCCAATCTTAAAATACTTCTTGTGTGACATTGGACATTTCCATCTAAGTTCTTTGTGCCTCAGTTCCCTAATCTTTGTAATGAGGATAGTTCTGCCTCAGAACTATAAGAATTAAATGTGTTAATATGTATGCATGGCTCTTGGAATAGTGCCTATCAAGAGTGAGCACTCTAAGTGATAGCTATGATTCTGTAAGACTTTTTCAATTTCTAACATGGTACAATCCTGTGGAAGACTGAAGAGTAAATGGAAGCTAGGAGCAAATTACTCTTGTACAACAAGAGTACTGAGAAATTACTTTCCCAGTAGGATAATTGACTTCAGAAATGGGAAGCAGATCCTAAAGAATTGTGTTTCCAGTTCAAGGTTGAAGAGGAGCCTGTGGTTCCAGGCACTGGTTGAATGGGGCCAGTTGATAGGGCTAAAATTACATTACTGACATAGGAGAGGAAGCAGAACAAGAAACAGCATGTCCCTTTTATTATCTGCATGAGCAAAGCAAATGTATAAAATGGTAGCACAAATTGTACGGAGGTGGGAGGGAGTACAAGTTCCCTTTGTTTGTTCTAACATATGGACAGTAAAAGCAATTCCAATTTTCCCCTAATTTTCTCTACACGAAAGCTGAAATCCTGAATATACCTGCTGCAAATGATCTTTTTTTCACAATTTAGTCTTTTATTTACTTTTTGACTCTGTGACAATGTTGATGAGCTGCCTCATTGTTCCTTCATGCTTGCCCACACGACACACACCTACTAGAGCTGTGATGAAAATAATAGATGCACTGAGGAGAGGAGGAGTAATTGTAAATCTGCCATGTATCTGCATGATATCTGCAGCAGGGAAAAGAGAGGAGAAGTAGCAATTAAATGAAATACAGCTGTTTTAAAGTTGATTGGGAAAAAACATGTGGCCAAAACACATACTGGGTTTGGAGGTGCTCCATTTTATCTTTTAAAATTATTACGTTCTTTTCTTAGTACAAAAGCAATATATGCTAATTATAGAGAAAAGATGAAACATAGACAAGAAAAATTACACTACCTATAATCCCAATCCAAAATTTTGTAGAAGATTAAAGAATAAATGGGTGCAAAGAGTAAAATATTCTTTTAAGTTTAGAATATTTTGGTATATAGCCCACTGGTCTTTTATATCATCTTTTTACAGAAGTGTAGTTAAGTGATATTTGGTATTTTATACTTTTTCACTTAGTATGTTATAAATATATAGCAATAGGATTGTGAAACAGTTTTGAAAAAATTTTAATAGCTGCATAAAATCCTATTATAAAATTTATTAAAAATGTTATGATTTATTTTACTTATTTCTCAATTTTGGACATTTGGATGGTCTCTGTGCCTTCAGTATTGTTGTACAGAAAATTTTGGGCATGGGAGTTATTTCTTTAGCATGAATTTTTAGAAATTAAATTGTTACTTCAATTTTTTGAATCAATTGCTAGTTCAAAGTTTATATATATATATAGATAGACATAGATATATATATAGATATATTTTAAGGAAATTAATATTTGCCAAATTGCTCTGAAGAAAGGTACTATCAATTTATGATTTACATTTATATACCAGGTTGTATAACTATGCTTAATTCTATTTATCTTTGACGATTCTAGGCATTGCAATTATTTTCTGTCTTTTCATTCTGATTGAACCAGTATTGTCATCATAAAGATTTCAGTTCAGTAATGCTAGAACTGATTCAATATATGGAAAAAATAAACTTCAAGACTTATTTCATACTTACAATCAAAACTGAATTAAAATAAATCCATGATCTATATTTAAATGGAAAAAATATACAGTTTCTAGAAGGAAACATAGGAGAATATCTAGAAGGCACTCAAAGAATGCAAATTTATTCTGAAAATAACTATAAACAAAAAACTGATGAATGAGACTTTATTAAAATTAAATATATTTTCTCATCAAAAGACATTGTTAAGAAAATGAAAAGAAAAGCCACAATTTTGAATATTTACAATACATAGAAAAGAATATTCACAATACAAAAAGGTTGTATCCAGAACATATAAAAAACTTCTACTACTCAACAATAAAAGACAAATAACTCAATTTACTAAAGACACAAAAGGGGCTCCATATTGTTAGTTATTAGGGAAATGCTAATTTAAATCACCATGAGAAAACACTTCAAACCTGCTTACATGGCTGAAATTTAAAAGATTACACCAAATGTTGGTGAGGATGCAAGGCAATAAGAACTCTCATATTTGGCTTGTAGTTGTCCTAATGGTATCATCATTCTAGAAAAAGGGCCGACAGTTTCTTAAAAAGTTGGAAACTTCATCTACACTAGGACATATCAATTCTACTCCTAGCTATTTCTCTGGGGAGAAATGAAAATACCTATCCAATCTGTCCACAAAAAGACATGTATGTGAATGTTCATGGAACCTTGTTAATAAGGGCCCCAAATCAGAAACAACCCAAATGCCCATCAGAGGAGAATGGGTAAAAAAACTCTTATATGTTTCATACAATAGAATATGGCTTAGCACTAACATGGATATATCTCAAAGATATCATATTGTGTGAAAGAAGACAGACACAAAGGAGTTCCCACTGTGTGATTTTATTAATATGAAGTTCAAAACTAATACATGTGATAGAAATCAGAACAGTGGTTGTCAATGAGGTCTGCGAACTGATGGCAAAGAGCAATGTGAAAACTCTTCAGAGTGACAGAAATGTTCTATATCTCAATAGGTTTTTGTTTATATGGGTGTATCTGCCTGTCAAAATCCTTGAATTATGCCCTTAACATCTGTGCTTTTCTCTGTATGTGAAATTTACCTCAATAAAAAATACATTTCAATGTAGACATATAAAATAATAAAATTTAGGACCGTATTTTTATACCCTTAGGTAAGAACTTCCTAAGCAAGATAAGAATCCTAGCTGCAATAAGAGACTGATATATTAAACTTCAAAAAATTAAAAATACATTTGTTCAAACATCACAAATGAAAGAAAAAGATGGACGACAAAAAGGAAAAACAATGTTTCAACATCTATGATGGACAAATTTAACAACCCTAATAAACAAATGACCTCCTCTAAATAAAAATAAGGCAAAAGACCTAATTTAAGAAAGTGGACAAGTATATGCACAACAAATTCACAAGAAGAGAATGAAAATATTCAGTACATATACAAAAAGATGCTCTATTTCACTAGTACTCAGAGAAATAAAAATTAAACCATCAGTGTGTTAAAATAGGAAACTTTGAAAACACTTATGAGTTGTTGAAAATGAAATATGGGTAGTCATACATGGCTGGTTAGAATTTGAATGGTGAGAACTTTTTGGGACAGAGTGAATCAGATTCACATATATTGACCTAGAGAGATTCCAATGATACATTATTATGTGAAAAAGTAAATTGGAGATGAATATATAACATTATCTCATTTCAGATTGAAAAAAAATACAAATACAAATATACACCTTATTGGAATAAGAACATGTAATGTTTGTTTTCTTCAATAATTCTCATTTCCTTGTCTTTTTCAAATTTTTTTTTTGGTAGGAAACAGGAATGATTAGTAATTTTCAGCCCAATTCCGTAACTTTTCAGTGTTTAATCTTAATCTGGTTCTCAAGATTCAGTCAAAGATATGTATAAGCCATGCATTTTACCCCAGTTTCAACGATCAGATAAGTTGCTCCTCTCCTCTTCCAGAAGAACAAGAGAGCAGAATTGTTGATGGAAGTTCCTCAAGAAGGAGGATGTGTTGGTGCAAGTTTCTATTTTATAAAGCCAGGCAGGACTTCAAGGGAAGAAAGAGATAGGCTCACTTATACTGATTCACATCTATTATTGATAAAAGATAGAATTACTAGACTATTGCTAGTGATCATTGCACTTGCTTTTTTTTAATGTCAATCGATTAATTTCTCATTAAATTGAGATTATTTAGAGTAGTAAAATTAACTCCCATGAGTATATGACACGTAAAAGACTATTCAGTAGACAGAATACCTAGTGAGATAAATTTAATAAAATGCTTTTCTTAAAAGGCTATGTAGAAATTATAACTCTTAGTGTCCAAAGTTTGTCTGTCCAGGACTATGGGCACCTTTGTTCACTGGGGGCTTCCAAAAAATCAGAATTGATCTTATTACTGATTGGCCGGAATCGAATAAAAAGCACAGAGTACCAAAGCGGAGTATTGGACAGGCTATATTGGGGGTCTGCGGGGGAGGTTCACTGGTCCCGGGGTTAGGGGACAGAGAAGTCGCGCCTGCAGGGGGTGAGGGAGTTGTTTTTAAAGGCTCTTTTGGTCCCGGATGTGCTGGGCGTGGTGTTCCATTGTTCTGTTCCAGTTAGGGTCTTTCCATGCCCAGAAGGTCCCTGCTGCAGTGTGAGGTCTCGATTGCATCAGCCATCGGCCATCTTAGGTATTAAGTCACCTCACTGTTAGTGACTTAATGGCATCTGCAGGTGACCGAACAATTACCATAAATTTATCAGCCTTTCTAAGGGCATTTGGACTATTTTCAAGTGAGTTAGGCCTGAAATACAGAAGCAGAAAGTCAATTATATATGCTTGCCTCTTTTCCTTCTAGTCTATTTTCCTCTGGTTCATATGAGTGTCTCTGTGAGTCCCCTAGTGCATTTAGTGATTGTAATGTTCCACTTTGCCTATATTCTCATACCAATGCTGAGATGTCTTTATTGACTTTTCTTGGATCTCTTCTGTTCTTCCTTCATCCAAGAATAAAGCCTCCTCTATCTTAGGACGTTGTTTTTATTCTCTTTGTCCATGGTAAAGATTATTCACTCTCCTCTTTCTCTCATGCTTCAATATCACCATTCAAAGTAGCTGAGAACTTGGTGCAGTAGCTCAAGTTTCTACTTGGTATTGGCCCTGGGCCATGATTCTGATTTCTGAGAGTGGTCCATAAAGCTGTCAAGATACTTGGTGCTGAAGGATTTGCTACCATATAAACAACGACCACATACAAGACATCTTTGGATAAGCCATTGCTTTCACTCCTGGTCTGATCTTACCGATACAATACTACACTGTTGCTGCCAAAGAGAAAATCTTGAAATGTTTATAAAAAGTCATGATTTATAAAACGCAAATAGTAAAGCAAAGGCCTTTAGAGCTGGAAGCCAAACCCTCTTGTTTTATAGTTAAGGAAGCACAAGCTCAAGTGATTTTATCCAATGTCACATGGCTGGTTTTATCAGCAAGGTCAGGAATCAGGTCTTGGTACTTGCTGTTGCTCAGTTGTTTTACTTGTGAAATCAAAACCAGAAACAATGTAGGAAAGCAAATCATGATCACCTATCTTTTTTTCTACTCTCTTAAAAATATCTTCCAAACAACCTGATAGTTTTAAAATTGTGCTTCATTTGGCTGTCTGTTCTACCAATTTGAGAGCCATACAAAAAAAAAAAAAAATCCCTTTGTGAAATATTTGTTTTTTGTGTGTTAAGGTGTAATAAGTCTTTCACAAATAATTGTAAATTAGTTCATTACCATTGTCTCCTTAACAACTTGCCATTGTTATTTAGGTACTAGTAGGTAATTTTGTTATGTGCAGATACCTGGTTGCATATTAAAATCATCTGGGGAGCTTTTAAAAAATGTTAGAGTTGCCAGGCCTCTCACCATTAGAGACTGATTTGATTGTTCAAGAGTGAGAATCAGGCATGGGTATTTTTAAAAAGACTCCTAGACAATTCCAGTGTACAGCCTGAATTGAAGTCCACTTATTGCATAATAGCCGATAAGTTGAATGACAAGGTGTTGGGACAAGGAAAGTGACTTTATTCGGAAAACCAGTAAGCTGTGAAGATGACAGACTAGTGTCTGTCAAGACAACCATCTTGAGAAAGTACGAAATTCAAGCTTCTTTTCTGTCAAGGGAAGAGGAAAATGAGAAGAGTTTTTTGGTCAAGAGGTGGCTGATAACCACAGACATCTGGGCATCAGTGAGAGTCTGGGGAAGATGGTGAAACTAACTGGAGGGAGAAGTCAAGAGAATTAAAAATGTTAATCAAGCTACAATCAGAGACTGAAATATGCTGATTGGCCTGCAGCCAGGCCTGGAAGACATCTTCAGAACAAAGGAAGATTTCTGTTGGTTTACCAACAACCCTTTCTCTACACCTGTGAAGGGGAAACAGGAACCAAGAGTTATTACCTATGGCTAAAACCATGGAGAACGTATGGATTAAAGGCTAGGAACTGCCAGTAGGACTTTCACTCTATGTATTTTTTAGGTACTCTTCCCCTTCCTCACTGTATATCCACATCAGAGGAAATGGGAACTAAAGAATGACTTATAAACTGAATTCTCTGAACACTCAGGGTCTCTCTCAGTGCCTTTACTCCATCTCTCTCTCACTTTCTCACTGTCCCTTTCATTCCCTGCCTCTGAGAGGAGACAACACTGTCTGCGGAGTATTATTCCTTTTCTAATAAACTTTCCTTTTGACTCCAACTTTGGCACGTGTGTCGAATTCTTTCCACACTCTCTGCCAAAGGACTTTTTTCTTCTCTTGGTGCAGGGCTTGGTCTCCTCGTCACCAACTCGGGGAAATTTGCCTTGTCCTGCATCAAAACTTTTTGTTATCTATCAGCAAAACTCAAATCACCACGGTTTTAGTCATAATGTTTCTATACATCTTTGATAAACAATCATTATATTTGAATTTATCTGCTTGGGGAAGGTAGTTTTGAGCAGGGAGGTTGTTTCAGTAATATCCAAGCTATGGTCTAAATTTCTTTAATGATTAATGTGCTTATGTGAGTAGAAGCTACTGACCTGTTTTAAGAACTGGTGGGCCTGAACAAGGTGAAGTCAGAAAGGCTGATTATTTTATTCTATTACACCATAATTCTAGAGCAGTGGTTTTCAAAGTGTGGTCTCTGGTTCAGCAGCACTGGCATCACCTGGCAACATTTGAAATGCAAATTACCAGATCCTTCCCTAGATCTACTGAATCAGAAACTGAGGGTGGGGCCCAGGAAGCTCTATTTGAACAGGCATCCCAAGTGATGCAAATGAATGCTAACATTTGAGATACCATGGGTCTATTCAAGGGTGGGTAAACCCTGTGGTCATACTCATTCATTTATATATGATACAATGACAGAGTTCAGTATTTGTGATTGAGACTGTATGTCCCAGGAAGCATAAAATATTTACTATCTGGCCCTTTAAAGAAAAAGTTTGTTGATCCTTGAACTGTGATTTTCAAATTTTCATGTACAGATGAATCACCTCGGGATCTTGTTAAATTGCAGACTCAAATTCAGTGAGCCTACAATTCTGCTTTCTAACAGTTTCCAGGTGATACTCACCTGGTCTGTGGACAACACTTTGGATAGCAAGGGTCTAGAGCAATGCTGCGCAATAGAGACACAACGTGAGCCACAAATGCAAGCCATGTGTTTAATTTTAAATTTACTAGTAGAAACATTAAAAATTTTAAGAAGTGAAGTTAATTTTAATAATATATTTTATTTAACCCAAATGTGCTCAAACATCATTTAAATATCTATTTGATGTACAAAGTATTGATGAGATATTTTACATTCTTTTTTTGTATTAAGTCTTTGAAATTCAACTGCTGAATTGTCACACGTGACTAGTAGCTACCAAAGTAGATAATGTAGTCTACAGTTCAACTAGTGGTTGGGGTGGTGGGAGATTTTAGATTTAGTTAAGATTGAGGGTAACAGAAAGGGGACTAAAGAAAAATAAGCCAAATAAGATTTGACTCACTTCAGAATTTTGCCCATGGCTGGCCTGGAGCTCAGCAACTTCTTTTACTTCACTATGTGACCCAGAATGTAGGGGAATTCTGTAGCTTACTCATATTGCAGGTAAGTCATGTGTATAATGAACTGACTTGGCACACTGTTAATTATAACATTACTATTATAGGAAAATGTGATGTGACTTTGAATTCTCAAGTACCGCTGTTAAAGAAGAAGATACATTCCAATGATATGCTACATTTTCATGATCTTTAATACTTGAATTATTTTATAGCTGAACTGAGAAAGATCTCCAGCAGTGGAGTAAGGGCAACTTCCATGAAGTGGGCAGAGGTTTTAGGGCTGGATCAAGGTCAGGGGTGCTAAATCTGAGTTACTAGTCCACGGATATATCATGGCAGGAGTGAGCATGTTAGATGGAGTTTAGGAAACTAAGCCAGAAGATCAAGAGTTAAGAGATAAGACCGCTGAGTTAGTTGGGCTGGAAAGGAAAAGTAGGTGAGGGAATGAAGAATAAAAATTAGTTTGGCAAAAAGGAAAGAGTTGGAAATGGGATAACTAGAGGCAGAATGAGGTACTGAGAGACTGGAGGTAAGTTTGGGTTTATTTTAATAATCTACCCTGGTTATTCCATCATCCCTTTCCCTTTAAGTGAGAAAGGAGAGTATGTTGAATAGTATCAGATGTAACAATATGATATAGGGATGGAAATCTGCTCTAAAACATGCATTCTCTGAATGTTCTGCCTCTATCCTTCATTTATCATAGAATTGAAGTCAAAATTTTAAGTGAAGACATAGTTCTTGGTTTAAAGAGTCTGGTTACTGGTTACAAAACTTCAGGCAGGAATGTGGCAGATTGAAAAGAGAGGAGAATTTAGGCAGAGGGAGAATGTATATCATTGATGAGAATTAGAAGGTGTATTAGTGTCCTATTGCTGCTATAACAAATTACTACAAACTTACTGGCTTAAAACAATACAAATTTATTATCTTACAGTTCTGAAGGTCAGAAATCTGAAATGACTCTCATGAGGCTAACAGCAAAAACATTAGGAAGTCTGTGTTCCTTCTGGAGGCTCTACAGGAGAATGTTTTCTTGCCTTTTTTCCAGCTTCTAAATGCCAACTGCATTCCTTGGCTAACGGTGCCTTCCCCCATATTCCAAGCACATCACTGCAGCCACTGCTCTGTTTTCACATCTCCTTCTGACTCTGATTCTCTTGCCTTCCTCTGATAAAACCCTGGGGTTACATTGAGCCCATATGAATAATCTAGGATAATCTCCCCAGCTCTAGATCTGTAATTTAAGCAGAACTGCAAATCCCTTTAATCCTCTAAGTCAACATATATTCACTGATTCTGGGGATTAGGATGTGGATATGTTTGGGGGCTATTAGTCAGCCTACCACAGGAGGTCAGTACTATATCTGTGTGTTTCTGGTTAGCATTAGGGACTTGTGTCTGATTCTGCAGGAAAGGACCATAACAGGATGCTTAAACTCAGAAGCCCACTGGAGGGAATGGACTGAGGCTTCATTACCCGAGGCAAGCAGGTAATGAAAACATGAGAAGCGGAGTGGAAGACAATGAGAAGTGGTGAGGACTGAGCATGAATTGAAGACTATGTGTCTGTCCAAGGAGGGTAAGACATTGCCTCAACTCCAGCCAACTCTAGTTCCTAGGTGGGCATACAGGTATGATATTATCACATTTGATTTTTCAAGGAAGACTTAGAAATGATAATATCGAATAGCATGCTAGTAAATATTTAACAATAATAGTGTGTGTATATGCATATTAAATGTATTATAAAGTTTCCTGATATAAAAGATATGTAGTAGCATACAATTTGTAAATACTCATAAAACAACATACTCTGTGTGACTTGCTATTTCTTACCAAATCCCATCTCAGTTTTTATAATTATCACCAATAATAGGGTCACAAAATCAGACTATGAATAGAAGCTTGATTATGAGTGTAATTCTGACATAAATCTTTGTTTCACTTTCATCTTTCTTATTATGGTAAGTAAAAATATCAGCCAACACTCATAAGTACATGTGTTCATCATGACTTGAATGACTTCTGAATTGGATAATAGCTTTCAAATACTGGAAGAACACTTACTCAATTTTCAGAGCTATTCATAATGTAAAGACAACAGGAACAAGACACTTTAGGTTTAATCTGCGTTATTAACATTTTCTCCATTATCTTAAGTCTAGACAACAACAAATAATGAATCAAGCCCTGATATGAAACATTTGCCTATTTCCATGGTGTTAATCTCATCATGGCTTATTTCAAGTCTTCAAGACATGTTACAGAATGTGGAGTTGGAGAGAAATAGGCAGTATCATTCTATTAGAATTTCCACCCTACAGATATAACAGATGTAAACAACCTCAAGGGTATAGATCTTGGTAAATTATAATAATATAATTAAGAGGGGATGACTTTTGAGTAGTTATTACCTTTAAAATTTTATTTATAACAGCTTTATTGAAATAAAATTTACATATAGTAAAATTCACGCTTCATGCATTTTAAGTATACAGTTAAATGAATTTTAGTATGTTTTCTGAACTGTACAATGATTATCACCATCTAATTATTGCCTTAGGTTTTAGTGGAATTTATTTAGGTGTCTATTTCCATAATTTAAGTTTTAATTATAGCTGTGTTTAACAACTGCTCACAAAATTTTTGAAAATTTAACGTTTGGCTTTCACAAGTGTTTCTTTAGCACATCACTGATTCTTTATGACATCTAATATTTTAAAATGTTGGCTTAACATGAAAACAATGTTGTGGATCTAAAGAAAAACACCTGTAATCTAGGTTGGCTGATGGGCTGTAATTCTCCCGTTTCTGTAATAGGAGCAGAGAGCAATAAGAATTGGTGTTATGCAAGAAAGTCTTCTGAAAGTTGTTGGGAGCCTGTACTCACATTGCCTCCCAGGCCTTATGCTTGAGTGTGGCACGAGAAGGTGTGTGGGATTCTCTCCCTTCATTATACACCTGGGGGCAGTTTAGGTTGCTGCTATGCCAGATCCACCTGCAACACCCTTGGTAGTGAGAGGTGCGGGTCCTGTGGCAAGGGGGTCTTTACACAGCTTCTCACTGCAGAGCATAGTGGAGGCAGAGCAGGAGAGAAGGGAACAGGGAAATTTCTTGTGTGAAGGCTGAGACACTTAGGAGACATCCCAGCTGGTGATCTCAAAAGCATTGGGGAGATTTTGTGTGTGGAAGATTCTAGAAGACTAGAAATCTTTGGTGAGGGTCTGGAGGGGACCTTATATAGGGTGACTATATATTTTACATTCCCAGACTGCGACTTTTGAGAGTGAAAGGGGATGTTATTAACAAAATAGCCAGGACAATCGGTGTAAATTGGGACTGTACTGGATGGTCTGTGGTCACTCTGCTTCTAAGGGATCTAATCCAGTGGTTATTGAAGGGGATGGGTTATATCCTGTGTGGAACTTTTTCGAAAATAAACATGAAGTTGGGAATGGGGAAAGAGCGGGGTGGAGAGGGCAGTTGTTTAGCAAAATTAGGTGACAGGAAGGGTGTGTATTTACAACAGCTCTCCAGGTGACTGTCTTGTTCCCTCCATTCTGAAACCCACAATGAGGATCACAGAGGTATTAGCGTCTCAAGGCGGCAGAGGCAAGATTAGAAGCCAGAGCCTAGCACTGTACCTGGCACAGAGGTGTTGATTTTGCATGTGTTGACTGTCTGACAGGTGTCAAGTGTTTTGACTTCTAGTTTTTTTTTTTTTTTCCCCTTTCTATGGGATTCGTCGTTTCCGGGGAAGAGCAGCCTGAAGCTTATGTGTGTGCTTGCACAGATTCCAGGGAGGGTGGGGTGCTCTCACCAGCCTCCAAGTCAGTCCCTCCTCAGGTTGTGCTTTAGCCTTCAGTGACTCACTTTGTAAGTTCCTGGGGAGAGGGATACAACACACCCCTACAGAACCGGGCAGCCTTTGTTAGAAATTGTTTTGCGCACAGAGGTTGTGAGCCCGAATCTATTTTAAAGCGTGTCCTGAGAGCTCCTTGACTGTGATGTGCTCAGGAAAAAGGCAGCATGAGAAAGAGGGTGGGAGAAGCAAAGGACCCTAAACCAGCGCCTTCCAGCTGCAGGCTGACGGCCCCCGTGATGCATGCAAGGCAGCCTGCGATGCAGGCACCATGTTTTCTGGGTCTAGTCTGTCAGTAAATAATATGGCACAGATGTTGCTGAATATTTTATGATGCACTTGCCCCAGGGTTCCCTAAATGTTTTATAATTTCTGGGTAAAGAAAGAAAGCATCCAGGGCTATGTGCTCCTTGTAGCAAGTTCCGCATCATTATAATGTCTAAGACAGGAGCCTTTCCTTCTCACAATCATGCTTTTAAAAGAAGACAATAACCATAAAGGTTAACGCTTCAGTTTAATGTGAACAGTGTGAAAGAAGGAAAATAGCAGTAGCTAACGGGTGAGGTGGAGACTAATTTCGGAACCACTGTAACAATCTGCTGCTTGAATTTGAACAAACTATTGGAACCGAGATTGATGTCTCTTGCTTTTTGGGGTTGAAGCCTTTTTATTTTGGATTAACCTTTTTTATTTTTCATTTTTTAAAACAATTGGGGGGTAGTTTGTTTATAAGGGACAAATTCATCATCAGATGAGGTCTCGGTATAAGGAGGCCCTGTGAATCTTTGGGCCCTCTGTTCTTAACCTATGGTTTAATCATTTTAAACAGCAGAGGGCGCCCTACTGATAGCAATCTGAGGGATCGCCCCAGAGAGAGGATCAAGCCATCTGAGGTTGGAAGTGTGTCTGCTCTTAATGAACCTCTTCACATACCTTCAGTGAACTCAAAGTGGAATCCTGCTCCACAGGTCAGGTTGAGGATGTGAAAGTGTGGGTAGGAGGCAAGATATAGTTAGAGAGTGGGGAGGAATTGTGGTACCGGGTAGGGTGGTGGTGAAGCGCGTGGACTTAGGAGAGATATGGACTTAGTTTCAAATTCTGGCACTGCTTTTTACCAGCTTTGTGTCCTCAAGCAAATTGTTTTTATTTTTATTTTTTGTAATTTTCTGTTAATAAAATAGTAATATATACTAATATATTTGTAAAGTATTTGACAATGCCTGGCTCATAGATAGTGCTCGGTAAATATTAGCTTTAAAAACAAGCAAGCAAACAAACGTCCTCATGTTCAGATTAGAGGAAGGAGAGAGGCAGAATCTGCTCATGTACTATACTGGGATCTTGGAAAATATTACTTAGATTATATGTATATGCTCAGTAACTGAATGATTAAAAACAATCCTTTATAAAGAAGTGTGAATAGGTTGTGCTTATCATTTCATATTGATTTTCTATTTGGGAGATGCTGGTCTTCCTTCACATCTAAATAATTTGATAGCGTGAAATTCTAGAATAGAGTTTTGAAGTCATTCTCTGAAATAATCCTATGCTTTTTCAGGGAGAAGCTTGATAGTTCCACTGTTAGAAAGTGCTTTCCAAATCTTGTCTTGTTTCAGATTTGGGGTCTGAGGATGCAAAGGAAATGACTTTTTACCATGCTTCACTTGGAATGGTAGGAACCTTCTTTGATATAGTTCACAGAATTTTAGATTCTTTAAGATTCATGTGCCTTAAAAAATACCTGTTCCGTTCATTCTCCCCTCCCCCAATTAAATAAAAAATCGCTAGGCATGATGCAAGGTTAGCAGCACTTTTATAAGCCTCTCAGGTGATTCTAATTTGTAACCAGCATTGTGAACCCTTGATCTACATCAGCTCTTTTTACTAATGGGGAAAGTACTTGTTCATCTTGCATGTAGCCTCCAGAGTAGACAGGCTGAAAGGAGAAATCCAACAGGTTAAAAACGTTTAGTGACCCCTCCCCCTAACCCTACAGTTTTCAGGACAAAATTCAGGGTTTGCAGCTTAGCTCCCCACTCTTTTCAGCCTCCTGCTAAACACCTCACTTCAATTTTTCTATTCTCCTTCTTCCCCTAAACCCTTCTAGTTGCACCCAGCTGCTTGCATTTCTAGAACGTGGCATGATGCTTCACAGTGCCATACTTGAACATGTGCTTTTCGTTCCTCCTGCTGGGCTGCCTTTATCTCTTCATTTTCAAAATGCAGCTCAAGCTGAGAGATCCAAGTAGAGAGGCAACAAGGGGACATTATCTGTGGCTGCCTGGGTCAAAACACTGTAGTTTTTTTTTTTTTTAAAGACTGGGAAAGACTCTGAGATTCTTGAGTTTCAAGCTCAAATGCTTTCAGGGCTAGGTCGGTATCATAAATGTGTGAAGGAGGAGCAGGTATAAGACAAAATGTGATGGGCTCAGGCTACCTGGACAGCATGCACACCATTTAAAGATGACCAAATTCAGTTTTTTTTTTTTTTTGAGAAACATTGAGCAGTCAGCCTAGAGGCTGTCAGTTTGCAATCCTTGCACGTGCTTTGTTTTACAGATGAGGAAACTGAGGACCAGAGAGAGTGCTGGGAACTTGATAGTATATGGCTGTGTTAGAGCACAGGTCTTTTGAATATAGATCCGATCTTCTTCACAGTACACTGTAAAACTTTGACCCATTTCCCTTTTAAGTTTTCCTTCATTTATTCTAGAAGATAATAAGTCTCATTAACATTTGTACGATCTTATACAATTAGAAAAAAATCACGAACTCCATTTTATAAACTACAGGTCAGAAAGATACTGTAGAGAGATATCTCTTGCTTCCTGAATAAGATTTGCTGTTTGTGGAGGTAGAAGGCAGTCTTCTCTGGTCCGCCTGGAGTGTCCTACCATGGAATGTACTCTTAGCTCCAGTTGATATTCTAGTCTGAGACTATTCATGGGGAAGTGAATCTCTGCCATGCTTCTCTTCCAGCTCATGCTAGCTTTGGTGTCTGATTTATTGATTGCCCTCTCTAGGTTGCGTGGGCTGAGTTTATCTGTTAAGGAAAATAAAAACATCTTCCCCGGACTTTTTTTTTTTTTTTCTAGAAGAAAGGAGCTTATTCACCCAGATGAAAGTATATACTAAGATGTCAAAGTTATTCTCACACATGGCAAAGATTGAGGCTCGACATTTCTTCTGGCCTGGTAGTCAGCTACTGTACCGACTGAGTTCAGCAAGCTCCCTTGCTAGGATAAAGATAAGGCATAATAGACACCCTGGGCCTATTTGCCTGCTTCAGGGGTCATATCCAGCCTAAGGCATGGAGAGCAGCTGGGTCTGCTTTGGCTCCTCTAATGGGATCTCTTCTAGCTCCCACTTTCCATATATTTCAAAAGACAACTTAAAAGTAGCTATGTCTGCCTTTTTGCCAAGAGATTTACTATTGGAGAGAGTCGTACACACATCTTGCCATCAACAGGAATGGGAAGCGGGGTAGCGGAAATAATAATCTGAAGGAGAGTATAGTGTGTAAGATAAAATAATTTGTCTCAGTTGGTCAGTGATGACACAGGTTTGGAGAGGAGAGGCTGGGTGTTTGGGGTATCCATTGTTTGTCAAGATGACTCCCCTACTCTCTCCCTACAGTAAAAGCATCTCTCAATAGGTGGGAGATTTCTTCTTAGCTCATCTTAGCTCAGAGAGGACACTTGCCATCTCTCTGTCTTGTCATTATGTTGTGGTGACTCATCATGGTTTATGAGACGTAGGCAATTTCCTGGGCCCAGTGTTGCTGAATGGCTAAGTGTGTCTTTATTCATGCTGTGGCCACAGAAAAGGTAAGCCTCCTTGAAAAGCAGAAAAGTCTGTGTTTAAGGGAAACTTTCCTCAGTTAATACACTTTCAGACCTTAAAAGTCTTGTTTGAAGAAATATAAATATTTACAATAAAGAGAAAATGTAAAATTAAAATAAAAAGAAAACAGTAGAAACTGAGGAACAGTATAAATTATTTTTCACTTTATAAAGGGAAAGGACAAGACAGGTTTATTTTAAATAGTAGGGTCTCCAGTAATTTAAAAAATGTTTTCCTTTATATACAGCTTTTAAGAAGCACAATGTTATTTAATTTATATTTGGATATTATTTATATTCTTCACTTTTCATTTTAAATACAAAGCAGATCTTGAGATATACAGAAACCCAGACATCTTTAAAGATGAGAAAATATATATAAAGGCCTTCCTTTCCATTCTAATTTTATGATAATCACAGTTGTAACAAAACTGAAATTTGTTTTACGATATGGTTACAAGTTTCAGATTTGTATCCACACTTGATAACTTTGCACTTAGACATTGTGTTTATGTGTTCTAGTCCTTGTGTTGCAATGTCCTTATGTCTATGACACTATAACGACATTTTCTGTATTTACTGCTGGAGATACCTGTCCTCAGAGTCCAGTTCTTTGTCCTTAATATTCAAAGGGAGTATGTGAGTGGGAGGCATCACATTTGCTCTTTAAAAGATTTTAAATAAAGGAATCCATTAAATAATCTGCAGGAAAAGTCATCTCTCAGTGGTTTCCATGTTTATAGAATTCCCCAAATGTACAGTTTTTCTTTGGTAATTTAATTTCTGCTGCAGATGTGTCCATCCAATTTATTTGAGATTTATCACAGATTTTAATTTATAGTGAAAGTGCTGGGCCAGATTTGCAAAGAGATAACATTTTTTCTTGACCTCATTTCAGTTTCAATGAATAATTGTTTTTCTTCATTATTATTAATTTATCTCTGGACATTTGGGCAATGACTAGTTTCACAAAGTTCTCCAGCTGTCACATTGCAAACCTTATAAACCTGGAAACTTCTTATGCCAAAGTCACTTTATATTTATCGTAATAAAAAAATTATTCTAGTCTTAAGGCTGAGTCCCGCAACATTAAAAATGGAGTTATAGAATCAAAAGTTTTAAAAGAACCTTACAGGCAAATTAAACATGTAATTTATTTGGTTCATAAATGTGTTATTGTGTTATTCATGGAGAGCGATCATCTTACTTCACTATGATCTTCTTTAGCGACAAGTCACTCCTGGTTGCAGACACTCCTGGTCCCCATTCAGTCCTAATTTTGTCAACTACAACTTGTAAGTTCTTGAGTAACTTGCTTACCCTTGTGTGAGTCAGAGTATCCTCATGTATTTAGTTAAATACATATTTCAGAAAAAGGCAGTATAGGTCAGTGGTCGAGAGAAATGAGCTTTGTGGTCAGATGGATCAGTGTTCAAGTCTTAGCTTTGTTGCTTAGTACAGTGTGATTCTAGGAAAGTTACCTAATCGTTTTGTGCCTCAGTTTCCTCATCTAGACAATGTGGAAAATAATACTACCAACCTAGAGCTTGAAGATGAAATTCAACCATGTATTTTATATGTGTAGTGTAATGTTGGGCACATTGTAAGTTTCCTCAATTATCTGTGGCATACTGTTAAGGAGCTATTTAGATGTGTTGGCATCATTATTTGAGCTTTCTAGCATTTTTTTTGAGCTATAGACTCGAATTACAAACCTCTTGGGAACCTAAATGAAGCAACCACTGAGCCATAAGAAGGCAAGCTGAAAGATTCTTGTCCACCTTCTATCTTTGGCCCCATGTGGCCACCTGCCATATATGGGGCAGCCATTGTTTTCCATGTCCTGTGCTTTGCCTACTTAATTGTTAACTCTTACAACAATCCTCCAAGGTACGTATAATGATTCACAGTCTACAGATTAAGAAACTGAGCTAAGCAAATTTAAATACATTTAATAACTTGTTTAAGGTTTATCTTAAAGAGCTCAAGTTGGGGATTTAAAATCAAAACCCAAGTTTATCTAGTTTTAAAATATGTGTATTTTCACTATACTGTGTCCCCTGGTGGGAGTGTAACAACAGATGTGAGTCAGACAGATTCCTTGTCCTGGATCTGCCACTCACAAGCCCAGTGTCCTTAGGTAAGTTGGCATACTACTCAAGTATAGGTTTGTTTATCTGGAAAATGGCAGTAACAAGACCTATGTGATGGGAATGTTATAAGTATTAGAAAGCTCATAGTGAGTGGTAGTACATAAATAGGTGTTCATAGTTTGTCTTCTGGTCCCATGGGACTGCTGGATAGCTGCTCCTCCCTCTACAGGTCAGCAGGGGGTGGTAGAGACCATTATAACCAAACCAGGGCTCTATCATTAAACACCCCCAGCTGGTGTCCACCTAGCAATATAGCAGTCTCTGAATCAGATCAGGTCCTTGGTGGTCTCTGATTCTGGCCCTACAAAGAAAAACCCTGATGTATTACACAGTAATAAATACAATTACAACAATAGTAATCCCTAGTGTTCCCGTAAGACTGAGATTAGATGGTTTTATATTAAACACGAAGCCATTCACAGTTGGCTCATGTTAGCGGTTTCATTAACCTCATGAAGACGTTAACATCATTAGGAAAACAGAAGAATACCTCCAACTCCTCCATTAGACACAATTAGCAGAGCACTGCAACACAAAGGAGGTCCTTACCGTGCCTGTGCTCATGTTTGCAGCCATTGTGATCCCCACTAGATTGTCACTTGCCAGAGTCATTAAATCAGCCTCATTTCAAAAACAGGTTACTTTCAAGAAATGAATATTGGTAGGTGATAGTGATGACAAATTAACACAAGATGATAAAGTAAACACAAATGCAGATTGGACCAAACATTGCTAGATGGAGTGGGGGTGGTTTATCTCAGTTGCTTTGAAATATTATGCATTCTTTCTTCATTTTTTACTACAATTCTATGAGATCCTTTTTGTTTTTACTCTGATTTCTCTGGCTTGCTCCCACTTACTGTCATGTGCCTTTGCAAAGTTCTCTATGTTTTTCTGGTAATTCTCAAACGCAACTGTGGTGTGGGGTGTCTCATATGTATTATGAACAAACACAACTGATTTCCATGTGGCCTGTGCAATTTTATTCCCCTTCTGTTCTCATGTCCCCACAGGCTGGGGTCGGCTACTCCCGCTGATCATGGTTCCCTCTGCTCTGTAATGTGGCTACTGCTGCTGGTTATTCCAGTAGATGCTCTCAGCTCTGGAGATGCCAAACATGTGCTTTATGTTCAAGTGTGTGTATGTGAAGGTTATGCTTCTTTCCTTTAAGACAGTCATATCCTATTAGACACTGTCAACACAGTACCAAGAGGCTCCTGGATTCTTTATGAAAATAGACATCTTTTGGTCCACCCTGCCAGTTTCTTATCCTTCAAGACTGAGCTTAGATATCTCACTCTCCAGTGAGTCTTCTTCAAGTCCCAGATTGTGCTGCATCGATAGACATCTAGTGGGGTAGATGACATGTAACTCCTCATTCACTTTCGTATCCCCAGCACCTAGGACAGTGCTGGGCCTACAGTGCAAGCTAAATCAATCCATGTTCCTAACCTCTTTGTTTTTTTGAGATGGCTCCTGATCCTGTTCCCTCTACTTCTTTAACTTTCTCTAATCAGCTTTATCCGGTGCCTGCATTCTTTGACATATCGTTTTGAATGCCTTCTTTAGCTAGGCCTCTGAATTACTGGTCTGGTTTTAAATGGTCCACCAGGTTCTAAATCAATACTTTATTTTGATGCCATATGAGTTTCCCGGGGCTGCTGTAACAAAGTACAACAAGCTCAGTGGCTTAAACAGTAGAAATTTATTGTCTCAATTTTAGAGGCTAGAAGTTAGGAATCGAGATGTCAGCAGGGCTGGTGCTTTTGAGGGCTGTGAGGCAGAATCTGTTCCCAGCCCCTTTCCTGGCTTTTGACAGCCTCAGGCAGTCCTTAGCTTGTAGATGGTGTTCTCCTTGTGTCTTCACATCACTATTCCTTTGTAGATGTCTGTCTCTGTCCAATTTTCCACTTTTTATAAGGAAAAATCACTGACACCCAGGCCCACCCTTGTCTTGATCATCTGCAAAGACCTTATTTCCAGATAAAATCACATTCACAGGTACTGGGGTCTGGGACTTCAGCCTTATTTTGGGAGATACAATTCAACCCATATTGGTACCTCAAGAACAACAGTACCACACCACTGGCTTAGGTTTGGCCCAAGCTTCCCATTACAGTTTCTCTTTTCCAGGAGGGAGTTCACACAGTATCTGATAGTTGCTAGTTCGCTTTCCTTTCCACCTTCTCACACAGCACAGAGCTCAGGCTAGGACCTGTTTTTTATGTTTCACACTTCAACTGAAGTGTGAAAGGCTGTATACTTATTTTGAGAAGTGAAAAAAAAAAAAATTGCCCAGGCTAATTAGCAATGCCATGCAGCTGAAATCAAGTTTAGTAATATCCTGGGCTATTCAGGGCTTTCATCCTCATAGCCCATTTGTGGGAAGACAATGAATTATTAACTGTTATATTACAGCAGCCTCCTGATAATATATTCCAATGTTTTATTGTTTTGTTACCTCTGAGTGTATTGGAGTCCTCTGAACAATTCTTCTGAGGCTGGGTAATTGTAGAAAGTGTCTTAACAGCTGTGAATCAATCAGAATAAGCTTGTTTGGCATAATCCACAGGGATCACCTCTAGAGAGAGAGAGAGAGAAAAAAAAAAAACAGTCAAAAACAGCAGAAAGAACTGAGTGGAAGAAAAGAAACCTGTGGAGGATTTAGCCAATTTCCATTTAGATTTGAACCACTGGTTTAATCTTGGTGGTCTTGGGAGTTGCCTGCATTGTTTTCTTTCTGGTGCTCAGTTTGTGAAATATCTGTGTGTGGTTCCATTTCCTGGTCATTCTCTCTCCGGCCTTTTACTCCCTGGGATAACGGTCAGAAGAAAAGTTACCGTGGAGGTGTGTGCCTCTTTATATCTGATGCAGACACATGTAAGTTTGCAGTCCCTTATTGAAAGCTGTGGCTTTACATTTGTGGCTCTCCCTCCTGGCTGCTTTCCCACAGATTCTGCTGCAGTTAGTCTGGGTGGGCCTGGGCGTCAGTGCTTTTTCAGAGGTGATATCTGGCGATTCCAATGTGTAGCCAGTGTTGAGAACCACTGTTTTCCACCTTTCTGTTTGTTTGACTTGAAAGACAAAAGAGCAAAGTGAGGGTACTACTTGAAGTGTGAGGACTTCCTGAACCCCTTCAGGCCACAGCTTCCCCTCTATAATCCCTATCCCCAGATGGATACATTTAGGAAACAAAACCCCACCCCAGCTCCCGACTGGGACCACAGTCAGGAGAAACCATGAGGCTCCTTGATGGTTGCTTGCTGCCTGTAGCCTTCAGTCTTTCTAGTAATCCAATTTCTTAGACACTGGATTGTCGGTTCTCCGTGGAATTGCCTTCTATTTTCTGGCTACTTTTTGGCTGTGTTGGTAAGTCACTTGATCACTTTCAAGCCTTTTTCCTTATCTGGAAAGCAAAAATAGTTGCCCTCTTCCCTTGCATTGCTGTCAAATAAATATGAACATCTTTAGCTTGCACAAATTTCTTGAAAGTCTCTTCTTCCATTTTCATCAACACACCTCTGTGAGTCTGGTTTCTCTACTATGAAAACATAGAAACAATGTATATATAGATACTCCTTTGATTATTGTCAATCTGTCCTAGACTAGATAAATTAAGAAAGAAACCAGTTCATTTGTATCATTAAAAAGTTTAAGTATTGGAGACTGGGCAAAATGGTGTAGATGATAGAAATTTTGTCCATCCCCTCTTATGACCACTTCAGAGTTGAGATGAAACACAGAGCAAACAGTAGGTTGAGTTGCCTGGGAGTCTGGATGAACAGAAGCCCTACAACTAGGAAGAGAAGTAAATCACCCTGCAGCTGATGGAGGTAGGAGGAAGCAAAGACACGAGGCTGTCCAGCCTGTGGGCTGAGTGAGACAGAGGTTACAGCAGCAGCAGACGCCTCTTAAAGGGAACATGTCCGCAGCTGGACTTCTGCGGTGATGGACCTGCTCACTATGAGCACCAGCACCAGGTCAGCTGCTCAGGGGACACCAGGGACTTATAGGGGGACACTGAGTTTTTGGAGTGAGGGCTGGAGGCAAAGCTCTCTCCTGGGCAGAAGGGTTGGCAATATCTGTTGTCTTTCTGTTGAGCTCTCCCACCCTGCAGTGTGCAGACTCAGCGCTGCCCTACCTGAGAAGTCATCAAACTGGATAAGAGAGGTTGCTTTGCCCAGAAGAGTCCCTGAAACTCCACCTCCCCCAACTCATGGCCCCACCCAAGCCACATTTAGTTGTGTCCTCAGCAAGTCTTGTGCCACTTGCTGAGCAGCACCAAGACTCACACTGGAGGCAGCTGGCCTTGATTTCAGGCATGGCTTCTTGAGGCAACTATAAGCACAGCATCTATCGATTGCTTACTCAGTCTTAACAGGTGGCTCGGGAGGGACACAGGCTGGGGCTAAATTTGGCCTGCAGCTGAACTCCTCTCAGGACTGTGCCACTGGACACCTACTTCACAAAGCCACACTAATAAAACCGGACAACTCAGGAGCTTTGCTTACTACATAGAAACAGACACAGAAAGGCAGCCAAAATGGGAAGACAAGCAGAAACCATATGAAAGAACAGAACAGAGATCAAGGAAAAATGGAGTCAAGTAATCTATCAGATGCAGAGTTCAAAACACTGGTTATAAAGATACTCAATGAAATTAAGGGAAGTGTAGATGAACTCAGTGAGAACTTTAATAAAGAGATGAAAACATAAAAATGAAAATGGAAATTATAAATGGGAACCAGTCAGAAATGAAGAACACATTATCTACAATGAAGAGTATATTAGAGGGAATCATAGAGGAGAAAGAAGAGGATGGGGAAGCCAAGAATACCCAATCAAAATGGCAAGAAAAAAGTAACCAAGAATATAATAATTTAAGGAGCCTATGGGACAAAATTAAGGGTAACAACATTTGTGTCATTGGGATACCTGAAGAGGAAGAAGAAATGATGGAAAACTTCTCTAACCTGGTGAAGAAAATAGATATACAGCCCCATGAAGCTCAGAGAGTACCCCTGCAAATGAACCCAATGAGGTGCACACCAAGACACATCATAATTAAAATGCCAAAGGTTAAATACAAAGAGAGATTCTTAAAAGCAGCAAGAAAAAAGCAATTTGTTACTTACAAGGGAGCTCCCATAAGACTGGCAGCCAACTTCTCAGAAGAAATTTTATAGGAGAAAGGGGCATGGCACAAAATATTCAAAGTGTTAAAAACCCAGTATTTATAACCAAGAATACTTTATCCAGCAAAGCTATTATTTAGAGTTAAAGTACAGATAAAGAGATTCCCAGGCAAAAATAAGCTAAAGGAATTGATCAACACCAAGCCGCTATTACAGGAATTGTTGGAGGGACTTTTTTAATAAGAAAAAGCACGTTTCAAAAACATGAATAAAGAATGGTAATAACTACATATTTATCAACAAGTACATCAAATGGAAAAGAATCAAGTGCTCCAACAAAAAGACAGGGAAGCAGAATGGATAAGAAAACAAGACCCCTACATATGCTGCCTACAAGAGACTCACTTTAGATTAAAAGACACCCACAGGCTAAAAAGGGGATGGCAAAAGATATTGCCTTGATGGACCCAGAGGGTATTGTGTTGAATGATGTCAGACAGAAAAAGACAAATACCACGTGATTTCATGTACATGTGGAATCTAAAGAACAAAATAACAACAACAAAAGCAGATATAAACTCACATATGCAGAGAATATTTTGAGGGCTACTAGACGAGGCAGGGGAGTGTTGGTGGTGGAGGTGGATGATGGTGAAAAAGGGCAAAGGGATTAAGAAGTACAAATGGATAGATACAAAAGAGTCATGGAGATAAAATGTGTAGCATAAGGAAAATAGTCAACAATGTAAAATGTAAGGGGGAAGAGGGGTACTTGATTTTGTGGGGTGACCACTTCCTGAGTTATATAGATCTCTATTCAGTATACTGTACAACTGAAACTAATGTATGCCAAAAATAATTGAAAAAAAGTCATTGAATTATGCATTGTAAATATGAGCAACTAATTGTCTATTATATGTTAATAAAGCTGGGAAAAAGTTTAAATACTGATGTAAACTGTGTTCAAAGAGTGCATATAGGATTTCAATAAAGAAAATCTCTTTCATGAGGATGAATGAGGTGATGCTTGTGACTGTACCAATTGTAGTGTGTGGTGTTGAACAGGTGTGCAGTTCATGTTTGTTAATTAACTCCAATAGCAAGACTCTCAGTGGGTGATGGCTTTCAGCACAACATGCTGGGACCTTTGAGCATGTTTTTGAGGGCGTGTGATCCATTTTATGGATGGTGGGTTACAGTATGTTCTTTTATTTTCCAAGTAACTGCTTGAGTACACACATGCCCTATTAGTAGGATGTCCAGAGTTTCTACTGATCTTTATTATTTAAATAAATATTTTTCTATTTATTAACAAGTATTAAAAAGCATCTACTTTCATCCATGGATGAATGGCTAAAGTAGTACACACACATACACACACATAATTGAATATTCATCTTCAAAAGGAATGAAATTCTGGCACATGCTATAACATGGATGAATTTTAAAAATGTTATGCTAAATGAAATAATCAGATACAAAAGGACAAATATATAATTCCACTTACATGAGGCATTTAGAAGAGACAGTAGAATAGTGGTTATCAGGTTGAGGGGAAAGGGAATAGAGTGTATAGTGTTCTGTGTGCAGAGCTGCAGTTTGGGTAAAAAATTTCTGGAGATGGATGGTGGTGATGATGGTTGCATAACATTGTGAATATACTCAATGCTACTGAATTGCATGCTTAAAAAATGGCTAAAATTGTAAACTTTGTGTATGTTTTACCACAATATAAAACAAAGTACCTACTAACTATACCCTGTGGGACAGTATTGGTTCTCCTGAAAAAAAAAAAAAGAGTAGTTGTAGCATTTGCTGATTTCTGTGGCATAAATGCTTCTGACATGTGGATATCAAGCTACTGACATGACTTTGAACTTGGAGTTGACAGGAGAGGAACAAGTTCAGCTCCTCTGAGCCCACTCTTGCCTGTGGAAAACAAATAGTATGCCTTTACTTCCTCTCTCCTCTCCCACTTGCTCCTGATCTTTTCATATATCTTATCCTTTCCTTCATTAAAAAAACACTGTTAATCAATATTTGCTGCACTTGTGGGAGAATGTTTTGAGCTTGACTTCTATAATCCTGATTACATTTTTAGAAGGATTGAATCAGTTACTATATCCATTGTAATGTTTTTCACTACACAATTACATTACCGTGCAGCTTTTTTTCTGATGTTAGGATATTGTGTCTTCTTGATGCCCTGTTGTGATTTCATGTATGTGTGCCTTTCTCTAGACTCTTGTTTTGAGAACACTTTGAATAATAGCTAAAATTTTCTCCTGTTTCTGGTGGTCCCCTATTTCAAAGGGGTGAACTTATTTCCTTAAGTTTCCCCTCTTCTTTTCATTTGCTTTATTCTTTACATGTTTGGTGATTTTTTCCCCTGTTTGCTTATCTTAGAGAAAAAATGTCAATATCTGTCTTCTACTGGTAGTTGAAATGGGTCTGATGGAGGGAATATGGATTCTTGTTTGAATATTTCTAGCACAGATAAAGAAAAGGTTGTCTGGAGCTTTGAGCTGCCAACTAAAGATCTAGCATCCTAGTAAGAAAAGAGTGGGAGCTAGAACCAGCATTTCCCCCCATATTTGTTGAGGCAATCAGACTTCAACTTTGCAGTGTCACTTTTTCTGGTGTAGCAGTGTTGCTCCCAAAATGAACTAGCCGTGGCAGTGCCCCTGTATGTGGTCTAATGTGGCAGTCTCCTATAGATGAGAGCTAGGAGGAGTAAGCTCCCCCTGGAGTTCTTACTTGAGGTGGTCTCTAGCACCCATGCTTTTTCCAAAGGCTCACGTGGGAGTTTAATGTGGCTTTGGATGATCCTGTGGAGCACCCTTAACTCTTTCAATTGTTTGTCCTCAATTTCAATGGCTTCTACTGAGCTCTCTTCCACTTTTTAGGTAAATTTGTCTAACACATAAGAGAAGTCATGGAAATGTTTACACTTCCTCCCATCTATTTCCCTTTGCATAATAGTTTGAGATGTCTCAGTGTTTCTTGTGTGACAATGTCATATACTCTTTCCTACTGTAATTTGTTTTTTATAATTTAAGTTGGCACTGGAAATGGAATATACCCAGATTTCCACTTTATCTGGAAATTTAACACAGACGATAATAAACTAAATGTATGCTTTCAGTAAGTAGCAATTCCATGCTGCTGAGAGTCTGATGTATATTTCCTACCACCATAGCTTCTTCAACAGGCCAGTGTTTACTCTTTTCTCAAGCTGAGCTGTATGGACCCTGCCTCTGTATCAGCGTAATCAATATAATTTACTTTTAAAACTGAGGGTACAAATATGATCATAGTACCTTAATTTTGTCAAATGAATGGCTTGAGACCCCAGGTGTTCTAATAGGAAGATAACCAGTGTTTTAACCCCACTTAAAAATTTTCAAGAACTCCAAAAACTTACTTTGTCCAGGTTGAAAGAAGGATTATTTCTTCTTTTAGTGGCAGAATTAGAGGGAAATAGGAAGCCTGGATATTGCTTCATATTAATTTATAGTTGACGATGTTTCCCTCTGCAGTATGATAATGGTCCAGGTTTCTGTGCAAACAACTGTGGTGCTTCACAGTTGGGCTCCAGGATTATACTTAAGTTCATTAAGTCCATACTCAGATGTCCTGTGTTAGGATGGCTGGGTCCTGAGAGGCTGCCAGTATCAATACACGTTGAGCTATTACCAGGCTTCCCGACTTTTAAATCTCAAGGCTTTTTGAGCCCAGATTTCTAACCTAGATTATCCCTTTTCATAGGTAATTTTATTCTAGAGGACTTGCCTTTCTTTCCTCTGGGCCTTATTTTAAGCCACCCTGGTCTACCTTAATGGGTCTTTCTGACTTTGAATCAGGGGGTAGGGTTGGGGATATCAGACCCTTCTGTTTTGGAATATGTGATATACAAATAAGTTATCTACCTTCTTCCCCAGAACCAGACCCAGATGCCAACAGGTATTATGAGGGGGTCTCATTTGGTAAGGAACGAATGTTTCTATGATATTCTTCTGCTAGAGCCAAGGTGCATGCTCATCCTTCGTAAGAGAGACCGATCACATGGTTCTTTGATGAATAAATGTCTAGTTCAGAAGTGCCTTTCTGCCCCTGCTCATACTGAAAACAAGCAACATTCAATGACAGTGCTTCAATGGCAGTAACTATTAATACAAAAGAAAATATAATTCCTGTTTTTTTTGGCATCCTTTCATTATTCTGTTTATTTCATAAGAGAGAATGACTAATGAGGTTATAAAGTCACAGTATTAGAAAAGGCGGACAGGTAAGTGGTAGGGTCAGATTTTGTTTCCATCTCCCTGACCGGGGCCAGTTTCAATCTAGTCCATCAGCAGTCAATACTGAGCCAGATACTGCTGGGTAGGTGCTAGAGATACAGAGAGAAGAAAGACATGGTCCTAATGAAGTAGTTAAACTACAAGGAAGTGTTAAAGGCAACCTTAGAGCTACAAACAGGGTACTTTAGGAGATGTGAAGGAAAGCACTTGAGGTATGCTTTCTTGGAGGAGATGTCCAAGCTGACTGGAAGGAAGAATTGGGTAAGGCAGGCAGTGGGAAAGGAAAATGGCTTCTTTCCATTAGATGAATCAGCAAATGGTGACCATAGAGCTTTCTAGTCACCAGATGTACTTCTTCATGGTTGAGGTAAAGAGCAGCCTCTGTGGCAAAGTTTTCTAAGTGTTTCTATTTTCTTTTTACTCTTTATATAAAACAGCTTTATTGATATGTAATTAGTATAAAAAACTATGCATATTTAACATATACAACTTAATGAGTTTGAACATATGCATATACCCCAAAACGATCACCACAATCAAGGTAATAAACATCTATCACCTCCAAAAGTTCCCTTGGGCCCCTCCACTGACTTTTTTTTTTTGTGGTAAGAACACTTCACATATTGCCTGTCCTCTTACACATTTTTTAACTACACAGCACTGTATTGTTAACGATAGGAGTTATGTTGTACAGCAGATCTCTAGAACTTATTGGTCTTGCATAACAAACTTCATACCCATTGAACATCTCCATTTTTCCCTCCCCTCAGCCCCTGGCAACCACCATTCTCTCAACTTCTGTGAGTTTGATTATTTTAGATATCTCATACAAAGGCAGTATTTCTTTATAAGGGCATATTTATATTTTATGGGAATCAATTTGTTGCAGTTACTGTTTGAATTTATGGGATGGATTAATTTGTGTGAAACTAAAACCCAATGATTCTGAACCTATTTGTCACTGGCTGGTTTTCATTTCCATTCTTTAAGTCCAATATGATCAAAGTTATAGTTATTTTGACATAGTTTTGAGCAATGTTCATAAGTGAACTAATGTTGGTTGAGTATATGCTGAGTATTAGATTCTTTATATTTTCACGAGGTATTATTATCTCTGTTTATAGATAGAGAAACTGAGGTTCAGAGAGATTAAATAATGTGTTGAAAGTCACACAACTACCAAGCGTACCAGCCTGAACACAAACCCAGGCCTGGCTCACTCCAAGGCAATAACCAGAGCTCTCACCACCAAAGTCTGTGTTGCTGGAAGTTTGAGTTATTGGCCTAGAACTATTCATTACATGTGCATAAAAATAGACGGGGGGATATTAGGCAGGTGTGACCATAAAAACTGCTGTTTTAGTGAATTTGATTGTCTCTCGCTATTGTCTTGATTGGTCATGGACACACTGATAGAAGGTAATCAAATTGCTGAATGAACCTGGCAGTTGTAAACGGAAGCACAGGGTCCCCACCAGGCTGGTACAGAAGTGAATGTGTCCATTGTTTTTAATAGGCCAAATATTTCTCTCTTGTTCCCTAGGAGGCAATTGGAAGAGACATGCTGATAGCTCTCCTTGGGGCATTAACCGGAATCAAATTAGTGAAGTGAAGCTTAAGTTGGTCATTTTATTCCCAGTTCACAAAAACAGGAAATGAATGGTAGTGGCAGCAGGCATATTTTCTAGTTCATCAAAAATTACAAATTACATTAGTGCAGTAATTACTTCATGAGCATAGTAATATAAAAGTATCACTTCAGATAAATTCCCATTTTTCTGCAATAGTTCTTTTAAGGCAAGTGTTTTCTACTGTAATGAATATCTTAATAACCAACATGGTCATGTCCTCTAGCCTAGGTTACTGATTCCTCAGTGACATAGGCCCACAATCTACATTTAATTTGTGCCTTATAGGTGTTAAACCCAGCTGCCCTGTCTGCAGGGTGTGGGTAGCTTTTATGACAGTGAAGTATGTACACCCTTATGAATTTCTGGCCCACATGTTTTGAATGCCTTATGGATGTGACATAATTTTCAAGACATCATTTGAGAAGTCAAAAAAAAAAAAAAAAAAAGAACTGTCCTTAAATGTTCATCATTATTTTCCTGAGATTTAGGAGTTGAAAAATATTCTAAATCAGAAAAGACATTCATGGACAATGGGAACCAGTTTGGAGATACTTCCATTCTCGGGGTTTAGAGATGTTTAATGTGCATGTTTCCTGGAGGATCAAGTTGCAACTATAAGTAAAGCTCTAAGGATCCCTGTAAACAGAGGCCTGAGGAGAGAAACAAGACAGGCTTTTAGTGCCTCAGTGCACTGTGTTTTTCTCATTATCTACTAAATTATGAATTTAATGAAGTTACTTAGATACCTATGAAGTCAAATTAGAGTGTGCTGTATTTTCAATTGAATTATGCAGCTCAACTATTGATGTATACAATATTTAATTTATTGCCGCTTACATAGTTATGGGCACTCAGTATAAACAAGAACAATGAATTTGGCTGCATTTTTAAAGCAATAGCCTCACCTGGGAATATGAATAATAAGTGTTGCAGCTCTCGAAAGGAGAGGAACTTTTTCTCATGACTATCATGTTTCATATCATATGTTACTATTTAGTTGAGCAACTATATGTTTTCAGAGCTATTATCATGCTCCTGAAACAGTCTTAGGTTCCTGAAATAAGTAAAAGCTCATAGTCTTGTATTAGAAGATTGAATTATTTATTATTAGTAAGTTGAAATGTCTCTTAAACCTGTTAATGAGTTAAGGTTCTGTGTGGTAAATTATTTTGTAAATAAAGGATTATTTTTGAAAAAAAAAAGAGTTATTATAAATTGATCTTTTTATATTGTTTCTTAATGAGAGGACCTATCTCTAATGTAGCTGACTTTTTAAAACACATGTTCCAAATAATAAGATGGGGGAACTTCAGTCTTCTGGCTACTTATTTCCCACTCCTCTCCAGCACAGCCCTCCACTTCAGGAGCTGCTTCCTTTACCAGGTCTTACACAACTCGTTCTCACCTTCCTTGTTAATGCTCAGTATGTCTCTTTTACCTAGAATTTCTTATTTTATCTGACAGTACAAACCTTTCATTGCTTGTAAGGGTTTAGTCTAACTCCTGTTTCATCCTTAAAGCTTTCTCTACTTTTATGTGGAACTCAATATTCATTGAATTCTGGGAATAATGTCAGACCAATTCAAACTTGGTCAGTTTCTACTGTTATTATGTTGATGATAACAAAAACAAGAACAATTTTTACTAAGTGGGTATCAATGTTATAACCACCTAACACACAGGTACTATTATTATCTTCATTTTAACTTAAGTTACTTAATCAAGATCACATAGCTGGATAGTTCTGGCCCTGAGAGTCAAACCTAGACTATTAGACTTCCAAACCTGAGCTGCTTCTACCCACTGGTGTTTCTTAATGTGTGGTCTCTTGACCATGTGTGTAGAATCACCTATGTTGGTGCTGTTAAAGGTTCAGATTACTGAACCCATCCTGGATCTACTGTCTTAGAACCCATGGGTCTAGATGTGGAGGCTGGGAATTTCCATCTTTAAGTTTCTCATGTGATTCTTACAACTATATTTTGCGAACCATTGCACACACTTTGCTGACTTAACATTTTCATGCTCACCTCTCTAATAGACTGTAAACTTTTTGAAATCAGAGATTATGTTATTTATTACCTTATGAACCCCACAGTCTGCTTACTCTGTACTTGCATTTTTTATGTAAGCAGCAAAATTAAATGTATTTATTAACAGTGGGGAACATTCAAACTTCTAAGTTAAAGCATTAGAGTTAGAACCCAGAGTTAGGACCCAGCTTCGGTACTCCTCTAAGTTCTGATTGACACTGACACTATATCTTCATTTCTTGTTCCAGTTTGTCTGTCTTTAAAACTGAGATTTTAATGATAAAGGAACAGAGATATTGGTGGGAGTTACTAATTATAATTGCAGTATAGAATTTTAAAAGTGAAAGCTAACATACTGTTTAGAAATTTAAGATAAGAAATGAAATTAGCTTAATGTTGGAGTGTGATCATACAAGGGCCAGAAATTCCCACTTACAGTCCATTGTGACCAAACTTATACATCAGTTCAATTATATAGATATTAAGGGGCCACACAGAGCTTTCCTATACCCTCTGACTGCTCTTGACAGTTGTTCTCTTGACAGTTACTGGGCCGGCCACTGGAGGCAAATCACCGTTATGTGGTGACAGGGTGTTGATCTCTTGCCCACACCAGCCAGTCTACTATCTTTGACATTATCCAGTACAGTTTCCTAGTTTTAGAGATGAGCTGTGTAATTTGCCAAGATCAAGCCAGAATTTTAACCCAGATTTTAATACTCCAAATTAAATATTCTCCCACTATAACATATTGCCTCCTTTGTAATACATGTTGAACATATGAGCCGAAGAATGGCATAGGTAATGTAAAAATAAGGCAAATAACACAGAAAAGAGAAGACTTATTTTTCTCCTTTTTTTTTTTTTTTTTTTTTTTTGCTAACCTCTTGTGTGGCATCAGCTCTTGAAGGGCCATGGATAGTGTGTTAGCCATTTAAATTTTATCCATTTACACTCAAAATTATGACAATCCAAATTTTTATTTTTAATTGGAATGTCAGCTATATCACTAGACACTTGTTACCATTAAACTTTCACATTGACTAATATCCAGTTAATAGCTTAAACATTGTGGAACCTTATAGGTTACTATCCTGCCTGTGTGTTGCTAATTCTTTTCAAAATTTTCTTTATAGAATAGTATTGGACACAACAACAAATGGAAAATATGAACATCACTTACATATTCTATTGAGGCTGGAAAACATCTAATATTTATTTAGAGACCATAGACTGTCAACGGCATCAGCATCTACATATGTGCCCTCTGTGTGCCATGACATGTCTATCACCTGCCTATAAATATGTTTTTGGATATTTACATAGAGATCGATTTATTTATTTATTTATTATATTTAGATATTTACATAGATATACCTGAAAGGAACAGTTTGAACATTCTAAAATATATAATTAAATAGTTTCTTAAGGAAATATATATTCCAAAAAGCTTTCCTACTCCTCAGAGAACTCTTAGGATGAGTTAGCCAGTGTACATGCGTTGTTGAAGCCCATCCAAAGGAATGATGAATTCGGCAGCCTCGTGCCTTTAATGGCCTCTTGCCCAAAATAAAACTGGCTAGCAAACAGTATTTATCTTAGTGATGCTGCCCTTTCATATCACAATGTGACCATCTAGTCTCATAAACGTAGTCCAAAAGTGCTGATGTTTAGAGGCAGTTGACTTTTTTTACTTGCTACTGTTTTATAGCTTTGCATAAAATGCTAATGCCACGACATTTGTAGAACTATTAAATCATTTTAATGAAAGAGTTACAGTTATACAACTAATTCATTTGAGTACATTTTCTTGCAGAATCCTTTAGTAGTGATTGTAATGGAAAGGAGCTTTTTATAAGCTCCATAATTTTCTCACATGGAACCAAATCCCATTATTTTGGTGTAGTTTGTCCCCAAGTCTAATTGAGCCAAATCTATTAAAAGAATTTGTTGTCTCAAATCTGTGCTCATTTTCCTCATGGCCCCCATTTAATTTGATCTGTAGTCTAGACAAGTCAAGCCTCCTTTCCATGAGAAATATAGCTTTCTGTTTCCCTTTTAAGTGTTTAGGGGTAAATACATAGTCATGCATTTTCAGCTACTGACAAATGAGGTTAGTTGCTATAATACCAAACCAAGGAGAATATTTGGGCTTTAAAAATTATCTAGTGATCACATAAGAAGACAGCTGAGATTGATTCTTATCCTGGGCCCACATTTCCTAGTTAATGGCCATCCCATTCAGCATATGCTATCATACCAGGGCCTCTGTAAAAAGAAATGGCTGGAAATTCCTGGAGACATGAAGCACTGTAAGCAGTAGAATTAGAGCTGCACTCCCAAAGAGATCACCACTCTGTAATGTGCAGCTTTCTTCTAGAATAGAAATGATTCTTGTCTCTCTTTGTCAGCTCTGTCTTTTCAGAGAAAGCCTCTGTTTATAGATAATTCTTATTTTTTGAACAGAAACTTTTTTTTCAGAAAATTGCATTCTCTAATGCTCTCAAATGCTTGGGATACACAGAAAGTTGTCTTCATTGTCAACATATTTTTTTATCCCTCATAAACGTGTATGTTCTTGTGAATTGTGGGAGCCTGCATTTACTTTGCTTACCCTGACTAAATTTTCCTTTACTTTCCATAGTTCTGATTTCCTTTCGAACTAACTTATCTCATCATCATTCTACTATAAGTTAAAGGGCTTTGCTACTGAAATGTTCATTCACTCATATCTTTTCTTCACCCCAGGCTTTACTTGAGCATAGATGTAAAATATTGCAGGGAGATGTGGAAACTAGAATGTATTCCCACAGGATGAACTGATTCTTATTGAACTTAGTATCTGGAACAACAGTGCTTTTCTGCATTTTATCTAGCTTTGAGTAATCATTTTGGGATAGAATTTTCTTTTAAAATAATCCCTATACAATATTGCTCTAAGTATATAAGAATGAAATTAATGTCCTTTTAATTCACGGATGTTCAATACTTTCACCATTCATACAATGTTATTGATTAGATGAAACACATCTGTTGAGGCAGGCTAGTTTACTACAGTCCATTATTCACAATGAAAGGACTAGAGTTTCTTTTGTATTTATGTAGGTGCTGAATAGAATGTGTACAATTTTATTAATATTTTTCAGTTAGATCATCAGAGTATAAATTTTGTCAAAATGTCAGATGTTTCTTTGAATTATTATAATCATTTACTATTTTTTATGAACTGCAGTAAAAATGAAATAAAAATTGGTCATTTAATCCTATGTATCATTAATTATTCATTAAACTCCAGGGGTCTGAGACTAAGAACAACTAACAATTATATAGTAATTGAAAGATTATAAAATACTTCCACAAATATCTGACCCTCACAACAGCTCTATAAGATACATTTGTAATCTTAGCTTTATTGTTGAGAATATTGAGGTTTCTAGTAATAAACTAGATGTTTGTTTCTTTTGCCCCCCTGCTTTATTGAGGTAAAACTGACAAATAAAATTGAAATATATTTAAAGTGTGCAACATGATGATTTGATATATGTATGCTTTGTGAAATGATTACCACAATCAGGTTAATTAACATGGATGTTTCCTTCTGACCAGTCATTTACTATATGTTGCTGAATGACTTGAAAAAGTATATCTAAATTGTTTGTTACTAGGGAATAAGGATGAATATAAAGATTTAATTTGCGTAGGGTATTTTGGCCCCAAAAGGACGAGTGTGTTTCCAGAAAGTTGTCATCTGCTGCATAATATCAATGGCATACTTAGTTGCCATGAACTTAGATATATTTTAGATGGTGTCTGTGTCATTGGTAGTTCAGTATCAGCCCATGAAAAGGCAGTATCCTGTAGATAAGATATAAGTTAAGGAAGTGCTTCTGACAGGAGAGCATTATAGGACTGCAAATTCAAAGACTAGAAAGAAGCCCACAGACCATTATTATTTTCTTGTTTTTTTCAAGAAGATTTAAATAGAGGGAGTAGCTGGTTATTGATGCGGGTTTATCTGAGTACAGAAAAACTTTTCTACTTTTCAATATTTCTCCCTTAACCATGATCTGTCACACCTTTCCTTCATTTATCTGAAATATAAGAATCACCTTATTGGATAATAGCCATTTGCCTGAAATGTCTGCATAATTACTTTCATAGTCATGATAAATCTTTTCCTGTGCAAACAAATTTATTCTTCTCCAGGTTCTCTTCCTTCTTTCCTTCTCCTAGACATTTTCTCTAGGTATTTTGTACATTCAAATATTATTTGGATATAATATTAAAATATTATTAATATACTGGATTCTTGATTCTGTAGTACAGCCTCATTCTAATGTTCCAAATTTTTTGCTTTTTTCAAATTTAAATTCAATCCATAATTCTGTTCCCCCAAATCTTTTTCTATTTCTTTGTCTTTATTAATGGCACACCCATCTCATCAGCTGCATAAGGAACCTGAATGTTTCACTTTCTCTGTGTAAAATAGTTTGTCAAGTTATGTTGATTCTACCCCTCAAGACTCTTGAAGCCACCTTCTCCCACCCCGTGACCACTGCCCTGCTGTAGCCTCTCACCATCTACTGCATGGGTTGTAAATAACCTTTTATGGGTTTGGTCTCTGTGTTGTGATTCTCTTCATCTAATTCATCTTCTTCATTCTTATTGATTTTACAACACTGATTATGTCTCTCTGCCTGATTAAAATTTTTAAATGGATTAAAAAATTTTATGGTCAAGTTCAACTCCCCGAGTTATAATCATAGACTTCACAACCTGCTTATAGTTTAACAACAACAAAACATATAATTATGTATATACATGAATGTTTATATTTACATATACAAATATGAACACATGTATATATACATACATGTATATATATGCATATAAATAGATATAATCTAGCTTATTTTTATTATTTTTTTACCATGTTGCCTATGTGCTAATTATACTAGATAACCTACAATTCCTCAAGTATAATCTATAGTTTCAAGCTTCCTTGCCTTTTCTCACACTGTATCCCTTGTTAAGACTGTCCTTCCTATATGACAATATTCTAATTATGTTCTTTAATCAAGCTCAGATATTATTTCCTTTGTGAAACCTCTCGACCATTCCTTTTCAATTCTTTGTCTACTCTTGTACTCCCAGGTGGAATCAATCTCTGAATTTTTTTTTTTCTCTTGCTATAGAATGGATTCAGTCATTGCAATTCTGCCCCTTCTTGAAGGAGGGGAATAATTGAGGTTTGTGAGGCTTGGTCAATCGTCTTATTAACCTTACTTTCTCAGATGTTGTTCAGTTTCTCCTCATCCGAGTCTGTAACGTCCCTTTCATCTTCAGATGCCTATGGTTAACCACACCTGGACAAAATGATTGCCAAAGCTGGGGAGGGAAATGGTTCAGTAATCCAGGATCTTCTGATAGAATTATTCAGTTTCTATGAATTCCTTATTTCTCAGACTTACTATTAGATTTTCTGATTCTGTGTCTAACCTAACTTTAGATAGCTGACCCTGTGCTGTTAGCCACCTGCCTGATTATTTTCTCCTGTCAATTACCTGCCATCTGAATCCCTGGGTACTGGACTGCTGCCATCTGTACCTACTACATTCTTTGGCTATCTGCCAAGCTGTCCAACAGTCTGCTTCTGTGGTCATCTAAAATTCTTTACCTTGTTCTGACCAGTGACCTCTATCTCCCAATTTTGGGAGCCAAACTGATAATATGTTACCTTTCAGGAGAGATATACTAAGTAACTTATAGTTAGAGTATATCATGGATATTTTTTGTTTGTTTGGAAATTGAGAATGTGACTGAGAAAACTGGGACCCCAGACAGGTAATTTTGATAGGGGCAAAAATGGAGAATGGGGAAGATCTGGAGTTTAGAAGGCTCTCCATGGGCAGGTCTGAGTGACACATGATAGTAATATGGTATCTAGGGAGAGGCATCACAGAACGGGTGAAGAGACGTCAAAGACAGCTTCACTATTTCAGTATTTGGCATAGGCCTAGACTGAGTTCTGGCTGTTTATGCCCTCATTATGCAACATAAAATGAGATTCTTTTATGGTTGTAGTAGATATAAACTTACTAGTCAAATGATTCAAAGTTTTGGCATTGGGACTAGGTCTAATCATTTAAATATGTAATGAAAGCTCCATGTATCTCTTTGTGCATACTATTATACTTTCCAGGACCTAGCACTTGAAATTGCTATTGAACAAGATAAACCAAAATTTCATTGGAATATTCCATTTCATAGAAAAATTCAAATTTAATTGCATAAATTCATATTAAACAATTTATTATTGAAATGTTATTTAAGATGAGAAAGCATCCTTCCTATTCATTGGTAGGATGAAGCATTAAAAGGTTTGCAATGAAATAACATGACTTGAATAGACATGATTTGGGTATACTAGGTATTCAGAAACACTAGCTGTCAGACAGGGAGTGGAATCTTTTCACCAGAGCCTAGGGCAGGAGCTGGAGAAAAGCTGTCTAGTGATCAGAGTTTTGGCCTGGAGCAAGAACCTGAGCTGCTCAAACACAATAGTCTCAAATTTATTGTGGAAGGAAGAGGTGGGTAGGGCACAACTCCAGGTAATCCAAAATCAATGCAGGGTGATCAGGATTTTAGGAAATCCTCCCTGATTTATATGGAAAAATTGGAGATAAATTTAGATTCTAGGGGAAGAGGCTTGAAAGAACTAGAATCTAGGAGGCGGTATGGTAGATGAAAGGAGTACCCACTCTTACCTTATCTATAATAAGATGATAATAGCACTTAATTTGTGGTATTATTGAGAGGCTAAAGGAATAATCTCATATTTGTTAGATATAGGAAGAGCTTAGTACAGAGCCCTGCTATTTATTAGTAGATGCTTTCAGTAAATCAGTCACTATCCACCTGCCTACCCCCCTTTAAGTCTTTTTATTGAGCCTGGAAATCAAAGTCACCTTCATTTAATAGGACTCTAGCCAAAAATAATGGCAATATGGGCAGAGCTCCAGTCCTAGAAGAAGAGGGGCTGCCGCCATTGAAAGGGTAATAAGTCAAATGAATGGGACAAAGGTAGGTGGGCTGCAGCTGCCTGATGCTTTCACAGTGCACTGATTTCTGTTTCTGGCTAGAAAAATTATGGAATCAGAAAATATTTGTTCATAAAAAGACAATTTATATGATTTATTGGTGCCAAGTGTGCATAGGAGATGATCTTAATAAAAACAATAGTCAAAATGCCCAACTCTTTGTTTGGGATTATGTTTCTGAGTTCTAGAATGACAAGAACCATCACTTTTTTGTTTTTCACTTTGTAATGTTGTCTTATTCTTTTCACCAAGAATGCTAAAATGTTTTTTTTTCTGTTTAATGCTATTATTAGCAACCTCAAGTCCCATTAACTTCTATATGAAAAAGGACACTGTAAATCTCTAGTGTCCAGACTGAATTCAAGGAAGACACTTAAAATCATGTGCCAACCGAAGAATATCTTCTTTTGTTACCCTGCTAGGGTGCTATGTGACATGAGAAGAGCAGCCACGATGGGATGATTCCTGGGGGAAGGTAATAGGGATAAGCACAGAGATGAATGGGATACTCCCCTGTGCTATGGATGCAGCTTCCTTGGGGATTATCTGTTGTCAGTGGAAATGTGATTTTAGATCATAATGCATCCAGGGTAATGCTGCCTGTTGCTGTACAACAAGGCTGATTTCCCTCATATAAATGAAAGCAGGAATCAAGAAATCTAGAATCACTTATTTGTTAAATAGTACACACTGGGGATTCTGTTTAAACTTTATTAGAAAAAACTACACATGTAACATTAGTGAGGTTTTGAAAGTTCCCATCCACCTATTCTATAAGGCAGTGGTTCCCAACCTTTTTTGGCATCAGGGACTGGTGCTCCTATGAGAATCTAATGCCTAATGATCTGAGGTGCAGCTGAGGTAAGTGATGCTGGTGCTGCAAATACAGATGAAACTTTGCTCACTCGTCTACTGTTCCCCTTCTGCTGTGCGGCCCAGTTCCTAACAGGCCAGGGAACTTACAAGTCCTCAGCCCAGGGACTACGGATTGGGGAGCCCTGCTGTAAGGCATAATCAGGTAACTGAAGCACTCAGGACAAAACAACAGGTTTCATCTGGTAATGATTTTTAGCTGGCTTGCTACCTGTTTCTGTATGGCTCAAGAGCTAAGAATGGTGTTTACGTTTTTATGTGGCTAAAAAAAATCAGAAAGAAGAATATTTTGTGACACCTAAAAATTATGTGAAATGCAAATTTTAGTGTCTAGAAATGAAGTTTTTATTGCAACACAGTTGCGTTAATTCGTTTTCATGTTGTCTATGGCTGTTTTTGTGCTTCAGTGACAGAGCTGAGTAGTTGCAACGGAAACCTTACAGCTCATAAAAAGTATTTACTCTCTGGTCCTTTGTAGAACCAGTTCGCTGATCGCTAATTTTGACTTTCAATATAGCTAAAATAACAACAAATCATAACTATTTTACTCTCTCCCAAGTATAAAAAAATATACATCCTTAGAATTCGAAGCACATTGAATGACAAAGATTGACAAATCCCTGAACTTATCAGTTGAGAAAATGAGAAATGACAGTATCTGACACATAGTGAGTTTTCAAACTATTAGATGAATAAATGAAATGACTGACTTTTGAAGCAGAAAATATGCTCATGCTAAATACTTAACTACAATTTTTGGTAATCAGTAAGAGGCTATGACCACAATAGAAACTGGATTATGATATATATACAAGTAATATATCCCCTGATGTTTATCTGAGATGATGCTAGTATTTCTTCCTTGGACTATTAATAGAATCTAAGTCTATATGTAATAGCCCTGTTATACAATGATGGTGTTCTTAATATTAAAAAACAATGAAGGATTAATTTCATTTGTTTGCAAGTGACAGATATTCTCAAACTAAAAGGCAATTAATCTTTCCCCCACTAAGCCTAAGGAATATATTCTGCTGTGGCTACTAGGCAGTCTGGCTAACAGAGACTGAAACAAATAGGTGTTCATTTGTTTATCTTTTTGACTCAACTGTGTCATTAGGGACTTAAGCTTTTTCTGTGTTTCCCCTGTACTGCCCTTGGCAAGCTGACTCGTAATTGCGTGGTTGCACTATAGCTGCTGCAGATCCAGACATAATACCTATGTTCAGAGAAGGAAGAAAGTGCTATGGGGTGTGTTGGGATGGGTCATGGAGAATGTATAAACCTCATCAGAATAATCAAAGGTGGCTGCTGTATGACTTTTGTTTATGACCCAGTGGCTAGAATTGTGTCATATGGCCACTCCTAGCTTGAAGAATAGGCTTGGATTGTATTAAAATTTTAATGAAGGCAGGCATGAACAGGTGTTTAGCATGAGCATATTTTCTGCTTCAAAAGTCAGTCATTTCATTTATTTGTGAATGAATGGCAGGCAGGAGTGGGTATGGCGAGTATCTGCTACAACCACCAATAAATGTAAGTAACCAGCGTGGAGACATTTTTTGAAGACAATTGCTCCATCTTTTTAAGTACACTTAAAAAAAAAAAGATACAGATATTCTTAAGGTCTAAAGTCAAAAGGGGAAATGAACATAGCAAGATTCAGCAAGTACCTGCTGACAGATACTAGCAATAGTTATTTTCTATGTTCATTTCCAAATTATCCCAAAACATCATGTTTTCTATATTGTACAAGCACAGTTAATAGTTATGCTTGTTTGGAGAGGAAAGAAGCTTTGAATCATTTTTGTGACTTTTGTAAAGCAATTAAACATTCTTGTGCAGAAACATTTCACTTGAAACTGGGACTGGGTGTGAAAACTGTTCATCTGTTTCCATTTTAATTCTCATTCTACAATAAAAATGCAAATCACAGAATGCTGGAGCAAGTAGGAGGGCCTTCACAGACCGTTTAGTCCAAAGTCCTAATTTGTGATTCAAAATGGGCCTTATTGTGACAGCCCCATGGGAAGGTATCAGTGTCTTACCCAGAATTACAGGACAGAGCTGCCTGCTTTTTTATTGTTGACTTCCAGCTTCCCTGAGTTGATGTACAGTATACAGGTCAGTACTTTCCCTTTCCTGATAACCTTTGAATGTACAGCAGATGGAAACTTATGGATTGCCAAATATTCTTTCTGCTTTCATTGCTTCTCTCTCTCTATTTGAATGGTGAGTGATTTAATTGTGCCCAGATGTGAATCCTACTGCTGCTCTGGAATCAGTTTTGAGGGGAGGAGTCTTTCTGTTACCACTAATCTGATTCACAGGAAATCGTAGATGCTGAAGATGTTTAAGAGATTATCTCATTTACCCTTCTAAATTTTTGGATGAAAAAACAGAGTCCAAGGTTTGAGGGTCACACAGATACTTAGTGCCAAAAAAAAAAATTTGGTTCTGATTTCTAACCCAGTGCTTTTCTCATTATATCATGCCACATAGAAGAAGAGTGTTGAGGTTGTACATAAAAGCAAAAGCAAAACAACAACAACAAAAATAAATGAAAAAAGATCTTGAGATCTGAGGTCAAGACAAAAACCTATGCTTTTGCCTTTGACCTGAACTTTTATAAACAGCTTTATTGAGGTACTGTTAACATACAACACGCTGCACATATTTTAAGTGTACAGTGTACAGTATTTTAAGTGATAGCGTTTGATGTACATAAACATGTGTATGTATGTGTATATGTATGTGTGTGTGTGTGTGTGTGTGTGTGTGTGTGTGTGTGTGTATACATACAATGTGAAACAACAACCAGAATTAAGATAATGTATTCATTACCCTCAAGGGTTTCCTAGGGCACCTTTGGAATTTCTCTCCCTCTCTTTTTAAAATATAATGTGTCCTTTTTTACTGGTCACTCTTAAAATTTATCTTTCATTTTTGCAATTTGATTACGATATTCTTTGGTATAATTTTATTCTCTCTTCTATTTGTAGTTCATTGAGTTTCTTGAATCTGTGGGTTGATAGTTTTTATCAAACTTAGACAAATTTTAGGTGTAATTTTTCAAACTTTTTCCCCCCTCTTTTAATTTTCTTTCTTTTTCAGGGGCCCTGAAAACATATCTATTAAGCCAGTTAAATCTGTCCCACAGCTCACTGATGTTATGTTTTTAAAAACATTATTTTTTCTCTTTGTTTTTCTTTTTGGTTATTGCTATGTTATGAAGTTTAGTAATCTTTTATTTTGCAATTTCTTTTCTCCCTTTAATACCATGAGTAAATTTTCATCTTATGCATTGTAGTTATACTCTTGAGAAATTCATTTTTGGTCTTTTTAATATCTTCTGTGTCTCTACTTAACATTTTGAATTTATGGATCATAGTTATAATTCTTGGAATGCCCTTGTCTACTATTGTTAACATTTGTGTCAGTTCCGATAGAATTTCTTCTCACTATAGATCAGTTTTCTTTTTCTTTCTTCTTCTTCTTCTTTTTTTTTTATTGTAGGCATGTAATCCTTGATTGTATTCCAGACGTTGTAAATTTTATTTTGCATGTTCTAATAGATGTGTATAATTTATGGAGGTATACTGGCTAAAGAATCAGTGAAACCATCAAAACTTAAATAACATTTACATGTAGAATTTAGTAACGTACAATTACACATCAAGTGTATGTGTAATTTGCACATTATGTTGATATGAAGGAAGAATTGGCATATTCTTTTAGCTTAGTTGCTTATTCTTAGTTGCATATTCTTTTAGCTTAGTTCAAACATAATGAACTCTAAAATGTATAAAACTATGGATAACTACATTGTCAAAAATGTGGTTTAGACTTGAAGTTTTGCATAGGAGTATCTTCTGTTGGTACAGCTACAATAGCAAAAATATTCTGCAGCAGTTACTCAGATTATTTGAATTTATATGTTATATGTGTATTTATTTTTTTAAACAAACATATTGACATTGTCCTATACCTACAGTTTGCACTAAGAGAGTATATTTGATCTCTATCCCCCAAACCATCAGGTTATTTTTAGCTTCTGTTAGCAAAGTTTTTATAGGAGTACATCTGTCTTAGGTGGCCAAAAGCATCATTATATCACTAAGTAAATTACTCTAAAGTAAAGAGCATTTTAAAATTTGGATATCTTACTGCTCTGATATATTGAGTTACTTTACTACAAAATTTTAGGTAAGTATGAGAAGCTGGAGGAGGATTTTCTCGGCTTGCCTGTCGTTGTCATCCAAATATGTTCAACATGGGCTTTGACATTGCCTGAGAAAATATGTCAAATGCCACCCTTGCCTAGGAAAGCCAGCTGAAATATTTATTTGCAGAGTGATTCTTTTGTTCTGCATGTAATTTAGTCTAAAGGTAGTACTCCAGCTAGGTTAGGACATCCTCCTGTACTCTGTAGCTTCCTGTAAGAAGCATGAGTCATACAGTTTGGCTTTCTGTGTGTCTCTTCCACTAGACTGGGAGGTTCTCCTGTGCTCTTGAAGGTGTCATGCACATAATAGGCATGTAATAAGTGATTATTAAATAAATACAGGAACGTTTGGACTATTTGGAATAGGCTTTCTATAGCCATCCAGTTGGCACTCTACTGCCCTTATCTCAGAATAGCCCCTAAGGAATACCTATATCTAGAGAAGTTCTTTATTATTTTCAGCATGGATTTGCTGGTCAGGGAGAGTTTTAAACTTAGATTAGTGCCTATTTCTTGAAAACTGGCATTTGACTCTATACCCATACTCATATTTAACTTTTGAAACATGTAAAACTAATACCACATGCCAGTTCTTCACTTATTTGGTGAAAAAGGGGCTGTGCTGTCACGATAATTAAGTTCCCTTTACAGTTAGGATTTATACATTTCTTGTATGTAATGAATCTTGATTCCTGCTTTGACTTTTTTTTTAACCACTCCTTTGATTCTACATGTATTGTCATGCATGGAACACTAAATACTATACTCTGAGACAAAAAGGGTAAGAATTAGGCTCTTCTTAGCATGTTTTAGAACTAATAGGTAAGAAAGTGGTTGAAGGTAAAAAGAACCAAGGTAGAGATGCTGTCGAGAACAGTGTGCATGTGTATGTCATTAATCTGTTATAATTAAAGCTTTAGAGAGGAGCAGATCTCCCTGACGCCACTGTGAACACTTTTCCCCTAGGAAGTGCAGGGGTAGGAACTTTCTAGGTTTGTGTGTTCATTTGTTCACCTATTCAAGAGATTTATTGAGTCTCTACCATGTGCTGAGGACTTGAAATTGGTGCATCCACAGTTGTTTTCTCACTTCTGGGGAAAAGTGGACATGACTAGTGGAGTGTCTGGTACACAGGAGACATTCCATACTATGAGATTTGTGGTTATTATTATTAAAGTAGTCCCACAGTATGGGGGGGCACAGACCAACAATGTGAGTTACACTGTGATTATATTTCAGAGCTTTGGACACAGGATAACCATATTTCAAGAAGAAAATGTGGGAACTATGTTTCATTTATTTCAAAGAGAACCTTTCCACAGGGAAGATGGACAGCCCTCATTTGCTGAGTGAGGGGAGGGCCAGTCCACAGCAGGAAGTGTACTGAGATCTTGATGGTCAGTATCATCCAGTTCTCCTTATCACTACTCAAATTGTCTCTCATCCATTCATTGCAAGCAACATCAGGATGTGCCCTCGCTCTCTGTCCTTTTCCCTGCTCTGTGCTGTTTACTCTTGTAGTACTTCATCTGGGTAGTATAATATTCTTTAGTATATTTGTTATGTTTTTATGGTTTCTCTCTTAGAAGTTGTACTTCCTTTTTTCTAGGGGATCTTTTATACCCTGACTGAAAATTGGAAATTTCAAGACCTATTTCAGGTTGTGATACTGATGTTGCTACCTAGGGCCTTAATTTATGGGCCTCCCATTTTAATAGGAACATTTTGATTCAATTTGTAGTCTTGCCATTTTAATATGAATATTTCAGTTTTGAGATTCTGTCTCAATAATCATACCAGTGTGCTAAACTGTTAGTGATATTTTAGACATGCTCATCTTGACTTACGAATCAAAGTCACAGAAAAGAAGTGAGACAGATTCTTGTCACAACTTTTTCACATCTGTAGTATGTTCTGTGTGGTCCCCGCAAATGTGACTTTTTAAATTTCATTGTGAACTTTCAGAACAATGTCATGTTCTGTTTTTTTTTCCTATTTGAAATAAATAAGAAAACCAATTTGGCAGTAGAGAAAGAATGTTGTTAATCAAATGACAACATATTTTACAGAGGCATCAAATTAAGCAAAACTCTGTAGGGTACATAACAACTATAGTGACCTATCAAAAAACAATGAATTAAAATGATTATATTTTTAGCACATTATCAGATATGTCACCTATAGGGATTTCCATGTGCAGTGGTAATATAGTTCAATAACATATGTCACTTCAATATGTTTATATGTTATTTTAAGTAAAAACCTGTTTAAAAGAAAACATGCATATAATCTCTCAGCATTTTCATGCACATTTTCAGATTATCAAATTTTCATGTCACTCCGCCTGTCTTTATTTTCAATATTGAATGCCCTGGTTCAATTTAATTCAATCAAACATTCATTGCACAGTTATTATGTATCAATTACATCTTTCTTCTTATAAGCTATAAAACTTGCTGTCTGAACAATTTATATGGCATTGATTGATGTATTACATTTTTTTTTGTGTGTGTGTAAGTCTTATCTACTCAACTGCATTTCAAAGTCTTGAAGCTTAGGAAATTGTACTATTGTTTCTTTTTTAGTGTCTAACACCTGGGTATACAGCAGTCAATAAATATTAGCTGATTGGATTAAATGAGTTAATCTGTGTAACAGCACTTACTGGGACATAATAAGTAACACGTGACTGGTAAATATAAAAAAATATTTTTAATTAACTAAGTAAATAGAAAAGATCCTAAGGTTGTTATATTTTAGGAAGTATAGTTGGAGCCTAATATTAATTTTGGGTTCACAGAAGAGAACAGTAAATTTTTGTAAATGATTCAATTGATAATTCATATAAATCTACATAGTGGTCATTTCACTGAAGTTAGATCTGAGTCAAATAGACAGGACTGCGGCAAATGGGTAGAAATATATGGGCCGAAGAAAAAGTATCATGAGGGTTAATTAGAATGTAATAGGATAAAGGATTTTTTCCCCTTGACTGAGCATGTAAGAGTAGGGGAAAGTAAGGGGAAAGAAGGGTACTAGATTTAGTGGGGTGATCATTCTAGGAGTTATGTGGGTCTCTGATCACTATGCTATATACAACTGAAACTGGTATATTACTGTATGCCAACTATAATTTAAAAATATTCATCGAATTGTGTAATGTAAATACAAGCAACTAGTTATTATATTTCAATAAAGACAAAAAAAGGGGATGTTGGAGTAAACTAGAAATAGGGAAGGGGTTTTTCTCCCAGTTATGGCAGGTACTGACTAGGGTATAGAATCACTTGATTCTGGGCCAGGAGGAAGCCCAGTTCTAATTACCACGTTTAATCTTAGATTCTAACAAGTAAGTGGCTCTCAGGTGACATCACGGAGATGAAGGTAAGGAATCTAATGTAGAACAGACTAGGACCAAATGCCTGAACTCTCCTCCTCTCACCCAAATATAGTCTCATAGTAAGGAAAGAACCAGACCTGGGCTGGGGTCATTCAGTTGGCATCTGATGGGAAGGCTGGTCACTCTTGCTCACACCATCATCTATTAGAAGAGCTCAATTCTTGTTATTTACCATAAATTAATGTGTCCAGAAGCCTGGAGACATCAGAAGATGGACATCATAGTTCTCCAAATTGAATCAAGCTATCATATTTAGAGCAGTTGGTCACCAGCAAAAACAGAATCTGATACGAATTTTAATGTCTAACAATCCTTTCCCATTTCCTTGGTATCAGGGTGTCAGGAGATATGGATGTATTGCAGACTGGCATGATTCTCATTCTCTTTCTCTCACTCTCTCTTTCTCTCTGTCTCTTTCAGACACACACACACACACAACAAATTTTGGAGTTTTTTTTAGCTTTTTTGTCAGAGCTTCAGCTATAGCATGTTTTTCTTTGAATTGAATGCACAGCTATTTTGTTTTAAATCCAAACAGAAATTAAATGTTCCATTTATAATTTTAACTGATTTTGTGCCTCATCAGTTTATGAGAATGCATTTGCATTAATATTCTATAATGCAAAGCCTTTATGCTTCTTCCCTGGCTTCCAGCAGTAAGTACAGCTCCCACCAGGTTCTTTGGAAATCCAGATGCTTACCTGCAGTGAAAAATCTGTCCTAGTGTCAAGCCATCTGGCTTTGGAGGCTTGATTTCTATGTTGTTGTACACATGGACCCTTGCTCACTCTGTTTTAGGTCACCACAGGTTTCCTGACTGGCAACATTTCTTTCACTTCTTTGTATGAGTATGAGCACAGATCTTTCTCAGAGCGTGTTCCCGTGAGATGACTGAGATCAAATCACAACATTTACCAAACTGATGAAGATTCAACAACAATGGACAGGAAACATCCAATATGAAATGTAACAAAACCCACTTCTAGATGAGGACCCTCATAGCTCTCCTAGGCCTGGATCCATGATGATGGGTCCCTGATGGTATCCTCAAGGCTGGTGACACTTTGGAGGCCAGATCCAACTTCCAGAGAGAAAAGATTTATTTCTTGCTCTAGTCTATGGCTGCCTTCTCAGTTTTCATTTTCAGCCCAGGATCTACTCTTTCTCAGCACAATTGCAGTAGGAATATTTACTCCTTTTAAAGAAATCCCACAGTCAAGTGATCTTGACCAAAAGGTCCTACCAAGGCAGTTATACCAAATGACAATAGCCCAAATTACATTTAGGAGTTTTCAGGTTAAAGTAATATGGCATATCAAAGGAAGGTGACAGTATTCCTGTCCAGTCTGAGCCATGTTGAGCCCAGTTTAATTTGCTGTTAAAGCAGTTAAAGTTCATGCCTATTTGTCTTTCTGCCATCTGGAAAGAGTAGGGGTTTATCTATCATAGTTTTATCTATATAAGAAACTGTCAATACACCTGCCTTTTCCTGAACTCATCTATTTCCATGAGATAAGCAATGGTATTATTTAAAGCCTTGCACAGAAAAGAAATAGTACTCAACAAAAAAAGCCTTAGAGACTTAATCCTGGCAAAGACATTTTACAGTAATCTGCATTGCCTGTAGAAATTATCTTCTCAAACTAAACATTTGAATTTATACTTTATATCACTTTTTCCTGAAGAATGATGAGTGAGAGCATTTGAATAACTAAAGGGCTCATCTGAGATTGTTTTTTCTTAAAAAAAAGGTAGAATCAATCACAAAGGTAAATTCAGATCGTCTCCTTTGGAGAGACCAAATGACCTGCAGCTACCTGTCCAGCTTTACTTTCCTTACTCCTTGCTTCTCCTCTCTTTTTGTCTACTCTCCCTCCTGTGAACTTTGTCCATGGATTGTGTTAATGGAGACTATACTAAGAAACAGTTTGCCAAGGCAAGTCTCTATTTTAAATCTTTTTTATGATACAATAGTTCAAAATCACATAATAGAATGGTAAAATTCATTTTCACATACCCATTAACCAGCTTCTACAGTCATCAGATTTTGCCAATTTTATTTCATCTGTTTCTACAGCTTTAGATTTTGGAGGCATATTTAAAGCAAATCCGTGGCATATTATTTTATCCGTAAATATGTCATTTTTTAATAATATATAAGGACTTAAAAACATCACTGTAATTTAACAAAGTTTTCATGTCATCTGATTAAATAATCCCTTTGAAAAATTTCACATTTGTCCTCAAAATGCCTTTTCACAGTTGTTTTGTTTGAATCCACACATTACATTTGTTTGCTATCTTTCTGAAGTCTCGATTTCTAACAGCCTTCATACCCCTTTTTCATACTATTTATTTTTCAAAGAAACTGGGATGAGTTTTTCTCATTTTGAAGTTAGCTAATTGCATCCTCATCGTGCCATTTAATATCATCCTCAATTTTATGTTTCTTGTGGACAGTTAACTTTATCTAGAGGCTCAACTCGATTTAGATTCAATTATTTTGGCAAGAATAATTCACAGGTGGCGAAACAGAGAATGAATGTTCCACTTTTCATTGTATTTTAAGGTTGATCAGGAGGTTCAGGAAGTTTTAGCCAGATTTTCTATTATAAAGTTCACCATCGACTTGTCACTTAATGGTTCTAGCTTCCATTCATAACTGAGATCCAGATCCTTTATTCATTAGTGGTCATATAAAGGGCAATTTTAAAAATTCTCTTATTTCTTTTGCATTATTAGTAGATATTCTTCTATGAAAAACTTTCCTCCATCATCAGTTTAGTTTATAAAAACATTTAACAATCTAGGTGGAATATATTATTATTCTTTTGCTCTTGGCAGGCTGCCTCTCTCAGAATCAGCTTGAAGGCTCTGCCTAGCTCATGAGTCTAATGGAACATAACAGCTGCTTTATCACATCTTACCACTGATCAGTGACTTCCCTCTTACCACCATATTCTATTCCCTGGCAGTCTATTTTTTAGAACCAACTGGTACTCAGAGGGAAGCACAGACCCTTTTGATAAAAGAGGCTTTCCTAGCCAAAACTACTGGGTAGTACATATCAAAATACTCTCGTACCTGTGAAGATGGCTTGCATTCATTTAGTTGTCGCCAAATTTTTGGTTCTTGTGTTGCAGTCCCCAGCATTTGGTATTTTTGTGAACCTTCAGGGTCTTACTGGAGTAAACAAGCATGACATGAAATTTGCATACTTGTTTAATACTGTCTGAAAATCTCCCTCCTCAGAAACATTAGAGCTGAGCCTGTCAGCCTTCTTTCTGCTTTGCGATTTTTCTATGTGGGAGGATTCTTTTTGCTGTAGGCTTATAGAATTACCTTGATCTGTAGTTAGAGAAAATACCTTGCTCTATTAACAGGTAAATGTGAGTCAGAAACTCTTATCCTGTATTGGTGCCAGTAAAAAAAGAGAACAAAGAACCTATAGCTTCAAATTGATATGTTAATTTCATAAATTCCTTGAAAAATATATATACTTTGCCCTCTAGAATGGAGCAATAACAGGGAACTCTCAAAAACTAGTTAAGTTTGTATCTGAATTCTTCCCCAGTACACTAGAAAGCCCCATTCCATTTCATTACAATTCTAGATATTTTGACATTAACTCCTTTCTTAGAATTCTCCCTTTAACTGGATATATATATATATATAAGTTGAAAGAGTGGTTGGAAAATTTGCTCTGCAGAGACAAAATTCCCTCCTATTACTGAATCAGTTTAATAGAGTTTGTTGTGTGGTCAAATTGATTTCCACCTCTGCTTGCTCTAGGACACCTTTTCAAATAGAAGCCCTAAGGTTTTCAGTGCACATATTATTGCTGCATTTGAATCGAATTGGAAAAAATTCCAAGAATTTTGATTTCTATGTCTGTTTTATATTTTTTCTATGAATTTTTTTAGGTTAACATTTAGGATGAGATTGAGAAGGGTTGATGACTCTGCCATTTCTTGACCAATAATTACATATGTCGACAACCTTTACGCAAGGTAAATCTCTCTTTTCCCATTGCTTTTTTCCCCCCAGAGTGTCCTCACATGAGACAATAGGAAAAGGTATTAAAAATGAATACGACAGGAAATGGCTTTAGCTCTCTGACATGCTGATATTCTGGAACTGCTTGGGATTTATCGAAGTAGATTCAGTGGCAAGAAGTGCCCAGTGCTGCCAACGTATCCTAAGGCCTAAGACTCTATAAATCTATGAAATAGCTGGCTGGTGGTAATTTTTTTTACCTATTTATTACCTGATAGAAAAGTTTCTTTGTTGCCATGGTAATATAGAGAGTTGAAGAAAGGAAAAGTTGGCAGATAGTTACAAAGTATAAAACTTTTTTTTACTCCTTCCTACATTGAAAAATTTTCTGTTTTGTGGGTGTGGCCTTACTGGCATCAGTGTTTCTTTGAAAAAGGCATTGAGAATTCTTGATGTGATCTATGGCATCTGAGTTACTCTACAGAATGTCCCTAACGACCACAATTCTTATCCTAGAGGAGCTGACACTGAAAGCGGCTGAGCCCTGACATCTCACAGGGCAGAGGGGGCCTGAAAAGATTATTTGGGTATAAAAGAAATTTTCCTTTGAAAATTGTTGTTTGATTAAGAAAAGTGAATTTTCTATAGTGGTCTTACTACCTAAATGGATTTTTCTAAATTAGTATTAGGACTATAATGTATAACAAGAGTGTTCATACATCCTTTTCAAAGAACTTTCCCATCCTCTTCCAACTAAACTGTCCTAATCTCACTATGATAAAGGTAAGCCTTATCTCTACTTCCCAGACAGAGATGCTGAAGCAGTAAGTAGGTAGATTACCTGAGCAGATAGTTAGTATTTTCTGTATGCTGAACCTGGGGCCATACTTTTAAGATTTTTCTTTTTCCCTTCTCTCCAGCCAGGAAACACTGAGTATAAATATTCATTGATTATGCTGTAAAATTTTTGATTGGTTTATACAGAGTATAATTTTCATTTATTTTGAATATCCTGTCACACTCTAGGTCCAGTTCCCTTTGACTCACTGTAAAAAGATTGAATGCACTTGCAACCTCATGGTATTTTGTTTTGTTTAAATTAAGGTTCAACAACTCAAATGCTTACAGGACGAGGCAATGTAATTGAGTATATTAGATTTCGTGTAACACAATAGAGTGGATGTGTGCCTCGTGGCTAACTGAAATGTTCACTTACTATTCCAATTAAAAAAAAATAGAGCAAGGCTCAGATAACACTTTGACTGGATTAAATTCAATCAGCTGGTTCAATGAATCTCCAGAACTAAGCACTATTCAAATGCATGAGAAATGATTTTCTTAATACAAAATATGACTCAAATGTTTTATTTTATTAAACATTGGAAATTATGTTAAATTAAAATTATTGAAACATTTGAAATCTATTATTTTCTTAAGTGTTGAAAGACCATGATTGATTCTCCACTTTAAAAGTCATACATTTCAGAGAGAAATCCCAGTATTAGACATAATAAATCCAATCTGTGTCTCAGACTTTAAAATTATCCTAAGAAAATTACTTGAGAAAATACAAGATACTATTACGTCTTGATTTCCTAGTCTCTGTCTCTCTGTAGTAAAATTTTAAGTTCTCTTTTTCACAAAGACACATCAGATATTCTAAAATATATTTCTTGGAGTCATCCACATACTTGAAGACCCCAGTAATCTTGCAGCAAGCTTTAGGCAGTGGACAAATACTATCTTGGGCCATTTATTTGTCATTCTTGTGTTGGAGCCCATATATTCTGTATCCTGTGTCTCCCTGTTTTTTGGCTAACTTTATTTTGCTGAAATACTCTCCTGAGAAAAAGTGTGTAGAAGTTAAAATATATTTTTGCATATTTTAGAATGCTTATTTTCTACCATCATACTTAATTGATAATTTGCCTAGGTATTGACTTTAAATTTGGAAATAAATTTCTCTCAGAATTTGGAAGACACTGTTTACTAACATTCAGTTATAAGTATTGCTCTAGAGAATTCATTCTAACTTTTGAGGTCTTGAGTGTGACCTACATTTTCTCTGTTCAGTGTTGTAAACTTTTGGAATAGTATGCCTTTGTATGGGTCTCTTTCATTTACTAGTTGAGAACTTCGGCAGTATCATTCACTACTAGAAATATTCTTGTATCATTTTTTTGATAATTTCCTCTCCTTAATGTTTTTTTTTTTCTAGAAAAATGTCCAAGGTTGTACTTCTCAGAATGATTCTTTTCTTTATTTTTCTTTCCTGATATCCATTTCCCCCTTTTACTCCCTTACTTTCTTGGTGACTCCATCTTCCAAATCTTCCACTGCAGTTTTCAGTTCTAGCATATTTTAAAGTTCTTAGAATTCTTTCTAGTTCTCTGCTGGTTCCTTTTTTTTAGTTACATCATCCTGTTTATTCATGGATGTAATAATTTAATCTCTCTAATATATTTGAGGATATTAGTTATAATTTCTCTCCCAAACATTTTTTGGTGCCTGAATATTTTCTGTTTGTTTATTCCATGTTCCTTTTATCCATTTGCTTATGATCTTTCCCTTTGTGTTAGAACAGCCTTTCTCAATCTTTTCTCTCTAGAGGAATCCTTGAAATAATGTTCAGGTCTCAGGGAACTTGTACATAAAATTGTTACATCTTTAGCTTGATATATAACATGACCATTAAGTTTTAGATATAATAATTCAAGAATAATTGCCAGTGCTCTTTTGAGTGCAGAGTATTTTTCTGCAGACCTGCTTATTTTATTTTACATATTAATTTACTCTTTGTATCTAGTTCCTCTTTCCCATGTAGAATATTAAATCTAAGTCAGTAATAGAAGTAGTGCTAACTTAAGATTTTTTCTTTTAATATTTTCTACTTGATTTTTAAAACTTTATCCAAGTAGCCCAAAGTCTTCTTACAAATTTCTAATACATAACATGTTAATGAGTTATAATATATGCTATAACATGCATGGATGAATAGTTTTCTTCTTATTTTAAACTAAAAATGGCTATCTGTTCAGCCTTTCTTAAAATAATCAAGTAGTTAAGCTGAGCTTATCTTTTTTGAAATTTAAGATCTTTCTTTTCAAAAAATAAATTAATAAAACTCATGAAACAAAGTTCTGTTCAATAACTGGTTTAAGCCAACATGAGATTTTATTTTTCTAAATATGGGCTTGGTAGATTTAAGAAGAGGTTGTAAGTTGATTTTAATTAATTGTATGTAATATGAAAATTTGTTGAAAGTGTTAAATAGTGATACTATTACAACCATAGCAAAAGCAATATAAATAAAATGGGTATAAGATACAATTTTATACAAGACTTTGAAAATATTTTCTTACTGTATTCATGACCAGGATTAACTTTAATTTTAGCAATTAACAAATAGTTATATATATATAACAAATTGTTGGGAGTATATAGGCATAAAAGAGTATTATTTTTAAAATTAAAAATAAAGAATGAAATTTATATAATCCATTTGAAAGCTGTGCTTTTTTCTTCCTGCACAGTTACTCAAGTCTGAGTCAAATTTGAGATAAGCACACATGTATTTCATTTTTCAGTCAAATTGCAGTGTTCTCTTGATTGCTAAGTAAGAGTTTGCTCAGATGTATTAAAAAACTTCAGAAGAATATTTATTGTCTCTCTGTGAGTGACTAGACTTATTTTGATCACCTGTTTCACTATTGCAGTGAACTGATTCTGGAGATTGTAATTCTTCATCCCTGGCCCTATTGGAATTGTTCATTGACTTAGGTTTACTATTCTTTTCCAGTTCATATGTCATCTTCAAAATAACCATCTTGGGCCATCAGACATGTTTGTAAACTATAATGCTAATAAAATGTAAAAAAAGACAACAAATAACTACACAAAATATCATGAAAAATAAGTGTTTCAAAATACATTTTATGTCTAACCTCTACAAACCACATTTTGCAACGTTTAAAATAGTAGCAAAATGGCAGGGAAGCAATTGAATCATAGCACAGAAAAAAATCATAATTTAAAGTGAAAATTTTCTTCCAGTTCTTTTATTATACCAGCAGAACTTATTTATTCATATAAATAGCCCATAAATATAGGTAGGGAGGGCTGATGTCATCAATCCACCACAGTCACCTCCATGCAGTGTAGCACTTATCAGTTATCAACAACCTCTTTTTCATGTCAAAGACTGAGAATGGTCTTAATGCAATAAACATAACCCTACAGTGTGCTGCCAAAAGATCTCTTACTAAATTGTTAATGGGACTGTTGATTCAGTGTCCATCATTTCAATTCAAGGTATGTGTAATTCAAAGCTGATGTTATTTTTAAAATCATGACCTTTCACAGAGCCCCTTGTGACTCCTTGCAAAACTCTAGGATTCCTCAAGAGATAGTACGATGTTAGAGGTATCCATCTGCCCTTTGGAGTTAATTCTTCAGCAGGATTTTGTGAAGACTTATTACTTGAGACATTTCTTTTGCTGGAGATCCTCACATATCAATATCTGTATCTTTTCTGGGACCTGTGCAGAGCTCTACAAATTTCTGCCTGAAGATAGGGGCTTATACACTTGGCTTCCAGTACTCTTGGATTTAAACAAGGAAAGGAAGGTAGATGAGAACCTCACTATTCAGGATGCTTTTAGCATGGCACCTCTTTCCCACCTTCTGCTATATATGTAGTGTCCTGGTTTGAAGTTTAATTTCTTCATAGATTTAATTCTCTGACTGTTCTTTGCATAGACATTCAGTCAGTGATTATATTTTCAGCCTCATACTTCATCTGTAATTTTGTATACCTGATGCCACCAATCTCTGAGTTTTTATGGGGCTAATGATATGAATTGGTTTACTTCTTATCACCCTTCATTGCAGGGTTTGCTACTCAGTTTTCTTGGTGATGATAAATCCTCCATTTATTTTCCATTTTCCAAAAGTTTGTTGCCACCTCTCATCTGTGTTGTTTCCCTTCCTTTATCTTTATTATTGCAGTTTTCTTCACTGTTTTTTTTTTTTTGTCCTTATGGAATTTTACCGCTTTATTTCTTTATTGTCATTAGTGGAGTTTCAGGAAGGAATAGAGACAAGCACATGTGTTCAATATGCTATGATTAACCAGATATCCTTCACTGAAAGTTTTATTTTCTCTCTCATTGAGAGACAATTCAGCATGGTGAGGGATGCTTACAAAAAGTGTTGGAACAGAAATGAAAGATGTTCAGGCTTAGGCTCAACCCAGAAGTAGAAAACTGACAGCCTGAAGGTTTAAAATAGCCCCATATAGGTTTTGTTTGAATATACAAAGTTTGTTCTTTAATTAGTACTATTTTAAAAATTGGGGAGTATTCACATTATAACCAAGAATGCTGCCATCTTTAAAATAAATCAGAAGACCTGGTCATACATTATTATCATTTGGGAACAATGGACTAGGTATGAGAGGTGACTGTGTGTTTGCTCACTGGCTTGCCACAATCATCCTGTAATCAGCTCCATTCACAGCTCTGGAGCATTTATTTTGCACTGCTCCCACTCCAGAAGAGTGTTTCCTGGTTTGGGAAATTCATTAAAGGTTATGCATTTGTTGTGTTGTTTTTGGTCTACCGAAACATATCATCACTAATCCTTTTTAATAAAATACATCATTTCCTCTCTCATTTATTTTATACAAATGCATTTTCATTCTTTACTTCCTTTTGAAATAATTCACTCTAATTGTTTTCTTGTAATAAAATTATAATACCCTTTACAAAAGGCAAGATATAAAACCAAATTCATGGAAAATGCTTAACTGTATTTGTAATCCATGATGTATCATTTTTTGCCTTATTAAATAAGACATCCCTCAAAATAACAAAAAATAACAACCCCCCCCAAATAACAAAACATTAGTGCAATACTGATAAGATTATGATACTCATATATTGTTAAGGGAAATATAAAATGATGACTCCCTTTGGAAAAACAATTGGATAACATGTATTTTAAAAGAATATAAGTTATGTGCTTGAAGATAGTTTTGAAATTTAGCTATAACAGCATGAGGGAAAAAGAGGGAGGAAGGGAAATTAAAACACTCAATGAAAGAGAATGATTAGGTAAATTGTGATCCAAGAACACAAAGGGAATATTACATGTTTATTAAGAAATATAACCAAAAGTCTGTTATGCATTAGAAAAATTATAATACAATGCTTGATGAAAAAAATTAGAGCACTCAATTTATACTTTTTCTAAATTATGCAAAAAAATGAAAGCATACAGACTATGACCAAAGTTATCATTTTTCTGATTTTAAATGTAATATGTTTGTTTTAAAACTGATTTTAAATGTAATATGTTTGTGAAACAAAATAAAGTATGTAGAATAAAATGAAAACCAGTCTTAATTTGACTTTCCCAAAATAACCACCATCAACACTTTGATATATATGTGTGTGTATATTCTTCTGTTACAGCTTTACTGAGGTATAATTAAATATAACAAACTATGTATTTAAAGTGTACAATTTCATAAGTTTCGAGGTATACAAATGATAATGATAAAAGGTAATGAACATATCGATTACTCCCAAAACTTTCCTCTTATCACTTTATAAGTCCTTTATCCCATCTCATCATTTAGAGGTAACCATTGATTTATGTCACTGTAGATTAGTATGAATTTTCTCGAATTTTATATAAATGAAGTCATACTTAAACTTTTTTTGCGGGGGGGTGGAGGGAGTCTGGTTTATTTCAGTTAGCATAGTTGTTTTGGGATTTGTCCATGTTGTGTCTTGAATCAGTAGTCATTCCTTTTAATTTCTGAATTGTATCCCATTATATAGATTTACCACATATCCATTTACCTATTGATAGACATTTGGATCATTTGCAGTCTGGATATTAAAAATAAAGTTGCCATCAACATTTATGTATGTGCTTTTGTGTGTACATATACTTTTCATGTTCTTGGATAAATATCTAGGAATGAAATAGCTGGATTTTATAGTACATATTTAACTTTTTAAGTAATAGACAAAATGTTTTCCAAAGTGGTTGTATCATTTTATATTACTACCAGCAGCATATTAGAGTTCTAAGTCTTCTACATCTTTGCCAAAGTTTCATATGTTTAGTCTTTAAAATTTTAGTCATTTTAAAAGATGTGTAGTGTTTATCTCATGGTTTTAATTTGCATATCCCAAATGATATATTTTCATGTTTTTATTTGCATCTATCTTTTTTGGAGGTGTGTCTGATCAAATCATTAGACAATTTATTAGTTTCTTAATATTGAATTTTGAGAGTTTTTCATATATATATGTCCTTAAAGTATACAATTTCATAAATTTCATATATATATATACATATATATATACTCTGGAAACAAGTTCTTTATCAGATATGCGATTTGTAATTATTTTAAGAGGAAGCAAATTATTTTTCCCTTGCCTTGGAATTTACAAAACTCGTTTATTCCTTAAGACCAACAATTTTAAGCAACAAATACATTGTGTTTAATAAAAAAATTAGCTTTCAAAGTAACTTTACTATAATATATGAGTGAATGTCAGAGTTTGTTCCCTTCCAGGATGTAACAATATATGTAAATATTTGAACTTAGGAAGGTGCCATAGTAACTGCTTTCCAATAATAAATATGTCTTTCCTATTTAAGTTTTAAACAGTGTTTGAAGGGGCTAGAGCAACATATTAAAGTGGTGTTTTAGTAGCTGAGAAGAAGTTAGAATTGGATAGAAGTGCTGGTTCTTAGGAGATTAGCAAAAAATTTGACTTATAACATTAAGATTGTTCTAGACAAAAGATATTAAGATTTTCCCAATCTATAAAGCTGCTCTTTTCTATGTTATATACTTTAAATGCTGATCATGGTAGCAGACCCTGATCTGAGCCTTAAAAAAAAAAAACTGTCATGAGCCTTGATGGGAAAAGCCTACATCATAAAATTCATCTTTGTCATTAGGAGTTTGCTGTCAGACTCAGCAGAGTTCAAACATTTACTGAAGACCAAAACAGTATTTTCTTCATATGCCTTTCTCATCCTTGGTAACCAGGGGGGTTGTCATCTAACAGCTAGAATTGCTCCAGTAGTCCTGGAAAGGAGTTTCAGCTCCAGAGAATTAAAGAGGCTCTTAAAAAAACACTCTGTCCAGAATTCATTTTAGTTACTTGAAACTTCTGTTAGTTGCAAAAGGATTATTTAGAGTGCTGTCAGAGATCTCCAAGGAGCCATGAAACACTACATGTAACGTTTCTGTACCAGCTAAAACTGTTCCAACTCTTAGAAGCTTGCCTATTGGGTCTGGGAATGTTAATTGAAGGTGTGTGGCTGTGCTATATGCCAGAAATGAGTAAAATGAGCCATGCTATTTCTTTTCCCCATCTCCACCTTGTACTTTACCTTTAAACTCTTACTCATCCTTCAGTTCTCTTCTACTTTCTGTTCTGTTAGCATCTTATGCTTCCCCTAGCACACATTAAGTGACTGCATTGTGATTGCTTCTCAACTTGTTTGGCTCACCCACTAAGTTATAAACTCTGTGAGAACTTATTTATTATTATGTCACCAGCAACAGCACATAGCCCATAGTTGGCACTGATGGACATTTGTTGGATGAATGTATGAATAAATACACAGAGCAGACCCTGAGTGGGTAGGAGAATTTCAGTTCCCAAGCAGAATACGACAAAGTTTTCTTGTTAATGAATTGAATTAATTGACAAGGGGCTAGGATTTGAAAAGTAAATGAAGGAATAAACACACAGTTTTAGGAAGAGGGGAGACAACCATGGCTATATAGGTTAGAGGAGCCTACCATAGGAATCTGTGAAGGTATAGTAGTGAGATTACCTGTTTGTGACTGGGGTCTGGAACATGACTTCAAAGCAGCTTCTGTAAGCTCAAGCTGAGACCTAAGTGTATTCTTAGCAGCAGATTGATGCACGGCTGTGGAACACCCTGGTAAAGACTCGATCTGTTAGGAAAATTTAGAATATTTTGACAGAAGAGTGAAGGGAATGCTGCCTGTTTCTATTTTCATATAACCATTTGTTTGGATCCTTGAGATGTTTATCACCTCTTCTCAACTCTGCCATTATAGTTTGGGAAGTTGTAAGATAGAGAATTGGTGCTCTTTTGGTATCTTTATATTTCCTGGAATATTCATGTGTTTGGTTTTCTTTTCCTCTCATTTCTCTTAGGGTTTTCTCAACATGAGTAGGTTCTAGCTGAGGATAAAATGGATATAATTGGTACATACAAAATTTATCATTTGAAATATATATTTGTTTTTAAAATAACAATATTACTGAATTAGTTCCAATATTTATTTTAATTCATTGTGTTGGATTTTTTTTTAGATATGTGTAAGTAAGAATAAAATTTCCTTCTCTTTCCTAATATTTATATTTCTTTTTAATTGTAATGGTCTTATTTAATTGCCTAGAACTACTAGAAAGATGTTAAAAGATTAGTTGTTATGGTGGATATTTTTGCCTCATTCTTTGTTAATAAAAATGTCCATAGTTTTTTATATTTAAGTGTTATGTGCCAATTAATTTGACTATAGAGATTCCATATCACATTAAGGAATATACTTCTATTTTTGGGTCATAGATTTAAAAGTTTATCAATGGCTTTAACAAAATATCTCTTGAGGCCATTGGATAATTTTTTTCCTTCGACCTATTAGTATGATGAATTATAGATTTCCTAGTATTGGCCCATAATTACATTCTTCCTGGAATAAATCCTACTTTTTCATGGTGTATTATTCTTTAAATATCATGACAGATTTAATTTGCTAATGTTTTATTAATGATATATATATATTTATAGTTATACAGTTATAATGAGATTGCCTAGGAGGCTATGAATTGGTTTCACAGTTACTGCTCGATACCAACTCTTGCTTCCTATCCCTGAAGCTCTGAGCTGGGTGGGGAGGCTATTTGTGACTTTTACCTTGGGTTCTGATCACTTTCTTCCCAGTCAGATTGTGCTCTTGTTAATCTTTTATTTTGTCTTCATCTATTATCTATGGCATAATTTTCTTGGACCTTCTCTTTTGGTTTCTCCTAATTCAGATTGCTCCTTTCCCCCGCTTTTTGATTTTTATTTGGATTTTATTTATCAGAAATTGGGAAATGCTGTGGTAGGCAAAGCTCATTTTATTAACCCCAAAGCCCTTGATCTTGTGCTTCAAATTTAAGAGCAATAAGCAAAAACATATAGCAAAAACTATAGCATTTTCATTGAATTCATATTTAAAATTGTAGCATTTATAAAAATCAAATATTTTCAAAATTTTCATAAAGATAAAGTCTTTGACTCAAGAAGAGGACAATGTCACTGAACTACTTCCCTGGGGCCTGAGAACATCTCAGTGGTTTGTTCAAGGTCACAGCATTGCATAGCTCAAGTGCTAAACCTTATGTCTTTAGGAGTATCTTTAATTGTGAAGATTTTTATGTAGGTGCAGTAGAACCCTATTGTTAATGCTGGTATTTGGAATAAGATGCACACTTTTGTTGAAGACTAGTAGAGTTCTACCTGCTTTTATGCTGCAAAGTATTGTGCTTCAGGAGACACATTCTGTATCTTGTGTATACTTGTTAGTAGCCCCGAAATATGTGGAAAAATGTGCAACTCATAAAAATCACAATCATGACAGCAGCCAATTACAAGCACCAAAGGTGTGCAGAGCTTGTGCTAAACAACAGTTTACCGTTTGTATGGTTCATCTTAGGGATGGCCCATATAGTGGATGTCCCACTTGAGAGTCCCTTCTCCATAGGGTCTCTTTCTTTTTTCCCTTTCTCTCTCCTACTCCTTCCCTGAGGTCTTACTTTCTTCAGCTGATGTTCCTTGTAGTTAAGGTCAGAAATTCTCATTCTAAATGCCATCCTGGAGAAGTTCTGAAGATCTTTCCGGCTCAGGGATTTGAGATTCTTTGGGTGTAGGTCACTAATTTGACAAGCAAAACTTTTTCTTGCCAAGACTAATTATTCTTTCAATAATGCAAATGTGCTGTTTAGCAAAAGAAAGATTCCCCTCTCCACCAGTAATAAATATCTGGAGGAAAGAAGGATACAGAAGCCCTTCCTGTCACATGTTTCCAGTGGTACAGGGATTTTATAGAGCAAAGCAAGGCTGATGAAACAGAAGTTTCACTCATGGGTCTCTGAGCCCAGGGTTTTGTATTTGTTTTCCCATAGCCAGTGGATAAGCAATGTGGACAAAAGTCCAGTGGATAAGCAGTATGGACAAAAGGATACCATCTCTCTCTGTGTGTCCCTGAATGACCTTGGAAAATACATTAACTTTATCTCAGTGTAGAAGGAAAGTGATTGTGCTGCTTCCTCCATTCCAGAGCTGTTGAGAAGATGAATGTGAATGTGTCTGTGGAGAGCTCTGAGCTTCCCCAAGAAGGGCACTGTGCAATTACAAGGTATTACTATCAACCACTCCTGTTAGGTGCATTGCGATTGTGATGGCTGGAACTAAATCAGCTGCACATGCCTGTCCTTTAGCTTTAATGCTTCATGTCTCCCATGTAGCCTGTAAAGCAAATAATTATTTTCCAAGTCAGGTTGCCTTCTAATGAGTCAGAGTTGACTCTTGCTTTATGCCCTTGGGACTGGCTTCTTTGGTCTAGCTGTGTGGTGAAGTAGATTCTTTTCATGGCCAGACACAGCTGCAGCCTTACTGTTGTCCAGCAGGGTGACCTTGGATCTGTTACTTAACCTCTCTAAGGCTCTGTGTCTTCAACAGAAAAATTGAGTTACTTATATTTTGTTAAATGAGATTAGTTTTCCAAAACTCTTGGAAAACAGAAAGTGTTCAATAAACATTAGTGTTTTGACATTTTGTTTTCTTTTATTCTCTCACTTTTGGCCCTGGCGTTAATGTGACATGTGCATTTCTGTCCCAGTATCATGTTTTGGGTAGCAGTGGATATTTTGGGTGCTTTGAGATATGGTATCATTATCCTGGAAGATTTCATTTTGAAACATGTGTCTTCATTCTCAACGTCCTCAAAGCAATTTAAACAAACCAAATGTATAAAAGCATTTACTTTGTGACACTTATTTTCAATAGCTTGTGAGCCCTCACATGCTCTTAATAGAAAGCAAAAGCTGCAGAAGCTGTCCAGGCTGTTAGGAGGTGCTATTTAAAGCCTCAGTGGGCCAAAAAATGACAATTTTGAAACTGAGTGGAGTGTGACGATGCCAAATACTAGCAGACGCCCAAGAAACCTGTCACATTTGCCATGTGTTACCAAAAATCTCAAGAGTCTACAGAGGTTTTTGAAGATTTTTTTTTCCTGTAGGAAGCTTTTGCTATTTTAATCTCTAGATATCCCTTTGCTGTGGACGGAACATGCAACAACAAAGGAATCTGACTTCAAACTGGGCCTCTGTGGATAGGGAGGGTTTCCCTCATGTAGAGAAATTTATGAGGCTTCCAGCTGAGCTTACTTAATTGACAACTTTATGCCTGGGAATCAATGATTTCATCGAAAAGTGGCTGTTTCTGCTGCTGCACATGCTTGTTTTACAGTGGTTTAGAGGCCTGCTCTGCCTCCAACTAGTGAGGTGACCCATAGAGTTAATTTTAACCACTGAGTCTCATCTTACTGTCTGTAAAATGGGCATAGTGATACCAACCTCATGGTATTTTTGTAAAAATTTATAATAATGTATATAAACTTCTTACATTGCTTTTTGATATACAGGTGGTATATTGATATATTTTAGTTATTATTATAAATAAAACTAATAAAAAATAATCATTGTGGTGGGTAGAATAATGACCCTCCAAAGATGTCCACATCCTAATCCTTGGAATCTGTGAATATATTACCTACCATGGCAAAAGGGACTTTGCAAATATGATTAAGGACCTTGAGATGGGAGGTTATCCTGGGTTTTCTAGGTGGGTCTAATCTAATCACATTAGTTCTTAACATGGACCTTTCCCTGCTGTTGTCAGAAGCACAGTCAGAGACATGCTACATTGTGGGATTTGAAGATGAAGAGAGTGGTCTACAAGCCAAGGAATACAAGCAGCCTCTAGAAGCTAGAAAATGCAAGGAAACAGATTCTCCCCAAGAGACTTTAGAAGGAACCAGCCCTCCCAATACCTCACTTTAGCCCGGTGAGAGCAATGTTAGACTTTGGACCTATAGAAGTGTAAGAGAATAAATTTATGTTGTTTTAAGCCAATAAGTTCGTGATAATTTCTTATGTAACAACAGTGGAAAACTAACAGGTCTAAAGAGACTATTAAGCATTTGTGCGACTGTATAAAGGGTGAAGCCCATGATGCTCTGTATTTAGAGTATGTGCTAAACTTTAGCTCCCTTGAGCTTGGCAAGAGTGTTTGGAATTATAGCTTATCTTCTGTGTAGGAAATGTGGCTTGCTTCACAAACAATTGAAATGCTATGTTATACCCCAAAGGATTTGAGTCCAGTCTGAAAAAGTTGCATTATTTCTATATGGAATTACTGTAATTGCATAAATCCTTTGTTTCCTCTCTGAATAAATAACAGTAGAGTTTTGTAATACCTTATATTTCTATGATCGAAAGAACTTAGAATCAAAAGATGTGGTTCTGAATCCTGCTGTCCTGCAAAAATGAAGTAATCTCCAAAATAGATAGGCAGAGTAGAGATGACACCTGGTTTATCTACTTATTATGTATGTTAAGGAGATAAAGTGAATAAGATTCATTGAGTACTGGCTCACTATACAAATTTTATGTGTAACTATTATTTGATTTGTTATTATGTTGTGGTAGAATCATGGAAAGTTAGATCAAGAAAGATACCAGAGATCATTTAGCCCATTAGCTTTGGAACTTGGGCAAAGAGAGTTAAATAACTTGAAAACGTTCTCTTGGCTTCCTAGTGTCCAGCCTCTGACATGGCCTGGATCACTGGGAGATGGGCCAGGCTGGGAACCTGATCTCACTTAAATAGTGCAAGCTGGGTTGGTGAGGAATGTAGCTGTAAGAATGGGGAGGCAGAGGGATATAGCCATAAGAATTAGTGATGAGTTGGGAGGGATTAAGTAATGGGAGAAGATATTCAGGTGGTCCCCAGGAGTTTGGGAGAGTATCAGGGCAGAGTGGGGTGAAGTGGCACCATGCTGAGCTGGTAGTCAGAATGGCCTTATAGTTAGTGAAAATATGAATACAACTTTGAGCTTCTGACTAAAGTCTGTGTTCTTTCTACTGTACATATTGTTTTTGTGGGGAGGGGAGAAGAAATTGGCCCTAGTCTCCTAGTGATTCTTCTCTAACTTTTGGAAAGAACTCAAGTTGGAGTTATTTTGAATTCTGCTTAAGGATTAAGGTATTGTAATCAGGTTCCAGTCAATGACCTTCAGCATGTGATAGGCTCACATCCCCGGAACTTGAATCTGTAATCTTTGGTTCTGAAAGTTTCTGCTTTAATATCCAGACTTGCCATGGATAGTCAAACAAAACAATAGTAATTCTAAATTTCATCTCTGGCTCCCAAGGTCTCCTCAATGCACACATATATATTTACCATACATATGCACACACACACTCATACCACACTCACCACACACATATACACACTCACAGGCAGACACATACTACACATGAGAATTAAAGTATCAGTGCCTTCAGGATATTTTCTGTATTTTGTTTTTTTAAAAAAAGCAAATTTTATCCCAATATGTGATGTATAGAATGTGACTTATATATAGTATATTTTCCTAGATTGTATTAAGTGGCCATTTGTAAAAGAAGAATGGATTGGAAGATGAAGGAATGCATTAACTATCTCTAGATTCTAATCTAACAATAACAGTCCTTTATAATTTTATAAAAATGTAGAAATCTGAGGGCTTTTGTATTCACCAGTGCATTGAATCCCCCCATAATCCTGTGAAAGAGGCAGGGAGGCATCTTTATTCCTGTCCCACAGAAGGCACTCAGAAAGGGAGTGTGAACTGACCAGTGTCAGAGTTGGGTTTAAAAGGACAGCCGACAAGTTTCCTATAATTGTGAAGCTGCTTCCCTCATCTAGCTGGTGGAGAGCCACAGCAATAAAGATATTTTAAATGATGTTTAAAGTTGAATTTTAGCTGTAGATTGTGTAACGATTTCCCCATTCTAAGTGTTAAACGAGTTTGTTACACAAAATTTCAAAAACTTGTAAAAATGGGAGACTATTACCCTTAGAGATGACTCATTAACATTTTTGGTGTATTTATTGAAAAATATTTTCTATGTATAGAACTTCTGTCATTTTGTTTGTCTAGTAGGTTAATGTTGAATAGTAATTTTCTTATTTAAAAAAATTTTGTGCTACATTTCCTGTTATCTTTAATATCATATTTAATAATTGCAAAGTACTTCATCAAGGGGCTGTACATAATTCACTTGGCAATCTGTTTTAGGATCTAGGTGGTTTCCAATTTTTTGCATTTCCACATTTGATTTAATTTTTCAGGAAAAATGTCAAGAATTGACATTTTATTAGGCTAAAGCAAATTGGATATATATTGCCAAATTGCCTTCTAAAAGTGTTACACAAATATATCTTTTGTTGATAGAAATTAAATCCACTTAAAATATAATATTGTTCCTAAAAAGACCTTCAGGAATAGAAAATTTCTAACTGGCCACCTTTCCCCAACAGGATCCAGCATCTGGCTGTGTTATTCAGCTCCTTCTCTCCCTTCTCCAATCCCATTTCCAACCTTTCATTGCTCACCCCACCTCAAAGTTCCATTAATTTTTAATGCACAACAGTTTGGTTTTGCTCTTTCCTTACGTAAGTCCGTGGGACCTCATCTTTGTCACCCAAAATGGCTTATCAAAGTGTTTTTCTAAGCAAAGTTAGTTCCCGCCCTATTGAAAGTCTCTGGAGCCAACTGTAAAGATAATGTTTTCAACACTCAATATCACTCACCAGTGCTTGAAAAACATCTTTTTATTGACCTGTTTGTTTATTTAGGCTGATGGATTTTAGGATCCAAAAAGGATGACCTATTTAGTTATAATAGGTGTCCTAAGGAGAGAGTGGCTTGCAAGAAGTTTTCTGCTATTAGACATGTAGAGGCTTATGATCATTTGTCAGGATAATTGTAAGTGGAATTCAAACAATAGCTGACCATTGGGCTAGAATAGATGACCTTGAAGATCTTTATGATTTTGGGAGTCTGTGAACCCATGATTTTCAATTTAGTTCTCTAAATACTGAGACACTTAATGATCCATTTCTAAGGTCTATCTCTTTAATAACAGGCAAGCACAAAGTGTTGGGCTGATGGGTCAGACACCTATGTCATGTTGCTTCCCCACCTGTGATTCGATGTGATTAGCTGCCTCTGGCAACGTTCCTCCCAGTGAAATCCTTTTAGGTAATTTTTCTGCCTCTGAGACATTTCAGCCCCTTCACTATTTTAGGAACACACTTCTAAATTATACAAGGTTCTGCTGACACAAAGGCCATAACACCTTGCCAAGAGGAATTCTCCATGAATGGAATAAATTAAGAGAGAAAGCCTGTGAAATGTGTGTCAATGAATCTGCTCTGGCTTCCCCAGATTCAACACAGCTTGAGGCTGAGGACTCCTGACACTCAGGGCTAGAAGGTGCTTTTTGTATCTGGAGTTAGTTATATCAGAAGAGTGCTGATACCTCAAGCAGCCTGGGCTTGGAGATGCTGGTACAGTAGCCACCCATGTCCACCAGCAAGTCATCTTCGTTGGATACTCACATTAGCCACACCTTTCGTTTGAGCATCATGTTGTTCTTCAGAGTAGTGAAGGAGCAACTTACCCTAATTTAAATTTATTATAGTAGCAATAAAAATCTAATACAGAGGATGATTCCCATTTTATAGATGAGCAAGGGGAAGAAGCTTGCTAAGGTTTGCACAGTAATGTCTGGGAGTTCAGCCCTGGTAATCATTGCAGAGTTCAGGCTCATAACCACTCTGCTCTACTGGTGATGAACAAAGGGTACCTGGCAGTGACTGTCCTTCCCATTTGTGCTCATGTGACAGAAATAGAAGTTGGTGAGCTAGTGATAGAGAGTGGCTCACAAGGGAAACAAACATTCAGGTAAGCTCCTAGATCTCTGTCATACCAAACTTAAACCCTGCTGAGAACTTTAAGCCTAAAAAAAATTTTTTTAATTAAAAAAAGAAATTACATTTTGGAAAAGAACAGAAAAAGTTGATCATCCTGCCACCTTTGAACTTAAATTCCTACCTTTGCCAATGAGCATTTTTTGTCATTTCTTTAAATTTTATAATCCCTTTATGTTTACAAAACATTACTATTTCCTATTTATTTGATTCTCATAACAATCATTTGAGGCAGATAAAATAGATGGCATTGAAGCTCAGAAAGTTTGTTTTGCAGCTGAGGCCACACAACTAAGGGCCGAAGCAAGAATCTCAGAGTTTCATTCCAAATCTAGAACTATCTCCCATACATCTTGTTTTTTGATATTGATAGATTTTGTTCACAACTGTAAAACTGTTGTATTTTTATTTATACTGAAGACAACATCCTCCTTTTAGAAAATTGTTACTAGTCTGATAATGATGCACAAGTTACTTTAAGAGCACATCTATAACTTCCAGTTACAAACCCTACGAAGTACATCTCAACATCAAAGACAAAATCCAATTTCTCTCTTGGATTTTATTTGTCATTTTCTAGTGAGTTATCTTCAATCCTTAGTCTGTAGGTGTTACATAAAGTCTCTGTGTTTAGAATAACCTTCAAACTACCTTTTATAACTGGATCAAAATCAGTTTTGTGTATGTATGACATGCAAATCTAAAGCATTGAGAAAAAATTCTGGTTAGATGTAATTTTTTCTTTGAAGATCTATCCTATGCATATTAAAACTTTAATGATGTGAAATTTTAGCAGTATTACAGTTTGCTCATACTTTGCAAAAAGTCAGAAACACTAATCATAAAATAACTCTGTGTTTTTATTAATATATTAAAAATCTTCTACAAGGGGCATATAATGCCAGGAACTGTGATAGGTATGAGCAGGAATCAAAAAGTGAATTAGACACAGTTCCCTCTCAAACAATCCACAGAATTCCAGTGGAAAACAGAACCATAAAACATAAACTTCAAGGCAATTGAATCTTAAAAGACACATAAGTCTTTTTCAGGTAGAACATATGCTAAGAATAAAGGAGGTACAGTACAAGCAAAAGTATTGAAGCATGAGAAGGCAGAGAATTTTCATGAATTGCAAATGGAGTCTAAAAAATATGTGCGTGTGTGTGTGTGTGTGTGTGTGTGTGTGTGTGTGTGTGTGTGGCCATGCTAGGGAACGTGGGTGTGTTCAAGCAGGTAATATGAATCATAGAAATATTTTAAGCAGAAACAGATAAAAACATTAAAAAAATTAAATGCATCACTTTGGTTGCTATGTGGAGGCCTACCTGAAGATCAGTTTAGATTCATTGCTGTAGTTAAGATGAGTGAAGCTATGGGCCTGAACTAAGTGAGAATGGAGAGTAAGATGGAATTGAGGAGTCTCAGAAATGACAGCAATGGGCATTTGTGAATGATTGAATGGAGATGGTACTGAAGGAATTATTTAAAATTTAGTGTCATTAATTTTTTTTTGAAAAGATACTCTATATAAGTATGATATGTTTGGTGTCCACATGGTTTAGATTTTATTTAGTCATTCATTCAACAAGCTTTTATTTAGTAGTCATCTTAAAAATGTTTTAAGCAATGTGGGAATGTATATATTATATATATTTTGTATATTATTTGGTCTTGACCCTTTAAGAAGCTTATAGTGTAGTAGAACTTACTTATGGATCCTGGAAATTCATTTTATTCTTAAGTCATGTATCTAAGCTTTAAAAATCAGATAGTCTCTCCTGGGACTTTTCAACTTGAGCAAAGGGCACAAAACCAGTGAATGGTGGTCCCTTGTAGACTGTGTTCTAGAGCCTCTTTCATCCGCAGAATGAACAGAAGTTCCTTCATCTTTACCTTCTGGAGCTTCCTTGGTTCCTGTCTATTTCTAAAGCTGATTTTCCAATCTATTTTTCTTTCCTTTTTTTAATTCTGTGAACCCCTAGAAATTTTTTGATAACACTCCCTATTTCTTATATTAGTCAGAATCAGTTTCAGTGGCTTGTCTTCCTCATGAACTCATATTTTCATTTTTTTGTATCTTTGTTTTTTTTTCCCCTCTACATTTATGGATTTTTTCCAACTTTGCTATCTCTATCAGTGATTCTATTTTTTGAAGTATCAGTTTTGCTCTTAACTACTTCCAAAGTTGATTTTAATTCCTCTGTTCCACTTTGCTCCTTCATATCCTTTCTATTGCAATCTCATCCCTATCATTTTTAGTTTTAGACTGTTCCCTTTATATGGATATCTTTTCCTCTTGCACAAGGAATTTGCCTTCCTTCATAAAATTAACTTGTCAGAACATTTTATTTGTATCAAATAGCAAATATCAAAACTTTTCTGACCACAGAAATAATACTTTCTTTTCTTGAATATAGAAAAGTTGTTATTTAATTCCTTAAATAAATTGCATTGTTGGGGAGAAAGCCCAGGATACAGAAAGGCTGCTTTGAAGATTGTATCACAGTGAAACTCAGATACATTTCTTCCCACTGTTCACATCAAAATGTCTAGGCTTCAGATACAAAAAAAAAAAAAAAAAAAAAAGAAGAAAAAAAAAAACCAAACCCAAACAAACCATAGATACCGCTAGATCTGTGGCTGTCAGTTGGGGTATTTAATCTTTTTTCTCCCATTGTATATGAAGTCTACTTCCCTAGGGTTCATATAGGCCATTTCTTCAACAAGCAAGGATTAGCACAGCACATTTTTACCCCTTCATGGCTGTGTTCAGCTCTCACATACACCATAGAATTTTAATGGACTAGAAAGACTTCTTCACATTATTACTAGCTGAAACTCTTCTCTCTTGAGCCATCATTTTACATTTAATGTTCTCAGTATTTTTTTGTTTGTTTTTTATTTTTGGCCTTCTGAGTCCTTCATCCACTGACAATGTTTTGGCTCACAACAATTCTCACTTTCCTTAGCATTTCTATTATTTTCTACAGAACAGGAACGACTCTCCTTTGCTTCTTTTGTTAAACATGAATATCTTTTCCTATTTTTTCTTGTCATTCTTTTCACTCTCTTTTCAGAGTCTGAAAATAGGCTGACCGTAAGAGATTGTATTGACTTACTCTTTTACATTTGTTTGAAGGAGGGTGAGAAATGGAGTTCAAAAGAGCTTCTTGTAGCGTACTGTTTTATTTCTCCTTTCTTATATGTTTTATATGTCTAACTGTCTATTATATCTCTACTTGGATAGCTCACAGGATCCTAAGACTCAGTGTGTGCAAAACTGTGCTCATCTCCCAAACCCTGAACCCAACCTGAAGCCTGCTCCCTCTTCACTAGTTCCGATTTCAGAAAATAACACCTCTGTTTATCAATCATCCTCTTTCTCACTTAAACTGCTTGTCTCTGACTCTGTTCGGTCTGACTCTTAAGTAAATCTCAAATTCATCACATTTATCTGTTTACTAGTATAACCCTAACCCATGCTAATGGTGTCTTTCTTCTGGAGTACAGCCTCCTAAGAGATATTTTCACAAAGAATCATTTGGTGGCAAATGCTGTAAAACAGTTTGAACAATAAATAACTTTTATTGGCTTATATAATTGAAAAGGCCAGAGTTAGGGTAGGTTTCAGAAAAGACTTCACTGGGAATGTCAACAATGTCCCCAAAATTCTAATTTGTTTCAGTTTCTCCTATGTACTTTATACTACATTATCCTCCCGGTCAAACTGGATCACCTTGGCAAGGTGGTTGTGAGGAGGTCCTAGGTCTTCAGGCTTCTTTGTTTATGGTCTTCAAAAAGAAAAATACTTCTCTCAACAGCTCTTGTAGAATAGTGGCAAAGCTTCTTTCCCAATAGTCTTTAAAAAAGACCCTCTCAGATCTCACCAAATTTGGGTCATGTGTCCTTCCCTGAACCTACTACTGTAGTCAGAGGGATGAGTTTTGTTGATTGTAGGCTCACTCTTAGAGTTAAGTGGAAATAAATTCCACTCAAACTGCACGAATGTGTGGGGGAAATAACTTGAAAGTATTTTGGGGGAATAGTTAGTTGAGAAAGAAAGGGCAGCACTACTGAGTCCTTTTTTTAAAAAAAAAAAGGAAATTGCATTGTGCCACTCTCTTATTTAAAACTACTCTTTGGCTTTACTTTGCCCTTCGGTTAATATATAAATAATACTTAAGATACTTTACAAGTTCCATGGCGATGTGGCCCTGCTCACCTCTCCAACTTCATCTGTTGCCACTATCTGTTCTTTATCACTATCCACTCACGCTGGCTGACTCTTGTTCATTCCCTTCGATGATCAGGGCTTTTTCCTATCTCATAGCCTTCAAATATGCTGTGCCATCTACCTAGAATGATCTTACCTACACTTCGTACCACGACAACTGCTGTTCACCTATGCTTTTTGTTATAGTCCTTTTCACGATTTAGGTTCTAATGAGACTAACCACTTAATTCTTGTCTTTCTAACTAGACAGTAAGCACCATGAAGGTAAAAACAGAGCTTGTACTTTGTAAAAACCACTGTGTCCCTGGTATTTAACATAGTTCTTGGGTTTTGTTTAGTAAAGACACCCACCACTTCCATTCTAACGTCAAATAAAACCTCTCATCCGGTATCAGCATCAGTTCTCCTAGCTGCTCTGTTTGTTCATTTGTTAGGTGAGAAAGCATTACCGACCTTGCTCTTAACTTTGAGCAAGACCTTTTGCTTTAAAGAGCCTGAGTCCTCATATCTAACCTGGGAAAAATATATTTACCTCTTAGGATGTTATGAAATTAAATTAGCTAAAGTATGTATAAATGCCTAGAGTACTTGGTATAGTCTGACAAATAATTGCTAACTTAAAATTGGAATCTGTATTTAGGGAACTTTTCACCATCTGTCTGTCCTAGTACTGTATTAATTTCTATCCTGGAAAATAACTTTCCAAATAACCTTTGGAAAGTTATTTTGCCTTTTATCTTTATAAATATTTGTTGACTACCCAGGATGTATAGTGTTTTCCCAGGCTATTCAAGGGCAAGTAAGAAAGGATATCTCAAAGACAGAAGAGATAACCCTACAGAGCTGACAGTCTTATTTGCACTTCATCCCAATTTGACATTAACAGACACATATTGCATTGAAATTGTTTTCTATTATTAAAAACTGAATCTGATTATACACTAAAGTACAAGGTCTTTGTGAAGGATTTGAGTCTTTTGCTCTTGTTTTCATTTTTCAGATTGTACTTATGCTTGGCTGGATTTCTTCAGATATGCTTTGTTAAGGGCACTATCATAAAAAATAAATAATCATTTTTACATGAATTATAATTTCAAGAATGTCTTTATTAATGTATTCCTAAATATTCACCAAGGCAAATCATAGGAAAGGAGTGACTACTATAGCTGGACACTTTAGCATTCATTATGTCACTTCATAATTTTAAAACATCTTTTTATTATAGAAACAAGGCATGCTCACTATAGAAAATTTGGAAAATATAGATAAGGAAAAAAAGCATTTGAATCTTATCACTTGAAAAGATAACCACTATTGACATTTTGATATTCTCATCCTACACATGCACCCATGTGTGTGTGTACACACACATATACACGTGTGGACACTATTTCACATAATTAAAAGAAAGTCAAAATATTCATCCAGACTTTTAATGTGTTCTATTCAACAATAAGTTGTGATCTCAATGAACTCTTATGAATTCTTGTAGTTTTACTATTGATTTTCTTGCATTTATCAGGTAGACATATCACATACAAATAATATTTGACCTCATTTTTGCAAATATTTATACTACTGGTTTTGTTTAACTGCCTAATTACATTGACTTTCAGGAACAACAATAATTAATTATTAAAATATAAGCTTATTATGTTCTTGACTTTAGCGGAATTGTACCTACGTGTATGTTATGAGAGTGTGTATGTGTGTGTCAACATTGATGGTATTACATGAAAGGAGTCTTAAGAGTCAGTGATTAGTTGGTGGGGTGGGATAAGTAACCATCAATAAAGATCAGGAGACTGAATAAATTTAGAACAAATTGTTCCAGCTTTTGAGAGTTAAGAAAGGGTTAAAGATGATGGAAAACTAAGACTCACTCACCACTATTTCTGAGACAGTACCAGCTAATAATGATAATAATAATAATTTAATAATAATAATAATAATAATTATTATTATTATTGATAAGAAAAGGTGAGTTCTATATTGAGAAACAGAACAAACCATTGAAAATCTATTTTGCTCTCTTGGAGCAAAAACATTTGAGAGTAGCCCCAGAATCCATGCAGTAGCTAAATCAAGCAAAAGGCTGGCAGCATGGTAGGGTGTTTGCCCTCAGCAGAAGGTCCAGGAAGAAGATGTCTGAGGGCCAAACCATGTAGCTGGAGCAGAGGCCAGGCTACACATAAATCTCTCAAGAGAAAACTAGCCTCTGTCACAGCTGTGTGACCAATCACAAAGAAGAAATGATACATGAAACTTCCTTGCTACCTTTCCACAGCTGCTATTGGTTCACTGAACTGTGATGTAAAGCTATAAAAAGCAGCATTCATGCTTAAGATGGAAGAAATTCCAATAACCAGATAGGTGGCCAGGGAACACCTAGGCCTTAGTAGACCTCTTCTAATTCTAGTGTGAGCAGATAACAAAAACCAATATGAAATTCTTCAAAAAATAGAATGGCAAAATAAAGACATTAAAAAATAAAGGGGGGAGGGAGGAGGTAGAGAAAAAAATTTAAGTAATTTCTTCATTTAATAAATAAAATAATGATAAATAAAATGTTTAGTAAAAGGAAAAAATGTCAAACTTTTAAAAAATAAATTAAAAAATAAAAGAAGCACAGACTTTCTGTTAAACATTTGCTATAGAATTTACAAAATATTTTGATAACATCTGTTTATGGGATTAACTAAATTAGTGTTTCATTCAACTCTGTGATGAAAGATCAAAGGCAATGTAATGAGAAGGCCTATTGAGATGAACAAGAGAGATTTTTGAAAGGCATACAAAAATAAGATCTGAATTTGAGTTTCAAATAAAAACATAACTTCAGATTTAAAATCTGAAATAGCACACAAAGCAAGAAAAATTTTAAGCTATTAGGTAATATATATAGAAGATAATTTTGAAATGTTTTCTTAGAATATAGAAAAAACAATATGGAAATGTAAAGATGATAGGAACATGATAGGAATGGGAAACAGAGAAGCCATTACAAATATGAATAAATGCCATATAAAGATATCAGAATAAATATGTTGCTCTAAAATTCTTTTACTCACTGGAAAACCACCTGTTTGCAGGTCAAAAGGATTTACTATGCCTAAAATGAAAATCCTGCAAAGATAAATAAATTTCATGGATAAAGGAAGAATCAATAGTAAGGGCCATGCCACCTGGAGCTCCTTTTTTTCACAATAGATTAATAACATTTGGAAGTGGCTCTGATGGGGCTCAGAGTTATATGGTCACACCAAACGGGAAGCCAGCAGGGATTAGACTTTTGCTTGACATGACTTCTTATTAATAAGATGGGGTCACCCTAAACATGATAGGCAGTAATGTCAGGAAGAAGGAGTCCCTCAGTCATACTGAGTACAAGGAGCAGAGGATCAAAGACAGAAAAGTGGCTATGGCTTTTCAACAATGAAGTTGTTACCAAAAGACAACTACTGACATTTCCCACAATTTAGATCCTTTCCCCTGCCTGCTAGAAGTTTCCTTCATTTTAAGACTTACGGGGAATTTAATGGTGTTTAGGGACAGGATTCAGGGAGAAATTAACCAGATCATTTTAAAGTAAATAACCGTCCAGGTTAAAGCTATCTTCTTTCAAGAATGAAAATAAAGCAAAACAAAACAGAATGGAATCTGAAAGAATTACAAATTATTCTGAGAGATAAAATAAGAAAAATAAAAGAGGCAAAGAAAAACATACTTTTGAGAAAAAATTTCAGCAAGAAACAGAAATGTACCAATAATTGTAATATAAGTTAAAGAAAATGTGAACTCTGTCACAAGAGTTAATGAGATATTAGAACAAGGAACTAAGTTAAAAATGGAGCCATCCCAGCAAAGCAAAGAATGTAGGGAAATGTCCCAAAACACATGTTAAAATGTCATTAGAGAAGTGCAAATTAAAACCACGAGATATCATTGCATACCCACTAGAATGGCTGTCATCCAAAAGACCGACAATAGCAAGTGCTGACTATGGAGTAAATAAAACCATCACATACTGTAGAAATGAAAAGAGCCATAACTATTCTGGTAAAACAGTTTAGCAGATTCTTAAAAATTTTTTTTAATTTGTTTTTCTAGTTTTATTGGGAAATAACTGACATATATCACTGTAAGTTTAAGATATATGGCATGATGATTTGATTTACATAATTGTGAAATGATTACCACAGTAGGTTTATTTAACATCCATCTTCTCACGTAGATACAATAAAAAGAAAAGAAGAAAAAATTTCTCCTTGTGATAAGAATTCTTAGGATATGCTCTCTCAATTTCCCATTTATCATATAGCAGTGTTTACTGTATGAGGAAGGTAGTCAGAAGGTAAAGACTTTGAAGAAGTTTCCTATAAGATAAGTACTAGAGATGTACTGTGCAATACGAAGACTCTAGTGAACACTGCTGTATGATATATAGCAGATTCTTAAAATTTTAAATACATACTTTCCAAATCCTCTAACAGTTTTACTCCTAAGTACTTACCCAAGGTAAGGCTTGTATGCAAATGTTTAAAGTGACATTATTTGTAGTAGTCCAACAGTGGAAATGATCCAAAAGCCTGTTAACTGATGAATAGATGAACAAAATATAGTATATACATACAACAGAATATTACTTGGTAAGATAAATAAGCTCCACATAATATGCCACAGAATAGACAAACTTCAAACATTTTCCTTGCCTCTTGTCCTTATGTATCTGTTTGGCAAAACTACAACCCTAGATGAGCTCCATATCTGTCTTTGCCTTGCTGGCACTCAGCTTTCTAGTCAAGTACACTAAAAACAACAATCTGGTCAAATTTGTGTCATGTAAATATTCAATTACCAACCTCAACAGTTTCCTTGGCAGTTCAAACTCTAACCATCCAAAACTGTTTTATACTCTTTCTCTTCCCCTCAGAACTCTGAAATCTATTTTTTTCATTCTCCTTAAATTTTCAGCAGAGTAAGATACCTCCTCCTTAAATAAGACTTCTGTGAATCTTCCTTCAATGAATTTGTTAACCTGCAATTTTATTTTTGCTTTTATCTTTCATCCATCCCACCTATTTGAAGAGTTGTCTCTCTTTTTATCTAATTCTCCCACCTGTGGATTAGGAACTGTAGCGAACAGCTCTCTGCCTGTGTGGATCTTACATTTAGTGGGAGGAGAGACCATTAGTTCTTTGGTAATACTTTTCTAAATCACATACATCTTTGATTGAATGCTCCCAAAACATCCAGAACTACTACCCCAGACCTCTTGATCAAATTTGCTTGTTCACTGTCTTCTTTTCTTACTACAGTGTTAGCTTCATGAGGACAAGGATTGGCCCTTGCTCACTCCTGTGTTTACAGCACTTAGCACAGTATTCTGTCTATGGTAAGATCAGCAAAAATTTATTAAATGACTAACCAGAATAAATGTCTATGTTAACCATGATCATTTCTAAGTGGTGGAAGTACTGATGATAATTTTCCAATAATCTTTTCAGTTTTTCTAAATTTTCCTTGATTGACATTATTACTATTTTTTATTGAAACAATGAACAAAAATTTAAAAAATCAGTGGATCCGAATCCAAGTGATTTTTGGCTGTATAACTTGGGGGGAGTTTCTTTGAATTATTTTATTTGTATTCTAAACTTCCAAACGAAAAAAAAAAAAAGAGCTAAATAATTTTCCTAGAACTGAAAAGAAAATGTTTGATTAGTTGTTAGGTGACTGAATTATATACAAAAATCCAGTTATCTTTCTATAGAAACTTGCATTTAAACTTTTGAAAGGACTGTGAGGTCATGCTAATGGTCTTTTTAACAGTTAGTTGCTTATTAAATATTTAACAAGAGTGGTGAACAGGGCTGTGGTATCTTATGAGTGGTTTTCAGACTTTTCTTCATAAAGTTGAAGAGTTCAAGGTGATCCTCTAAGGGAGACAGTGATCTCCCAAAGAGTCAATAAAGGGAATATACACGATACAAAGGACTTGCCACTGACTGACTATAGAAAGCATACAAGAAAAGCAGTGCAATAGTTTCGCGTATTACGAATATTATTATTTACAAGTAAATTAGTTTTAAATTTAATTATAAAATTCCATTCCTAAGTATCAGCAGGTTCTAAAAGCTATTTATTCATTTGCCTAGTCTGTTTGTTTTTATACAGTATATAATCTCTGACTTTTCTTAATGACTGTTGACATTGCTGCAAACTGATTCACTTAATTATTGGATGGCATAAAATGGAAAAATTACTCTTCATGCTGCATTTCATCTTGCAGTTACATAATTCTACAGGCTCTTTTAGGGAAAATAAGAAAGTCAAAGGGAGGAAGATCACCAAACTTTTATTGTGAATATGAAAGAAGTCCTTCAATTTCCTTCAGTGTGTTGTGCTCTTTGAATTACTCTTTGGATAAGCTAGCTGTACTGAGCCCTCTGCTTACATCATTATGGTAACTATTTTACTACGTTATCTTTGGTTTTAGTGTTGTTCTGAATCTTTCTCTGTTATAGAATAGGAGTAATAGATTGTCATTATGAATTTTATATGTTTACAAATGCACTCACATAGACATACATTTGTAATAGCAGCATCACTACTTTATCACAATGTCATATCTGGATATTTTGACTCTTCTTATACTGTAACATTGGGAAGAAGTATGGAGTCAAAAGACTGTGTTCTCATTCAATCTACCATTCACCAACCATGAGTACATTGACTTGTCCTTCATTTTAGATTTTAGAGAGGGGATTTGATCCATATCCAAATGTACAGTGAACAAAGTCAAGGAAATTAAAAAATAACCAAACTGTTGACAAACATTCTATCTGGACAGACTGCTTCTCATTTGATGATGAAAACAACCACTACCACTACCTCAGCAACATCTGCCACGACAGTGTGAGGCCAATGGAAGAATTGTCACAGAGCCAGGGAAAGGAAGGAAGGACATAGCTTGGCTCAGAGGCTGAAGCTAAAAATTATGTGTATATGTAAATTATAAGGCTAAGAATTATGTATCTATATGTGTGTGTGTAAGTGTGTGTGTGTGTGTGTGTGTGTGTGTACATACATACATACACACAATATACTCACACTGTTTGAATTATAACTGTTTTGGAAAAAAAAAGAATATAAGGAAAGGATAGAGAAATAAAAGCAGAAGCAATAATAGAGATAAAAAAAGCAGAACACTTTTCTGAAAGGAACCTATAAAAATGAAAAATAGAATTAAAAAATAAAAAGACACATGTAGATATTTACTGGCAAAGTATACTCAGATAAAGAGAATAATTTCAATATATACAATGTGTACCTGCAAAAGAATAAAAATCTGGCTAGCTCAGAATTCTCAGGAAGAATAAATGCTGGAGAACAATAGGGCATTGATTTCAAATTTCTATAAGAAAACTTTGAGACCTCACCAATTTAATACCTATTAAAAGGCAAGAGAAACACGTTTTTATATATGCAAAGCATAGAGAAATGTTTAAAGTTACTGAATATTTTATTCCAGTGTCCCAAGAATGAGCAAAATGTGGAATAAAGGAACTTGTGGTTGTGTTAAATCAGTCAAGTATAAGATTAAGCCAAATATTTATAGTAAAATAAGCTTTTAAATTAAATACCATTATATAGTTTGTTTATATCTGGTAGCTCTTCTGATAGACAAAGTGTACATGATGATTGGTTGACCCATATCAAGTGTTAAATGTTTGAATATCATCCAGGTTGAGTGAATGGATAAATGAATTTGTTAGAGTTGATTTCCTTTCCTCATCACCCCTGTATTCTTCAGAATGTTTTCATCCTCACATTTTAGAATCTCTGAGAAGGTGTATATCTCATTTGCATTTAATAAAATTCTGCCTCTCCTTTCTTTACATAAAACACATTATTACATTTCTCTGCAGCTGCCTACCAAGTCTGAGGACAACAATAATGTTGCATTTTCTAGTTTTCTTTCTTTTTTACAACATCAAGATTTCTTTGTTCTCTACCCACACTCTATATCATGATGTATGATCATCAGAGACATGGCTGTTACTTCTGAATCTATTCCTAATTATTGTTTTGTGGATACTCTGGGCACCTCAGATGTTTTTATAATTTCTTCCATGTCTGTTAGGTCTCCTTAGTAAGTGGGTACATACCTCACTTTTTAGTTTTTCTCTATCCCCTTTTAGAGAAATATTGAGTATTAACATTAGAAAGGCTTGTAGACATTATGTTGTCATGTAAAAAGTGACTATGATGAAAGTGATTCAATGATCATGTTTAATTATGCTTAATTGAGACAAAGCTTCAACCAATGTCCACATCTCCTGCTCCATTTTCAGGACCTTTTAATCAGGTTAGTTTATTTCCAGACAACATATGTTTTCCTGTACTAATAACATGTGCTACATTTCTAGCCCAAAACTTATCAATTTGGCTTTTTATATTGCAGTCCAGAAATCTAAATTTCATTCTTTGACACCATCTGCATAGCCAGTCTTTCACCTCCCATAGCCTCCTTTCTCTTCGAAACTCCCAACTGTTTGTTGAGAGAAGCAGTGACAACACCACCTGTGCCCCCTCGGATTCCTACTCCAGACTTTCCAGTCCCAAAAGATGTTTCCTGGAGACTACTTTATTGTCTAATTAATTAACGTATTAATATTTATTGCATAGCTGTTGGGTGCCAGGAAATGTGCTAGTTGGTTCTTTCCCAACTGAGCAGTAACTGAACTGATAATGAACTTAAGGGGTATTTCTGTTGCAATATGCCAACAAGTAAGTTGCCTTTCTCCCCACTAAGGGTTTTTCTGTTTTGCTTTCCCCCTAAATTTCTAGAGATACACTTCAGATATCTTATAGTAAAATTTCCATTTCATTTTTTTAAAGCTTTTATGTTTTCTAGGTAAGCAATATGTGTTAATTCAGCCACATTAGAATATTCAGGTTAGCAAAAAAGAAAATAATGTTTTATGTGTGCACATGTTAAAAAGATGCAGAAAAATGTACTCTGAATGGAATCTCTCTGCCACATGGGACTTGAGGCGGGAAGGGAGGGGTCTGGAGAAGATATTTTGCTTTGTTCACTTCTATGTGGCTTGAATTTTTATAATTATTTATTTTTGTAATTAAATAGATCTAATGTACAATATAAAACAAAAACATCAAGGTCACCTAGAGTTGGCAGTCTTTTCATTTTGGTGACACATGGGAAGAAAACTTAAGGAACTAAACTGTACTTGCATTTACATATTAGGTATTGGATTCAGAAGTGGTTTGTAATCTGTCTGTATTGTCTGGCTCTGGCCTTGAGGAGACTATTGAGAGACAATTCCAAAGGATGCTGGTATGAGTTGAATTGTGTCCCCCTGGAAAGATATGTTGGATCCTTAACCCCCCAGGATCTCAGAATGTGACCTTATTTGGAGATAGGGTCTTTACAGAGGTAATCAAATTAAAATGAAGTGCTTAAGGTGAGCCCAAATACAACATGACTGGTTTTGTTATAAAAAGGGGAAATTTGGGCACAGACACACACAGGAAAACACCACGTAAAGATGAAGGCAGGGATTGGGGTAAAAGTCTGCAAACCAAGTAACAACAAGATAGCCAGCAAACAACCAGAAGCTAGGAGAGAGGCTGGGCACAGATGCTTTCTCTGCTGCCTTCAGACGGATCGTGACCTTGCTAACACCTTGATCTCAGACAATACATTTCTGTTTAAGCCACTCAGTTTTTAGTACTTTATTATGGCAGCCCTAGCAAACTAATACAGGTGCTAAATTGGAAAGCATATTTCAGATGTTTAGTAAATTGGCCTTTAGTAGAAATCTAGCCTTTTAAAGTTTAGCAAATTTAATTACCTGAATCAGATGTTCAAAATACATAATTCTCAAAAAAGCCATCTTTCTCAGTACTTGCACATACATATTTATGACTAGAAGCTTTCAGGGAATTGGAAAGTTTCAGGAGCACAAACCTGCGGCACCAAGTTGGGGATTCATGAGGAAATATGTAGAGATGCTTTTGCAAAATTCTGTATATGCAGGCACCCATGTCCAGTGGGGAACAGGGATTTGGCTGTCCTCTCTCCTACTCTTTAATTATACAGCATACCTCTAATTGGCATTCTCTAATTCAGAATTCTGTTGTAGGGATTTTGGAAAATCTGGTTCTCAGGTAGTCATTTCCTGAGATGAAGGTGAGAGCATAGAAAAGGGGTTTGAGGGCTAAATTATAATGGATAATCTGTACAGAAGCCTTAACCAATATTAGATATTGGATCTTTTTAAAATCTTGATTACAACTTAAACTTTTCCAAAGTGCAGTTTCCATGGTTATTCAAAGATATTGTAGTTTAATATTTCTATTAAAGATCCAAAGTTTAAGGTTTACATTTGCCATTAAAGCAACATGATTTTTCAAATAAGAAAAAGCTTATTATTATTATTTTTGAGAAAAGCAAGGGCCTTGGTGCATTTGTTAATATAACTATGTAGTTACTTATTCAATTTATTTTTTGATTATAGTTGGCATTCAATATTATATTAGTTTCAGATGTACAACATAGTGATTAGACATTTCTATGCCTTATGAAGTGATCACCCTGGTAAGTCTAGTGCCTGGTAAGTCTAGATGGGCATCTGACACATAGTTATCACAATATTATTGACTATATTCACTACGTGATACTTTATATCCCCATGACAGTTTTCATAACTGCCAATTTATACTTCTTAATCCCTTTACCTTTTTCACTCATCCCTCCAACTTCCATCCCATCAGTGACCATCGGTTTGTTCTCTATTTCTAGGAATTTGTTTGTTTTGTTTGTTTATTTTATTTTTTAAATTCCACATATGAGTGAAATCATATTGTATTTATCTTTCTCTGTCTGACTTATTTTACTTAGCATAATTTCCTCTATGTCCATCATTTTGTCAAAAATGGCAAGATTTTATTTTATTTTTTATGGCTGAGTAATATTCCATTGTATATATGTATACTTCTTTATTCATCTATCGATGGACACTTAGGTTGCTTTCATATCTTGGCTATTGTCAATAATGCTGAAATAAACATAGGAGTGCATATTATCTTTTTAAGTTAGTTTTTTGGATTTCTTAGGATAAATAACCAGAAGTAGAATTGCTGGGTCATACAATAGTTCTTATTTTTTTTTTATTTTTAATTTTTTGAAGAAATTTTATACTGTTTTCTATAGTGGCTACACAAATTTACAATTCCACCAAGAGTGCACAAGGATTTTCTTTTCTCTACATCCTCACTGACACTTGTTGTTTGTTGATTTATTAATGTTAGTCATTCTGATAGGTGTGAAGTGGTATCTCATTGTGGTTTTAATTTGCATTTCTGTGATGATTACTGATGTTGAGCATCTTTTCACATGTTTATTGGTTATCTGTAATGTCTTTGGAGAAATGTCTATTTAGGTCCTCTGCCTATTTTTTAATCAGATTGTTTCTGTTTTTGGTGTTAAGTTGTGTGAGTTCCTTATATATTTTGGATATTAATCTCCAATCTGATATATCATTGGCAAATACCTTCTCCCATTTAATAATTTGTCTTCTCATTTTGTTGATGGTTTTCTTTGCTGTGCAAAACTTTTTAGTTTGATATAGTCTCATTTATTTTCCTTTTGTTTTCCTTACCCAAGAGACATGTTAAAAAAAAAAAAGATTGCTAAGAGTGATGTCAGAGAGTTTACTGTCTGTGTTTTCTTCTAGGAGTTTTATGCTTTTAGGTCTTACATTTGAGTCTTTAATGCATTTTGATTTTATTATTGTATATGATATAAGAAAGTGGTCTAAATCTATTTTTTTTTGCATGTGTCTGCCCAGTTTTCTCAACACCATTTATTGAAGAGACTGTCTTTATACCATTGTATATTCTTGCCTTTTTTGTCATAGATTAATTGACTAGGTAGGCATGGGTTTATTTCTAGGCTGTCTATTCTGTTCCATTGATATGATCAGGTCTTTAAACATCAATCAAGATGGTGGGCTTCTGCCAAGGTTAGAGAAATACTTAATTGAAGCAAATTGCTTTCTATGTTTGACGAAGTGAATGTTTATGACTCACTGGAATCCTGCCCATTGCTGTTTGTTAGCAGCTCTTCCTAGGATAAAATCCTCAAGGCTAAACATATGTCACAGCTTTAGTTTTCTGACAGTATCTGCAAAAGTCATCATTGCTATAGCAGAACAGTCACTGTAAAATACCTGAGTCAGAAAAGCTAGAGGTTCTGGGGTGGAGAAACAAAAGGAGGAAGGGATATTATGAATTTTTCCCTTTTATTACTTATTTTCTTTCTCTTGCATACATGTAAACCACAAATGTCACAAGTATTTTGTCTGTTTAATTTACTTCTGTGTTCTTAGGCTTAGAACAGCAACTGGTATATAAAAGTTAGTCAATAAATATTTGTTAAAAAAATAAAGACTGTGAGTTAACATTTAAAAATACTAAGATGATTGTGATTCACATGATCCTAGAATACCCAAATACTGGTTAAAATTATAGAATACTTTATGAGAAATTAAATTATACTATTTGCAAGGATAATAATTAAAATATCAGAGAAATGATTTTTTTACTGTTTTGCTTCAGAGTTGGGTATGATTTCTTAAAACAAAAAACATTAACCATATAAGACTGATAAATTCAATTACAATTAAGGTCAAGAAATTTATTCAACAAAAATCCCCAGAAAGAGGATGAAAATACTAAAGTACTAAACAACTAAACCAGGAGATGTAGTGTGCAATACATAAAACTGACAAAGGACTAGTATCTGCAAATCAATAAGATTTTATTTATCAATAGATAATACCTACTAATCATAAGAAAAAGATAGACAAGCTGCTATAGAATAAACAAAAATCTTAGATAGACATTTCACAAAAGAAATCCAAATGTCCATACACATATAATAATGTGCTAAATTTTATTGATAAGGAAATGTAAGTTAAAATTATAATAACATTATACATTCACTAAATTGGATTTTTATCATTTATTAATTTACTTGGGTGATACTTACTTGGTTAATAACATCATGTAAGTTTTAAGTGTACAATTCTATAATATACCCCAGCACCTAGCTTTTTCTTTCCTAGGTATATCTTAGAGAAGTTCTTGCATATACATACCATACACATGCAAGGATGTTCATAGCACTTTGAGTGTTATTTGTAATAGAAAGTTATTGGAAACAGGCCAAATACCCATCACCATGACAACAGATTAATAAAATGAAATATTACATGGTAGTGAAGATGAACAAATCACACTATATATGGTTGAATCTTAAAAATAGAATACTGAGTGAAAAAAAGCAGGTCACAAAAGAGTCCATACAGCTTAATACCATTTTAATAAAGGTAAATAAGCAAAACTTAATTTAGTGTTTAAGAATATATATGTATGGAGTAATAATATAGGAAAAGCAAAGGAATGATAATTTCAGGATAGTGGTTATCTCTGGTGTGGTTGTGGAAAGAAGCAGATGGTGGGATAAGAATGGAGCATGCAGGTTAAATTCAGGAACATTGAAAATGTTCTAGTTTCTCAGGCTAGGTAGTACGGTCATGAAGTCTGTTGCTATGGTTAAAAATTTATATGTGACTTTCTTTTGTATGTCTCTAGTATTAAATAATTTTTAAAATACAGTCATAAGAATTAGTTCTAACTAGAAAAAATATGTGGTTTGTAGTTACCAGATGATAAATGCCTTGAGGGTAGCTGTTTGGTAGAAACAAAATATCAACAGTGATTTGATTAACAAAGAATTTTGTGACAGGTGTACACTGATATTTTCAGAATTCTTGAAAAATAATGTAGTTAGAAAAAATTAAAGATTAATGTCATATGTGGCTCTCTTATCACTCTGTCTTAATATGCTTAGGAGAACAATTTTTTCACAGACCACAGCTAAACCACCATTCTACTTTATGAGAAATATCAAATTAATGGGGTTTGAATGAATGTGCTCTTAATAATCTGAATAAAATTGATGACTGTTTGGTATAGAAACTTCTCATTTGGTCTATGCTTTTGTAATTCATATATTGGAAGGAATTGTTGGAAGGAATTAGAAGATTTAATTTATGTAATGAAAATATCCTTCCTGAACTCCACTCACCTGTTCTGAATATAAAGTTAAAAATTTATCACTATGTACTAAATATGATAAGTGGGCACTTTGAGAGAGATAAAAGGAGAAAGCTATAGAAAGGAGGATAGTTTTCTAGAGAATAATATCTCACTTTGTCTCAAAGAGATTCTTCTGGATGTCAAACAATAAGGATAAAAATAACTAGATCTATAAGAAAACTTAAAACCCTAGTTGTCAGGTATCAATCTAATCTTATTTGAATTCTTTCTTAAAACAGAAAAGTAGTAATTGAAGACCTATTCTGGATATAGTATAAGATTTTATATTAAATCCAAGATTTTTAATAGCTAGTATGTAGGTTGTCAGGTCAGGAAATATCATTATTGGGGAAATTTTTGTCTAGGGAAAAATGATCGTCTTTTCCAGGGGTTAATCTTTTCCACTGGAAGACTGTGTGCACAGTTCCTGGCCCTTAGTATAACATGATGGTTTTATAATCTCACCCCACTTGGTCACAGTGCCTCTGCAGTGGACCCAACAAAGCACTGAATAGACTTAAATAAAGTTCTTATGACTGCACAGTAGAGAAATGATTAATAGCAAAACAGCCAGTTCCGCCCAAAGTGATTGCACCATAGCTCATCTTCTCAGCTTCTCACATTTTTTATTAAACCGGTAGATTGATTTTTCTGCTTTCACAGCTTTTTCAGTGTAAGGTGATGCATTTCTTGCCTGGCATCATCAGCAGCCTGCAGTTGTAAAGCTGAGTTCCTGTTGCTGTGTGTGTGTGTGTGTGTGTGTGTGTGTGTGTGTGTGTGTGTGCACGTGTGTGCCTGCACATGTATATTTGTGTGTGTATGTGTGTGCATGTGCATGTTCATGCATGTATGATAGTGAAAATGTTCTCAACTGAGTGCTAGGAAACCCAGGCTATATTTTTTCTTCTTGCAAAAATAAAGTCATCTAGTTAACTTAGTGAAAACCACAGCCTCTTTGAACTTTTAAATTTTGCAACAGCAATGTCTTTTGTGTTCCTTGCAGGTATGTGAGAGCAGTTTGCCAATGTTGCTGGGTGAGCCTTTGAGGCACTGTGGTGTAATGGTTAGGATCACTGATGCTGAACACAACAGATCTTCTGTTGAATCCTGGTCTTGCCATTTACTCTGTGTGACAAGAAATTACTTTGCTGTTCAAATAGAGGTCTCCTCATTTGTTTGAATATGGTTATTGTGAGCTTCAAATGAGAATATATTGGTACTAGAAAACCAGTTTTTTCCAATGAGATGACAACTTGTCCTCTGACAATTATAAATCTTGATGCTCTTTCAGCATATGATAATACCTTATAACATATCTGACATTAATCTTTAATCACTACCTTTCTGGTTCAAGAGAGAATTCAGAAGAGATCCGTTAAACATCTTAAAAGTAGGGTTTGAAGTATATGTGTATGGTTCTGGTCCTTTCTTTATGCTTTTTCTGCCAATTCCCCTCAAATTCTTGGTGTTTACAGTTGGCCACAGTGACTGACAAAGGACTAGTATCTTCAAATCAGTAAGATTTTATTTATCAATAAATAATGCCTACAAACTAATAAGAAAAAAGCAAGATAATGGAAGCTTTCAAATGAACACTGCATTTGTCAAGTGAGTAGATAAAATTATTAATATTGCCTCTATATTATTAGTCAACAAAAAACATTGATGACCCATCTAATCTTCAAGACATATTCCAAATGTCCATTTATTCAATCTTTGTTTCAGAACATCAGAGGCTGCCACTGTAACCAGCCTCTGTGTTATGGGGAATCCCCCCAAAAGCTTGCATTGCTGCTTTGAGAAATTATTTATAGTCTGCCAAATTTGCCACAAAAGAAGAAAGATGTATATCACAGTTGTCTATTATTTCTTTTTCTAAATGTAGCAATTTGTTTTGCACTGTGGTCAGAAAGGCATTGCTAAGCTTCTTTTTCCTTGCAATCATGGAAAGCAGTAAAAAAAACCTGACAGAGAGTAAGTGTTATTTGTTTTCTCAACAGTGGCTGTTACTCAGAGTTAAGGGACATATCATTATCAATGCATTTGTAATATGTGCTTGACTGTTAGTGTTCAGTTAACAAAGGAAAATACCAGGTGTGAATAAAGTCAGTAAAAAGAAAGCTAATTATCTAATAAAAATATGTCTCAAGTCTAAGAAGATTTCTTGGAGATCCAAATTCAGGGACCATATTGCAGTTTATACCAGGAAAATAAATGACATTATAAGAGTCAAAATAAGCAAATACTTTATCTTGGTCATATTTGATGTTTAGGTTATTGATATTCTCCCAAATCTTAAAATTATTTTAAGGTATCATACAAAGATCTATATATGGTAGCACAATAAAATAAATTGAAAATAAGAGTGAAAAATAAAACAAAGAAAAAATAAAGATAGGAAAGTACAATGAAGTTTAGAATTGCCTTAGTACAAAAAGACAAGTTGTGAAATCCTATGCACTTGCCAAGGAAGGGCCAAAAGTTGGCTCAAAACTTCTTATTGGTCAATGTTAAAGGCAAAATTGATCTGTTATGCAATTCACAATATTAATAATATAATGAGACATTCCTTTCAAGGATATTTGTGGTGAGGTCATTTTGAAATCTAGTTAATGACATTCTCAACAAAATAAGCAAAGACAATTTTAAAAAATGTGATAAAATACACATGACAGAAAATTGACCATTGTAACCATTTTAAAGTGTACAATTCAGTAGCATTAAGTGCATTCATACTGTGCAACCATCACCACTGTCTAGTTCCAGAATTTTTCACAAAACAAAAATGCGATACCTGCTGAGTCACTCCCCTGGCAATTATCAGTCTCCTTTTTGTCCTAACAAAATTCTTACAGTAAACATAATAAACATTTTCATAATCCTATGTATTATAATGCTACAGATAGAAGTGGATGGCAGCATACCATTTTCATATTTATGTTCAAGTCTTTTATAATTTTGACTGTCTAGAAAAACTGACTTGGCAGAAGAGGGTGTGTGTGTTGCCTCCCTCACTTCTGAAACCATCAAGAAGAACAACTGGGGAGAATTGTTCTACTTAAGTGATTGGGTTGGAAGAATATTTAGAGACTTTTCTTAGGTTTACTATAATAGTTAGTTTGGGGAATAAGAAAGGCTTGGGTCAAGTTTGTTGGAGTGACTTATAGGCAAGAATTACCGAACTACCTTAACAGTTATCACAGCCTGAAGGGTCAACTGAATTCCTATGATTGGTGAGGCTAATCCAGCATGAAGAAGAGAGAGAAGATGCATTGGTTGCTCTGAAGGAAAAAGAGGCAGAAGTACAGACTTGGACAGCTGGAGGTGAAAGAGATGGGATAGATGGGATCAGTAACCTTTAAAATCAGAGTCAGACTCAATTTGTAGATTAGGCTCCTTAATTTTTTCTTCTGATGTCCTAAGAAGAAAAACTGGTGATTTTGCCTGGCTCCAATATTTGATTCGAGTTTTGAATCATGAGTAAGAATGGGCATTTGAATATGAAGAAGCAACATGAGTGAAAACATGGAAGCATTACACTTTAGATTATACTCAGAATCATTTCTGATTTCCCTCCAGCCACACATTCTGTCATTTGATGAGTTTTGCTTACTTAATCAGTGTTTTTCTTTCCCACAACTTCTATTTTTAGTGTTCTAACCCTAATTTAAGCCCTTGGCATCTTTTGTCTGGATAACTACTGCAGCTTTCTGACTTGTCTTTCATCTTTCAAGCTCTTGACCATTTAAATCTTTCTTCAAACTTGCCAGAATAGCTGTCTTTGAAGATGGTTTTAGGTCATTTCACTCCTATTATTCTTCATAAAAAAATATGATAGTGGTACCTAAATTAGCATAAAAAAGGATATTTCAAAAAGTTGCACTCGTGCATGAGTTATTTACTTAGGGGGAAAAACCACTTAAATCTTAGTCATATATCATCATAAACCGTGGATGTATTAGTGAAATGTTAAAAATACTCAAAGCAGATATAAGTGAGTATTTTTCTGATTGAAGGTTAGGTAAAAAACTTTTTAATGGGAAAAACCACAAAGAGAAAACTGATGGCTTTGAAAATATAAAAATTTAAATTTCTAGGTCAAAAAGATTGTAAATGAAAAGGAATGCATTAAGTTGGTCAAAAATATATAATGAATATGAGAAATCCCTGCTTGTGTCTTTTTATTTTCTAGTCGTAACCATTCTAACTTTGTGGCAGTTAGTAGAAACAATCAGACTCTTTCCTGACATGTGCTGTTCCATTTGCCTAGAATGCTCTTCCTGCACATCTTCCCATGACTGTCATTTCCTTATTCTTTAGGTCTCAGGGCAATATTCTCTTCTTAGAAAAGTCTTTCCTGTTAAACTTCTTTGAAGAAGCTAGTGCTCACTCTCTCACCTTTTATGACCCTCACTGTCACATTACCCGTTTTGAGTTCTTCAAAGCTGTTCTCACTAAGAGAAATCATCTTATCTGTTTATGTTCTCAACTGTCCCCTAGAAGCCACATGAATATATGGACCTCATCTCTCTTGTTCAGTAGCATCTAGGCTTCCTTTTGAAACATGATAGGTGCTCAATAAGTGTTTTTTGAGTGAATGACTGAAAAATAAGGTTGGAAGGGAACATAACAAAATGCAATAATAGGGTTATTTCAGGGTAGAATTTATAGATGACTAATTTTTAAAAAAACTTTTCTGTATTTTCCAAATTTTCTAAAATGAGTATGTATACTTTGTTAGAATTATAACCAAATCGTATTTAAAAGAAGACATGTTTTATAAAACAATAGCATCTAGTATCAGATCATTAATCTCAATTAGCATTGACAAAAGATGATGAACTATAAAGACTATAAAGAGCAATTTTCCTAGAAACAAGAGTGTCAGCTTGCATCCTCTTAAAGTGTTCACATATTTAGCACAACCAGTTTGCTTAACTGAGGCCAAAAAGCACCATCTACATTGGCTCTTCTTTTAAGATTCTAAAATAAAACTCTTCGAACAAGAAGAAAAAATTAAAAATTAAGTAACATTGCCTAGTTTTAAGAAATGGTCACCAGAGGTTTAGTCTCCGTGAATCTTATCAGATGATAAAAAGAACAGCTGAGGAAGAGGCCTGGATATAAAACAGTTTGAAAAATATCACAGTGAGGCTATCTGCATTGCCATCTGACTCCAGAAAGGTCTGTTACAACTTATTCTGAGAATTACTCTATCATGTTATTAATCTTGTTTAACCTGATCAGTTCAACATGGGGGGAAAAAGTGTTAGTTTTTTTTTCACCTAGAATTGTTTTGGACCATAACTAAGATTTAGTCAGGTCTTTTATGGAAAGTGATGATACTTTAAATGACCTTAAATGACCAAACCAGTTAGGAGCAAAAGTGAAACAAGATGAAACAGCTCTGTTTCATTTATTCCTCACTAATGAAATCTTTATTTTGTACCTAATATGAATCAGGCATTGTTGAGTACTGGGCATGCAATGGTAAATAAGACATATGATTCTTGTCCTCAAGTAGCTCCCCTTCCAGTGGAGGGAACACAATAAACAAACAAAATAGCTACCAGTTGTGGTAAATGCTGGAGAAGAAATATTTCCGTAAATAACAAAAGGGCTAGGAACAATAGATAGATAAGGAAAGACTTTTTCAAGGAGATGATATTTAGGCTGAGATCTAGAAAGATGAGAAGGAGACAGGATTAAAACCGTCCGTTCCCAGTTCAGAGATATCTAGGAAATGGTAGAATCCTTTGTGATCAACGAAGATGAGCAGTGGAAATGTGAGATGACATTGGAAAGGTAGACAGAGGTCAGGACATTGTTGCATTTAATTTTAAATGCCAGGGGAAGACACTAAAGTATTTTATTCAGGGGAGTGAAAGAACTTAACATACCATTGGAAGGTAATAAAATAATTTAATGGGAAAATGGCAAAATTCAAATTTAAATGATCATTCTCGCTATTATGTTGAGATCGAACCTTAAATGGACAGAATTAGAAGGAGGAAAACTAGTCAGGAGACGATTGTGGTCACCCAGATGAAAGGCTAGTTTTGGACCATAGTGTTAGCATTGGAATGGAAGGAAGTGCTTTCAGGGGTCATAAAGAGCAGCTTTAACTAATAATTAAACCATCAGACAGAGCTCACTACAGGGCCTTTTTTTTAAATACAATATTCTTGCTTGGCTTTCTTTACTTTCCTATCCCACTGCTCTACTCTTCTACCAGTTTTCTTTGAGAAATTCTCTAATAATTTATTCACCCTCACATCCTGGTCTCATGGTCTCCCTCTGGGGAACATAACCTAAAACAAACTTACTTTTTTAACCAAACATCAAAGTAGTCTATCATTGTCCAGCTTGGTTATGGACTAAAAACCATTGTGTTCAAACACTGTCCTAATCATTTATAAGATATATTCAAGGGGTTTTCTTTGCTTTATTTAGACAGTTTCCATTAAATTAAAAAAAAAAATTAATTGTATGTGATAAATTGACTATATTTACTATATACCTCAAAAACATTTTCTTAATTTTTCCTAAAAGGAAGCAAATTAAAGGAAAGTGGAAGTATTTAAATAATAAACACATCTGTAGTTGTGCCTACCTCTGATTTACTTGGTTGAATTTCAGCTGTTTTTTTATTATTATATTAAATTTGGGTTTTATTTAAACAAATAATTCATTTCTCACAACGTTTTTAGAAGCTAAGTTCCAGATGTTTTTCTAAACTATTTAGACTCTGTTAAAGATGGCAGGTGCCATGCCCTAAAGGAAGGCCACATTGTTTCTATTAATGTCATCATGATCACTATGGTCAGTCAGTCTTAAAACCTGTATATAAGCTCTCCTAATCAGTCACTGAGTCCCATTCTTTACATAATGACAACATCTCTGCCATATTTGTTTCTCTTCCTATACCTACTGGCTCCACCCTATTTTAAGACCACACTTCTTCACCAGGCTTTCATAATAGCTTTCTAACTGATTCTCCTTTCTTAAGTCATATCTCCTTCCCATCTCAACATATTGAAGGTAGGAGAAGGCTAAATATTCTTTCTGAAGTAGTTCTGAGTATGTCACTTCCCAGGTCAAATACCTTCAAAAACTCCATACTATAGCAGAGTAAAGTCACTTCCCACACCAGTCAAAGCCCTGTTTTCAGCTTATGTGTTGGCTAGGATGTTGGATCAGATGCCCTCTAAGTTCCTTTTTTTAATTAGTTTCTCAACCCTGCTGTAAATTACCACAAACATGGTGGCTTAATACAACATAAATTTCTTTACCTATAGTTCTGGAGATCAGAAGTTTGAAACAAGTCTCACTAGGCTAAAATCAAGGTGTTGGCTGGGCTGCGTTCCTTCTGGAGCTCCAGGGGAAAATTTGTTTTCTTGGCTCTTCTAGCTTTTAGAGGCCACTTGCATTCTATGCACTGTGCCCTCTTCTTTTATCTTCAAAGCCAGAAATGTCAAACTAAGTCTTCCTTTTGCTGCCATCTCTCTGTTTTCCCTCTCCTGCCTCCCCAGACTGACCCACATGACAACATCAGCAATCTCTCTGGACTTTTTCTCCTGTTTCTGTCCGTGGGAGGGAGGGCATGAGGAGTGTGAGCTTTGGGTCTTCATTTTTCTGGTTTTCTCCCTGCTGGGAGTCTGTAGATTGAATGTTGATCCTCTTCCAAATGCCATAGCTCTTTTGAGGTAACCTCCATATAGCTTTCCTCTCTGGGTTCCGGTAACCACTCCCTTCTCATGCCCCTTCAGGCCTAAGGTGGTCTGTATAACAAATTAGCATGAAAGATCAAGGTTGGACTGGGCCCTCCCTTTGAGAGCAAAAGGCCTTAGACAGAATCTTATGAGGAAGTAAGATTCCCTGAGAGAATGAACGAACTGCTCTGCTAAAATTCTCCCTTCAGAACTCTGGCTAAGCAGGCAGTGAATAGAAAGTTTTGAACTGGTGTGTGACCTATGAGCATGTGTAACAAATGAGTTTGTATATCCTGGGAACATTTGCAATTCTTGAGTGTCTGTGTGTGACATTTAAATGTGAGTAACACTTGAGTAAGTCCCAGGGTTAGCTGGAGTCAATAAATGCTTTAATCAATATACCATGGCATTTGTAACTTGTATCACATCTCCTCCCCAATCTCTAGTTGATTATTTCCTGTAACATACCATTTCCATGCTTTTGTGACATAGTCTCAGCAAATCTCCTCAACTAGAAGCAATTCCTTTCTATTCTGTGTTTTCATAGCATTCAACTTGTATATTCCCTATGGTGTACATCATGTCTTACTTGTGATGGGGGTATGCATGTTATCTCCTCTAGAAGATATAACAACTGTCAGACTCTGAGACCATACTCAAGTGAATCCCTTGGGAGCCTATTTTTGGGTGGCTCATACATTCCCATTGGCTATTATTAAAGTCTCATATGTGGCTCCTGGTGTCTGATCTCTATTCCACCACTGATACCCTGCTTCCCTTGCTCTCATATTAACCTAGTGACTCTTAGAAGCCTATTGATTTTGAGGAGGGCTGTTAGACTCTTTCAGCCTTTTATAGCCCTCTTTGTATATCTGGAATATAAGGCTTGTTTCCTTTAGCCAGCATGGGTGATATTCCATAGGCATCCCACAGTATTTTACTTCGAGCAGTTCTTTCCAAGTCTAGTGTTTCAAGTCCCACAAATGACCTCCAGATAAGGATCTTACATTATCTTAATTTTTTCCCATGTTTTGGGATAAATAATATAAATCATTTAATATAAATAATGTAAAATATATAATGTAAAACTGACCATCTTAACCATTTTTGAATGTATGGTTTAGTGGTATTAAATATATTCATACTGTTGTGCAAACATCACCACCATCCATCTCCAGAACTCTTTTTATCTTGTGGAACTGAAACTACATATCCATTAAACAGTAACTCCCATTCACCCCACCTTCACTATCTCCTGGCAAACCATCATTCTGCTTTCGGTCTCTGTGTATTTGACCACCCTAAATACCTCATATGAGTGGAGTCATACAGTATTCGTTTTCTTATGACTGGCTTATTTCACTTAGTATAATATCCTCAAGGTTCATCCATGTTGTTGCATGTGTCAGAATTTCATTCTCTTTTAAGGCTAAATAATATTACACTGTATATATATACCACATTTTGTTTATTCATTCATCCATCTGTGGACTCTTGGGTTACTTCCATGTTTCAGCTATTGTAAATAGTGCTGCTATGAACATGATATATATCCTTACACTCTCATTTATTTTTGGTTTGCTTCTCTTTTATTCATGGCAATTCCTAAGAGACTGGATTTATTCTGTTTTGATCTCTGCCAATCAGATTCTGACAAGGGGATTTATTTGTAAGTGATTGATTTAAGGAAGCTGCCGGGAGACATAGTAAGGCATCAGGGAAGTAGAACTGGGAGGAGGACAAAGCCATCACATGCAATTTGAGGAAGTCCCAAAGAAGGTAGTGTTAGCTTGATGCTATAGCAGAATTTTGGAATGTAGATTATGCTTCAGTGCTGTCGCACTCCAAAGTGAGTTTCATACTCCTATACTCTTTTGTCAATCCCTTTGGGGATGTCAACTCCCGGAGACTTCTGGCTTTCTGTGTGCTTAGGCAAGTGACTCTAGCAGCCTCAGCGCAGTCCTCTAGTTTGCAGTGTGGGTTATTGGAAGCAAAAGCACATCAGAGTTGGGGAAGGGGACACGGAAAGAGTAGAAGGGATCAGGGAGGACCTGGGTAGAGCACAAGCAACGTCCACAGCAGCTTCTCACTGGCAGTTTACATTCCAGTGTTCTGGACACAAACCATCACTTACAATGCTCCAGAAATGGCCTTTCTGGAAGGCCTGTTGTAAATTCATGAAAATATAACTTCCAGTCACCTTCTTAAGTATGCCAGCATTTCTGAGAAGGATGCTTCTGTGAAATCTCAGAACGGATTTCTAAATCACTCCACAGATGTCCATTATTACCCATTATTGTCTTTGCAATATTCCCTGCTTCCCTGAAATTAGTTGTGAAGGTTGTTCACAAAGTTATAAGAATGATTTTTCTCTTGTTAACTGCAGAAAGAAAACATTTTGGGACAATATGGCAGACAAGGGACATTATTAATGTTATTTTACAAACTCATGAATATAACCTTGATTATCTGAGTGCACATTTATACCAGTGTTCGGGTTCTGGGGACTTCCTGTTGCTGGTGATACTGCATGGAAGGGGAGATGTTATTAAAACCACAAATCCACCTCTCCCACTGTGAGCATAACTTTTAATATGACAGTCATAAAAGTCATCAACTATAACTAAAACCACCATGTTAAAGATAGAGGAAGTGAGGCAGAGAAAGTTAATGGCATATCACCAAAGTTATATTAATGCAGCAATAGATTCTGCCATTAATTATAACTTATTCATTTTCAGTCAAAAATAAATTTCTCTCATGGGACATGATTATTATTGATTAGCAATATGGTTTAATTTTCTTCAAAACCTTATTCCCTTTCTAGCCTCCATTTTTTCTACTTGTCATGTAAACTTCAGTTAATTCAAATGAGTTTTGAAATTCAATGGTAAAATTGTGCTTTATGCTATTGATGCCTAAGAATCTTTGACATCTGTAGTCCAGGTTATTGAGACAGAATGCACTGAGTGGAGTTAAGCCAGTTTCAGAGTCAATCATTAAGTGACTTCTGTGTGCCTTAATCTCTGCAAGGAGTATTGCTCAATGTAATCCATATAACATTCCTGTGAGAACAGATTATTGATTCTAATCTTACAATTGAAGGTGACAATTGATAACAGAGAATATATGACCATTTTACTACCATATCCAGCAACATCATTTTTCCAGATTCCATGATCATCTGGAACTTCTCAAGAATGATGTAACTGGCACTTATTAATACTTTGTCAAAAGAAAAAATAAATTTATGACCTGTTACTAAAAACCGTCCTTAAATATTATGGCTATTATAAGCAATATCCATAGGGTTGGGGAATTTTGGAGAACAAGGGAAGGTAGGAAGAAGTAGGGACTATGGGAAAAGATATCAGACTGTGTAAGGGCATCCTAGTCAGCTCTTGCCAGTGTAACTGAAATTAGCAAGAGAATGTAAAAACAGTGTAAACATGGTACTGAACAAGCACAGTGCATGGCATATAATAACAAATTTATTTTAGAGTCCTAGCGTATCTTTAAGTTTAATATATGAAGATAACTCTCTGCCTCTCACAGTACCAATAATGACGACAACAGCAGAAGTAATAATACCACTACATATTTTGATATGCTTTATATTGTACAAAGCATTTTGTGTAAATACTCTCATTGGATTTAAAAACAGTTTCAGGATTTATTACTCCCATTTTACAGTTGAGAAGTCTGAAATTCAGGGAAGAGTAAGGACTTCTCTATATGATAACAGCAATAATATTAATAGATAATGTTTATTGTTTATTACTTTTAATATTTATTAATAGCTGATGTCAATTGACATTTACTATTATTAGCTATTAATAGCTAATATTTTTGGCACCTCAAGGAATTATATAATTTAACCATTGCAAACCTCTGATTATGTACTACTTTAAACTCTTCCCATTTCCCAGATGTGGAAAGTGAGATTTAGGGGAGTTAGGCAATTTGGCCTAAAGTCTGATATTTGAACTCAGGAAGTCTAGTATGCTCATATGTTGGCTTAGATTTATACTCCTGCTTTTCCTCTGTCCTAGCTTTGGCCCTGGAAATCCCAAGTTCAACATGGGCCCACTTGGTAACTTTGTGGTCTCAATTCAACTATCTAGTAAGGGAAGAAAATTTAACAACTTGCATATATGTCAAATAACCCAATAATATCCACTATACTAAATGAACTGAACCTTGAGCACTATGTACTGATGACATCTTGATGGTACAAACTGAAGCTGTTGATCAAAGGAAAAAAGATATGCACCTCTCTAGAGTCAGCCTTGCATTTGTTTGCAGCTGTAAACAATTATGAGTTTTTGCTACAATCAAGCAAACTGACAATATGCTGTCAAAAATCTAGAAACTGTACAATTAAGTCAGTCTCAATTTGGCATTGATAAGGAATAAAGCTGCAGCTCAAACAGATGCTGATGTAATCATGAGTAAGGACTTCCAGGTGTTTACATCATTTTTTAGCCCAACATTTTGGAAGCTGGAAAATTTATGTGACTCCAACTCTATGACTAATGTGAAAGTAAGTTTTCTGAGTCTCAGAGCAGGGACAGAAATTATGCTACATAGATGGAGGACTGATACACAATTTGAAGTATTGTTTGTGTAAATGGCTAAAAAAAGTTTCTACAAGCAGTCAGAACGTGTTGCACATTAATCAGATAAAAAAATTGCTTAGTTTCAGCAAAATTCTGCTGGACATGAAGGTGAAAACCATATTGTCTGAATTTCTTATCATCATCTGCAAGATAGACTCCAGGCTTCTGTGTGTGAGTATTGTCTTAAGACCAAACCCTAGCCAGTGTCCACTGCTGACAATAAAATTTGATTCAAATACCACTTGTAACTTTGTTATAAATTGTATTTCTTGTTAATTTAGAAAGTGTATGCTTAATTACAACTTCCAGTATAAGAAACAGGTGGTTGATCTTGGGTTGCTGCTGAGAAGTGCTAGTTATACAATTCAAATACTTTTACGAATTCACATATACTAGCAAATACTAAAGTAAATTATTTATTTCTGTACACTAATAATTTAAAATATAAAATAATTAGCTTTGGTAATATTGGCAAGACGCCTGGGTATTCAGTAGATTTCAATAAATATTTATTGATTTCTGGATGAATTTATAAGCAAAATTGTAATTAATTTTTCTCTATCTTATGCTCTAAAAATAATTTGATTTAGTTTGCTACTATATTTGGATGTCTGCTCATATGAAATAATCCTAGATAATAATCACTAAATAATAAGTTAGACTTATTTAACTCCCATGGTATTTCAATTATGGAGCTCATGAGAACACTAGACTATTTTTCCCAATAAGAAAGGGATTCTTAGTGGATTAAGATTTACTTTAATAATGAAATGTGAGCAAAGATAACCAGTGGTGATCAAAATGTCGAATTTTCTTTGATCTCTGCAAAGTTAGAAATTATTTTGCAGCATTTTTTCAAACTAAATCTATAAATTGTCATGCTAATTATGCTTGTGATGTAAATTTTGATGTGATTGTAGGAGCTACTATAGCTTTATTCAGCACCATGCTTCTTTCAAATGGCAATCATAAAACCTTGGGAGATTTTCAATGTAGGATTTTATTGCAGAAATCAACAGCATCCAAAACAATGGCTCATAGAAAAAGAAAGTTCCTATCATGCTATGATTTAGGTTTCTAAATTGGAGGAAATAATGTTTATTTCTCTAAAATGCACAATTTATTATTAAAGAAAATAGTGGCAAAGTGCATAGTCATAGAATTATATGTCTTCTAAAATTTTTTTATAATTGTCTTTTTTAAAAGATACTGCCATGGTCTTCTGTATTCCTCTCTATTTCTATTGGATGTTCTCTTCAAATTATCTTATGGTTTGTAGTGAGAGGAAGTTGTTAGTATGTAACTTTTGGTATCCTAAATGGTAAATGAGCCGATAAAGCAGGCTTATCTTCCAAAAGGCGAAATCATATTTTCCTCAGGGAGCATTACACAGGAGCACCACATGACTTGCTTTATTTTGGCACCTCCGAAGTATGACAACAACCTCCTTTCCACCTAAGCTGTCTTTACAAATGTATATAAAAAACCTCAAAAAACCTCAGGGCCTTCCAGTTCCTAACATAGGGAATGTTCTGGAATACCTCTTTGGTTCTTGCCCTGCTCCTTTTCAGCTGCTCTGTTTATGAGCTGATTCAGCCCCTAGCCTTTTGACCTGTTTTTAACTTTTAGCTCCATCATCAACTCCTGGGTGTTGCTTTTACACAGTTGCCTCTCTGGTTCTTTTCATTCTTTTCTATGCCACTAGAACTGTCCTTGGTAGAGAGCAGCCTTTGAAATTCATTAGGTTATTTACTGGTTTTCATTTTTAAGGCTATTCCAAGGCTAGACAAAGGCAGAGAGGTCAAGGGGTGGAATCTAGAGACACTAAAAACTGGAAGTTTAGAGAAGAGGAATGAAGAGCTGATAAGAAGTGAAGGTAAAGTGGAGATAAAGTTTACATCACAAATCGAGTTTTACAGTCAGAGAAATATTAAGTGTATAGAAACTCTGTAGAGGCATGGGCAGAATATGAAAGGATGGTTCACTTAGCAAGCTGTGTTGAAAGCCACTGTCAGGATTAGCAGAATAAATGTGATAGGGATCCATTGGTGAGGTGATTGCCTGTCAGAGCAATCAGAGCAGGGATGGACTTGCTCAGAGAGCCAGACAGGATACTGTTGGAACGAGGACTTCATCTCAGCTGTTTTAAAAATCTGCATTTCATCCACATGTGGTATAGCCCTTTCTGCCTTCATTTCTTAATTGCAAGTGGTTACTCACCAAAAGTCAAATTTAATTTTGTGAGGAAACTTCAAATAAGTTGGATATCTGTGTATGATGGGTTTAAAATATAATAGGAAAACAGATAGTCCTATATAATAAAGTAAATGATTGGAAAGGTAATGTTAAATGGTAATCTAAAACAATTCTATGCCAATTTGAAGCAAATACTTAATTGTTTCAAAGTTCAGGGGTCAGAACATTCTAGAAAATATGATTTAAAGGAACTCATACTACTAGGGATACTAAGGTCTTGTTTCTGTTGATCGAGTAAAAATACTATATAGAAAATACAATATTACATGGAAAAAAAAAGGTTTATTTTCTGTTTGTAGAGTACCAACTTCCCAGATCACTGGAGCCCACATTCTTTCAGCTGCTTGGCATGTACTGTGCTGATGGCTTACAACTGTCCCTCTCCAGGAACTGTCTTGCATCAAAGAGGACCGTCTTTCCTAAGGTTATGCCCCCATAGGGGCAACCCACTTCCAATAAACTCTGAAGGGTCATCCTCTCTCCAGAGTTTCCTGTGGGATTAGCAGAGACCTCTGGGACAAGTGTATCATGCATCACAGTTCAGCTTCTTCCTGTTGGCCAGTCCTCACAGGTGTCATTTATGAAACCCCTCTTCAATAAACCTCCTACATGCAAATATTCACTCCAAAGTGTGTTTCCAGGTAACCAAGCCTATGATGGTACAAGAAGTGGTTGTAGGGAGCTGGTTCTATAATGCAATATTGGAGCTAGATGACCTCATTTCCTGTGGTGGGTAGAGTAACCGCAGCCTCTGGCATGCTGGAATTCTGCAAATGTTTAAACATTCACTAGTGGTAAAGTGGGGCAGAATAATATTTGAAGGGAATACATTGGCTGGTGCAATATACAAGTAGTTGACAGTTATAGGAGAAGTAGTTATTAGAAGAATTGTGAAATTAATTGGATGTCTGTTGCTGGGTAATATTGATGCATTGGAAAAGATGGTGAAAGGCTGAAGGTTGATTAATGTAAAATAAGAAAATCAGAGGGCCTCTTTGGCAGTATATAAAGAAACTTTTTTGCTTGTATCTGGAAGGGCAGAAAAATCAGGGAATCATATCTGAGATTTAATATGAGAGTAGCAGAACTCCAGAGAAATTTGAATTGACTACTCCAACAAGTTGATTCTGCCAAAGTCAGGGACCTAATCAGAAAGACGTGGGACTCTGAGATCTGGAAAGACATATAGATCACTGCACTCTATAAATTTGAAACCTCAGATCACACTGCATCCTTTGGGCCAGCACAAATGACCTAATCTTTTCTATTAATGCCTATGATTCTTCTCATTTAAAGACAAGGTGAAGGCCTCTGCCTGGCAGGTCAATGTGAGGTGGTATAGAACAGTGAAAGAAGGGAGACTCTATCTCATCTAAAACTGAGATTTCATTTTTAACTGTAGTCTGACCCCTTCCTTCCTTGCTGACATTCCAGTTAAGATTTAACTCAGTGTCTGCAAGCATCTGAGGGTAAAAAACAATAACATCTTAAGTCTGCAATTTAGGAATGGTCATTTAAAATACCAAAGTCAAAGCAACATGTTTGTATAAGCCTTTGTCTTGCATGACCTCACCAGGGACCATAAACCCTGGAAAAACATCCTATGACCGACCATCTTGAAACCACTGACAATGTGACAGACATCACAGGACCAGGAACCAGAAAGTATATCCTCATTCCTGAACCCCTATCCACTTCTTGAGCCTCTCTCTCTCTCCAACCCCCTCTCCATCTCTCCTCTCTCTCTCATAAACTACTCAGAATTTATTCTGAGTTCAGTATTCATTTCTATGACACTGAGACTCAAGAACCTGGTTTTTTAGTTCAGTAACAAATATGTATCCTATAAAGATATATCCTCCACTCCACTCTTGGCCACCAGACCAATTGTTAGGACCAAATCTGAGCCCTCAGCTGGAGAATAGTTAGGACCAAATCTGAGCCTGCTAAGAGAGAAAATGGACCGTATGCTAAATAAAAGAGATGGGGGCTCTACACAGAATGGACCAGAGCATCTAGATAAACCTTATTGATTACAATAATCAGCTCCTCTATATCTTTGCTCATTTTTTGTTTGCTTGAACTGTAGAAATCTTTCACTAGTGTCTTTTTTGTTAATTTCTCAATACTTTTCCAAAGCATTTTCCTTTTAAAATATTTTGAGACAGCATTACTATTTGGCCCATAATGTTTTATTATAGATATATAATTTTCTTCTTATAGCAACAACTTGGAGAGATTATATCTGACCAGCATTGCTCTTCCTTTTTTAGATAAGCAATAAAATCAGCTTTATGCTTTTGTATTTCAGGTATTGAGTTATTATCTCACACTTTAACGAAACTCTGGGTTGTTGTGAAGGTTAAAGTGAAAGTAGTAAACACTCAATAAATATTAACATGGTATAAATATCAAAATAGGACATCTTATCTCAAGGGCTTTGAATTTTATTTTTATCTTATACTAGTGTTACAACCCATTCCCTCCTTCCTTCTTTCCAAAATATCTTGAAAAATATTTTGAGTTTTGTCAATTTGCTTATCTTTAATTTTGCTTTTGTTATTTTTGGTCAGAAGGATAATTGAGGTGTAGAGTCAAGAATTAGTATTTTAATGGAATATTTTATTACTAGAAATGGTTACTTTTTGTGTTTATGTCTAATTTCAGGTCTTTCTAGGGAATTAATTTAGTTCACATTCATTGCATTTAAAAATCTTCTAAAGTCCCAAAGCCAATACCTTAATATTTTAATTTACATATTTAAATATTTAAGATAGATGAAAATGGTGAGGTTAGAATTTGGCAGATAGTGGCTGCAGTAGGAAGCAAGTAAGGGCTAGTGTAGTGTCTGAGCTGTATTATTCTACAGACCCAGGACCTCACTAACCAGGGTTTTGGGACTACTTATGTTTCGTTTAGACCAAATAGGAGTGCTTTTTATCTGAAAGCTGGATATACCATCCCCATCCCATGGTTTTTGCTCAGTAAGTGAAGCTTTTTCTCCTTGAAATATTATGCATATGAAACCAAACAGAGGTTTGAGAATTATTTGGTAAGTATATGGAGTAAGAAATGAATTAGTTATGAGGTCAAGACCTATTTAAGTCTATAATCATGGTCCAGTTGGATATAAACCTTTCATCCAAGCTGGTATTGGTGACATACCTTCTAAGATTCTCTCCCCAGCTTTCAGTATTTAAAGATAGCCTCTTTTTTCTTCTGAGTGACATTAGATGACTTTCTAGTACCTTATGCGAGCTCCCATTTTATTTCAGACAGAGAGGATACTTTTTATGTTATAAAATGTATTTGATAGCCATTTTTATTTAAAAAGATAGGCTAGATCAGGGTTTCTCAACCTAGATATTGGTATTCTTGACATTTTTGGCCAGATAAGTCTGTTATTGGGGTTTTAGCTCTAACATTTTTTATAGCAGATGTGATCTTACATTTTTTTTTTTTACTACCTTCGATTTAGGAGAAAAGATAGCAATAGCAATCATACTATGAAGTGTCAGAAATAGCAGGAGGCTTCACAGTGTTTTGAACTCTTAGGAAAAGTACAGGGGTCAAAGATACAGTCACAAACTCTTGCTTTTAACTTCACTTTTGTTATGTGATCTTGAATATGTGCTTAGTCACTTTTTTGTCCTCAATATCTGCTATGCTGACTGGTGTATAGCAGGCACTTGATAAAGTTTGTTGAATAAATGAATGTCATGAATGTTTGTGAGTCTAAGATTGCATTTTAACTAGCATTCAAAATTACAGTATTTGCTTATCTTATTCACCACTGTATCATCAGAACCTATCACCATAAGCAGTACAGTATAGGTACTTAGTAAATATTTATTTGATAAAAACATAAGCAAATATTATAAGATTCTTAGATTATAAAGTCTCTCAATGTGATTCCTAAAGCTTTACCATACTATTATTCAAAGCCTCTCCCAGCGAAGGACATTTGCAACAAGACATGTATATTTCCACCTTAGTCATTTTATTATTCCTACACAAGTCATGGTAATATAATACATGTCTGTCCAAAAAGTGGGCGGTTCTTTCATTGAATCAGAACTGGTCTGAACAAATTCCACCTCCTACAACACGCTGTGCTTGCTCAAAGACAATTTCTTTGGTCTTGGGGAGAGGCTTTGTTAGAAGCTAGCCAAATTTTGGTCCCCTTTAAGTCAGGGTAGCACAAACATACATAAGGAGGAAAATTCCCAGGCTTTAGCATTAGAAGAATTTAGATTTCAAGTCCAGCTCTTCTGCTTACTAGGGGTATGTGTTTGAGGAAGTTTTTATTCAGTGTGAGCCTCAATTTTTTCTTTGTTAATGGGGGATCAAAAATACATGCTTCATTGACTTTTAAGATAAATGAAAAAAAAAACAATAGCTATTAATATACATTACTTTTAAATAAGCCACTATTTTACTTTGTGTACATAATGCATCTGTTCTAAAATCTACACATGTGAACACCATTGTATTTAATTTGCTGTGAAATAGAAACATTTTTTTATTCTTTTTGAAATGGAAGTAGATGTCCCTAGTTTGTTTTGTTTGAGATTTCAGGTTTGGGTATATGCAGTTTTGCAGCATAGATTCTCAGTGTTCTCTTTTAGGTTTGCATTTACTTGAAATGGCAATATGGCTTTACAGTCTCCAGGAGAGTTTCGTTCTCCAGATCTTTTTGTTGGACATTAAACAAGTCAGTGTATCATAGTGGTTAAGAGCCCTGGAAGCAAACCGCCTGGGCTCTTGCCTAGCTCTGGTCTTTATCAACTATGTGGCATTGGGAAACTCTTAAATTTGTTGTACCTCAGTCTCCTAATGTGCAAAATGGAGATGAAACTAGTGTCTACTTCGTGTTCTTATTGTTAGATTTACAATGTCTGTAGATGTCTTGTGTTTGATAGGTGGTAAAAAAATAATTAAGTAATTAATTTCCAAGACCTGTTCTGGAACCTATGTTTGTAAATGTGGAGGTAGCAGAAGGCTTGCAAAACCCTGGGTTTATTTTTTCAATTTACTCAGAACACTGTTCACAGAGCAGTTATTTAAAATGGGGCTCTCCCTCATGTTTTGAGATTCTCTGATGTATATTTAATTCTATTGCTCTTCCTAAGTGCTTCAAATACACTTAGATGGCTTCACAGTTGAATTTTTCTCTCATCTGTTGTGGAATTTACTAAAGATAGGATATAGCTATAAATAAGCCTAGCGTGCAACTGTAACCATGGCAACCACCAACCTTCAAATGGGGAGAGTGGGGCTTACAGGCTGGTCTCAACTTCACAATAGCCTCATATATCCCCTTTCAAATTAGACACCTCAGAATTGAGCTTTGTACACAACACAGCGGTTTGTTCTCCACGGAGTGTCTATCATTTACTTTACTCTTATACAATTCATTTATGACTTTTACACATTCTTTAAAATTTGTACTAGGTTCTGTGGGGCATAAAATAAATGACATAAGCTAATTTCTTCATCAGTATACAGTGGGGTGTTTCTAATGTTTATATTTCTCGGGTTGCTTTCTTGCTAAAAACTCTTAAATGGCTCCCTGCCTACTTTTGTATCTTTATTTCTCACTCTTCTCATGGCAGCTTATGCTCCAGGCTTTGTCTGAAAATTCTGTGTTTTCCAATGCTGTCCCATCTCTGTCTTTCTGAAAGTCTCTCCCAATTCTTATTTGCCTTTTATTTTTTCATTTTTTATTCCAATCTTGGTTCAAATGCTTCCTCTTGTGAAATTTTTTGTTTTAGTGTGGTCTTAAGATTAATTTAATTTATATAGAAGCCAATCGATTCTCCTTTGCTCACAGGAATGAAGGAATTAAGCACTTATCTTACTAGGTACTAGCAATGAAAAACAAACAAACAACAACAACAACAATAACAACAACAAATCCTAAACTTTATTTATAAAAAAAGATGGTAATAGCAAATGTCACTTAGCCTATGCTCAAAATAGAAGATGCTCATGATTTGATATCTTCTGTGAATGAATGTGGCTGGTGAGAGTTGTCAATGCATTTATTTGGTGAAGGATATTGGGAGGGCGTTGATGTGACAGATACACACACAAAAGAATTTATAGAATTTGATTATAAATGGCAGATAAAGAAACAAAAGAAGTAAGGTTTAGGTGACTGTGAGAATAATGATGCCACCTGTTCAGATAGGAAGCAGAAGAAGAATATATTTGGGGGTGGAATAATGCTTGACTTTTGACCCATTACATTTCATGTATCAGGACATACATGTCTAACTAAGCAAGTTTTGCTTATATCTCAGGAGCAAGTCAGAACTAGAGATGTAGATTAGAAAGCCATCAAAATAGAGATGGAAATTTAAGGCAATGGTATGAATGAAACTATTCAAGAAGAGTGTGGATTGATAGGAGACATCAATATTTAAGAAAAATACTCAGAAGGAGTCAAGTGCTCAGGCCAGGTTTAAGACTGGCCTTAAGTAGGAGGAGGCATTCTTCCTTTGAGCCAGGTGAGGAGAATTTTATAGGAGTGAGTAGATGCTGTCTTGGCTCCTCTCTGAGCAAAATATGAATCAAGGTATCTATGGAGAGTAAAAGATATGAGAGCAAGCCTTTGACTTTGATTAGAATAGTGTTTGAAGCTCTGATGTGGGAAATGATTTAGGGAAGGGGGAAAATAACTAAGACTGTACTAAAGCAGCTGAGATTGGGTAATTTATCTCTCAGTGAAGTCTACCAAATTGTGATTTTTTTCATTGGAACTTAATAGCTTGGGAATGAAAATTGTAAAATGAGGAAATGACCTCCTTTCCTACAACTTCACCTCTCAGTTCCTTCATTTCAACTTTCCTCCTACTGCTTGAACTTATCTGGTATACCAGCTGTTCCTTCTGCTAGCCATGTTCTTCTTGCAGGTAAGCTAACTATTTGGCTTTCTTCTTTCTTGTCTTTCCTCATGTCTGGTTTTTTCAGTGATGTCTATCCTGACCATTCTGTTTACTACTGTAACTTCAACAACTCTGTGTGTCTGATCCCTCATCCCCCTTACCTCTTCTTTTGGTGATAGCACTTAATTCTCAACCTATTAAATAATTTACTTATTTATCACATTTACTCTTTATTGTCTGTCTCCCTCCACTGGTATTGAGCTCTATGGTAGAGGGACCTCTGCTCTGTAGTGATGTATTCCGAATGACTGAACCAGTGTCTAGCAGTGTAGTAGTTCACTGAATATTTGGTGAATAAAATTAAGGTGACTTAAGTAATGTGAGTATCATTGAAGCCATATATTAGTTATTAGTTTTTACCAAACCAGAAACAAAACCTATATGAAAACTACATTTTTATGGTTGCTTTCTATATTTAATTTATGACAGATTTACTAGGTCATAATGTTAATTATTATGATAATTAATCCCTCTTCATACACCCACTTCTTCATCTTCTTCCATATATAGTTGTAGTTATAACCTACTCTGATAGATCAACTCACTTACATCTAAAACTAAAATTGTCTCAACATAATTATATCTCATACAGACATTTTGCATTTTAGATTTCTGTCTCATCTATTTAATTAAGAGAGCTGGGTGGGTATTTTGCTGGGTTAGTTTCAGAAATCTGGAAGTCTTTTGAAAGTTGTAGGAAGTACTGTTTGGGGCTGGGGAATAGAAGAATGAGGACCACGACTGTGGCATAACTAAGAGCTGCCTAATCTACCTTTAGGCAAAATGGTGTCTGTTTGTACCACACTTCTCTATGGAGTGTTGATGCTTACCCTAGAAAAGGATTCTCAGTTTTTCCCAATGAATTCTAGATAACCAAGTCACTCAACTCAATTTCATGAATAGATGAGCTCCTTTTATGTTTTGAAGAGTTATTCTATACATTTACCTTAAAAAATACCCTTGAGACTGTTAGATACTATCATTTGCTCTTCTTCATATTTGAGGATCTAGTGAAAGTGATGAAAACAACTTTAGATCAAAGTAGGATTTTTTATAACTTAAAAAATGCAGTGGTTTTAAGTCAGATTTAGAGATGGGACCTCTGCTTACATGAGCACAGCAGGCTTTCCTGCCCTCCTGAACACATGCTTCTTACTCATGCAAGGTCTGGAGCAAGGAAGGTTTGCTCTCATTCTCCTCTCCACGCTCACACTTACTAGGCTCTGCACATCTTTACCATGGAGGCAATCTCTTTCAGCTCTCTCCTCCTGCCCTTAATTTTTTTTTCATAAATATTTGGTGAAGGTCAGTGGAAAAGAGTTTGTGATTGAGTGCAGATTCCTCTTATTTCTGGATTCCCAGGCATTCTCACCAGCCCAAACTTGTCCCTTAACATTTTATTAAAATATCAGGTGTTTTCTTCTCGCCCACATCTGTGGTGGCTACCTCCTATCTCCGCTGCTCCACCAAAGACAAAACAGATGTGGGATCCATTTCTCCTTGTAAGGCATTGCCATCTTTTTGGATTTTAGTTCGGTTGGTTACCTTGTGATCTTAGTTCTCTGAAGGGCTCAAAGATGATTTTTATATGCTTTCTGGCTTATTCTCATTGTTAGAGTGGGAGCTGCTTTCTCTGCTGACTTTCTGAATCCTAGGGGGAAGGCATTTTTAATATCTGGAAAGATTATTTGTTCTTTCCTCAGTCTATTTGGTTATTTCTAAATCTCTTGGTTTCCTGCTCACATTTTAAAGCTTTTTATTACTTTAAACATCAGACATAGTTATTTTATATATGGTGTCTAGAATACCATAATTTTGAATCTTTGCAGATTTTATTTTTCTGCTTATTGTTTTTGATGAATGGTGATTGTTTTTTGTTTTCTTAGATGCTTTGTGATTTTTGACTGTGAGCTCATATTCTTTTGAACTTTATCTGTGGGAATTTTTTGAAGCCTGAGTTGAATTCGAAGTCTTTTAGAGAAGATTTGTATTTACTTCTGTGTGTAGCTCGGCCAGCCATTTTATATTAAATTATCTGCTTGAGGTTTTTCAGACCTCACTGATAGCATGAGTGGTAGTTTATAATTATAAATTCTTAAGGAGGATATTTTTCTTCATTTACCCAACACCAAGGCCAAGACAATTTGATTTCTGAATCATGCCATTTTTCAAGGCGGATTTACTTTCATTCACCATTATACTTATGACATTACTCTTAGAGGTCCCAGCATTATTTGGGGTAGGATGTGGGAGGAATTTGTGTCTCTTAGGTAGACCTATGTCTTTCTCTGTCTCCGTCACAGCCTGGGTAGCCATCAAAATAAAAGATTAACATCTCTACAGAAACTTAAGAAAAACCTAACATTTTGACTTGTTTTCCTTTTATCCTTTATTTCTTTGACTTCTTTCTTTATTTATTAATTTTATTTCTTCATTTGGATTCCTTTGTTCTGTAACGCATTTATATTTAAACAAATATTATGTCAGCATTTAATTATGAGGGTCATTTGGGGTATTTAGTATGTCACACAGCCAAAAATAGAATTCCGTGTTTAACATTGCTTTACTGCCCAGTGTTAATGAGGTCTCAGAAGACAGAAGAAAGAATTTGTTTTCAGGCCATATTGTTTAATGTTAGAAACCAGACTTCTTTTCAAAGAATACAGAGTTTTGCAAATGGCTGCTTTAAGACCAGATAATGTTATTTAGACTGATTCCCATATTTCCTGTTCTTAGAATATCTTTCTCTATAGGCTGATATTTTGTTACTGATTATAGGTACATGACTAATTAGCATACTCCAAGGCTTTTATCATGTAGGCTGTTCTCAGGAAACAAACTAATAAGAAAAGGAAAGTAGTCTTGACAGGTACATGTCCCTAAATTCCAATCTCATTGTTTATATGAACCTGGGATGGTTTATTCTTAATGTAAAAGGAGCTTTGATATTCTTTCTCTCTTTTCCTTGATCAATTCATTATTCTTCCATATCTCTTATTCAATGTTTGGGTTCTACTAGATAATTAAGCCCTACAGAAAATAATTCAAGTGACAATGTTTTCAATTTTCCCCACTGATAACATTCTAGATGCATACAAGAAAAGATAATTCATTACACACAGTGAGTGCCTTTGGCTGGCATTATTGCCTCATTCTCTCTTGCAACCTCACATGAGAAGGGCTACTAAACATTTCTCTTCCACATCTTAGTAATCAGAGGCTCCTTCAGCTGACTCCATTTCCAAAGGAAACAAGAAGCCTGGCTTTTTAGAGGAATGTCAGGAAGAGGGAAGAAAAGAGTCCTGTCACTGTAATTCATTGTGGTTTTCTAATGCCTCACACATTCCATCTCTAAATGGTAAATTGATTGAAAATTTGCGATACTCAAGTAAAGAAGATATGATTTTCTCAATAAGCCATGGTTTTAAAAATGTTGTTTGTTTCCATGGCTCAAGAAGAGTTTTCTTGATTGAAGAAATAGAATTGAGTCTAATTTAAAAATGTTAGTTTTCACCCCTGCTGTCACCTTTTCCTCTGTCTTTCCTCTGTGTAGGATGAAATCCTCCTCAAACTAAACAGAGGCTAGTGAATCATTTCAGTCCTATTAACATCTAAATGATTGTTAAATTTATTTTAAATCTCTCAAGTTCATGTACTTTGGGATCATAGCTGTGGTATAAAAGTACCTTAGAGAATCAACTTCAAATTAAAGTATAAATATTTAATGGTATGATCTACTTTCTAGTAGAATGCCACAGACAAAACCACTGGCCAACGTGAATTCTTCAGATTATTTTAATAAGTCCCAAGCCATTTACTAACCTTTATCCTATCTCTATCTGTTCCCCTAGAGTGCCATTAGTCTAAAATAGATCAAATTCCCCTTTATTTCTATGTTTAAAAACATTTAAAAGTTCTCTACTGTGACTACTATGACTAAAATGGTAGTCTTATTAGGCAATTCAAGCCCTTTTAAAATCTAAATCTAGCTTGTGGTCTAGACATACTGCATATCATTTGTATTTCCTATACCTCAACTCATGCTCCTTATTCTACTTGGGGTACCCTTTTCTTTTTTCCCATATGCTAGACTCTTATTGATCTCTCAACTGTCTTCTCAACATCACTTTCACTTTTCTTCATAGAAAAATGAAGTACTTAATCTTGGTTGTACATGGAATCACCTAGGTAACTTAAAATAATAAAAAAAAATACATTCATTTCTGATCCCTATGCCCAGAGATTATGTTAGCTGGTCTGGAGTGCAGTCTGGGAATCAATATTTTTTAAAGATTCCCCTGGTAAATCTAACTTACAGGTGGGTAGAATCCCTGGTTAAGAGCCCAGATGCTATATCAGTCTATGAGTTAATCCTGATTTTACCATTTTTATACTTTGTTGCTTATCTTCTCTATGTCTTAATTTTCTCATTTGTAAAATTAAGAAAATAATTATATTTAATTCTTAGGGTTGTTGTGAATATTAGCTTAGATAATACAGATAAAAAGCTTAGCTTAAAACCTGCCATAATAAATGTTAGCAACTATCAATAGACACATTAGTTGTTTCTTCTGGATTCCAATATCTGTGATTTCTTTTATAAATTAAAAATTAAGGTATAATATTTATCACACCAGGCTATGGTTCTAAAAGTTATTTGTATATTTCTCCATCTATAGATTATATTATTCTTGGGAGAAGCCTGATTCTAGCAGTTCTGCCCCTAGTTGTCTATTCCATCAAAGTTATCACCTCTTGGCCTTATTTTTTAGACAAAACATAGCTGAAGACCTCATTCTCTCTCTGGGGGAAGTTGCAGTAACCTCTTAACTAATGTCCCTTCACCCAGGCTCTTGCCTGTCAACTGTATGGACCAACAATTTCTCATTTTTTCTCTGTGCTGCAAAGGACATCAGAAACACTGTTATTACAAAACTTACAATTATTTTAGACTAAGAGCTCTTTTAGGTCAATGTCTATGTCTTATTTCATTTGCACATCTGACTTCTTGCAGTGTCTAGGAATATAGTAACTGCTTAGTTTCTATGAAGTAAAAAAGGAAGAGAGAAATTAAAAGTACTATAGGTAGTATTTTTGAGTCTACTTTAAAAGTATGATTGAAAGCAGCCTTCAAATATGTCTCTGTTTCAAGAATTTAAATAAACAGAAGACAAATGTGAATATTGAGAAAATCTAAGACAACATAAATCAGACAACAGCTGCAGCTGTTACAAACTATACTGGAGGAGTTTTAAAAGGTTCAGTATTAATACTTTAATAATTTCTTAAACTCTTCAATAAAATTTTCTGATTCTCTGCCCTTCTCCGTCCCTACACTTATTAACCTAAGCAACGATTGTGTCATGTCTTAAGATTGGAGTACCGTAATTGGGTTAATTTCTTATACACAGACTATTGGATCACAATGTTCCTTGGAAAAGAGAAAGTTGAGAAAGTAAATAGAGATGTTAAATTCTCTTTGCCAGAGAGTTGATGAAGATAGCTTCAGGGGATATAATAATAATAATGCTGAAAAGAGATATGACGATATAAAGATGCTGAAAAGAAATCTGAATTTAATCTGTGTATTCTTTATGATTAAATGGAAAATTAAAACCAGCTTAATAGTCATACTGTTCAAGCATTTTGTGGCATTTTAACAGCATATTTCAAATTTTAGTACCAAACTCATTATACACTATTTCAAATATCTATATTTTGCCATAACCAGAAGACCATTAAATTGTACATTGTCCTTTTCTTGTGGGAATTATGTACCACTTCTTATTTATTAGCCTTAGGGCATTTTCAGAGTATTTAGTATTGCTATTTATGATCCAAAATAGACAAAATAAAAATGAACTACAGTCTCTATTACTTGTAATATTTAGATAATTATATATTTCATATTTTTACTTTTTTTTGTTTTAAAGGAAACAATATTAATCTTATTTCCATCTACAGAAATGATGCAGGCTAATTAATATTTTGAAAGCAAATAAGAACAAAACAAAGTAAACATCTCTCATAATCTCATGATGCATTGATGATGACCAATAATTTATTTTATATATTTTTATTTTATTTCAGCCTTTATTTTTCTATGTGAATGTACATCAAAAGGAACATCCTACAGATATTGTTCCATATTTCAAAGTTTAAATTTTAAAAATATTTCTCTAGCTTAATTTTTATGTTCATTGGTCGCTTCAATAGAAGTTGGGGTAAAGGGGTAAGGCATGTCTTATCCTAGCACCATCTTATTAGACGTTTCCACAACTGATTTTGAACAAATGAATTGATAATGAAAACAAACCAGAATCCAATTGCCACATGAAAGCTAGGAACCAGAATCTAGTTGTGACAAGGCAGCTAGAAATTCAGGTTGGCTAATGTCAGAAACAATTGAACTGGATCTTTAGGAATAATGTAGAAGAGTGTGGTGCAATGAAGAATAATAAGGTTTTAGCCTGGGTACCCTAGAAAGCAGAACCTGAATAAGAATTAAGGAGCTAAAATTTCATTTGGAAAGTATAAGCCCAAGACCATGTCTCCTTTCTCTTTTTGTCATTTGTATACCTGCTGGCATCACCCCTTACAGATGTGGTGTTGTGAGGATGCTTCAGGAAGAAGACAGTTTTGCACTTTTGATGATTTCTCACTTTTGTCTCTCTTTCCACTTTTGTTGAAATACTCATTATATATTAGACTATTTCAGGCACAAGACTACTTCCTAAAATGGGAGACATTTCCCACATAACTCTTCTGGGTAGCTAAGACAATGAAGATTTAACAGCAGTGGTTAAGACTGGCACTTCAACAGTTAATGCCTGCTGGCATAAAGCATCCCATGGAGATGAACACCTGAGTGAGAGTTTCAGCATATTGGACTTTGGCAGGCACAGAGTACAGTAAATGAGCCTTCTGACATACGAAGGCATCCTATTTGATTTGACATCAACTGAAGAGCCTAAAGGATGTTCTAAACCTTCCCAATCTCTTCTCCTGCAGAGATAATATCACATCATTTCTGAGGAGAGTAAAAAGTTTATTTTGTGCACTTTTCAAATTTAAGAACTCAGACACAAGTTCTTATAATTTGAATAGTTCAATTGAATGTTCAGATAAAAGGTTGTGAAAGCTTCCCCCACCCCGTGTTGTCACTTTTAGTTATTACTGTCAAGAAGCCACTTTAAAAGGAAGACTTCTTTTTTTCTTTTTTCAAGATAGACTCAAGCCATAAGAATCCATCAAAATAAATTATTTTACATAACAACATATTCAGAAAAGCATCACATGTGAAAATTTCTTAATTTTCCACAAAGCTTTGCTACTCCCACAAAAAAGGAAGTATTAAAATGTAATCATAAGGAGTTGGAGCCCAACAAATTGTGATTGTTGGGAGAAAAATATAAAAGCAGAGGTTTACTCTAGGTAGTTTCACTTCACAACTTTCTTTTGATGGCACTGTTTTTCATGTCTACTCTCATTATTCATGAGAAGGGTTTCCTCCTCACCTGCCTGGCTGCCATGTCTTGCTTTAATTTTAAATTTGAAAAATGTGGAATGCATCCATCTTCTTGGAAAACTCACTTTTACTATTGGCTCCCAACCTGTTTTTAAAGGACTGGCGCTATCCTCACCTACTATAATTCAAGGAAGCCATCTTGAAGTATCCTTTTCTATCAAATTGCCTCTCCAAATAGTCACCCTTCTCAATAGCCACTATTCTTTTATGTGCTTTTGCCTTCTTATTCTCTAAATCATCATGCTCTTTCATGTCATTCTTGCTTCACACATAAATCACTGCCACAGTGTCTTAATTGTCTTCCCCTCATCTGATCCAAGCTTCTCATGGCTTATATTAGAAGTTCTAAAGCTCTTTCTCTCTTTTTTTAAATTAACCCTACTAACTATGGAACTTCAGTTACTCATTTCTGGCCAAGTAGTTCTGTTCATGTTTCTTCTAAAGCATGATGATATTTAAAGCATTTTTTAACATGCCATCTAATTCAGCCCTCACAGTGGTATAGGGAATAATAGTGCTGGCTGGTTGTTGCATTAGGTATTGAATTTGGTAAGGGTTAATTTACCTACTTCATGTGTTTTTCTTATCTGTAAAATTAGGATAATACTGCTAGCATCTACCTCATTGAGTTTTTGCAAGAATTTAATGCAGGCACATATTAAGCCATAAGGCATTCTCAGTAGATGTTGGCTGTCAGTATCATATATAGAAGGAGACAGGTTAAACAATTGTTAAGTTGCTGTAACCAGTTAGCGAACTTGGAGTTTGAACCAAATCTGACTTCAGAATGCCCCTGAACATTATACGATGTGTTTTCTCTTCACAGCATTTATACTTTCAGTTCCTCCTCAGTCTCTTTCCTTTAAGGAATAGTTTAGACCTTCAAGATTATTAATATTTGCCCTCCCTCTACTCTGAGATGGAAGCCATGGAGAGAAAGCAGGTGGCCCCAGTTTGTGCCTCTAGCCACTTCATCTTGACTCCTGTCCAGAAGGCTATGATTGCCATCTGCTGACCCCCCATGTACTCTAAACATTTTGGATGAACACTCCTGGTTTGGGCAGAGAGCATAAATCTCTCAGGAGTAGGATGCCTGGACTAAGCCCCTCACTTAGAGAAGAGGATCAATGCATTTTTTTTTTCACATCACTGTAAAGGTTTCTAAAGAGGTGCGACTTGTGCTTTAGGATGCCAAAGCTGGTTGAGAGACCCAGTGACCATGTAGGGATCACCCTCTGGTGAAAATCCGTTTTCAGTGCATTGGTCATGTTTGTGGCTTGAAGATCTCTATTATGTTCCTGACTAGTCAATTCCCAAAGAGGAAAAACTCTTGAGATTCATAATTACTAACATAGGACCAGATAAAATGATTTAGGCAGAGCAAGTTCCCTAGAATGCTGGAAAAAAGAAGAGGAAGGATAAAACTAATGTTTTATTGTGTTTGGATCTCTTCTGTGCCAGACACTATTCATATATTATCATATATCTATGAATTCATAAAATTTGGTGAGTACTTTTTATGTGCCAGGGAGGCTTGTGATAGGTCTAGGGTACTGGGTTTAATATGGCAAACATGTTCCTTGCCTTCATGGAACTTAAAATCTAGCAGAGGGAAAAATGTAGAGCAAACATTTATATATTTTCCTTGATTCCTGAGAAGCAGGAATGTATTTCCATTTGCAAATGTGAAAGCTAAGGCCCCGAGAAATGAACTATCTTACTTAATATAGCAGGTCCATTAAGTTAAAAAGCAGAGTTTCATACCCAGTTCTTTCTAGATATTAGTTTTGATTTTCTTATGTTTGTCACAGAATCTCTTCTGACATTGACTTTATGGTTAGCTTTGTAGGTAACATTAGGTTAAACAATACATTTCAGAGGGAAGCTTGTGAGATTTTAATTTATATTGATTGTTCTTCAGGAAATTAGCCAAATTCTTTCATTCAGCCTACTAAAATTCTCAAAATCAGATTCTAAGTATTTACTCCTTTGCTTAAGCACCAGGCATATTAGGCATAATTATTTCTGAATAACTCAATAACAAAGTTCTTTCTACCCACTCCCTTAAATGGTATATATTGATTTAAAATAAAATTAGTTCCAGTTTAAAAAATGGCTCAAATGCTAAATATTTAATCCTCCTCCTCCTCTCAGCCCAAGCAAATAGATTCCCACTGAAATGCCTGAAAAGATACAAAATTAGAGAACATTTTATATCCACCCTGGAAAATACGGAAAGAATGTATGATAGAATAGGCTTGAGAAAGCTTCTCTCAAGCTTTGTGTGTCTGTCACAACAAAGATTTATTTCTCACTCCTCTCCTCCAGGTCTTTGTTGAAATAGTACCTTTCTAGCGAGCTCTTATTTTCAAAATTCCCTAGCCCTCTTTCTCTGATGCTACATTTTTTTTCTTCCCTGTTTTATTTTCTCCATAGCTTAAAATAATCACCTGCCATGCTGTAAATTTAGCTTTATTTGTTTATTGTCTGTCTTCCTATTTTGTACCAGTAGAGTATAACCTCCATGAAGGAAGAGTTTTTTTTTCTTTTTTCGCTTTCCATTGCTGTGTCCCTATTGCCTAAAACAGGTCCTGGTACCTAGTAGGCAATCAGTGTTTCTTAAATGAATGAGTCCCTGTTTTACTGATAAGGCAACTGGAGTTAGAGAACACCGGACTCTCATTCTTCCTCATTTCATATTTATGAATGTTTCTGAAATCCCTTCATGTTGATACACATAAATCAAATTAATTCCTCTTAGCACAATATTGCATAATTTAAATATGTTTATTTTATTTTTATATTCCCCCATAGATGGGCATTTAGGCTGTTTCTAATACTAATACAACAGCTTGGTGCTAGATGTCGGGTCAGATGTTTCCATTTGTCCCAGAAATGCAGAAATCAGCAAAGGCCTAAAGCTAAGTACAAAAGAAACTTAAGTCCTCCACATTCTTTTTTTATCATTAAAAAAATTATTTAAATTAGGTTCAAGTATATAGTACATTGGTTAGATATCTATATAGTTCATAAAATGATCCCCCCAATTGCTCCCTCCCTCTCCTGGCCCTCCACCTAGCCATCAAATTAATGCCAACTGCATTTCCTCTGCCATGCTCCCCATCCCCGTGCCCAACTATCAACTACTAATTTGTACTTATTTAATCCTTCATCTCATTTTTTCAGCCCCCCAAACCCCCTTCTCTCTGTTCATCACCAAATTGTCCACTATATTTTTTAGTCTGTTTTTGATTAGTTTAATAAATAATAGTAATAATAAAGTCCTCCACATGCTGTGTGGATGGAATTGTGAGCCACAGGTGACCCAGCCTCTCTGCAGGGCTTGCTTTTCCCAACTAAAAATAAGAAGAGACTTGGGGGAGAGGAAGAAATGGCCTCTTGGGGAATACTGTATTTACAAAGAGAAACTCTCATCTCACCTCCCCTTGTGTGAGTTGGGAGTTGGGGGTATGTGGATATATGTCCCTTGCTTGAATCCAAGGATTGGAGTCTACAAGGAAATCCTTTATAAAGTTCTGGGGTGCCCAGACAACACTACATTTTGAGCTCAGAAACATCTCTTCTGAAAGTTGCAGATGCCCTGGTATGCTGGAGGATGGGGCCGGAGAGAGGGGACAGATACAAGGGAAGGAGCACCAGGGAAGCAAGCTTAATCTCCTCCACTTGGCATGGCAAAGCGGTGTATGTTTTTTTTTCTTTTAGGTGAAGGGGGCATTTCTTTGCAGTCTTAAAGATTTTAGTTGAAATTTCATACATTTCATGTTTGTCTTTTATCTTTCATCTACTTAAAAGTTGTTTTTTACTTCTTAATTTAACCATATTCTCCTAAAGGCTCACAGTCTCAAATGAAGGGGCTGATGTCAGTGATTTCATGTGTGGTTGTGTAACTCTTACTATGAGGTCACAATGCCTTTAAAATATAAATTGAGGAAAATCATGCTGTTTTGAGGAGCTTCAGTGGGACAGAAATAATTTTTTATCATTTATAACAAAATAGTTCTACTTGAAAGCTTGAATAAATTAGAACAGACATCTAAATAGAGTAACATTTTGGGTATATTAAGAACAGTATCCAATCTGCTTTTAAAATATCTTGAGCAGGATTTATTCTTATAATTAAAAAAAAATCACACTTTAATATATATTTGAAGTCATCAAAAGCATTGGATCATAATGCAATATGAAGACATTGTTTATATATGATTTAATTAATAAGATTATTTCTGAGTAGACCTTATTTTTTGCCTTCCATACATTAATGGTGCTATTTCTGATTTTATCATAACTTCTATCTAGAGACCCTCCATCTGGAATGTCTTATCATTATTATGCTTTCTTCTAGTGCTCAGACAGTAAATGTATATGAAGGTTTGTTAAAAGATTGATAGAGTTTTTATTAAAGTTACAATGAACTGAAATAATAAATTTAAAGGTCCTGACTCTTCACGCTGTGATTTCTCCTCACTCTTTCCCAAATTTGCTTACTGCGTGTTGAAATTGACTTTCATTGCCAAAGTTTTGATTAAGTAAATGCCATAGCTAGAAATTAAATTAGAAGCACTTATCAAATTGCAGCCAAGTAATATCGATCTCTAAATGTAAACTATATATTCAATGCAGTATGCTATCTATGAAATGAGTTCTAGTAATAAATTGAGTATGCTACATTCGTCATCATGCTTTTAGCATCCATTAACCAATTACTAAAACGTGGGAGGTAAGAGGATGTGAATGCTGCAGATTTTTAAATGAATAGTATTAGCAACGAGGAGAAGGCATTGCACACTATTCACTTCTTTATACTTCCTCCTTAGGAATTCTTTCCTAAAGGCATCTCTCTACTGCCCATCAGCAAATTGTTGGGTGTCTGATTTACTGCAAGTACCTCAAGTTGGTTCTTCTCTGAAGAACTGCTATGGCAGGCAGAATTTTCTTTACATAAGGCTCCTTGTGAGTTTTTGTCCAATCACAAGTCATTAGAGGAGGTGCTGCCGGTATCCTTCCACCAGCCCCTTGCCCATCGCCTTCAATTAGGGAGAACAGGTGTCTCACCAGGCAGCGGAAACTGCTAAGGGGGCATCTGCAGGGCATCTGCAGCCGCCAGGTTAGTGCCAAGACTGCAAATGAATGGCTACGTTGCTGCCTGAGGGTATGGAGGTGTGGAATTTCCCAAGCAGGGGCAATTACTTCCAATTCAGAAGGTGAAAGAGAGCTTCTGTTGAGGCTGTTTCTTTTATGGGGAGGGACTGCCAGAACACAGTGAAGCCCAAACTAATTGGATGTCAGCCCTGACTTTGCTGTCAGGAGGACTGTGATAACTGGGTCATTCTTATTTTAATCCTAGCTAAGGAAATTGGGAGATTAAAATAGTTGCCTGGATATTTCTAGGGCAAGCTGGAGTAGCAACTGAGGTTCATGGATAAAGCTGATCTCTTGGCTAAATCTCATCTTATTCACACTTCATTCTCCCCGCTATCCCCATCTCTGTCTCTCTGTCTCTCTCCCCCTCTCTTCCTCCCTTTCTCCTCCCCCTCTCCTCCCCCTCTCCTCCCTCTCTCTCCCTCTCTCCTCCCTCTCTCCTCCTTCCCTCTCTCCTACTCTTCCTCTCTTTCTCTCCTCTCTCTCTCTCCTCTCCTCCCTTTCCTGCTTTGCTCCTTCACTTACCTGAAATATAGGATGGAAGTGAAAAGACCTTTGGAGGTAGAATGATTTGGCTCACAGCCCTAATTTTCTGTTTATTAGCTGGTGTGCTTTGGGCATATTGCTTTATTTGTCGATCTTCCATTTTTCTCATCTGCCGAATGGGTTGTTATGAGAATTAAATAATGAGCTAAATGATACCTACAGTCTTGTACTTGGAACATTATCTACACATCATTAGGACTAATTTCTTTATTTTCCCCAACATCTTTTCTTCATTTTATTCATACAAGGACTTTATAGCTCTTGTCTACAAAGCTTCAAAGCTTGTCCTGATGCTCTGAGAACATCTTAGACTGTTAAAATAATAAACCACAGCAAGCACTGTTCAATTCCAGGCCAGACTAAGTCTATATCAGCCACTGACCAATTGGTTGGTTGATTCATTTATTGAAAAGTTATCTCACAGCAGCACTGTATTCTGCATGATGGCTATACCAGGAGATGGGAAAGAGGAAGTCTTTCAAGGAGATAAATGAAAGTTAAGTCTGGGAGGATAGAAAAATTTCTCAATAATAAAAGAGGAATGTGCTATATATATATATATATATATATATATATATATATATATATATTACTTTATATAAGACTAACTTTCTATAAAATAACAATAACAAAATTCTACCCCAAATTATGTGTTTGGTAGTTTTATATTTTGGTAGTTTTATATTTTCATCTCTTTGGCTTTCTCAAGGTGGGTATCTTTATGCTCAAGGTAGCAAGTTGGAGAAGTTTCGAGCAGACACATAGGTTCTAGTCTAGAACTAGACACTGGTTTTATAATTTATGCTCAGTCATTTACTGGTTATATGATCATGGACAAGTAACTTAATTTTCCTGTGCTTGAGTTTCCTCATTTATATCATGGGATTTATAATAGGTAATCACCTGATAAAGTTGTGAGTATTAAATGGTCTAATTATGTAAAGCATTCTGAACAGAATGCACGCAGTGCTAGAGTGTTAATAGTTAATAGTTAGCCTAGAACATTAATAATTAGCACTGTAAACCATGTCTGTAACCCATGATACGCTACATCTTTTCTGTATTTTCACTATTCCAGAAGATTTTGTCCAGATTTTCTTTCTTTAATTTGTGTTATAAAAAAAGGTATATGGAAACTGTCTTCTAAATTACACACCTGATCTTAAGATTCCTATATACCTTCCATATCCATCTCTCTTTCTCTCTCCACCATTAAGAATTGCAGAATAAAAAAGTTAATAGAAAAGTAAATGTTGGGTATTTGGCGTGCTGTAGAGGGTGTTTAGTGATATATCCAAAAGCTGAAAAGATAGAATAAAATTGGCTGGATTATTCTTGTAAGAACTTTACCAGCACTAATGAAATGCAGTGGACTCATTTCCCTCTATAGAACACATCTGTTGCAATTTTCCCTTTGGCCATACATTTCTGCAGCCAGAGACAACTGAGCAATAAATCCTTTGTTTAATTTCTCATAGTCTCCTGTTGGGAAGGGGATTCCTTCTTATGATTATACTTGATGAGAAAAAAAGAATGACAGTGTTCCTATTCAGTTTTAATCAGTTTGTTTCTCTGTTATATATAATGCTTAGATTATTTTTATACACTTACACATAATGGGATAATTAGTGTTCTGATGGTTTTGATTCCCCCCATCCTTATAAAATTGTCTTCAGTTTAATAATATTAAGTTTGAGAAAATGAAGGCATGTATTTCATGAAGTCATTTATTTTTATGATTTGTACTTATGACTTTAGGTATCCCTGACCCCCACAGACACACACGTATTCACTAATCTCATTTTCAGGTGCAGTGTTGCTCAGGGTCAGGGGAAGGATTTAACTGCTGTCTTAAGCTTCCCTGTGCTCTCTCTGGAAGATGGTCCACAGCAGCAGGTTGGAGCTAATAGAGTTACATGTTATTCTCCCAGTTCTCTCTCTCCTTTTATGTGGAATTAAAACTCCTACTTTAACCATTCATCAGTTTTATTTAGTTTTAATAATTTCAATCTACGATGCCTTAATTTCCATAACTTCCAAGTTTCATTTAGAATTCTTTACAGTAAGCTCTCTCTATACAGTGGTATACCAGTAAATGGATCTCTTGGGGAACAATGCCCTAGTTTGTAGCATGTATCCCTATGATATAAATACTTCCATCGTGGCTAATTTCAAGACACCAATGTAACATTACCGAATGTGAAGCTGGGAAGAGATGTGTCCATTTGGTGCTCGAGAGCCTACGAGACAGCTCCAGTACACTACTACTTCTATAATTAACAGCATATTTTAGCCAAGAAAATGAATCACTATTTAAAAATTATAATACACTAGTTGAGAGACATTATACATGTATGTATAAATGTGTGTGTGTGTATATATGTGTGAGTGCATATAGAGTGTATGTATGTACGTATGTGTGCGTGTGTGTGTATACATATATATACATATATTATATCTACATCTCTCTGTATATCTCTATCTCCTCTTTTTGTAGCCAGAATTTTAGGCATTTTGATTTTCTTGGCAACTGGTTATCAAGTGAATGCAAGTGAAATCCAACATAACAGCTTTACTCCTTTGGATAAAATCTAAATGAATAAGGAGATTAGGTATAAAAACTCTTCACAATTGGAGAGATGCCTTCTTCTCAGGTTGCTTGTCTAACAAGCCAGGTGTTCTTAGATTAAAAGGAAGAAAACAGAGCATTGTTCTGTTAACCTGGTTTTTAGTTTAACTGTATTTGAATGAATAGAAGGTTTAATCAAAGAAACATCTCCCTTTACACTTCCTGAAAACAGTCCAGATTGCTATAAATTGTTTTTTTTTTTTTTTTTTGGTTCAAGTACCACTCTCTAGGGAACTGGTCTTAGGCTGATTGAGGTTATACCTGGGGCTGGGCATAACTTGGGAGGCTCTTAGTGCCTTGACAATTTTGATTGTCTTTATTATCCTGAATGGTCTGGAGTTCGGCGGTGAAGTTGTGCGTGGTGCCTAGTGGTGTTCACCTGGCCAGAGTTATGTGTCTATAATTTCCCAGTGTAATGGTGTCCTTGGACTTCTCTGAAATTTGGTTTACCAGGTATGCAGCCATAGACATGATGGTAGGAGTAAATGAACTGACTTTGCTGCCTTGAAAAACTAGACCTGATGAAACACTGAGGCTCATTTTTGTTATCAAAAGAGATTATAATGTCAGCAGAGCCAGGTACCTAATTTACCAGGCTTGGTGCAAAATGAAAATTTTGGAAAAAGCTATTTATAATTTCAAGGCAATGATAACAGCACATTAAACCGAATGTAAGCCTTTCCAAGTGTGGAGCCCTGAGTGACTACACATGAAACCAACCCTGGATGCCAGCACAGGTCCTCTGCATCTTCTTTCCACCATCCCATGGAGTCACCATAATGATGGGTCTGGACAGCTTCAGTAAAGACAAGGTAAACCTAGATTGTAGGAGACCTCCATCTAGTCCTACATGGACTAGAAAGTTTCAAGACTTTAAATGAAAAATGAAAGTCACCATTTCCTTCCAGGAAACATCCTAGGTAGAGAATTACAGTGTACAGCAGCAGAAGGATCAATCAGAAGAAATCCAATAAAAAAAAGGAATGGCCACGATGTGAGTACAGAGGGTAGACCTAGGGGCTTGCCTAGCCAAAAGGAGTCAGAAACCTTCAATCGAAAAAGTTCAGCGAGCACAATCTATTTAGTTGACCCTGTAAGCAAGAACAACTAAGCAAAAAGGACAGGCTTATTTTCTGCCAGGATTCTACAAAGGGAACACTGAAACAAAAGGCTATGAAATCTGTAAAACTGGCTGCTGACTGATTTGGTAGAAAAACTTAATTAGCAACATCTAGAGATTAAAATACAGTTGAGTCTCTCTTTTTAAAGAAAGTCAACATCCTCTTTTGACCAATGTATTACACAATTCTGTTGGGAATGATTATTTCCCTTCTAAGAGAATTCTCTAGTGCTGAACTGTGACTAAATCCTCACTGTCACTTAAAAATGTAGAGAGTTGATGGTTCTTACTCTACCTTGATATGATTCATAATTGGAAACAGTGCTAGCAAATGTAGAAACAGAGAATGGTAGCTGGCTAAGAGTCTAGATGCCAGGGAAGATAAAGGGGGTGGGGCTCTGGTGTGGTAAAGCTTGTGTAGAGTTGAACAGGGTGTTAAAAATGATTGGGTGCATTGCAAGTCTTGGTCCTTAGACTCATTAGAAGAAAAATTGAGGCATATAAAATTTATTTGAGCAAAAATGGATTGAAATTGGGCAACACTAGGTGATTAAAAGTGTAACGGGTCATGAGAACTTATGTATTTAAGATAGCGATGTAAGATCTAAGATGGCGGAATGGAAAATTTTAAATTCCCCCAGCAAGGTAGACTGCAATCCCCTCCGACCAAGGGCCGGAATTCTCTGCCCAGACATCCTGTTTGCTTGCTTAAAGGTCAGGCCATAATCAGGCTATATGGTTAGCCAATAAGGAACTGCAACCTGTTCCGTGCGCGCAAAGTTAGCCTGCCATAAACCTAATATAAGGAACCCCATGCTAAGGATCGGGGCTCTTGTTCTCGCTGCTGCGTCAGTGGAGGCTTGAGCCCGGATTCGAAATTGTAATAAAGTTTTCTTTTTGGTTCTAATTTGGCTCTGAGGTCATCTTGTCCGGGTGCGCTCCGTAACAAAAGTGCTCTGTTGATAGGAGCCAGGGGAAAGGCTTATATAAAGTGTGGAAGCAAAGAAACGAAATCATTTGATTGGCTATAGTTTAAAGCCTACTTGGCTATTTGTGATTGATTGTCCTTAGTGTTTTGATTTCATAAACTTGAAGCATTTCCAGACTTAGATCTTGGTTTCCTTATATAGGCTGCTGAAGCATTAAAGCCATACCAGTCTAATGGCCTCCTTGTTTAATTAATTTAACAGGTTATTTCTCACACTACACAGGTGATATGGTTGTTTTCCATGGCTTCAGCAAGGTCCTTGAGTCTGAGGACTTACAAGCTCTGGCTTTAGCTTGTAGGTCTTTTCTGAGCTGCAGACTGAGATGTTATCTCCCACCACAATCCCAATCACACTAAGCCACTTGTAGGACTTAGTGCCTTTCCCCTTGCTGTTTCTCTCTGCCTAGAAATCCATCTTGGACATAACCTGCCGGAGCCAGCCTGCTAAAATCGAACAGTTCCTGAGAGGGGAGTGAGGATTGAGAAAAGAAAGAGAGAGAGAGAGAGAGAAAGAGAGAGAGAGAGAGATAGAGAGAGAGAGAGAGAGAGAGAGAGAGAGAGAGAGACAGAGACAGAGACAGAGACAGAGACAGAGACAGAGACAAAGAGAGTTGGGAGGGCTAACAGTAAATACTGCACCCCGAGTTTATTAAGAACAGTATATTTATTCCCTTGGAAATGCATGAGAGGCAAAACCCATAGATATTCTAACAATTGCTGACATTTACATAGTTTCTCTCAAAACCTCCTTGTTCCTGTTTTCTGTCTCTTATTCCTTGGGGCAAAAACATTCAACTGTGAACATTAAGCCAAACTTCCTCCTTCAGTAGTAATGAGTTTACCTGCCTTGCAAACTTCTAGCTTGCAGGCAACTTTAACCCTGTCTGCAAGACAGGCAGCAGAAATGGCTCCCAACAATAACCATGAGTACCCCCATTTCTTTGCCCATCTAACTTGCTAACTCCTTTAGATCCTTCTAAAATCAATTCAAATATAGTTCTTCTTGGGAGTCTCCTTCAATTCTCTTTCTGATTTTTATTCCCTTTGTCTAGCATCCTCTGCCACTTCCTTCTTTCCTATAATCCTTATGACAAATTGTGGATTAATTAATTTGCCTTCTTCCCCCAAACTAGAGCCTCTCAAAGAGCCAGGAACAATCAGGTCATGTTCTGGTTATATTTTCAGTTCCTTAGCCCAGTGCCTGAAGCCTAGTGCATGCTCAATAATTACATGTTGGATGAATGAATAAATAATTAAATGGACGCTAAAAATTCCAGAGGGACAAGTAAAAAAATGTTTTCCAAATGCCAGGCCCTTCCTGTAAGAAAAATTGTTTGGGAGTGGTTAATGGAGAGGTAGGAAATGTAAGCATTATTTACATGTAGCTTAACTAGTTGGTTGTTACTGAGAACATGCTCAGTAAACCTGGAGCTGTATCCTCAGTTGTCTCTCTCAGGGGTGATGGGAAGAATTTTTCACATTCCCATGTCATTTGAATATCAATATAGCCTTTAATTATGTTCTGGGCAAGTGTTCAGGGTACTCATATCTGAAGCTTTCTCATTCATTCATTCTCTTGCTCCTTCAACAGTGTTTCTCCCCTACTTTTGACTGCATTCAGGAAATTGCTAGCATGGCTGATAGGATGGGTTCCTGCTGTGTGCTCTCACATGATAGGGGCTCTGGGAAGCCATGCAATTAACAATCGATAGGCTGCTGCCTGTTCTCCACTCTCCTTCCTTGCTTGGCTTTGGCCATCTAAGTTTCTTTGGGACAGTCAAGTCCTCAGTACTGGGTTTACTCCCTGATGAAATAGCCCCAGAAAATGGAACCACCTTCTTCCACTGTGCAGTTTTCCTGTAAGGCTAGAGAAAGAGGCCAAGTGGTAGACATGAGAAAGTAAAAGGGTGAGTTAATTTAAATGACCTACAAGACCCATAGGGTCAGGATCATCTGTGATAACTCTTGCTTCTTGATTTCAGCACCTGCAGAGAAATCTGGGCAGAGGACATGCAGGTGATTAGATAGCCAAGCATTTCCAGTTTTCTTTTGTTCTTCCCAAAGTGTGTTAGAAAGAAATACACTTAAAAGGAAATAAGATTTGTAAATCTCACAAGTTCTGAAAGAGGCAGATTATGAAAGTCCTATATTATAGACTCACTGTTAGTACTAAGTACTGTAGGATACAAAAGGAATTTGAAGAAAATTTCTTAATCCTAATTAGCATTCCTTGAGACTTTACTGTGTACCAGTGTAAGTATCATATTTCTATTATCTCATTTAATCCTTAAAATAACTCCATGAGGTAAGTCTTATTATTCTCATTTTAAAGATGAGGAAATTGATGTTCACAGAAGTGAAAGAAATTACTTGATATCATATAATGACTGGGCAGTGGAGCCAGAGTTAGGACTCGTAGGACTCTTAATTTTTTCCTCTATAATATTAGCTGCTATTCAGAGTATATCAGATACTGGGATGAGCCATTCACATGTACCAAATCATTAAATATTCATGACTTTGAGAGATAGATATTTGTTGTCTTCACTAGACAGATTAGGATACAGATTCAGAGAGGTTTAGGGGCCTATTCAAAGTCAAGTAGTAGAATTGGACTATAAATCAGGCTCCTTTCAGGCAAGTGTTTAATTCTTTCAGGTTATGTCAGTGTCTTAAAATGGTAGAAAGTATTTTTGACAATATTCTTTTCAGATACTAAAAGGAAGGTGGGAGAAAGTTAATGCGCCATATTACTTATTGTTATTTAGCACTTTTCCTGCCCACTTCTGTTCTCAGAAGTGGGAAGCCTTGACCTATATTTCATAGAATCCTTTGCCAGCAGAGTTCAACTTTAGATTCCGCAGATGAAGGGAATTCACAGAAGATTTGGGAAAGGAAGAGAAGCAGAGATTATTACCCTCCTTGATCTCATCTACTACCCCCCCCCTACCCCATTTTCTAGCCCTCTTGACCTTTTCGCTGTTGTTCTCAAACACTCCAAGTATACTGCACTCTCAGGGAATTTGCACTTGATCATCTTTTACCCAGAGTGTTCTTTCTTCAGATATCCATATGGCTTTCTTCATTTCCTCTTTCAGGTCTTTGTTCAAATGTCCCCTACTTATTGAAGTCTTCTCTGAGCACCATTTAAGAATACAGAATCCGTCATTGCACATTCCATTCCCCGTTCCTTGTTTTAGTTTTCTTTGTAGCATTTATTTTTAATTTATTTCAATCTGTTTCTGCTAGAATATAAGCTCCATAAAAGCAATTATTTGCATCTTTTCATTACCGATTCCCTAGTCCAGGACCATATCTGGCTCAAATTAGGAACTCAATAAATATTTCTTGAATGAATGAGAATAAATATTGCCACTGACAGGTGACCACAGGTGGTGACTGTGCATGGGGCACTGTTACACTCATGAAAGTCAATCATAAGATCTAAGTTGTTTTGATCCAGAGCCTGCCTTTGCCTTTACTCTACTCTTTCTTTCCACTCTTAATCTGTGGGGGCATCTGTGTTGGGTAAGAGACCCAGTTTTCTATTAAAAAAAAAAAAACGCAGATGGAGTTATCAGGAAGGGTATGCACAGCAGCGAGCCTCGCTCTGCCAAGTATTTGTTAAGATCTTTGTCCTGGCAGTCTGTGATGCACCAAAGGGAGGCAGTGAGGGCTGTTTGCCCAATGGGGAGGAGTATTTTATCACTGACATTGTTTAGAATTGCCAGTGCATGGTAATAACAGAATGGAAACTGCCTTTAGTTGGCTTTGTTTATAGTCATGCAACCCTTATTGACTTCACAGAAAGCAGACAACTCCCAGTGCCCTATCTTTGATACGCTATGGACAGTAGCACAAAAATGGCTGAAGGTCTGAAATTGACCACTAACTGGCATGGCCACAATGATTGGGAGCTCCTAGTGGTAATACCTACACCACTGAACAGTCTGGACATTTACAAGGATGGTTAGTGCAGGCACTGATGCAGATCTGGAATTTGTTCAATTTGTCCACTGCTTCGTGATGACCGATTCTTATTTCCAAGTCCTGAGTGTCGATATTAGGGGTGGTGGTTCTGGGCATATTATTTATTGCTTTGTAGCAAGTTACTCTAAAACTTAATGACTTAAAAGAGTGTATATTATCTCATAGATTCTGAGTGCTAGGAGTGCAGGCAGCTTTCCTGGGTCCTCTGCTTCAGGATCATTCACAGGCTGCAATCAAAGTGTAGGTAGGGGCTGCAATCTTGTCTCAAGGTTCAACTGGGGAGGCATCCACTTCCAAGTTTACTCACATGGTTGTTGACTGGCCTCCATTCCTCAAGGTTTGTTGAACTGAGGGCCTCAATTTCTCATGGGCTGTTGGCCAGAGGCCACTCTAATTTCCTTGCCACGTGGGCCTCTTCATAGAGCATCTCACAACATGGTAGAGTGAGCAAGTTAGTGGGCAAGAAAGAACAATATGATTAGCAAGACAGAGGTCACAGTTTTTATACCTAATATCAGAAGTAATATCCCATCATATTATTATATTCTGTTAGAAGCAAGTCACTAGGTCCAATATACATATGTACAGGAGGAAGGAACTACACAAGGGTGAAGACCCAAAGGCAGAGATAATTGAGAGTCATTTTAGATGCTGCCTACCACAATGGGTTTTCTTCTTCAGTAATTACTCCACATATTTTATTTTTTAGTTTTATATTTTTAGAGTCAAAAGAAAAGTTTATTAGAAAAGGGGTAATAGTCTATAGACAGGGTGTGGTCTCCCCTCAGAGGCAGAGAGTGAGAGGGAAATAGTGAGAGACAGAGTTCAGGCACTGAGAGAACAACTCTACATATTTTAAATATTCATGCATCGAACCTTGGGAGTGGTACTTTCCTTAGCTAGATCCTATTTTTTGCTATATCTTTTAGAAATCCCTCCAACTTTGTTGCTGATTAATAGATTTATTTTCTGGGTTACACTGAGGATGAAGTTTTTTTCTGCCCCTTTCATCTCAGCTCAGCTTTTAAAATGACTTGTTTTGTTTAAGAAATATGTTATGTTGCAAGAGTGATAGTAGATTTTTTTTCTTATTTTGCATGATACCTTTTTCCTAAAGCAAAGCTGGTTACTACTATGAGCTGATGTTTGGGTCAGTATTCTAAATTCATGTCTGTATTTCTTATAACTGTTACTAGTTTATAAGTTATTGCTAGTTATTATGAGAGCCTTAATTTCTAGTAGCCTTGATAATTGTCTTTTTTTAATGTGTTATTAATATTGCTGTGAAAGATTGGAAGATACTGGATAAGTAAATGTTAATGAGACATTCTTTTAAATGAGAAATCTCATCTGTATGATATTATAATAAATGCATAATAGATTTTGTCTAATTAGTTGAACACAATATATAGCAATAAGGCTTTGAGTTTCTTGTGTTTTAAACTTTACTCATAAGTAATATTATTTTCTATTAGGGTTTAAAAAATCATCTTTGACAAATAACTTTGCAAACCTGCTTTGTATGTGCTATATATAAATGTCTACCTTAAAATTATTTTTGAGGCAACCACTTCAACTTTATTTGCCAATCTTGAGGAATATTGCTGTCAAAAATTGTGACAGAGTGCCCCAAAGTATAGATATTCAGGCCATTATTGCATGTTTATCCTCAGAATTCATGATTACATACAACATAGTGACAGAAACTCAGAAGATATTCAAGAAAGCAAAGTATAAGCCATGCAAAGCACATCTTTAACAGGTATTAAAAACATCAGCCTGAGAATGATTGATGTTCAGGAGGATATAAAAAGTGCAAGCCTTTGAAGGCCTTTTCTGATATGCTAAAAATAAAAAAAGGAAGCTAGACTTCAAAATTCATGTGCTTATTCATTTGAAGTTTAAACTTTGGCCCTTAACCTTTGATTAACAGTAGAACCACTAGACTTTTCATGGTATAAATAAATACACTTGCGGACAAGTGATCAAATAATGCTTAATCTATTGAGGAGTAGAAAAAAAATTGCACATTTAGTTATCTTTAGGAGTGTCTTGGAGCAGCTTTTATGAGTTCTTGTGATCCTCTTCCAAACTTTGCATTCAATGCCATCACAATGGTAGCCTGAAACCAATGGTGTTGGGAGCATTTATGTGATTGAAATTGGCAGTTTGGGCTCTCCCCTCCCCCAGAGAGCCAGTTTTTAAACATTTATCAGAATATCACTATTATTAGGGCCCTTTTAATACTTTATTTCAATGATTTCATTATACTTGGTTTATTTATATTAAACTCCTAGCTTCCATTAGAGTGATTGAATGAGCAAATCATATTAGATGAATTTTCATGAATTTGCTTTGACACAAGAGTAGAAATTCATATTTAGCAAAGGTTTTGTTCCTTCTTTTTCATAAGGAATTGTTAGTTGTAGCTAACAACTACAAAAAGGCAACGACTATAAGCCAGATCCTCTTTGATTTATTTTAATCATTAATCTTTCCAAACTAAAAGATGCACTTCTATTCCAGTTTTTAAGCTTTAACATTTAACATGAATGCCTCTGGTTACAATGACAGTTTCATTTGCTCTAGAGAATATTTTGTTCGTGACTGTCTTTGGCTTCGGGTCCTGCTTCCAGGTCTGCCCCGTGGCTCTGAAGCATAGAGGTGGATTGTCTGAGAGGATCCTAAGAGGTAAGGAAGCAGGGGTTCCAGGACACTGCTCGCCTTGACCCAGCTGTTCTCTCCATTTCTCTTGACTACCTTGATATCTCTTTGATCCTCAATCTTTCCAATTCTACTTTCATCATTATCTAGTAAATTGTTGTACTTATTAGGTTGCATTTATACCTCACTTTAACTTAAAATATGAAACAGTTGATGGGAAAGATGACTCTACAGTCATGTATGTGACCCAGGAGAAAAGCAATTTGTCATCTCTTTAAACTGATATTTTAAAAATGCATGTTCAGTATTTATTTGAGCAGGAAGAAATGTTCTCACCAGTTAAGAATCCTTTGTTGTTTCAACATGAAAGCACGATTCCTGTTTATTCTGTAGGACCAATTTACATGTAGTTAGCTTTGAAAGAAATTGAGGACACAGGGCTGAGTTAATGGGCACCGTATTTTCAAGTTAATTTAGTAATATTTTAATGTTTCTTAAAGAAGTACTTTTCAACTTCCCATGTGAGTATCTATCACCTGGGAATCTTTTTAAAGGCAGATTCAGGGAATTCTGACTGAGTCTGTCTGAGGCAGAGCCTAAGATTCTGCATTTCTAAGAAGTTTCCACACAATGTGGATATTGCTAATCCAAGGATCACACTTTGGGAATGGAAGAGATGTCATATCATCTTCTTTACTCTGGCTCAAATAGAAGAGTCAATATTTTTATATAAAAGTGGAGGGGTGGGCATTAGCTAGTTTTTTTAAAAATTCATTTTCTTTTTTAAAATTTACTTATTTCTTTTTCTATTTTTATTTATTTGTGAATATTTAAAACATTTTTTTGACCACCTTTACCCTACTGGAAATTTCGCTTTGCGTGGTGAACACACAATGCAATATGACGTATTATTGAATTGTACCCTTAAAACCTATACAATTTTATCAATCAGTGTCACCCCAATATATTTAATATAAAATGTTTTTTGGGGGATAAGTAGTTTGCTGGCCTCTAATACTAAAGAAATTTCCTGCTTATTTTAGATATGTTGCAAAAATGGTGGCTTATACTCAGGAGAAAATTATATGATTCTATGGTTTTAGAATTTACATTTCAAAGTTTCTGCTTAGAACAAGAGACATGAAAGCCCTTATTGGCCTATACTTGTGACGGTTTTAAAAATGATAAGATTTTGATCTACCCAGTAGGAATTTTTGTAAAAACTATTCTTTTAAAATGAATAATAAAGGTCATTGAAACTGAAAAACTTAAAACATAAAGCCCACCCATAATGATTTAAAGTGAACACCTAGACATCTAGACAGTAATATTTCTGTAGAAATTTTTGTTGTGATAACCATGTAAATTTACATCTTCATGTACTAGGTCATTCTGGTTTATGAATATGGGGATACAAAGCTGTAATGCATAAAGCTGATTCCCCATCCCACATGAAGTTTTCGGCTATACAAATCTGAGCAAACCACCAGCTACCTATGATATGTACTTGCCAGCCACATAAGAGATGCTTAGTAAATATTTGTTGAATGACTTGATTCAAAAGGATGCTTATTTAATTTCTATACCAGCCTGCACAATTTAAACAATGCCAGCTATAAGCATGTGCTTTCAGAAATGATTCCTCTTAAACTAATCCTTTCAGACATGGAAGATGAGCAGTGCTTTTTGTTGGGCTTTATGATCTGATGCCCACCTCCATCTATTAAGCTCCCCTCAGCTGTTTCAACTGACGTTGAGATTTGTCTTCCAAACACCCATGGCACTTATACTTCATTTTTCTGCCATTTGTGCTTTGAAAAGATTGCATCTCCAAAAACACTGAAATTCTTAAAAGCCAAAATGATGTTATATTATTCTGTGCATTCCATTGCACTGAGCACAGAGCAGGTATTCAATGAAGATTTTATTAAATTGATGTCCTGCTTTAATAAGTGATTATTGATGATCTTTTATTAAATATCTATGTCAGATATTTCAGGCAAGGCCCAACAACCAAACAAAATATGTCATTGGTTTAAGAAATTTTGTATGACTTGGCTTTTGAAACACCCACAGAATAAACAAGAGGTTTAGGTATGTTTCTCCAAGGCTCAGCTAGGCATGGTTGTCATTGAATTTCCCCAAGGTGTAGTTTAAAATAGCTTTTGTTATATTTCCATCAAGTAATATTGGTTGATGTTTTCTTAAGGGTCAGCTGAACATGATTTTGGTGTGATTACTTCAATGAATCAATACTCTGAGAAGAGCAAACCCAGCTCAATCATGGGAAAATGTAAGTAAGTATTTTTAAATGCATGTAATAGCTATAGTTCCCAAAACTTTACTCTAGAATATATCCTATTCTAGGTGCTTCAATTTAGAGCATAGTTTATCTTTGCAGTGGCACTATTAGGTAAGTAATATACTACTCCCAGATATGAGAGACCGAGGCTCAGAGAATTAAAGTCACTTTCCCAATGCAACGGGACCAGAAAATACAGTGATGGGGCGTGGACTTGGGCTGTCTCTAAAGTTGTGCTGTCCAATAACAATAACCACTAACTACAGGTGACTATTTAAATTGACTGAAATTAAATAAAAATTCAGTTTCTTAGTCATATCAACCATATTTTAAATGCTCAATACCCACATTTGGCCAATGGCTACCATATTGCTGATATAGAACATTTCCATCCCTGCAGGAAGTTCTATGGGACAGTGCTGCTCAAGTACCTGCACCTGCTAGAGGCACACTGCCTCTGCTGCCTTTTGAGGGCCTACTATGATTGCAAGTTGGAGAGGGCAACTTTTGGGTAGATGTGTGGGTATATGAATGAAGAACAGAGGCAGGGTAGATGAAGAAGGGAAGAGCTCTGTATTCTAGGTCACCTGTGACCTTGGTTGGAGCTTCAGTAGGGACTAGGGTCTCCTGGAATATTTTATGGAACAGCTGCAATAGAAGAAGATCTCCCTTCTCTCTACCAAGGAGTCAGAGAGTTGGGGTCAGATCCTTCAAAGGCTAAGTGGCAGGGATGGAGAGGAAGGAGAAGAAAGGAAGTCTGTACGTTAGTAGCCACCAATAATCATTTGCTCCTATCTGTCCTATGGCTTCCTTTAGGGCCCACAACCCTGGAGAAGCAAGATTTTACCCAGGCCTCTGAGAGGGTATTGGGGAAGTACTCAGGCACATACACATACCTTGACAGCCTTTGACTAACTGACCACCCTGGGTCCACTGGGGCTTGGATTGTCTGGCCAGAGCCACTATCCATTCCTGAATTCCTGACAGACTCTCAGGCTCTGTATTCTGATTACTTTATATACACTAACTAGCATTCTCAGTACTGACTGACCATCTCAGACACACTGACCACTCCAGATTCACAAAGAAATAAAGACAATAAAAACTATGGCTTCTCACACAACTAGTGAGTGGAACACACACAACATAACATCTATGGCTTGTACTTAATATATTCCAGGTACTATGTCTAAGTACTGTAATATAGTATGCATAAATTGTAGTTATTTTATCTATCTATCTATCTATCTATTTATTTATTTTTAGTTAATTAATTAATTAATTTTTTATGGTGACATTGGTGAACAAAATTCAATAAATTTAGCTGTACACTTTAATGATAAGGCATATATATATATATATATGCCTTATACATATACATATATATGTATATATATATATATGCCTTATACATATACATATATATGTATATATTTGTACAGTATGTTCACCTCTCATAGCTAGATTTCTTTCTGTCACCACATATTTGATCCCCTTTGTTTCATCTACCCCTTCCCTCTTCCCCTACCCCCTACCCTCTGGTAACCACTAGTCCATAGTTCATGTCCATGAGTCTCTGTTTGTTTGTGTATTATTTTTATTTAGTTTTATATATTTTACTTATTGCTTTACACATACTCACCAGCATCTCATTATTCTTTGAATTTTCATAATAGTTCTATGAGGTATGTATATATTATTACTATTATTATTATTATTACTGTTTTATACAGGAGAAAATTTTGGCACAGTGACTTAATCACACAGCTGTGAAGTGGCAGAGCAGAAGGTGAACCCAGTTTGTAACCACTGCACTGAACCTCTCTGCTTGCCCAGTGTGGATGTCACTCCTCAAGCTGCAATTCTTGATGTCCTTTATCTGTATAAACATTCAACTGGGTGTTTTTCTGGCATGGTTTTTCCCCATGGTTACTCCAGCTACAATCTGGACAAGCATTTCTTGATCTTTTAGAAACTACTTATTTTCTTTTATAAATACCAACTATGGTGTCAAGCATGTAGTCACTGTTAGAATTTTTATCTTTTTTTTTTACACCTCTGTCTTTCTTATTTTCTATTTCATACAGTTATTTAAATAGTAGTTATAAATGTATGTACTTTTGAATTTGTCTTAGGTATAAGAGTTTGGTTTCAATTATATACCTCTTCCAATAGCTGCTTTTAGTCACAAACAACTGGGTGTTGCTCTCTCAAGAGCATGATTATTAAGTTCAGGAAGCATTATCTTAGAATAACAAAAGTGCTAATTAAAAAAAATAAATGCAACCATTAATAACATTAATCTATTAATTGTTAGTAATGTATGCCATGCCAGTACTGCTAACATAAGACACAAAGGGCTAAGTTTTAGAAAACTGATATGGTGTTATGAACATAAATCAACTGGAAAAACAAAAACTAAAACTTGGAGGCTATTTACCAGCCTTCCTTAGATTTGTTGAGACAGCTGAAAACTATCAGTTATTTCTACATGAATATCACTTTGTCAGTAATGTGTTAAGGACCAAAGAATTTGGAAAATGATTAAAAATTGAAGAATGTCTTCTGAGAGTATGGTAAATGTGGCATCAAACTCAATGCCAAATATTAATCTGTCAAATAGGGACAATTTCTTATTACCTAGGTGATGGAGAAACTTAGATCAGCTCCAAGATGCCTCATTGGGGGTTTTTGAGTTGTTTCATCAACCTAGATATGAGGCCAAGACCAAAATGCAGTTTTGGTGAAGCTTATCAGGACTGCAGGGATGTAACACAACTGAACGAGGGCATGTGTGGAGAATAGATTGCAACAGATGATAAACCAGCTTGTATGGGATGAGCTCAAATGGGGCTAACTCAAGATGAAGGACAGGACATAAACTTATATGATCATTCTCAATTAGAGCTTCAAACAAGGCCACTTAGGGTAAATGTGACTGGGAGAATCAAAATGGCCAGCGGAAGGCTCTAAAAACTGCACTGGTGTTCATAAAACAAGCACAGTCTTAAATAGTGGTAATGAATCATGTGTGACAGCCACACCTGCATATGCCCTCAGTGTCATCTCTCAAAGGAGAGTGAAATGAACTAAGAATGTATAATGTCCCATTTCAACCTTAACCACGTGTAAGTGTTAATGAGGCTGATGGGGATTATACTTTTAGAACATTAATCTTTAAACATGTCTTCTGAGCTATGAGAAACCTAAATTATCTTCTAGGTTGTTTTTGTTTTATTTCATTTTGTTTTTTAGTGTTTGTTTATTAAGAATCTAAAGATGATTAAAGTAAGAATGTAAATAATAGTGACATTTAATATAGGAAGGCAAGAGCAGGATAAATATAGATATGGTTGGAAAGACAACGAGATTTTATATAGGCCAATCTGTTTCTGTAGTTCTCATATAGCACAGGCCCGTCTCCAATAAAGCCTGTTTGATACATGATAAAGTTATGTTGGAATGAGCAGGTCATGTTGATTATAACATTTGGAAGATAGTCTTTTCAACAGATGGTGCTGGAACAACTGGACATACACATGGAAAAAAAAATCTAGTCTCAGACAAGATTTACAAAAATTAACTCAAAATGGATCACAGACCTAAATGTCAAATGTAAAACTATGAAACTCCTAGAAGATAACATAGGAGAAAACCTAGATGACCTTGGGTATGGCGATGAGTTTTTAGATGTAACACCAAAGGCACGATCTATGATCCATGAAATAAATACTTAATAAGCTAGACTTAATTAAAATTAAAAATTTCTGCTCTGTGGAAATGTCAAGAGACTGAGAAGACAAGCCACTGACTGGGAGAAAATATTTTCAAAAGATAGGTTTGATAAAGGACTGTTATTAAAATATACAAAGAATTCTTAAAACTTCATTAATAGAAAACAACCCAATTTAAAAAATGGACCAAAGACTTTAACAGACATCTTATCAGAGAAGATATACAGGTGGCAAATAAGTATATGTCATTAGGGAAATACAATTTAAATAACAATGAGAAGCCACTGTACACCTACTAGAATGGCCAAAATGTGGAACACTGACAACACCAAATGTCGGCAAGGAAGTGGAGCAACAGGAACTTTTGTTCATTGCTAGTGGGAATGAAAATGGCACAGCTACTCTGAAAGACAGTTGAATGGTTTCTGAAACTAAGCATATTCTTACCATATGATATAGTAATCATGTTCTTTGGTATTTATCCAAAGGAGCTGAAAATTTATGTTCACATAAAACCTGCACATGGATGTTTATAGCAGTTTTATTCATAACTGCCAATACTTAGAAGTGACAAAGATATCCTTTAGTAGGTGAATGGATTAATGAACCGTTACATCCAGAGAAAAAAAAAATTATTCAGCATTAAAACGAAATGAGCTATGAAGCCATGAAAAGACATGGAGAAAACAAGTGCATATTACTAAGTGAAAGAAGCCAATTTCAAAAGGCTCCATAGTGTATGATTCAACTGTATGAGATTCTCGAGAAGGCAAAAATATGGAGATGGTAAAAAGATTAGTGGTTTCCAGGTTTTGGGGGTTGAGGAAGGATGAATAAGCAGAACACAGAGGATATTTAGGACAACGAAAATCCTCTGTGTGATAACTATGATGGATACATCTCATTATACATTTGTTCATGCCCAAAGAATGTACAACACTAAGAGTGAACCCTAAGGTAAACTGTCCACTTTGGGTGACTCTGATGTGTCAATATTGGTTTATCAGTTGTAACAAATGTACAATTCTGGTGGGGATGTTAATAAAGAGGAGGCTATGCATGTGTGAGAACAGGGGATGTATGGGAAAATTGTATACCTACTCTTAATTTTGTTGTCAACCTAAAACTGCTTTAAAAAAAATAAGAAAGTAAAAAAAATCAAGCAATTGCCCTTTTACTACCCAAATCCTGATTCTGTGTCTTTTTCTTCAAAGGATAATCTAAAATCCCACAAGCAACAATCTTTTTAACCTACAAAGTCAATGATTTTTCAAATGAAGACTTCTGAATTTAAACTATATTCGAATAAATAGAAAAGAGGTGGAGAATTTTTTTAAAGAATATAAATGTATTTATTCTACAGTTACTACTATTCTGAAATGAAACATAAGAAAGGACTTTATAAATTAGTCTACCTTCTTCCTTGAAATCTCTTAGGGCAATCATGCCCTGGATTTCCCACCAGCAGATAAATTGGCTGATAGTGTTTTTAACAAGGCTACAGCCCAGCCAGATAATGATTGTTGTTATCAAGGAAGAGGGACTTGGAGGGACATAAACGAGAGAAGTTGAAAAATGAAATTACATTAAAGAATAAATAATCACCTGGGGTTCTGTAAATAATTCACTCATGGGTTTGATTTACTTTGAGAGTTCTATTTACTTAGTTTCTAAGAAATGAAGGTTTTTTCATTTCCAAATTACAGCTGTCAAAATCAAGGGTTGGTTACATTACTTAGCCTTCTAGAAAGTGGTGAATGGCATCAGTTATGATGTTTTTAAAATGTAAAAGAAAATGAAAATTAAGTTTTTCCTCCCTCCTTCACTCCTTTCCTTTCTTTTCCTTTTCTTTCCCTCCCTCCCTTCCTCCCTTTCTTTTTGTTTTTCTTTCATTCCTTTTATTAAATCAGTTTGTTTGTTTTGATGAATTTATAACTACTGAGCCCTGTTAGAAAGCCTAATTTTTGAAATAGACAGCTGATTTAATGCCTTCCTTGGGAAACAGTTTACTCTAATTGTTTACTTATTATTTTACTCATACTCACGACTGTTGGTCAACAGTTCATCATGTCTGTGGTGGCTGCTGGGCTGGGATGCAGGTCTCAGGGGAGAGGCTAGAAAGTACAGACCCTCAGAGGGGGGTCAGCTGGATGCAGCCTGGAAAGCTGAGGAAGATTCGACTTATTTTTCTATTCTAGGGCCTTACAACAGCAGACCCAATGGATTAGGTTAGATGAGCAGAATGACAGAGAACACTTCCCTGTTTGGTCTGCTCAGAAGGATTTATTTCCTTCTCATCATTTGTAATTTTGCATCTGACTATCCCAGGTTGGAAAATCTAATGAAATCATTTGGAGAGAAATATATGTTGCATTTTCCCCCCACAACTCTTATTCTTACACTTACCTGTTTTTCCCAAAGAAATGCTGGCTATTCTAAATCAGTAAGAGGGTTGATACCGGTCTTGGAAGCATGTCTTTATGCTTATATCTCTTTTGGCTTACTATGTTACAAGAGAAAAGGCTGTTTCTTTTAACATGTGACTCAATGGTAGTATGTTTTCATTTTAGGGTCTTTGTGTATCTATCTGAAAATCTCTACTGTTGAAGGCCATTGCTTGGGCTGAAGGTGATTGGAGTGCCAAAACACACCAAAATCTGAAGGTGGGTCATTCATTAATTTACTCATTCAATACATATAAAGTGCCCAATCTGTGCCAACTGTCGGAGCCGTTCTTATCAAGGCTCTCATACCTGAGATCTAGGCAACTTTGCCTTGGGACAGAATCTGCCTCGCCCTGTGCTATCT